>CM070598.1:20294237-21494237 GCA_036346395.1 Hsuehochloa calcarea | reverse complement strand
GAGTACGACAGTGCTACACGTGCCCTCTCACAATCTCTAACCAAACCAACCAAACAAAAGGTTCAATTTGATCCTCTACACAAAAAGTCCAGATTACCTAACTTCTGGCAGTCGTACGAGAAAATTCACCATTAATTGTCTGTAACTCTAAAAGACATGAAACCAGTGCTCACTGATTCTTAACTGATCGTGCTACAAAACATTAGTTGACGGAATCCCCTGATTCGGCCAAAACAGAGGGCTAATTATCAGTTAAACACAACCCATCTACGTCTGTCCAGAATACAGATCAGTAATAAAGAAAACGGCGTAACTTTTAGCCTACTGATCCAATGAGAATGATCCTTATCAACTTGGAAATATAAATTTAAGAACTACAATAACTTAGTTGGGTGAAGTTTCTAATTCGGCCCCTAATTTGAACAAAACCGAGGACAAACCTATCGACCCCAGTTTTGAGCAGACTGAACAGATCGCAATCAAAAATTCATATCTCCCAAACTACAGATCGGATTTTCCTGATCTTGGTTCCAAACGAAAGCTAATGTTCCCAGGAATAAAACACTAGAAGGGAAAAACCCTAGATTCGGCCTCTACAGTAGTCTAAACAATAGATAAAAACGCTAACATTTATCTGCCCAGAATTCAGAACAGTGGTAAAGAAAATATCAAAACTTTCATTATACAGATCCAATGGAGATGATCTTTATCAGCTTTGAAAGATAATTTAAAGGGCTACAATAACTTATTTGGGTGGAGGTTCTGGAAATGCCTCTAACTAAATCAAAACCTAGGATCAAGCCGACAGATCCTTCTCGTCAGACAGACAGAACAGCGCGCACTAAACAAATCATATCCCCTAAACCGTATAGCGGAATCACGTGATCTCGGTGGCTATGGAAAGCTAAGAACAATACCTACAACTTTCTAAGAGATGGACAGGACAGAAAACGAACGCATCTTACCCAAAATCAACGAAAAGGAGGCGCACAGCAATGGGGAAAGGTGGCGGCGGCTCCAAAGGGGGGGAGGGGGAGAGAAATGTGGAGTTTAGGGTTTGGGGGTGGGAACCCCCCCCCCCTTATGGCCAGCCACCACGTGGGCCCTTCCTGGGCCGTGGCCCAGGCCCAGGTTGCCGTGAAATCACAGAAAACCCCCCGGTGAAAAGATGATTCTGGTTTTTCGATTAGCTCCCTCTTCCGAAACTTCTTCTAATAAGCCGAATCACCTTCGGGGTATTACAACTAAGTTGAGTACGGTAGAAATGATTTTTTTGTATACAAATGATTGCATATGTGGTGTCGATCAAACTTTCTTAAGCTTTACGGCCAGTAATATATACATTTATAGATATATCTAGATTTCCCACAAGAAAACTACGCAAGCATATTTTTCACAAGTAGTTTCATACTACAGGCAATTTCTAACTTTTTACTAACATAATATGGTAAGGTTAATGGCAAAGTTGAACTTAATGACCATCCACATGCCGGCTTTAAAAAATCAGAAAAAGGTAAAAATATCCTGAACGGGAGGGATAGGTAAAAGATAAATCTTGTCTATAACACGAGTAGCTACAAATTAAATAATATATATATATATATATATATATAGTCCACTCAAACAGCTAATGGTTACTACTGGAACTTGACCAACGAAAGGCTAATTGGGAAGAGAGGAGACGTAGTGCCCACGTGAATGTCTCCCAAACAAACATTCACGTCGAGGCCTCGTCTCTCTCTCTCTCCCCCTAGGGTTAGCTAGGGTTTCTCGATCGACACTGTCAATTTTCCAGACACTCTCGATCCTCATGTTCCATTATTATGTTTGGACAGTTCGAAAAGTGCGTAAACAAATCACGTAATGGAATCGTGTCAGTCTAGTCCATGGTCAAGTGGCGACGTGAGCAGCACACAATGTCAAGCTACCATAGGAATATTATTACAACACCCAGGCATGCAAAGGGCTTAAATATGGTCAGGCCTTTCATGCCATTGAAAGTTGAAACTAAAACAATTAGTACTAAAAAGTGTTTTCTCTTAGGCATGAAATCATGTTTATGTGCGCGTGTTTTGATGGTGATGTTAGAAGTGATAAAGGTTTCTTCTAAAGAATGGAAATTTTATGAGTTTGTCACAGAAGCAAATTCACCTGGTCTCGAAGGGCTTATTGAATGGCAAGAAGTAACAAAGCATGGTGTACTAGATCGACCAAAGGAAAAGGCAAATTGAAAAGAAAAAAAAAACACACACACACAGATATATACTACTATGTCAACTAAACTGGCTCACCAAGGCATGCAAGAAAAATGTTTACTAGTAATTTTGGTCACCTCCAGTTCAGGAAGAGCTCCTACCGCCAGGGAAGCACTTCAGGAACCAGCTTGCTGCTGCTGTGAGGAGCATCAACTTGAGTTATGCCATATTTTGGTCCATTTCAACAAGTCGCCCAGGGTAATAACTTAACATACAGCTGATTAATCGGTGATCTAAGTGGTACATACTCTCTAGCTAGTCATTAGTTTCCACTTATATGCATGTCATAAACTTTATCAATCAGATCCACATCTCTAGCTTATATATATAATTTTACAATCAAATCTGCGTCAACACCTACTACTGCCACATAAATATACGAAACCAAAACTAAATATGAAGATATTTGTATCTGAATAGTAAACAGAAGTACAGTCTACAATGCATTTTTTGCCCTGACAATGTGAAGAATATATCAGTACTCCTAACCTCAAACTATATGATACTAATGTGAAGAAACAACCAAGAGTAGACTGCTTACCTCGGGAGGAGGAGCGAGCGAAGCCGAACCAGGGTCGGAGGAGGGGGCGCGCACGGGCGGCGGCGCTAGGTGCCGGGGAGGAGCTGCCGAGCCGAGAAGGAGACGCTGGAGGGAGAGATTGGCCGGAGGAGGGAGAGATTGGCCGGGGGATTTCGGTGGTGAGGCCACCGGGGAGGAGGGAGGCGGGCGGAGGAGGGAGCCGGGGAGGAGGGAGGCGGGCGGAGGAGGTCGCCGGGGAGGAGGGTGGCGGGAGGAGGAGGGAGGCGGGGAGGAGGGAGGTGGGCGGAGGAGGGAGCCGGGGAGGAGGGAGGCGGGCGGAGGAGGGAGCTGGGTAGGAGGGAGGTGGGCGGAGGAGGGAGGCGGGGAGGAGGGAGGTGGGCGGAGGAGGGAGCCGGGGAGGGAGGAGGTGGGCGACGCTCGGGAGGAGGGGTAGGGGGAAGAGGCGGCGCGGGTCCGGAAGGGTTAGGCCGGCTGCGGAAGGGTTAGGGCGGGGGAAAAACCAGGGCGCGGGGGAAAACGGCGCCGTAGGAAAAAACAGGCGTGGGACGGTCTCTTTTCGCTCCCGAGTATTTTAATTTTAAAACACTCGGGAAAATTGTTATTTCCCGAGTGTTTCGTATAACACTCGGGAAAGTTATTTGTACCGAATGCTTATAGCTCTTACCGAGTGTCTTGTGAAACACTCGGGGCCTTCCCGAGTGTTTCCATCTAGATACTCGGTAAAAATATAGACACTCGGGAAACAAGCAGTTTCTGGTAGTGAGGAAAGGTAATAAGAAATCATTTAGTTCATAGTTTATACCACTTCCAACTTTAGTTTAGTAACTTCATGTCATTTTAAAATTTCAAGTTCTAAGAAGAAGATAGCATCACTTGTTAATGAGTTGGATTTGGAGCTAGAGGATAAAAAATATGCTACTACAAACATAAACGAGAAGGTTTGATAATTGTTAATTTGTTACTTAACATGAAAGACAGCATCACTTGTTCTTAATTTAGTTTAGTTACATGATTCTGATAGTGGAATGTTGGATACAAAGATAGCATCACTTGTTAATTTGGTTTACAATTTGTCATGGGCAGATAGGGGTAATTAAGAACCGGATTTTTTCGGTTCAAAAATATTACCTAACCATGAATGATACTGCTTAATTTGCTTCAGTTTGCAATGTCAGCAGCGGATCGGTCCTTCAAAAATAGTTCAAAAATAAGTAGAAGTAAATGCTTGAAATTTTAGTGTTGGTTGAAAATGAAAAAGATTAAACTCCTCACATATGTTAAGGAAAAAAAAGTAAAGTGCTATGCATTGATTTTGTTAGCAGGAGTCATCTGGTATGGTATTTACAGTTGTTAGGGGATAGATTCTTGTTAGGGAGTTAGTAATCAGAATTAGAGATGAGTTAGTTAGGATAGAGTTCGATTGTGTATCTAGTCCGGTTGTGTCTCTAGTTGAGCTAGAGTCGTAGGTGATTAGATCAAAGACTTCTATAAAAAGGCATCTAGTCACATAATTGGGATTAAGCCAGAAATAAACCTATTTCATCACCTATTCTTCCTATCTCACCTACGTATGGTATAATAATACCGGTTTATTATTTTTGTATTGTTAAGATGGCAAATAAATCACTTTTACTTGGTTTCATATCATGATCTGACATTCTATTTTTGTAGGATGAGATGATGATTGAGGTTGAGATGGCTCGCTACTGGCTGAAGTATCACGGACGGTTCTGAGCAAGAACCGTCTGTGATACTACTAAATTCAAATACGGCTATTTATTGGAACCATCTATAATTAGAAACAACTGATTAGCTTATTCTGACCACTCCTGATTGGGCCAGATTGATCTTTTAAAGTTGTCAAATTGAAACTAATTTTACCAATAGAAAAAAGCAGAATATATGTAATCCAGCAGGCACTTTGTTTCGTATCATGTGTAACTTTACTGTCTTGACGTGTAACTTCCGATCAACAGAAGAATGTAGAAGTACTTCACGTGATCGATCGATTGAAAGTTACACATCATAGACATTGAAGTGCTCACCTGATCGTAGGGATATGATCTTCTACCAATTTCTTGAAGACTTCAAATCCATAGACCAAATTGACTTTCTAACCATCTAAATTGAAGTAGTCGATTGATCATCCATGGATTTTGTTCTTTCCATGCACGGTGGTCGAAAAGTCAATTTGTTCCGTGAATTGTGTCTTAGTAGCTAGCTAGAAGGGTAGGGATCGAGATGAGAACTTTAAGAAGAAATAGAAGTAAAAATGATGGAAAATTTGTAAGTGGTTTTTTCTTAGTTTTGTGCGCCCTTCTCATGGTTATTTATAGACTTAACAACTTGTGATAAGATTAAATTAACAAATAAAGACAGAAGTCCGACATATATTATTTATTAGAATCTGCTCCTAATAAATCGTTGGTAACCAAAGCATCACCATTTTCTTGGAATTGTTTTTCATAAATACAGTTGATGCTCCTTTTCCTATGTTTACAACTAAAGCTTGAGGGCTCATCACAGACAGCTTTTAATAAGAATCGTCTCTGGTTACATACTTCATAGACGGTTTTTAAGTATAACCGTCTGTGATAATTCAATCTTTCGACTCCCGCGCGATGCATCTCTTCGTCTCGCGCGCCGATGTTACGATCCGTCTCTTCGACGTTTTAGAAGAATGATCATCGTGCGCCATGGTGAGCACGCATGGTATTGGTGAGCACGCGGAGCATGATGGCGAGGACCAAGGCGAGGAGGTCGGCGATCACCGTCGCTTTTCCTCACGATGTCATCGTCCACATCGTCGGCCTCGTGGCCGCGAGCTCTCCTCAGCCCATTGTTGACCTCTACAGCCTATGAGCCACATACGTATTCTGTTCTTTTATTTTTGGTAGGTCTAAAGGACTTAGTATGCTGTTCGGTTTTTGTTCAGAGTCAGTTTATGAAGATGACTGTAGCGTATCATATCCTAGTTAATTATCGAAAAGCTTCAGGTGTTCGTTTAGGGTTCAGTTCGATAGAGAACCTGATTATAATTCCTCTAAAAATCTATAAAAAGGAGAAAAACTAAAAATTCATTTAAGTTGATATGACACAAAATAATCTCGTGTTGATTTCGTTTTGTGTCCAATATCCAGTTTTGAACTGAATTTGACTAGCAACAACGACCTTAATTTGGCGTTTTAATTTTCTCTAATGGAGTAATTCTTGTATTAAGTTTCTATCCTCTTGAATTTTATAGTTGCAAGGCCATGTACGGAGCGCGCCGTGGGGAGGCGTGTAGTGCTGGAGTGGGAGGGGGTGATGAAGTGACAGGACAACGAGCGCTACCTCGTCGTCGTCAACCACCTAGCCGGCGTCGCTAACCCGGAGGCCTGCTTCATCGTCGGCCTCACGCTTGTCTTCGTGCCCCAAGACATGCAGCGCGATATTGTGTTCCTTGAACAGGCGACCGTCGCCGGCCACAAGGTCGTGACTTATGTGCTCGGCCTCCTCCTTTACACGGCCGGCGAGACGCGCGATGTTAGGAAGCATTACATTAGCCAGGTCGAGGGCGAGCCAGCCGGCGGCGGGTGTGAGACGGCCAAGAGGACGAACCGGGAGTGTAGGCAATGCCGGAGGCTCGCTGCGGACATGGTCCAAAAGGTGACGTGGAACAAGATGGTCGGGTCGCTGGGCCAGGTGTGGGCGCTGTCGGAGGACGACCACCTATGCACGAGCACCAACTACATCGTGATGGAAGGGTGGGAGGACTACGTCGTCTTCTGCAGCGATGACTGCAGCATTAGGTATTAGTATGCCAAGTTCTTTGTAGAGGTGTTGAAATACTTGCAATAAAATTATCAGTTTAAGCATAGTTTTAGCAAATATTCATATATAATTCTTTACTATTATGTAAATGTGTCATATGTACTTCTAAATTTACATTGATGTATGAATATTATAACAGATGGTTTTATTATAGAACCGTCTGTGATGTGAGACTATATCACGGACGGTTCTATTATAGAACCGTCTGTCATATGAGACCATATCACTGACGGTTCCGTAATACAACCATCTGCGATATTCCATTATTAATAGGAGCTCGCTAGGGTTTGCGACCTAACTCGCACTCCCCAGCACCCTTACTCTCGTCCGTTCCCCTCCCCACCCGAGTGCCCCTGACCTCGACGCCGCTACCTTAAGCCTCCTCCCCGCGACCGATTATGACACCACGGTTCACTGCACAAGACACTCTTATCGTAAGAGTCTTGTGCGGTGTCACCGTCATAACACAACTACGGTGGCGCCGCCGCCGCTGCTGGTCCAATCGACCTCCCTTGACCAAATCCACCTCCTCAGAGTCAGATCTGCCTTCCCCTCTTTGACCTCTCCACCAACCTCCCCGGCTACCTCTCTGGCTCTCCATTCTCTTTTGCTTCAGTTTTTTGGTTTGAGTTTGACTTGTTTACTGATGTGGGTTGTTCTTACTTACGCATACATGTAGGAAATGGATGTGGTGAGCTACTGCAGGTGGTCGATTTGTAGGTTGTACTGGGGTAACTACTCCCCTTTACTCTCTATATATCCATTTCCCTCCCTTTGCTCTGTGACGTGGGTGATGAATGATGTGGGCTATGGTGGGTTTTCTGTGATGGCTGGATGATATGGGTAGGTTCTCTGTGTATGATGTTAGTTCATGAGATGTGGTTCGGATGGGCAAAGCATCAGTCTTTACACATACAAATTTTTCCATTATCTGTTACTTCAGTTTTTGGGGTTGAGTTTGACTTGTTTACTGATGTGGGTTGTTGTTTCTTATGCATATATGCAGGAGATGGATGTGGTGAGCTACTGTCGTTGATCGATTTACCAGTTGCACTGAGGGAACTACTCCCATTTACTCTCTATATATCCCCCCTGCTCTGTGATGTGGGTAATGAATGATGTAGGCTATGGTGGGTGTTCTATGATGGTTGAATGATATGGGTGGATTTTCTGTGTATGATGTTGGTTCATGAGATGTGAATCAGATGGGGCAAAACACTAGTCTTTACACATATTTTTTTTCTATATCTGTTGCTTATGCATACATGCAGGAGATGGATGTAGTGAGCTATTGCCAGTGGTCGATTTGCTGGTTGTACAGGGGTAACTACCCCCTTTACTCTATCTCTTTCCCTCCCCTTGCTCTGTGATGTGGGTGATGAATGATGTGGGCTATATGCTGAGATGGTTGGATGATATAAGTGGATTCTCTATAAAATCTCCCAAGCAGTGGCTGCTTGTGCCTTTAAAACCGACTTCATGTGGTTCACAAGCAGTGGGTTCTCTCTCTCTCTCTCTCTCTCTCTCTCTATATATATATATATATATATGAAGCCTTTTTCCTACTCCCGGGAGTAGTTACTCCCTATTACGTATCTCACAATGTAGGGAGTATCTTGCGCAACCGAGAGTATGTATGTGTAGTATACGAGTATATAAGACTACCTAGGTGGTATTCACACCTTTTCAGGGGTGGTATGTATAATTTTTTGGACATACTCCTTTTTAGCGCGAATATGAAGTATTTACAAAATATGCTAAAAACTATGGACTCGCTTACAAATTTTTCGTGTAGTTCATATTGGAGTATATTATAATTAGTATATGAGTATACCCAAAGTGATAAAGGAGTATGTCAAGTTGTTTTAGGTGGTATATCAAAGGTGGGAGTAACTACACCCGGGAGTAGAAAGTATTAATCCTATATATATACTAAAACTATGGACTCTTTTACAATTTTTTCATGTGGTTCACATTGGAGTATCTTATAATTAGTACATGAGTATACCCAAAGTGATAAAGGAGTATGTCGAGTTCTTTTAGGTGGTATATCAAAGGTGCGAGTAACTACACCCGGTAGTAGAAAGTATATATATATATTTCGTAGTCCCCCAGCCACTTTCGGGGAGTCGTTCACGCAGCATGAAGATGAGACAGCAGCCACAAACAACTTCAAGAAGCATGGTTGTCAGGAGAGCACGTGGACATCCAATTACCTAGATGTCGTCGATAGGTAATTGGACACCACTATGGTCAGAAAATAGCGTAAACGCGTAGGTACTCCGGTTGGAAAGTGACATCATGTATCAGCAACCAACTGTCCGTGTCTGACTTCGATTCTGAAAAAATATATAAAAAATATAAGATAAACGATATACATCTGTATCCGCTCGGCTTGCTACCATTTGTGTACGTACAGCTAGCTGGAGATGGTTAATTAATTCGTGCGTGCATGCATGCATGCATGCTATATGTTTCCATCGAGGTTAGGAAAGATCGATCGATTTGTGGTACGTGCATGTCAGCAAGAAAACGGTATGAATTCATATGTGAAGTGGCCATGGAATTTCTGCAGGTTTGTAGTAAACATATATAATTTGCTTCCAACAAAAAAGTTGCTCCTCAATTTTTCTTATTATATTCTTCACCCTATACAACGTCAACGTAGCTTTTGATTCATGCATGTCTACACGCCCATTGGA
The DNA here is from genome assembly GCA_036346395.1 of Hsuehochloa calcarea. NCBI lineage: Eukaryota > Viridiplantae > Streptophyta > Magnoliopsida > Poales > Poaceae > Hsuehochloa > Hsuehochloa calcarea. The sequence continues at coordinate 21,484,926 of CM070598.1, read as the reverse complement.
ATAAAGGGCTGATTATTTTTTTATGGACTTGAAGAGAGAGAAGTGTTAATTACTTAAATAAATCGTCTTGCACTTTCCATTACTTCTAGAACATATTTAAGAATATATTCCATTCAAATTGCGAATATAAGTTGTTTTTTAGCGCGAGAATTATTGAGTGACAGAAAATGATCAACCTTAGTACCCTTCGTTTATTCCCATAATTTGCCGGTTATTCCTTTAAATACTGCCCCCATATTTTTGCAATATTTGTCGAAATTTACCATGCGCGTAGACCACCAAATCTAACTATCAACAACAAAGCAATTGCGTTAACTGTTAGCTAGTGATTGCTACTAACAAATTTTGACGGAACGTCGCAAGACTTGATCGAAGTAGCAGAGAAGCACATGAGAGTTTGCATGCATATTTTCACCCTGTACTGAAGCCATTACAAGCAAACTTATCAGTACCATTCGGTATGACCGGTATATACCATTCTATCATCTAAAACGGTAGAAAGCAGCCATGCATTTCAAATCGGGTCGATACCGGCTTGATTAGCAAAATTGATAATACCGCATATTGAATTTATTAAAATATATATTATATTTAATCCTACTACTATGTATTTAAAGTAATATTACAAGTGAAATTTAGTATGTATACAATTAAACATATATATATATATATAAATATATATTATTATATTAAATTTCGAAATAGTACATAAATGTGGTTAGAAGAGGTGGTGAGCACGCGCGCATGCGCGTACGTAGGTGACGCCAGCACAAAGATTCGAGAGGCCATCAGCTGCATGTTCGTCATCGCTCTCGTTATTAATTACTAGCTTTTTCCACTCTTTCCCACTCTTAAGTCATTAGGTTAGCATGGCTAGCTGCTGCCTGCCTAACTCGGCTCTATATATTCACGCTCGCGCATTGCACATCCTTGATCTCCTACTCACAGCATAACACACACACATCGAGAGAGAGAAGAGAGGGAGAGGGAGAGAGGAGAGAGAGGGAGGGAGAGGGAGAGAGGGAGAGGATGGCTTGCGCTTTCCTCTTCTTCAGGGTCCTGCGCACCATTGTTATTGCACTTGTTATGATCACATCAAGTGTCCATTATTGTGCTGGTGTCCATGCGACGACGGCGAAGGCAGTACGTGATGGGAGGCATGTCTCGCCCCGCGAACACGGCGGCTCGCCGCCGGCGAGGCTGTCTGAGAGCCTCAACGTGATGCCCCAAAGTTCGGGACCTTCCCATTTTTCCAACGACCCGAACAAAGGACCCTAATATGGACTTGAAGCTGCATGGATGCGCTCATGCAGTCTGTCGGTTTCGTATCTACACGTATGAAATCGAAGCGTACGTCATCAGCCACGCCTCTACTACTGAACTGCCATAAATTAATGGATGCATCCGCGTTGATAAGAGTGAAACCAGCACACTCTTATGCAGCTATTTTATAGAATAAATGAAATCAGATTTATGTATATTTTGTGTGAGAGAGTGACGGGAGCATTACCGTGTAGCTTGTTCTACATCATGTGTTCTTTTATATTGTGGTATATGCAAATATCTACCGTATATTGAAAGTGTGTACTAGCTCTGAATGCATCTCTTCTTCGTATATATATATATATATAATTAATATGTTAACTCGTGCAGTTGCACAACTAGCATTTTGGATCATATATACTTATATTTACCGATTGTTTGGATAGTGTGGCGTGCTAACTGATTTAGTGGGGAAAAAAACGTTCTTGTGTAAGTTTAGCAATATAGATTTTAAGTTGACAAGTATTTACTGAAAACACATTGTTCGACTTCAATGGAGTTTCATTCAGAGTTATCCTAACCTGGGTTATATCGTGCTGTTTCCATTTGAGTTCTTCTATTCTGGTTTTATCCCTAGCCTAAGAAGATTTTAGACGGTATGTTCTAAAACTAAATCTTATTTTGTTAAAACTATGTATATAAATAAACAAGTCCTTTCGCAAGATCAAGGCACTTGCTAAGAACGAACGCGACGTCAAGCTCAAGGCGCTCCGCACGGATCGTGGCGGGGAGTTCAACTCCATTGAGTTCGGCGACTACTGCGATGAGTATGGGATTAAGCGGTACAACACTGCTCCCTACTCACCGCAACAGAACGGCGTCGTGGAGCGCCGAAACCAGACGATCGTCGAGATGGTGCGCAGCCTGCTGAAAAGCATGCGCGTCGACTGTGTTCTAGGGCGAGGCGGTGAAGACCATCGTGCACATACTGAACCGGGCACCAACGCGGAGCCTTGACGGCATGACACCGTATGAGGCGTGGCACAAGCAGCGGCCCAATGTACGAGACGTTTGGATGTGTAGCACATGTCAAGAAGGTCGGGCCCGGGGTCACAAAGCTTTCGGACAGGTCAACGCCAATGGTATTCATCAGTTACAAGGAGGGTTCCAAGGCCTACCGCATCTATGGTCCCAAGACGCGCAAGTTGCACATCACCCGCGACGTTCTGTTCGAGGAGGAGAAGCAATGGGACTGGGAGGCGATAGATGTCCATCAATCGTGCTCCAGGCGGCATGGACACGTTCACCGTAGAGTACACCATCGAGCATGTGGCAGGTGGTGCTCCAGTGAACGATGACGACGGCGCGGTGTCTACATCAAGTGTAAGTCTAGTGGCACCGCAGACAGCGGAGCCACACACACCGGTCACTCCTCTAGCGGCTGCACCGACTAGCATCGAGTGGGTTACTCCACCCACTGGTGCGTCGCACGACTCAGAGGGTACACCGCTGCGATACCAGATGGTGTCCAATGTCTACGACACGGCATTGGTCCACGATGACGACTACATCGGCCTCTGCATGCTGGCCGCTAAGGAACCAGCGAGCGTCGAGCAGGAAATCAGTGAGGCGTGCTGGAGGCGTGCTGGAGGCGTGCCATTGAGGATGAGATGCGCTCCATCCACGACAACGCCACGTGGGAGTTCGCCGCACTCCCGGCGGGACACCGAGCCATCGGGCTCAAATGGGTCGTCAAGGTAAAGAAAGATCCAGAAGGTAACATTGTCAAGCACAAAACTCGTCTGGTTGCAAAAGGCTATGCTCAACGACAGGGGGTGGATTAGGACGAGGTGTTCGCACCGGTGGCGCGCATGGAGATAGTGCGCGTGCTAATCGCCCTGGCGACACACGGCGGCTGGGAAATCCATCACATGGATGTCAAATCGGCGTTCCTCAACGGTGAACTCACCAAAGAGGTGTACGTGCAGCAACAGCCTGGCTTCATAGATGACATGCATGGGCACATGGTGCTTAAGCTACACAAGGCATTGTATGGTCTGCGGCAGGCACAGCTGGCTTGGAACTCCAAGCTGGATAGCTCGCTGGTGACACTCGGGTTCGAACGCAACAAAATCGAGCACGCAGTGTACCGGAGGGCAAAGGGCGGGATTTTTCTGCTCGTCGGGGTATACGTCGACGACCTGATCATCACTGGGTCGAGCGTCGACGACATCAACGAATTCAAGGCCCGGATGATGAGCATGTTCAGCATGAGCGACCTCGGTCTTATGAGTTACTACCTCGGGATCGAGGTGAAGCAGGCTGCCGGCATGATCACTTTGTGCCAATGCAGCTATGCATGCAAGGTTCTGCAGTTGGCAGGTATGGCTGGGTGCAATCCATGTCTCACGCCGATGGAGAACCGACTGAAGATGACCAAGAAGGACAGCAGCACTACGGTCGATGCCACTGAGTATCGCAGTGTTGTTGGGAGCCTATGCTACCTAGTGAACACTAGGCCCGACATTGCCTACAGCTGTGGGCATTGTCAGCCGTTACATGGAGTCACCCACCTCACAGCACATGGCGTCTGTGAAGCACATCCTGCGATACGTAAGCGGCAGAGTTGGCTATGGATGTTGCTACAAGCGGCGTTATGCGCTGGAGTTTGAGCTGGTGGGCTACAGTGATAGCGATCTCGCCGGCGATGTGGACGATCGCAAGAGCACTTCGGGGATGGTGTTCTTCCTGGGTGCTAGCCTATCACGTGGGCATCGCAGAAGCAAAAAATTATCGTGCTCTCTTCCTGTGAGGAGGAGTACATTGCGGCGGCGTGTCAAGGGATGTGGCTCAGCAGGTTACTCGGTGACCTAACGGGCGCAAAGCCAAAGAGGGTCAAGCTGATGGTAGATAACCATTCTGCGATTGCATTAAGCAAGAATCTGGTGTACCATGACTGCAGCAAACACATCGACACAAGGTACCATTTTATTCATGAATATATTGAGGATGGCAAGGTTGATGTTGAGCACGTGAGGACTGACGACCAGCTCGTAGACATCTTGACAAAAAGCCCTTGGTCATATCAAGTTCATGGAGATGAGACAGAAGCTTGGCGTGGTAGAAGTAAAGTCCGGGCGCCATGATTAAGGGGGTGTTTTGTTATGATTAATCACGTCGCGTGTGTACGTATTTTCAGTAGTTAGCAAATCGTGCGTGTGTTCCGTTAGCACGTCGCGTGTGTATGTGGTTTCAGTTGGGTAGATCGTGCGCATGTCGCGTGTGTACGTGGTTTTTAGTTAGCACGTTTGCATGTCATCATGGGATATAAAGGAAAGCAGAAAATCACTGAGGCAAGTGCAGCGGCAAAAAAATCTCATCATCTATTCTGCTTTGCTCTCTTCTTGTTGCGTCGCGTGCGTGTGTGCTAACTTGTGACAACAGTCCTTAATGTTCTAAAAGGTGTGATCTTTCTGTTTAAACTGAATACTTTTTTTTGCGAGGGATCACTACTACAAAACAGGCAATAGAAGATGCCTCATCACAGACGGTTCTTCGTTAACCGTCTGTGATGTGGACGTATCACAGACGGTTCTTTATACGAACCGTCTGTGATACTTCACCGACGGTTCGTATAAAGAACCGTATGTCATTCTATGTGGTATCACAGACGGTTATTTACAAGAACCGTCTGTGATAGGCATGTATCACAGACGGTTCTTTTCTTGTAAAGAACCGTTTGTGATATACTACCACTATAAATAGATGATCCCGACAGGCCCTCCTGCCCATTCCATTAATAGATGCTCCCGACAGGCCCCCTGTCCATTCCATTTGAGGCGCCGCCACCGTGCTCTGCTGCTGCCTCCTCCCTATTGGCCACCCTGCTGCTGCTGCCTCCTCCCCCGTTGCGCCACCCTGCTGCTGCTGCCTCCTCCCCCGTTACGCCATCCTGCTGCTGCTGCCTCCTTCCATGCACATTGCTGCCCATTCCGTTTTGAGTCACACCCCGCTTCCTCCTCCCCATTGCGGCACCTCTCGCCTCCTCCCACATTGCGCCACCTTAGAGAGAAGGGTAACGATCTGTAACCCTTTATTTTTACTCTAGACTAATCACTAATGTGTAATGATCTGTAACCCTTTATATTTGCTCTATACTAATCACTAATATGTTTGGTCATTATGAAGGGTACTTGCGGTTTATTAATATAATTTAACACTAATTAATTTGTTACGTGCGTATACGTGTAGATGGATCGAAACTGGATGTACATTGAGAACCGTTTGAGTGAAGAGTATATTAATGGCGTGTTTGCTTTTAGAAGAGCCGCCGAGCAGGATATGTTGAAGAAGGGGATAAAATTTATGTACTGTCCATGCATTGATTGCGGTAATATGAAAATGTTTAACAACCCGGCGCAGATCGAAGCTCACTTAATACGAAGGGGTTTCAAAAAATGATATACATGTTGGAGCAGTCACGGTGAAGAGCAGATTATACCGGAAGTCAGTAATGACGACATCACCGAGGAAGTCAACGATATGCAGGGTATGGAATGTGCTTTTGATGAGGATAGGTCGCATGATGATAATCTGGATCAGATGCTACGCGATGCAAAAGGAAACTATGGTGAGCGAGAGTTTTGTAAATTCGAGGGCTTAATGGCGGACTCGGGGAAACCTTTGTTCCCTGGCTGCAAGCCGGAATACACAAGGTTGTCAACCGTGCTTGAACTGCTGAAATTGAAGGCAAGCAATGGTTGGTCCGACAAGAGTTTTACGGCGTTGTTAGGTCTCTTAGCTGACATCCTTCCGGAGGGAAACGTGTTGCCCAGCACGACCTACCAAGCTAAGAAGGTTCTTTGTCCATTGGGAATGAAAGTAGAAAGAATACATGCATGTCCGAACGATTGTATCCTCTACCGTAAAGAGTATGCAGACATGCATGTATGTCCCGTGTGCAAAGCATCACGATACAAGTGTAAGAATATTGCTAAGGCGAAGCAAGGACCTCCTGCTAAGATGTTGTGGTATCTGCCTGTGATCCCACGTTTGAAGCGTTTATTTACGAACCGAAAGGAGGCAAGATTAATGTGTTGGCACTCGGAGGAGCGTAAGAAAGATGGGAAGCTCGGACACCTGCCGATTACGCGGTGGAGAAACTTGATCGGAGCTTGAAGAGTTCGGTGTGGAACCGAGGAACATAAGGTTAGGGTTGAGTATGGATGAATGAATCCTTTCGGTAACATGAGCGTGAACATAGCACCTGGCCTGTGAATCTATGTATGTACAACCTACCTCCTTGGCTGTGTATGAAGCGAAAATACATTTTGATGTCACTACTTATCCAAGGGCCGAAGCAACCTGGGAACAATATTGATGTGTACCTAGCACCATTGCTGGAAGATCTTGTGACACTTTGGAACGAAGGGGTACAAGTATAGGATGCGTACAAACGAGAGAACTTCACTTTACGCGCCATGTTATTCTGCACCATCAATGATTTTTCTACCCTTGGTAACCTGTCGGGGTTCAGTACAAAAGGAGCCAAAGCATGTCTGCACTGCTTAGATGGTACCGAGAGTGTATGGCTGAACAACTCGCGCAAAACTGTGTATATGCGTCACCGTAGGTTCCTTCCCAGGATTCACCCATACCTCAAGATGAAGAAACAATTCGACGGAAATAAGGATGACGGTTCAGCTCCAAGGGCTTTTAGAGGGAAAGAGGTCTATGATATGGTTAAGGATATCGATGTTGTGCTTGGAAAGGGCCGTAAATTAAGGACCCATCAGAAAAATATCTGGAAGAAGCGGTCAATTTTTTGGGACTTGCCTTATTGGGAGCACTTAGAAGTTCGCCACTGCATCGACGTCATGCACGTGGAGAAGAATGTATGTGATAGCTTGATTGGTCTCTTACTGAACATTAGTGGCAAAACGAAAGATGGTGTTAACGCACGGCGTGACTTCGTTGATATGAACATGAGAACCGAGTTAGCACCGAAAGAGACCCATAAAGGACGAACGTACCTTCCCCCAGCTTGCTACACTTTGTCCAAGGCCGAGAGAAATGAACTGTGTCAAAGCTTGCATGGTGTGAAAGTTCCTCCGGTTACTCCGCCAATATTAAGAAACTTGTTTCCATGAAAGATTTGAAATTAATTGGTATGAAGTCTCATGATTGTCATGTGCTGATGACACAAATGCTTCCTGTTGCAATTAGGAGTATCTTGCCGAACAAGGTCCGAGTGACAATATTTAGGTTGTGTTATTTCTTTAACTCAATTGCTCAGAAGGTCATCGATCCCGAAGGACTCGACGCTCTGCAGGCCGAGGTGGTGACGACTCTATGTCATCTTGAGATGTATTTCCCTCCGTCATTTTTTGATATCATGGTCCATCTCATTGTTCACCTTATGAAAGAGATAAAGATATGTGGCCCTGTGTTCCTATGTTATATGTACCCTTTCGAGAGATACATGGGAATTCTGAAGTCCTACGTATGGAATCGATCTCGACCGGAGGGCAGTATCATCGAAGGTTATGCAACCGAAGAGGTCATTGAGTTCTGCATCGACTACATGGCTCAGGTGGAACCGATAGGTGTGCCTCTATCTCGTCACGAGGGGAGACTGGAGGGTATCGGGACCATCGGGAGGAAAGCAATCACTCCCGATCTAGATACACACGCGCAGACCCATTTCACGATCTTGCAACACATGACCCAAGTGTCCCCGTACATCGACGAGCATAAAGACATGGTACGCCAACAGAATCCGGACCGGTCGGAGGTTTGGATAATGAGAGAGCACAACCGTCGGTTCAACGAATGGTTAGATATGTGATTCACTGGGAGGTCATCAAGTGATGAAATGCTGCTATGGTTGGCCAAAGAACCAAAATTTACAATTGTGACATGGTAAGGATACGACATAAATGGGTACACGTTTTATACGGCAGCTCAGGATAGGAAGATCACAGTCTAGAACAAATGGTGTCGCATAGATGCATTTAACGAGGGGTTCAATACCGCGGGGGCACGCTTGTTGAACTCGTACTATGGGTTCGTAGAGGAGATTTGGGAGCTCGACTATGTACTTTTCAAGATCCCCCTGTTTAGATGTCATTGGGTTAAACTTCCGCAGGGCGTGAAGGTCGACAAGTACGGCGTCACTACTATGGACCTCAAACGTGTCAGATACAAGGACGAACCATTCGTACTCGCTAAGCAAGTTGTTCAAGTTTTTTATGTAACGGACCCAGCAAATAAGAACCGCCACGTAGTTCTTCATGGGAAAAGAAGGATTGTCGGAGTTGAGAATGTCGTGGATGAGGAAGAGTACAATCAATTTGACGAGTTACCTCCTTTCGGAGATGACATTAGACTGGAGGAAGAACCCAGTGACGAAGCTAGTTATATGCGCGTCGATCATCATGAAGGACTATATTTCAATTAAGCATGTATTCTATTGTAATTTGATGTTAACATGGAAACGCGTCACGTGTTATGGACCGATGCTAAATCGGTTGATCGCCATGTGTTGGGCGGTCGAGCGATTTCCTTTGAAATGATTCTCAGTGCGGTAGTTCCGCCGTTGATAAACGGAACTACCGGTGTGCAGAAATTCTGAAGTTCTTGCGGAACGTTTATTCCAGAGAAGCACATTTTTGGTGTGGGTCAATTTGCCTCGGTCGTCGGACCAGCCACCCTTGGCGGCGGTCCATTTGTGCAAATCACAGACGGTTCAATTATAGAACCGTCTGTGATGTGCGTTATCACAGACGGTTCTTTAATGGAACCGTCTGTGATTACTCACATCATAGACTGTTCCATTAAGTAATCGTCTGTGATGTTAGAGTTATCACAGATGGTTCTTTAATAGAACCGTCTGTGATAACTCATCACAGACGGTTCTATGTTAGTCTATAAAAGTGGCCCGCTCGAATTGTTGTGCACTTGCCCTAGTTCTTCCCCAGAATCGCCGCCTCCCTCGATCCGGCGCCACCCAACGTCGCCTCCCCCATTCGGGCACCATCCAACGTCGCCTCCCCCGATCCGACGCCACCCAACGCCGCCTCCCCCGTTCGGGCGCCATCCAACGCCGCCTCCACCATTCCGGCGCCACCCAACGCCGCCTCCCCCGTTCGGGCGCCACCCGACGCCGCCTCCCCGATCCGGCGCCACCCGACGCCGCCTCCCCCGATCCGGTGCCACCCTAAGGTTCCTTTCCAGCTTGCATGTGTATGGCTTTGTGAATCTTCCACTAAAGCAGTTCTTCTCTCCTTGCATTGTCAAGTATATGAGTGAAAGCTTCTATGTACACATGCATTTTGCAGGATAGCATCGATGTCCTGTCTCTAGAACTAACATATTGTCTCAATTTACACTTTAGGTAATTAGGCAATCTGTTTTATGGTGAGTGTAGGTATGCATTTTGTAGGATAGCATTATTGTCATGTCTCTGAGAATAACATATTTAGGGATGTTGACTCTTTAGGTAATTAGGCAATCGTGTTTATGGTTAATGATTGGCCAGTTACTGGAATGATTGATTGCGTGCTAAACAATTTGTCATCTCCAGCAAGAATTTGTTTGGTAATGGATATGGGGCTCCTAAGAAGTATTGAGGCGATATTGACTTGGTGCATTACTTATTACATAGTGCATTAGGTAGTGTTTTGGTTGGGAGTTACAATCATAATGCAGTGGGTTTTACTGTACATATAGTTGGGTGAGGACTATAGGATACATCCCTCCACTCTCCCTCCTTTGATTGTATTGGAGCTCTAGATTGTATTTTATACTTAATACATGTATTGCAATTATGGAGTAATCTAACCAAACAATGGGACATAATTCGTTTTACAGGTTATTACTGGTTGTTATCTAGCTCTTCTAGATGCTTGATTTCTTTCACATTCGTGTGGTATATGTTTAGCATTTCATTCGGTTTAAATGGCATGGATAATTTACATTTGTATACATTGATTTGGTCATTTAAATGCTGGCGGTGATGGCTTGGTTGTGCTTGTGGGTTCTGATGGTGATGGCTTGGTTGTGCTTGGCAACAGTGTATTATGTGGACTTAATTTTGCTCTATGATTTAGATGGTCTAATACTGAAATTGGTATGATTACTAGTTTAGTTTTGAGCTCTAATAGTTTGCTTGCTGCTATCAAAGTAATCATTCAAGGTTTGTTGACTTTTTATTTGAAGTAATGAATTCAGTGATTCTTGTCATATTCTAATAGTTTTCTTGCTGCTATCAAATATTCTTGTCATATTTTGTTTCAGTGAATTGCATGTGATTGTTCTGTCAGTCTAGCTAAGCATTGATTAGAGCTCAAAATTATAGTTTTCTTACCCAATTTGTGAAGAGTATAGACTAAAGGGCTGAGATGGCAAACATTGATTCTTTTGCAACTCGCCTTCTGAGAGCACTCAAAATCATGCAATATTTCAGCTATTTGTTAAAACTGCACTGTTTGCAATATTTTCTTCTCCTTTGTAGTTTTTTGTGCAATTTCATATATTTTATTTACTACGTATCATATATTTAGGTTCAATGGGTAACTTCTATTTGTTTATGTAATCATTGCGTACGTAACTTATATAGATAGCAAGTAAGCGAGATGGCAGAGGCATCGTCTTCGCCGCCGTCAGCGACGTCGCCAAATGCGTCTGGATCTCTGATCAAGGTGGTACGCAGGAGAGATGACATAGGAATCTCCAAATTGCCCTCAGGCCGCATGACGATCACGGAGGTCAGTGACGTCGGGATCCCGCTGAGTCCCAAGAAAGCAGCTGCGAGATTCCGGACCGTCTGCGGGGTACTTGCAAGGGAACGGGTCCCCATCACCACCCCAACCTGGAAGTCTCTGACGGATGTACAGAGAGACCAGTTGTGGACTGAACTTTCTACCTCGTTCACTTTCCCAGAAGAAGACCAAGCACGTGTGCGATGGCACACGCTGCTCGCGATGTGCCACGCGTGGAGGAGATTCAAGAGCCTGCTTGTCACGCAGTACGTGAACACGGGTCGGACGCCCTTCATGACGTATCATTTCTTGTCGCGGGATACATGGGACGCCTTCGTGCAGATAAAGATGATGGTCGAATTTCAGGAGCAAAGTGCGGCGCACAGAGCTCTCCAGGCACAAAACACTCACCCCACAGACTCGGCACCGCTGGGTACACGGGTAAAGCCACGCAGTGGGCGGCGGAGGACGAGACCGCTGTCCGACCGTTTGCTGAGATCTCAGACGAGCGCGCTCGAGCCAGGTTAAGAGCGAGGGCATCAACCACGTCTTCGGGCAGCATCTCTTTCACAAACCCGGCAGACGAGGCAGTGTCTCAACGCCTGGTAAATTTGTCGAACCACTTAATTGTTAATAAGTCCATAACTTCATGGTGTCTACAATTACATGATGTCCTCTTGCAGAAAGCATTGACTTCCGCATCTTCCCAAGGTTCCTTCAAAGTAGACAGGGAGAAGGATGTACTATCTACGGCCCTGGGAAACAAGGAGCACCCGGGTCGCACGCGAGGCGTTGGGGTTTACGTACCTTGGAGGGATGGATTCCCACACAACTCCAACACATATAGGAGCAGGAAGAGATCCAAGGACCAGCACGACGCTCGGTTGGAACATGTGATTATAGAAAATGATGCGGACATCCTTAGCTACGTTGTTTCATATAATGTTTTCAATTCATTAAATACCTCAGAACAACATGAGCTTACTAAGAGAGTTGAAAAACAAGAGAAGCTTATCCAACAGTGAATCATGCTCACTGAATTTACTTTTAAATTAGTTGAGAATTTCATACTACCTAAAACTAGTGTTTTGCTTGTGCTCAGATTGGAAGATTCAATAATGAACGGAGATGAAGGATATGAGGTTGTTCTTGAAGAAAGGTCATCACAATGGAGGAGAAGCTCGTGGGAGACAAGCAAGGGAAGAGAAGTCCAAGAATCCAAGTCAAATTCGAAACTTCCACAAGCCCAACCAAATTCAAATTCGGAATCAACTCATAATTCAATTCGGATTCGGAATCAGCCTCAAATTCGGATTCGGAATCAGCAGGACAGTCCGGATTAAAATGGCCATAACTTTTACAAACGGAGTCCGATTCGAGTGTTCTTGGGCTTGTTGGAAAGCTAACTTCAAGCCCGATCCAACGGATCCTCCCTCACTCCGAAATTCCTTCTGGATCAAAAGATATGATCGAATCAATGTGACGGTTGTAAAATCAGAGTTTCCTTTTTTGTTTTGGAATGTGTCGGAATTGGAGTAGGACTCCAAATCCGAATTAGAATAGGAGTAGGGCCTCTTGGCCAGCCATGAGGAGGAGAAGGGGCACTATATATTGAGGGGTAGACCCTCATTGTAACCTCGCACCACGTTTAATATATTTTCAAAGCTTTGCTTGATTCTCTGTTGTGCTTATAGCCAAAGCAGAGGAATTGGGCATTGAGAACAAGGGGTCGTTCTTGCTTTTCCGCTGGGAATTGAGGGTTCGACGATCTTCGCTTGTGGTCAGCGAGGATCCAATCAAGTGTGTGTTTGGGCGAATTTTTCATAGAGTTGCAAGTCCGTGCATTGGCGCGGGGGATCAGCTGGTGGTTCGTCAGGATACACAAGTTATCGAGAGGTTCTACGTCGAGAAGATCAGGCACCCCGCATCAGAAAAATTTCAAGAACAAATAACAAACTTACAGAACCAAGTAAATCAACTCATACAGGCGCAAGCCGCCCCTGTTAATTTGGGAGCAAGTCCTCCTCGACATCGGAGTAGCGTCGCGTCCACACATAATTCTGGACATGACGACGTGCAATTACCGATCGACGACATCGAGGTAATGTACATCTCTGGAATGCTCCAAAGATAAACCTATAGGACGCCTTAGCTAATTGTGTACCATTTTGTAGGAGCCGACGCCCTGCAAGCTCCAACTGAGGATGGTTGGGTCGATTCCTATTGAGGCTAGGCGGGGTATGGTGTATCCATACCAGGAAGGGGCAGTGCAGCACGGTGCCCAGCTGGCGTAGGGTTACGCCAGGGTGCAGGTGGACATGGTACATGACAATTTCATGGCCATCCCACTGGAGATTTCCCCGAATGAAGAAATCAGAACACTAGGGGATACCACACATACTTTTATCCGGTGGCCCAAGAAGGACATCGCACTGGACCCTTCAGTGACGCGATATCGACAGGACCCTGCCTCTCCAATAGGACCCTCGATGAGTCCGCCTCAACCAAAGCTTCAGAAGGCCGCCATATCGCTTCTCGTCGAGAAGACAGCGAAGGGACAAGAAAAGTGTGTCACCATATCGGTCCCTGAGGCGTCTCACGGGAAGACGTCCCTCAGCCGCCTCGTTAAGGAGAAATCAAAATCGAAGAACATTAAGGCACCTCCCAAACCTGTGAAATACTCCCTTAGAAGTCCGTTGGTCTCCGGCGCAGAAATAAAGAGCTCATGAGTAGCTTGTCAAGCTTTGCATGATTGGTACTTGCGCAAGACCAGAGAGAAGGGGGTCATACTGGAATCATCGTCAGATACATGAGGGAGCATTTTCTCCACGAGCCTGGCCACTTCGTCGTGGGCTTCGAAGACTTATTTGACCTATACAACCTAACTGCCCTCGAGACCTCACTTCTACGATGCTGGACACTGTAAGTGTGTACAATCAATTTCTACACTCACGTGATACCGATAAATATCATAACTCATTGCTTATGTACAGATACATTATGAAATGTGCCCGTCGAATCAAAGAACCGGTAGGTTTCCTCGACCCACACGTGGTCTCCGAGCAAACAATCAACCAAGACGCATCCTACGTCGAGAATTACATAAAAATAGAATTGCTTGCTCTGGACGACAAGGACTACATAATGGTGCCCTACAACCAGAAGTAAGTGCTTCAATATTTGCTATACAAATTACGTTTCAACATAGGTTTATGACTATAGCGACATACACGAGTAGGTTCCACTGGATTCTTCTGATTCTTGTGCCAAAGAGGAACATTGTATTGTACCTTGATTCTCTACTTAACAAAAATCATGACTTCACCCTTCTTAAAGGAATACTCGACAGGTATGTTCATTTCCTCCACACATAACTCTATTTTAGTCTTCCTTCTTTTGAAATGGACGAGGATAACTTTTTTGAATCATGTAGGACGTTCATCGGCTATGTTGCCGAGAGAGGTTTATACAAGGGAACGAGTGCCACACTTACTCACAGGATGCGATTTCTGGTACGCGCTACAACACAATAATCATATATCATACTCCGTAATATTGTGTCTCAAACTGACTGTACATATATATGTAATTCTATTTTTGCAGTGCCGCCAGCAAAAACGAGATCACATATGCGCATTCTACGTATGCCATCATATGCAGCTATTGATTTCTTCTAGGACGCACGATCCCCAGGTTTGTCAATCTCGTAATAATTATTTCCTAATTATAAATTTAAATATATATGCTTACTACTTTATTCCTGCTAGCGGCGTGGCTTGAACATAGAGTTAAATGCACTCGAGATGGACCAGTCACGCGCTCGTTCGAGGAGCTCTGCGTCTTCATCAAAGCGGACATAGTTAACACCACCGGAGAGTTTCACGCCGTCGACACCGATGAGCGACCTCGAAACAATTGATTCAATATTGTAATTCACTTTGGTAGTTGTAATTCAATTTGTAACTCTAGCGACAATATATACTTGAAACATTCTTTTGTAATTGATTTTGAGTTAAATGATCACTTTGAGTTGTCAACAATTATCTGTGATATGTTTCTGCTTGCTAGTTTTCAGAGGGTATGGCTAGCAATTCCTGAGGCTAGCTGAAAATACGATAAAAATTAATTAGGTCTAAAGACTTATCACAAACAGATCTAGCCACGAACCGTCTGTGATACTACAGAATCACAGACGGTTCATGGTTGGAACTGTCTGTGATAACCGCCTGTTATCACAGACATAAAATTTCAGACGGTTCAAAAACCGTCTGTGATGAGCTTTTCTGTAGTAGTAGATGTGGATTGAATAATTAACCTCTTGCTGTCTGAATAGTATAATCACTACTTCTTTCATGGTTTAAAAATATTGACAATATTAATCATATGCATTAGTTATTCCACATATATTGTTATGTGATTTTAGTACCTAAGAGTTTTTTTATTAAATAGCTACTAACCTTTTTTAGGAGTATATTTTATAATACATCATATATATGGAAAATTTTGGCATAGGGGTAACTGACTGGAACCCTTCCCTTAAGTGAATGCAAATTAGCACACTATGTACCTCCAAATATATCCAGTGCATCGCACTGTTTCGGTGCTCCCGCGCTTCCATCTCCCAAAACCATATAAATGGTCATGAATTAGTCAAAAAAGAATTAGAACATCCACATAAATTAAACTAATATGCCAAAAAAATCACAACAAAATTCGACGTGTTGATAGATTTTTTTTTAAAAAGACAAAATTGGCTTTAAAGGGAATCAAAAACTGAAATAAAAAGATTAAGATACCGGTTACAGATGCTTTGTGTTTTGAATACGTATTGGACGAGGATCAAATATTATTTTGTTAAACATGTTTTGTGTTTTGAATTTGTGATTTTGTTAAGAGTTTGGGATCCGTCCAGCGCTAGTCTGTACCAGGGACTAGTGCACACAATATTGAAATCTCTAATGCAGAAGAAATGGTGCATCATGACCTTGTGTCTACCAATAAATAAATGGAATAAGTGAAGACCATGGATAGAGTTCGAGATATGTTTTTGGGAATTGGGATGAGCGATATGTGTCAGCAAGCAATTGGTATGAACATGTATATTTTCATTGCACTATATATTAACATATTTTATCCCATTTCGATTTATATGTTGTATTAATAATGTACGGTAATGGTAATATACCCTAGCTAGCTAAAGTCAAAAGCATTCCACGTACAATAAAGGTGTGTGCACTAGTGCAAACAGTCTCTTACCTATTAGATAAGTAATTTTGCTTGACTTGACAGATTAAAGTGGATTCCAGTCAGTAGTCGAGAATACTCCGGAGACATTTGACCATGTAACTTTTTTAAGGATTTATATTGTTAATTCTATAAAAGTTTTCACAAAGTGGGTACCGACCACCCAGACGCTAAGGCATATCATATCACATGGATGGTAAGTCTATATTTATCTTTTTCGGTATTTAGTACCTCCTACTATCTCCAAACTCCAAAGATGGTACTCACACTGATTACATTAAAAAGAGATTCATTTTGTCTCTCTCCTCACCCCACCTGCACCATCCCCTCCCCCGCCCCTCCGGTTTTCTCTCTTTCGCGAGTGCATAAACCTCCTTGCTGCCACCGATTCCTCAGCTCTAGTGACCACCGCCTCCTTCCTCCGCGCTGTCCTCGCCTCCGTCTTCCCCCCTCTGTGCCGCCTCTCTCGCTTCCGCCTTTGCGTCGGCCTACCCCGCCTCTACCTTCCTTCTCCGCGCGGGCCTCCCCTGACTTCCGCCTTCACATCGACCTCAACCTCAGCTCCGGTGGCTTCTTCCTCATCCTCAAGCTTAGCTTCGGCAGTGGCGGTGGCTCCCGACTAGATCCGGTGGCGGCGGGTTTTCGACGCCCAGATCTAATGGTGGCAACAGCTCCTAACGTTGAGCTCGGTCAAGTAGAGGCGGTGGCACACGCGACTTCCTCAATCTCGTTTAGGTCACGACGAGTATAGCGATGTGGGCGACGACAACGGCCAGGGCAAGGCCTCTCGATTCTATTGCGAGAGAGATGACATGGGCTAGGTGACGGTGCGGTACTTTCCACGAAAACGCTCTCCGTCCCAGCGCAACCAGATTGTTGACAAGTGCGCGAGGGCAATTGTTTACTCTTTTGGTTCCCCGGTACCAACCTATCGATTCAAGAATGAGCTTTAGTGTGAAGCACTGCTACCAAATGCCTCTCCCCTCTTTACCAGCAAAAAGAGCAGTAAGGAGAGAGTGCCGCGTATGTCCTTAATTTCTTAATGGAACTAAGTCACTAACTTTACACATTCGATCAGTAGCACGTACATAAAACAATCATATATATCGAAAATTCGAAATGCTTGCTCTCGCTGTCCTTACATGTTCGTCAAAGTAGGCGGGTAGCTAGCTATCTTTTCAAAGAAAAGTAAAGTAATCAAATGTGCTCGTCTAGAATAGTTTTAATTTGCTATGTTGTCCTCAGAGAAGTCGACATGTGGGTAACGCATTTTTTACAAAGAGTCCACGTACTTGCATATTAATTGTACCGTTCTCCCTTTTGTTTTGAATTTAACATAGTTGGATTCAATTATAGAACTTGAAATTAAACACATGGTCTTGAAATATTCTGTTAGTCTGTCGGGAGATGTGTGATCAAACTAGTGTCCATGTACGTATATGGCACTGACAAATTACGTATCAAACTAATCAATTAGAAAGTAGTTTCAAAAGGGGAGTCTATATGCACGTTAGCATAACCACCGATTGGGGAGGAGATAAACGCATTAGTAGAAGGTTTAAATTGCATACAAACTAAGGAGAACGAAAGTCAATGTGAAAATGTACAGCGACAATAATCAAGGAATACAAGATATATAGCTATCCAAAATATGCTACTTAATCTGACCACAAATCCCCAGCAATTATCTGCACGTATGTGTATTCTCCCGGGATGTGTACGTGATACTGATGGTATGTAGCTGCCACTCATCAGAAGTTAATTTCAGAGAGCTTGAAAGATAAGTATGTCACGTAATAGCTAGCGACAATAGCTTGACCACCCACGGTTTGTGGTGGTGGAGGGCCCATGGAGCCGATTCTACCGATTTTGGGTAAACTTCGGCCGAAAATTTCAAACCAAAAAATTATTTAAAAAATTGAACAAAATCGGTTGAAAAATAGCGGACAAAATATTGGACAAAATCGGGAACATCAGAAAAAGCATGCGTACAAATTTAAAAGAAATCCGAAGCATGTATGTAACCAGCAAGGATTGTACGCTACGCCGCGCCTGGGCACAAAAGCTGGAGAGATTTGCTTAGTTTTGCTTGGAGATGTCATATTTATTAGTTTGTTAGTGACAGTATTTTGGAGGTGAGGAATCCTGCAAATACGACAGGCAATGCCGCACCTATGGTGTGTAAAGGTGTAGCACTATGATATTCTACTTGGTTGTGTCGTATCCTTGTTTTGCAAAGCAAGTAAGCATCAAAGAGGGAAATAGCTAGCTTCGATTCTATAGCTATTGCATTCGTGTAAAGGTGTAGCACTATGATATTCTACTTGGTTTTGTTGTATCCTTGTTTTGCAAAGCAAGTAAGCATCAAAGAGGGAAATAGCTTCGATTCTGTAACTATTGCATTCGCGGAAAAGGCTTCAGATCTGTAAGCAGACAACGTGAACGTGTACGTAGAAAAGTTCAGTATTGTATAGTGTTAGACCGAAAAGGGCAACTATACTAGAGGAGGTGAGCAGAAGCATATACTCTTTTTCATCATCCCGATATTCAACTTCATCTTCACTCCAATAACTATGTAAGCTATAAAGATCAGAGGCAAAAGAATACAGCGGAAGTCTTGCGTTGAAACTGAAAACCCACGAGGATAAAGCCTCCTGGTTGGTCAAACCGCCGATCTGACCGCCTAAAAGCCGGTCTGACCGCCGGCTGTTGGGTCAGCAGCACGAAGTGATCTTAACCCGATCTAACTTTTGATTCTGGTATCCAAATCCTTTGGGATTTGAAAAGATCTCATCAAGAAGGTTAGGAACATATTTCAATTGAAGATCGGGATGATCGAAGCCAAGATTCAACGAATGTCTTGATCGAGGTCAAGAAGGCACGGAAACCAGAGAAATATCACACTTTAATCCAAAATCTTACTCATTGGTAGAGGATGGTCAATATAACTTTAGATTAATTCCCACAAGTTCTAGCAAGCTAGATCACAGCAAAAGACCCAATCAAAACCCAAAAAACTTAGAAATATCAAAGAGATAGTAAAAACAAGATAGAACTCATCTTGTAGCAAACTTGTATGGATTCATTCAAAGGATTGTTAGTTTACATTCACTCCACCATGAAGGACAAAATCTCAACACTTGAGCACTCAATCAATCCACCTCTCTCAAACCCTAGCCTCGTCTATCTTCACTATCCCCAAAACACAAATTAGGGTTTTCTAGGCTTAAGTTGGTTGAGGTGTAAATCATGCACTTCTCCATTTTGTGGTGGAGGCTAGGTTTAGACAGGAATACATATCGAGCGCTCGTTAAGCCCACACACAAATGGGTCTCTACTCACGCATGCTTCTAAAAGCGGATGATGATCTGGATCTCCCGAATCCGTCTCTTCGTGAAATCTGTTTATTCTTGCGTCGTCTTGCGTCGCGGTTTCTTCAAGGTCACCATCTTGGTATTTTAGCGAAGATAACAATGTACCCTTTCTTGATCCTTCTCCAAAATCCAAGTCCAATCATCGTGAAGCAATATCATGCTTCGCCACGTGTAGGTTCATCAATGTCACCTTATGTCGGCAAGTCTCTCTCATCTGGCTCGCACCGAAACTACCATAATACTTGCACCGACCTCCCAAGCCACTTGATGCAACTCATTGCACCGAACCTCTCATTTGGTCGTTCTTGTCCATCTTATGTCATGTTTGAGTTCAGCAATTTTACTCGGCATCCTCTATCGTTATGGACCTTGGCTCTCCTTGCCTAGTCCCGATCGTTCTCATCGTTGACTCTAAGCCATCTGCACAACAATATACTAAGATATCGATTTTGGACACAAGTTCTTCGCAGTTTGACATACATTAGCCAAAACATACATCATGCAACACATATGCATTGTCACACACGACTTTGACCAAATCTACAAAATTCACCACTTTCCAGGTGCATGAAACCCTTTTGGTCATTTTGACCGCCAGTAGGGTCGGTCTGCTGCTTTGTAAATTTTTCCAAGGACCTGGAAAGTCCTTCTCTAGATATTTTGGCAAAACTCTATCTATTTTTTACCTCGAAACTCTATTTTTCAAGAAACCTAGTGCAAACACACATCCTAATATTCCCATATAAGTGTTTGATCACAATTCTCAAAATTCAACTTTTCAAACTTCGATTGATCTTACTACCACTTTTAGCCGATCAGACCGCCTCCCAAAGTCGATCAGACCGCCCCTCAAAGTCGATCAGGCCGCCCATAGGACTGATCAAACCATCGTACACCTAACAACCTGGACCAGGACAAGAGGGAAATAGACGACGCAGCATCGCCTCCTTCGCCTGTAGACGGTCGCCGACGTACGCCCGGACGCGAGCTCGTCGAGGCATCTCACGTGTCCGC
The DNA here is from genome assembly GCA_036346395.1 of Hsuehochloa calcarea. Lineage (NCBI taxonomy): Eukaryota > Viridiplantae > Streptophyta > Magnoliopsida > Poales > Poaceae > Hsuehochloa > Hsuehochloa calcarea. The sequence goes on along the minus strand of CM070598.1, from coordinate 21,464,270 downwards.
TCTCCAGGCCCCAAAATCACAAGCCTGCACACAGCCATGGCCCTGAAGGCTAGAGTCAAGAGAGGCCCAAATGGCGAAGGAAATCGCGGCCGACGAACAAAGCAACCACGTAAGCCCAACGGCAAGCACCCTCACGCACCGCCACGCCGATTGGGAGCCAACGCACTAGGCTCGCCGGAGCTCTCCTGGTTAGTTAGCCCGGCAGACGCCATGTGCCGTGCTCGCTAAGTACGCAGTGGCAACCATGCTTCCCAGCATGACAATTCCACAGTACATTTAATTATGCATTGTTAGTTTGTCACTGACTGTCCCCTTGGCTACATTGTTATATACCAGTAATTTCAAATTCCATGTATAACATTTTAAAACAGAAAACTCACGCATGGAACTTGCACATGAAGCTAGCGTTAGGAGCATGAACAGTTAAGAACAAAGTGATAATTTCAATTAGGATTCATCTTGAAGGAAAATAAGATGGAATCAATATGCTCTAAAAATGGGTTGTCTAGCAGGATTGTAATCTGAGACCCAAAATTAAGCGGTACCAGTGGCAATTTTTTCGTAGCTATTCATCAATGCCATATGAGCAGACAACGGGGAAAATAATTGCTCATCTCTGTCGACAATTACCACTGAACGAAATTTAGCAGCGCATACACCTGGATTTGGTGGCATCTAAAAATTCAACCAGCTGTAATCGCTGCATGCAGCTGCTAACACTACAACATGAACATCCCTTTAGCAACACATATATGCGTTGGTAGAAGTCCAAATAAGTGTTGTTAGGGTCTATACCAACGTATTTAGTATGCGTTGCCATTGAGGCCGTTGCGATAGTCTATTACAACAGATAAACAAGCGTTGGTAATATATATGAATAGGCGTTGCGAAGTAGCAACAGATATAGTCATGTTGTAACTACACTTGTATGCGTTGGTACTTACTATGCATGGATGACTTTTACAATTTTGACAATGGAGATAATTATATTGTCACAACGCATAGAAGCGTTGGTATTTACCATACAAATGACTTTGGCTATTTTGGCAATGGATATAATTAGGTTGCTGCAACGATTATAAGTGTAGAAATCAAAGTAAAAAAATCATTATGGGTCGTAGCATGGTAAAAAGAACACTCATAGATTGAAAAGAAATTGTTGCATTACATAGAGAACCATCCACATAAGACATGATATAAATATGTTGCTTGAACATCATTTCCTAACATAATGAAAATCGTCTGCCTATGTCACTATTCACCACCTTCATTCAACATATTATCCATTTATCTTATCAACCTACAATGAAAAATTGGAGTCCATTAATGCACTATTAGGAAGAAACAAAATCACAATATTAAAGTAACAAAACTAAAAGGAGCAGCGTATTATATTATTTTGATGCTCGAACATGTTCATGAGTTCCAAACAGTAGAGAAGTGAACTAACCTTGTGAAAAAGCACATTTCTTGGTTCCAAACTCTCCTGTGAAAAAGCACATTTGACAACTTCCAAAGTAGCTTCCATATCCATCCATAGTAGATAGCATATGTTTGGGTATTTTCCACAAGAAGAATGGAAACCCTCAAATACTTTAGAACTGAGCATCTTAAACTCCTCAAGCAAAAATTGCAGAAGTTCTTCTCTCACCGAATGAAGGTGGGATCGGAGAATTATTCCATGCCCTGAAAAATAGATCATGTGAGAACATCTCATGGAGTTCTATCTTCTTATAAGAGCATCCTATATAACAAGTTCATATGTATTCCTGGTTCTGCAAATAATCCTGTATCTATTGTTGATAATCAGAACTATACAATGGAAATGACGCATGTATGTCTTTGGCATATCATGCATGAAAGCAGTGTGCGAGAAGGACATCTGATCTAAACAAAGCAACAAACTCATCTGATCTAAACAAAGCAACAAACTACACACTGAATACAGGAAAAACTATACTGGATTGAGATACTGAGAGTATCACCTCTACAAACTCTATGAAAGCTATGCGAGTGGCGTGGTTGTCATCAAGAAGCTGATGCGAGAAGCGTATAATCCAATGAAAGAAAGAAAGAAAGGAAAAAAATCACATAGCTTTTGTGCCCTTGCCATATAAACAAGTAGAGTAAACAAATTGTTATATGATTGTGTTCTGACCTCACCAAAGTAGACCTGGCAAAATTCTTTCAGAACCCACTGAGAGACACAGAAGCATAACAAGGAGGAACACTTGGAAACAACTATGTGCGAAATGAATCTTTAGGAAGAAGGAAAATTAAGTTCTTGCGTACATTCTTATGGATGTTAGTACAATAGATAGTCCTTGAACACATCTCCTTTTCAGCTTCAGTCTGCACATGGATTAAACATAATCATAAAATGAAAAAGCTATTGCTTCATCTTAAGAAAAACATGACATGAAAAAAGGATTTCATGGTTATGATAACCTGAGGCATAAATGTAGGGTTCACCAGCATAATACAGTAAGATGTTAGCTTTCTTTATAGTACAAGCAATATTCTAACAAAAAATAGATCAATTTCAAGTAAAGCACTAGGAATATCTAACAAAATTAAGCAAGTTCAACCACGTAATAATGTGTACTTGCCTCCTTCCTTGGCATGCATCAATTGTTTTTACAGAGTATCAACAAACCCTCCATTTTGTGCACACTCACTAACTCACTCACACACACACACACACACAATCAAGATGCATTCTGAATTATTCATGTAAATTAAAATGATAGCCAGGTTATTAAGGCTAAGAAAATTATCATACTCTGATTAATTCAAATTACTAGAATAGACATTTCATTAGGAGCTTTAGAATAATGAAATTATGCTAAAGTCACATATACACAACTTACAATAACAACATATCACTCTTAGAACATACATTTTATAAGGAACTTCAGAATAATGAAACTATGCTCAACTCACCTATCCACAACTTAAGAACAACATAATATATAGTATTATATCTATGAGCAAGGTGTTTATGGGCAAGTTTTATACAACTCTTACTGGCCAGAATATAACATACCAAGTAGAAGTTGCATCTTTTCTAGTAGTGTTCTGGATGACAGATAGAAGATCCTCTAGTGGTGTACGGAAATCATTCAAGCCTTGGTTTAATAAATAAATTAGTGCACCGTATAACCCGTGTTCACGACAGTCTGACTACCTGCATACAACACAAGCATACAGAAATCATGTCGGCGTGCATGATTGCCCAAACTACAAAAATGGAACAGAAGAAACTAAAATGTAGGCAATGAAACATGTATGAGAAGGCAATACATATGCATTTCTTACACCACTTAGATGCAAATTATTATGTATACCTGATTAAAATCCAGTGAAGAAATATCCATATGAAGAATGCATTGCTCAACTATAACATCCCTATTTTCAGAGCTTTAAAAATCTTTTAAATATTGGTAGCAAGAAAATTCATCATTTGGATTTATTTGAATATTAATTTAAAAAGCTTAATATGGACTTTAAGGACAAATTGATTTATTGTGCTTAATCCCAACATCAACAATTGTCAAGACTATTTTATTTAGATTCTATATGCTTGGATATATTTTATAGAATTTTCTGGAATTTTTCCAAAGTCATTTGCTATTTTCTAATTGCTATTTGCATTTTCTGGATTTACTTAAAAGAAAAACCTATTTTAAATCCTTGAACGATCTTGGGCGAAGCCAAGACTATTCGGCCGCTCAATCCCGGTAGTTGGATCAACATCGCCCATTGCCGCTTCGCCGCGCGTTTTCGCCGCCTTGCCCGTTGGATTGTCGCCGCGTGGCCGCGATTGATCTCGCTCGTTCGCTCGCCGCGCTCGCTCTGCGCCGTTGGATCGCCATCGCACGCTCGCTCGCCGCGCCTCATTGCCGCCGCCAGTGGGACCGCGACCAGTCATCGTCTCCGTATGCTTTCTTCTTCCTCGCGCCGCGCGCTTCGCGCCATTCTTTGGAGCTCGAGCGCGTCAGACAAATGCGTATTCGTTGCTGATTCTTCGTGCCGACCCCACCAAATCATGTCTCCGGTTATTCCTTATCCGTTCCAAACCAAATCAAACCTCGAATCGGTTTCAATCTCCGAAAATCTTTGAATTCAAAAACCCGGCCGTTTCGGACCCGATTTGGGGGTTTCCAAATCTCGGCGTCTCCGAGCCTATAAATACTCCCCTAGCACCGCCTGGACCTCCGCAACCCTAATCCGCCACTCCCATCGCCCGACGCCTAAGCGCCGCCGCATTCCAAGTTTTAGGGTTTTCGGCCGAACTTCTTCTCCGGTGGATTGCGCCGCCGTCGTCGTCGCCCTTGCTCCACCGACTGCACCATTGTGATCAGCAAGTCACAGGCTACCTTGTGCGCACCTTCTCGTCGCCGGAGCATCGCCGGGCGCCGTCCGACAAAACCCGAGCTCTCTCGCCGCTTCTTCCTCCCGGCCATCTCCGTCAACCCGGTGCTCAAACCAAAGCCCATGTGTGCGCATTAACCTCCTCTACGTTGGTACCACTCACCGCCGCGAAGAGCCGTTCACCGGTGACCGTCGGTCCCGAGCGCCACCGCCGCCGTTGTCGCCACCTCAGCGCCAGCGTCGGCTTGGTCTTTGGTGTGGCGGCCGCGTGGCGCCAGATCAGCCTAGCACACACGCGTCGTGGCAGGTCCACCGCGCGAGATCTCCTCGGTTGATGCACTCGATCCACGTGAACCCGAGACGAGCGATGGGTCCCACATGTCGAAATTCTTTTAATTATAATTATTATTCGAAATTCTCGGTGACGCAAGCATTGCGCAATAATCCGATTTTCCTTTATAAAAATAATTCGGGAAATTCGAGAAAATCCAAATTAGGGTTTAATTGATTTTCCAATCTTCCAAAGCCCATATCTTTTGCATCCAAGTCCAATTGAGCCCATTCAAATTTGTAAATTTATATAAAATTCAGATCTATTTAATGGTGAATTTTATTTGATTTTTGAGTTTGTTTTGCCTCTGTTATTTATTTGTTTTATTTCTTTTTCTCGTTTGCAGTAGGCGTCGATACTTGGGAATTTTGCGAAAGAAGGAGCACCTCAAGACCAAGACCAATATCTAGATCTATTCCAAGGCAAGTTATACCTTTGATCATTTTGAACCCGAGTTTTCAAAATACTTTGTTTCAATGTATTGCATTCTATTTCAAGTATTTATTTAAATGCTTTTGGGTGTAGTTATTAATCTAAATTGTTATGCCACCTTGTCTATTGTATACCATGATCTTTTGTCACCCTAGGTTGGTTAATAATTAGTTGGTATTATCGTAGCACCAACGTGGGTTGGTTAGATACGATTGATTTGCTAGCCATGCCACGAGTCATCATTCCATGTGAGAGTTGCAATTATAAACTTGACTAAGTGATTATGGAACGTGTGATGAATCTGTGTGTCTTGTGTGCTATTACTCGTTGATGGCATGTGTTGCACTTAATCAACGGTGGGAAAAGATTTAGACCGAGGCAAGTGGTGGATTCTGTGTGAATGGTGGAGTGTGTGCTTATTAAACTTTGTGATTTGGGTTAAAGCGGAAGTCTTGCCTTAGTCAATTAAGGACTTAACTTTGTGCGCCATTGAACTGGGCCTTCTTGTGCGACCACATGCCTAGTATGGGTGGGCCTGACTTAGTAAGTTATGGAGTCTTGACATTGACAACTCGGGTTGTATTTAAGCTATGTGATGAAATTTGGAGGTGTGATATGTCACATCGCGGACGGTTCATTGCATCCTGTCCAATGGTGTGTGTCGTTCCAAGGGTGTGTGTACAAATTGGGCGCGATAAAGCACACCAGAGTGTCATTGTTTGAGATGAAGTCTCGAAAGGTTTTGTTGTGATCAACTCGATCCGGTTGGTTTCATCGTGTGGGTAAAGTGTACAACCTCTGCAGAGTGTTTAAACCAATCTATTCGAATAGCCGCGTCCTCGGTTATGGACATGCTCGGAATTTCACACGAGGGTGGATTTTCATAAAACAATTGGGAAGGGTCAGCTGTGTGAGATAACTTGTTCAGCTGTGTGAAAGAACTTGATTAGACTGTGTGTCCTTTGTGAAATCAATTGTTAACTTATTATTGACTATTTGTTTTGAATTACGCTTTCAATCTATTAATTGTATTCAATTGCAAATGTTGCATTTCTGCAAAGTAACCACAGAAGCCATTTCTTTGGAATAAGCCATCATATATAAATGCATTCTGTGGTATGACTTGCGAGTACGGTGTGTACTCACTCTTGCTAAACAAATCAACAGAAGTGGAGGAGTCGTCGCCTGCTTTTGAAGAGGAATTCTACGAAGGTGAGCGTTAGGGTCTTGATCCCAGTCAGTTGCCTGTGGTAAATTGATGGGAGCCACCGGAGTTTATTTCGTTTCATTGCGATTTATTTCTTTATTGTCGACCTTGCATGGCTTAATAAATGTAAACTCGGCCGTAAGGTCCCAACGATTAATTGTTATTCAAAGGTACTCGTTTATTCTTATATTCGTTGTATGGATGTGATATTTCATCAATGTTGACACTGTGTGCACTAGCGTGATCCTGGACTAGTGCAGAATACACAGAGGGTCCAGATTTGCATATTTGGGTCCCGACATCAACTCGCTGCAACCATCCTTTGCCACTATAATGCTCTACTAGTTCTTGCATAATCTACAGAACAGATTGGCATAAATGTATATTCATTTGTAGATTTCTGTGCTGACACTAGTAAATCCTTGATGTTACTCACCTCAGGGGGAAAAGAACCAAGCATATCCTTCAATATATAGGACTCTAGTACCTCCAGAAACATACCTGTTGTCCATGTCATGCCAGCGTTTCCAAGTTATAGCAGCAAATTAACAACTTTGGTTGGCGGCGACTGCGAGGGTCTTTCCTTGACGTGGGTGAGCCTCGTCTTAGTTACCCACCCCACCATCTGAAGGACAAGTGGAGCAGCGGCGGCGCCATCTAGGCGTCTTGGCTGGTGGCGTTGGTTGAGACGAAGCACCAGCGCGGTCAGATCTGGGCTGCGGTGGGCAGAGGGGAACGGAGCACGACAGGGAGGGGAGGGGGAGAAGGAAGGTTAGGGAGGGGAGGGGACCCGATGCGTCAGCCCGGCCCTCGTCCAGCTTGCCCATGTCGCTTGGCTACCGAGCGCCGCCTCCCTTCGTTGGCCCCCTGGCCCGTCCCGTGCTCGCCGGGGAGAGGATGCGAGGGTGGCAGGGAGCAGGCGGTGGCCGGTGGTGAACCAGGGAGCAGGCGGTTGGGAGCAGCTGAGCCGTGAAGCAAGGGGAGGAGGCGCCATGGAGATCCATTCGGCTGAAGAAACTCAGGAGAAAGGAAAGAAATGGGGGAATGGGAAAGGACCGGAGCGCCAGACTATCAGGTAGGAAGTTAAGCGGGTGGGGGTCGCTTCAGTGCTTTTCCTCTTTACTCAGACGTGGAAGAGGTGGAATATCTTAATCACAGCCCATAAGCCCAATTGCAACAGTTGTTAGTTTCGTTGCTAGCTATCCGTTGGCGTATGCGTGTTCTTGTAGTAGTGTAATTGAGGACAGCTATGGAATATATGATGGATGGATACATAAATGGACAAAAACGAACTTGTTCTATCTGGGAAATCAAAGAATAGCATAAAATGTTAGAGAGCAATTTAACAGCATGTTAGACCATATGGTTAGGTCTAGAATATTTTAGTTGATGAATAATTGACATTGTTGCTTACTGATGCCATTTGAGGCATGTGGCTTGTGTATAGACTTATGTCGGTCAAGTTGGAAAGAACTTGTGTTGGAAAAAGATGATGTTTTGGTTTTTATATGTGCAGGGTAACTTAGAGGCGATCGTGGTCTACGGCGATGATCGGGAGATGGCTTGGTGTGAAATCATAGCCCAGAGGGTCGAGGATGCTGGAGGAGATGGTCGAGCTTGAATTGGGACACGTGGAGGTCAAAGATGGATGATGCGTGTAGAGCTACGAAGGTGTGATTCGAAGGCTACGACACGTAATAATTTTGAGGTGTTCAAAATTAAAAAGCTGAGAGAAACATGGAAATCATTGTTTGTTAGGATTTGATTGTATTACGTGAATGAATTGGGTGGTTGGACTATTCACATTGGATTGTATTAAATGCTAATAGTTGCATGCATTTCGGGCTTCATGCATGATGGGCTGGAGGCTGAAGTGATTAACGGCTAGAGGCGGCTGGTATATATGTGCTAGCGGCGGCTCGAGGAAAGTGGGATTTTTTCTATGGTTTGAGAGGTGTTTTGAGGGTACTTTGTAGTTAAAAATATTATGATCCAAAAATACAAACATTGATCTAATCTAGTTGTGAATGATCCAATTGTAACACCTTAGCTATGCGAAAACCAAGATGTTACCTAAAACCTCTACCTCAAATCAACAATTTGAACAATTTCTAACACACTAACAATAAAGAGCAAACTAAATTCTATTCGAAAGGGATCTAGCATAATAAATAACATAATTTCAGCAATAAACAAATAACATCTGAATTCGAACATGATACTCCATTCGAAGGAAAACTATTAAGACTATAACAGGAGAGCATGAATCCATAACTCGTATAACCTAAACATAACAATATCCAATAACGATCATCAAACGATTTATTTATTATTACAGTCCAAACTGCTAAATGCGGAATAATAACAAATATTTTTTCAAAGGTGTGTGCAACCGTGTGTCTACTCCCTCCCGTAAATATCGTCATCATGATTCACCTAAAACAAGAAACACAGCAAGGGTGAGTCCATGACTCAGCAAATACAAAAGAATACTTTGAACAAAAATAGGTATAATTTATCAAGCATACAGTGGAACCAAAATATGAGGTAGTAGAAATCACATGAATGAATGAATGTGCATGTCCTTCACTTCTGCTTATACCAGTATAGCTAGTGAACACCCGTCGGTGTTCATTTATGCCCGCATTATCCAAAATACGGGGATCCAAGGCCCGTTTGAAGAACATTTTAAAACAGGGATCCAAATTGCCCACATTGGAATGGTGGGTCTTACTTGCCCATGTTGGAATGATGGGACTTCACTACCCACTCACGTGGGTGTAACAAGAACGATTCTTGCATGCATGAATGAATTCGATGAACAAAGACATAACATTAACAGAACCATGGTAATCAGTTATGACTATGAACAACTACGTATCAAGCATTGCTCACCATACATTCATTGAACTAGGAAAAGCACATATCATCACAACCATACAAATGTACTTGCATTTTTCACTACGACGTGCGGGGAGGCAAAGACGATGCCCCTAACTCCGGAACCCCTTCTCCTACACAAGAGAATCACTAACATAATAACGCTGTGAAAAATAGACTCTACTCACCCCACCTAACCTGTCTTCCCAAAACGCAAGATTCGAATATTAGTTCTACTCAATTTACTCGACAGTGTAGCAGAAGATCTCACGGGATAGCAGTACTAAACTCCTCATATCTTTTACTACGAAGCTCGAAAAGGAGTGATCTTAGACTCTCTGGAAACATCACTAAATCGTATACGATAACCTAGTTGGCAAGGTTTTCTGATTCGGCCATCTAATATATCTAAGGACCAGATGAAGTTTCTGTACCTACAATCTATCAATCAGAACTACTGCGGTAGAAGAAAATTCGTATCTTTTGGTTGGCTCCACCAAAAATCAAGTTCTCTACCAATATGGAAATCTTAAAGGATTTCCTACAACTTTCACCTTACCAAGCTCCACTTACACCCGTTCGTGTATTACCTTTACTCTTGGTTATGCTCATACATTACCAGGTTGAGGTCGTTCGCTATCACAAGTGTCGTTTTGCAGTCCTTGATTCACTTTGGAACGGTAAGCTTGTCTTGTTTTCAGGACAGTGAGTTGCGAGCGTAGAGAGAGAGCTGTTTTGTTTTACTAACCTGGATATAATCGCGTTTACTATTTGTGAGTTGTTGCCATGTCAGGTCATCAGGAGGATCTATCGATTACATGGATGGAGTACACTCGCTTGCGCAGGATGCTACAAAAGCAACTTCTTGATCGTGATAATGGTGTGCGCGATGATCTTGGGGCCGTTCGGTATAAATTGAACAACCTCGGGGAGGAGGTTACGCAGCTACGTACGGACATCAACAACAACTTCTTGGAGCTGCGCGCCATGTTCAACCACCCCAACGTGCATCGTAAGGATTTTGTCACTAAGCCCAAATTTCCTATCCCTATATTTTCAGGTAGTGCAGATGTGGAAGAATACCTTAATTGGGAGCTTGAAATTGATAAGATATTTCAGATGCACAACTATTCCAATGAGAGGAAGCTCTTACTTGCGTCCAATGGTTTGGTTGATTATGCCACATATTGGTGGGAGCGATTTGTTCGTAAGCGTATGGAGCGCCATGAATTGCTGATTATCACCTGGGAGCAGATGAAACAGCAGTTGCGTGCACGTTTTGTACCTTACCACTACAAGCGTTCCCTAGTGGAAAAGTTGACAGGGCTGCGACAAGGTTTGAAGTCCACTTGTGTGACACAAGAGAAGGAGACCGAGCATGGGATTTTCCCTTCGGTCCTGGCTTCATGTAGTATTGCTCCATTGCTTTGTGAAGAGATTGCGGTTACTCGTGATTGCTTCATTGCTGACCCACAATCTTTGGTGGATGCGATGTATCCAAACCCATGTGAGAATGAGAGCCATATAGCCAAAGCCAAATTGAGTGAGAATGATAAAGAGAGTGAGCTGTGTGATCCCACCATATGTGAGGTTGAGAGCATCTCCATTGAGTGTGAGAGAGATACACCAACAGAAAAGAGGGAAGTAGATGATAGCCAAAGTGACGTTACTACTGAAATTAACGATTTACTCGCTACTTCGAGTGTTATTTCTCACATTGTGCAGGTTGATATTAAAGAAGATGAGTTGGCTGTTCAACAACCAGCACCGTTGGAGGTAAAAGACGCGGAGATAACCATGGTTGTAGATGGAATGCTTGCTGCCCCGTGGCTTCACGATGACAATTTGATACCTACAACACCTGCAATAATAGAGGAGGACGTTAAAGGTAACAATAATGGTGTTGAATTGAATATTCATCACGCCGAGGTACGTAAGAGTGAGAACTCTAGTGTTCCTTTGAATATTCTATGTTTTCAAATTTCTTCACTCAATTTACATAATGTGCAATTGATTACTCATAAGGATGTTCCTACTAGCATATCTCTTAATGATTCTTTATACTATATCATGTTCGATGATCCTAAAGAGCTATCTAGTGTGATTGAAAACCTTGTTGACGTTTCATGTTTAAAATCATTAGTTAGTCCTTCTGCCTACACATATACGTTCAATTTGATTGGAGATTATGGTGTAGATAACAAGTTCCATGTTTATCGAATGTGCATTGCTTGTGATAATTTTACTGATTTTAAATTGCATGTTTTGCGCAAACCATCTATTGAGCAATGTCATGGTCACTTTGAGATGGAGTTGAATACAAGTGCCTATTGTTTAGAACGCAACATAATGCCTACTTGTTTATCCTGTACCAGAAAACAGAGTAGTGTAGTTGAAGCATGGAAGGTACTAAGAATTTTCTCCCCCCGAATTTGAACAACTTGATCTAGCTCGTCCCTTTTATATTTTGTCCATGTGCTTAGAAAAGTCAAGTATGACTTTTTCTCATGGGAGGGAGAATGATGTGAATGAAGGTACCGCAATGTATATATCAAATATATCCTACGGTTGCAGTTGTGTTACTTATTTTGTGCAAAACAACGCGAATGACACAACAATTGATTCATACATATATCACGTATATACGTTGTTCTCTTTCTTTAGTACATGTTCAGCAAATCATCATGCGCTACACGGAAGTTGTTTAGATGATAAATACATATACCATGCATATACGTTGTTTTCTTTGTGTAGCATATTTTCAGGCTATCAAAAGCCGAGGACGGCTTTTTTTGAAGAAAGGGATGATGATGAGGATATCCCGACTACTCATGAGGCTGTTTATGAATCAAGAGCTACACTTCTCAAACAACAGGTGCAATTGTTTCTTAACAAGTTTCTTTTTATTTTTTGTGAAAATTGGACACTACGTAAAAGCAATACTTTGTGTATTCTCAGGTTCGATAAGTTTAAAGTCTTTGGAACCAAGAGGGAGGTCGGAGCCAAAGCAATAGAGGAGCACAAGGAGCAATAGAGGAGCACAAGGAGGAGGGTAACCATATTTGTTGCATAGTGATGAAGAACAAGAAGGTCAAAGCGGTTGGAAAGGAGAAAGTCAAGCAGCCCATGCGACTGATCAAGGAGGAAAGAAGCCCGTGTGATGAGAGAGCAAAAGGGGAGGAAGCCCAAGACTTAAAGCTCAAGTTTTGAATAAGATTTTCAAGCCCAATTCAGATCTCCCACAACCCTAACTGAAATCAAATTCGGAATCAACTCAGAATCAAATTCGGATTCGGAATCAGCATCAAATTCGGATTCGGAATCTGCAGGACAGTCCGGAGTAAAACGGTCATAACTTTTACAAATGGAGTCCGATTTGAGTGTTCTCGGGCTTGTTGGAAAGATAACTTCAAGCCCGATCCAATGGATCCTCCCACACTCCGAAATTCCTCCAGAGTCAAAATATATGACCGAAACAATATGATAGTTGTAAAATTAGAGTTTTCTTTTTATTTTAGATTGAGTCGGAATTGGAGTAGGAGTTCTAATTCCGAATTAGAGTAGGAGTAGGGCCTCTTGGCCAGCCATAGGGAGGAGAAGGGGCACTATATATTGAGGGTTAGACCCCCATTGTAACCCCAGACCAGTTTATGCATAAGAATAGAAACATAGCTATTGCTTGTTCTTTCGAAACCAGAGTTCATGCGAGGACTTTGAGAGGGGACTGGCGATCCGTTGATTCGTTCTGCAACTCAAGGTCAAGCCGTCGTTCCATTGGGAATTAGGGACTTGGCGTTCGTCGTTTGTGGTCTCGCGACGAACAACTATCCGGTGTGTTTTGGGCGTTTTCCAAAGAGTTGAGGGTTCGTGCATTGGCGCGAGTGTTCAGCTAGCGACATCGTCTACTTCATATCATTTATCCATGGTTCCTCACTGAGAAGATCAGGCATCCTCCGTATCACCACCTGCATTCGAGGATGGCGAGGTGCGCGCGCAATTCTTCTTTATGGCTGCCAGGAAAAACCTAACCTCTAGAAAAAAAACAACTAATGCTCATAGTTTGGTGGGTTTTGGGAGTTGGTGTTTGGTGCACCGGTCACATGATTTCATCAAACATGCAAGGTTCTAAAAATTGGAAAATCGATAGGAGGTACTCGACAGGTCACCCTACCTATTAGTGATTATACGGCATAATTGACCTATTGTGTAACATAACCAGTCCGATTATACGGTATAACTAGCTAACAAGTAGGACACTCGTTACTTATATACGGTCGAGTATCCAGACTAGTAGACCCTTTTTTTTAAAACACTGCAAACATGTTTGCCAGGAAACAGGGTAGCAGCGTACCACCTGCATGAATGAAATATAATATTAAAGAAAATTCATGTCACGCTCAATCACTTCAATTCATATAATCACACAGATTCAAACAATTCGTTAACTCCAAACATAGTAAAGGTCCAAAATCATGTCCACACTGGTTTCTGAAGTAATCAACTGCGCAAATTCCCCACGGTGCCTTTTTAAATGAAAAACCCCTACCTTCGTGATTCTGCTGGACAATCAAAGCTAACATAATCCATTCCAGACCAAGCATCAACCGTGTCAATGCATTACGGGGAACATCTTGTAGAACCTAAACTCTCGTCGTCAAACAAGCCAGCAGTATTACAAGATGAGGACCATATGATTGAACACAACAGCCACGGTACTCGATGTTAATCTTCCTCCAAGTTGATGGCATCCTTGAACTTCCCGTACAGTATCTTCTTCAGTTCAGCCATCTGGACGAGGATGTATTCCTTCTCCACCTCCAGCCTCTCCAACTTCTTAGCCGCATCCTCTTTCATCTGCTCCAGCCTAGTCTCCACATCATCCCTTGGCATGTGCCCAAACACTTCTCCAATTTGGAACCGCACCACATCTTCATCAGACAAGATGAGTTCATTCCCAGCATCATCAAGGTTTTCATTTGCTTCCTGGAACATATAGTAAGCGAGCAAATGGCATTTAGGGTTGTGGTGTTCTAGGCAAAGTTTTGGTTTTGAATGTAGCCTCTATCAGAAAGGTACCAATTATACTGTATATAAATATTGGCAACCAAAATTTAAAACCATGTGGTAAAATAAGATTATAATTTGGCAATCTTCTGCTTCTTATATACACGTGTAAAATTTCATGTGAAATAGATTAAAGGACACTGAAATGTTGTGATCATCACTGCAAATACCAAAGATCATAATTAAGATAAAGGAAAAGAACATTCCTTAACATGAATTCATAAGCCCTAGATAAACTGGAGGATACATCCAAATGCTTTATCTGCATACATGATACATCTATCGACATGCGGTGGGATTCACATAGAATACTAAGCACTGAAATGACCTATCCACTGCAATTTCTTAACCTAGCACTCATGGCAACATTTTTTATGGCATCTTTTAAGATAACAGGTTCAGAAAAATCCAAGGTATTGATCCACATGGTAATTTCTTGCAACTCTGCTGCGCTCTTTACCTAGAGGCTGAGTGTTAGCACAACAACAGAAGAGCAAAATAAGATATGTCAAACCAAGACATCTCTGGACAATTCAGATTGGATCTCGCAAAAAAAAATGAATAAGCAACTTCAGTAGCACAGTTGGTCAACTCCTCTGCCTAGTGATAAAGTTTCAACAAAATTAGAGGATGTCTCAATACATGTTGGCTGTTGGGCCATGGTTTCAAACTGTGCAAAGCTTGACAAATGTAATCTCAACTGCTAAAAAACCCTCCTCAACCCTCAATTTCGGATTCTAAGCCACCAACCACTGATCCAACCATTCTGATTCAAGAGCAATCCTAAAAAAATGATTGATTTTAGAATAATCTGATACATCACTATATTTTATCTTCCTCCTTTACTCTACTGCACATTTTTTGTTTCTTTTGTCAAAGTTATAAAGACCACCGTTCTGAGATCATGGGGATTCTGAAAGAGATGCAGGACCTTAGTAACACATTCCAGCACTTTCTCTCTGTTTTGTACTTTTGTTCATATGGGGGCTAATGTTGCTGCACATATCTGGGCACAACAAGCTTCACCGGAATGTGTTCTGCATAAATGGTCTGGTGTGATACCAGACTTCTTACCTAGATGTATCCATCATGATTGTAACTCTTTTATGGATGAATAAAAGCTAAGATCCTGCTTGATCCTCCAAACGAAAAAAAAAAACAGTGGACCTTCCTCCTTCTTCGGCCATCCTCCAAATCAACATATCATCATTACCACAGGGTGAATGTTTAATTTTTAAAAAATAAAAATATGAAAACGCTTCCATACTTCATGTTACTTGAAAAATCAGTGATTCAATGGTACAGTGGAGACAAAATGTATTACAGCAACTGAGGCATGCAAGGAACTTATATTGCTACATATCTAAAAGCTCGAGATGAACAAACTGGTATTTGTTGTCCTGTCATATCTCAAAACTAGTGTGTGCATTCACATGTTTATATGAGATGGAAGCATAATAGTTAGGCTCTAAATCCACAATGTTCACTTGTTTGGATAAAGTAGGATTACAATTATAAAAAAAATCCACATGGAGCTAAACCAAGGGGACCGACAAAGGTGATTGAAAGGTCAAAACAAGACATGTATAGCAGTTTTTCTAAAACACCAGAAATAGCCCCAAATTTCCTACGAGGTTCGGTTCCTTGGAAAAACATTTTCCAATCCCAAACAAAAACTCAATATTTTTCTCAGTTTTCAATATTTATTCATGTGCTAATTAACTGAACTTAAAAACATGTAAAATCTGTCCATAGCTAATTCCATTGCCCAACCTAAAATGTAGCCAAAGAACACCCATCAAACAACCAGTAATGCCATATCACATAATTGCAATGGAGGAAATACTCTTAGAAATATACACAAAGAAAGAACAATTCCTTGGAGGATATCGCAGTTGCAGAGATGCAAACAAACGCAGAAATTAATCCATTTCTTCAGCACAGGACAGGACAGCATGATGCGACGCAATTTACAGCCTAATAAAAAACAACGTAAAAAGGCATAAACTTTGTGAGCCCACAAGTACCTGGGAGCCTAAAAGTTACTCTCTTCTCTATCCTTGCAAACAAACGCATCAAGAGCATCTTAGCCCTAGAACTTCTCGCAACGGCTCAAATCCAAGCAAAGGCTTAGGATAAAACTAACGCTTCGTTTTTATCTCGCTGGGAACAAATCTAGCTATGCACACCAAGAGCAAACGGTTCAAGAAAGATAGGGAATCCTTAAAAAAAAGAATCTAGAGAGGCGACCTTGGCGAGCCTGATCTCGTCGTCGAGCTCGTGCAGGCGGTTGTTGAGGCGGCCGAAGCGGTTGATGTTCTGCTGGTCCTCCCACGTCACCCGCGCCTCCGTGCCGTCCCCCTGCAACGACCCCAGCCAAGAACCCCCACCCAGATCAGACACGCGCGTACACAAAGAAAAAGAACAGATCAAGCTGCAGAAAAACTAGCCCCTGGCCATGGAGAGAACGGGGGATGGGGCTAGGGTTCCTGCTGTCTTACCTGCTGCATCTCCGATTCGCTTCGAGTTGCGTCGGCCCGAGGTGAGAAGCGCAGGCGTGGTCTTCCGATTTGGGGTCGCTTCTGCTGGATTTGAGGGTTCTTGGGCAGCAGGAGGAAGACCGAAGAGGATAGGGATTTTGAGGGAAGAAAACGATGAAATATTGAGCCGTTGGATTTGCTCGTCAGACCGTAGGGAGCAGAGCAGAGCAGATCCTCTGTTTTAGTTGGAGGAATTACTGAAGATTTGTCTTACAAAATATGTGTATTCAATAATTTATAAAGATAAGTTTTACTGACAAATCTATATATCAGTGAGACATATACGCGACAATTCATCAAATGTAGATTTAAGGATATGGTACATCCTCAAACCCCTCTTCGTTGGGAAGGCAGATGAGCCCGATATCCTTTGCCACTGAGAAAATTTATTCAATGCCATTTACCTTAGTCCCGGGTAGAGCTGGTCAAAAGGGCTGGGCTGACCTGAGACACAACACTGTAGGCCTAGCATGACGGCCCGTACCGTGCTTGGACCGCTACCTTAGCACGGTGGGCCAGCCCCGCACTACACGAACAGTGTCGGGCTGTGCAGCACGACATGAGTCTGGCATAGCCCGAGTGGACCATCCGGCCTATCCCATGCATCCATGATTCCATTTCCAGACTTCCAGAGTTCCAGTACAAGTTAATAGCAGATCGAACAAAGCAACATCAATTCTAAATTTCTAATGGAGCATTGATTGAATGTATAACAACTCATTACAAGAACTGCAATTGCATAGACTAGTTTAAACTTTACTCCAAGGAACAAACTCAAACATCACACAGACACAGTTCAATGTCCAAATCCTAGTTCATTTCTACTTTTGGTGCTCAAACTTTGTAGGGCTCCCCCCCTCCACAATGACACAATCTTTGTAGTGAGTTGGTTGCATAATAGATTCACTGACCTGTTTCCTCTATAATTGACAAACAAAGGAAATCATGTTTAATAAATAATAACCATTACAAAAAATCAAAGGAAATCTATATGAAGAGGAAGGCGATGAGTCAAGAGGGAATGAAGTCCCAAGTAATAAAGTTGCCTCAAGGCTTTCGTTGTCGAATAGTGAAAGATCTCACAAGTCCTCATAACGAAGAAGCACGTGGTGTTCGGTGTTCCTCTCTATCCCCCTTTTCAGGTCCTCATCAAGAACATTTAACATCACCGAGGGGCATAAAGAACCAAGAACATTAAGCATCAAGAACTACAGCAATGACCGCCGCAGCCACTTGCACGCCCAATAACCGAACACATCAACCAATAGTCCAACATCCAAAAACGTCGAGAAACAAACAACAAATGAAAACCTCCGGCGCGGGCCGACGTTGAGGGAGGAGGCCGACGCTAAGGGAGGAGAGGGAGAGGAGGAGAATGAGGGAGGAGGCCTACACTGAGGATGGAGAGGCTGAGAGGGAGAGGAAGCGTCAGTGCGGCAAGCGACGTATGCGCGGGGCAGGGGCAAGGGTAGGAATAAAAGAAGAAACGGACGGGCTATGTGGGCAGGGGCGCGGGTAGGCAGACGGGCAGTACGGGCAGGCTGCTGGGTAGGCGGGAGGTGAGCTCATGGGCCGTGCTTGGCACAGCATAGCTCGACTAAAATATAACCCTTTTTGCCCATTTGGCCTTTTTAAAATAGCAAAATAATTCAAAAAAAATCCCCAAATTTTTTCTATAAATAGTCACCATACCCCCCCTCATTCAACACCCCTCCATTCCTTATTCTCTCTTTGAAATTCTATTGTGCAAATTCAAATTCGTGTTGAGCTAATTTGGCAAAATTAAGAAAAATATGCCAAATTTTGAAAAATTCAATTTTCGGCAGCAAGTTAGCAAAAGAGGTACAATACTATTTTTTCATACTTTTATTGTTAGTGTTGTTATGCTAAGATGAAAGTAATAATAGTGTCAGTTTTGATTTTACAGTTTTCGTTATGGACAGCTCTAGTTACGATAGCTTTGTTCTTGGTGATTACAGACTTTCACTGGAGGAAATTGCATCCATGGAGACAGTTGCGGCTACCTCAAGCCAATCGGAAGGGCAAGGCAGAGTTCCATCATCAGGCTTCACAGCAGCATCGGGCTCTATGCCAACCAGAGCAAAAGGTCGAGGTCGTCTATATCGGGAGTGTAGGAGAATTTTGATAGGACAACCAAGCAAACACACAGGAAAATGAGGTACCATATGCTATTTGTAAAATTTATAGCAATGAATTATCTGCAAGGTCTACAGGTGGAATGTGACACTTGCTTAGGCATGCTACAAGATGTAAGACTAAGCAAAGATTGGTGATGAGGCAGACGCAGCTGCAGTACAACCCCGACGGTACGATACGTAGCTGGGACTACGATCCTGAGGTAGTCTGTCAATCTCTCCATCGTTTAATTACTTCTAAGGATTTACCGTTAGGCTTTAGGGAGTATGCTTATTTTTAAAATTACATTAGGACTGCGCATAATCCTTGATTTTCTTCTGTTTCTAGATAGATAACAACTAGGGATCTAGTAAAATACTACAATGAACACCGTAATAAAATAAAGAAACTATGCAGTACGTGCACATTTTCGGTGGTCCTGACCTCGGGCATATGGAGTGGTCGGGCTAGAGAGCATTATCTTAGTGTAGTTGCCCATTATGTTAATGACGACTGGATAATGGAGAAAAGAATTATAGGTTTGAAATTAATTCATATAGCACACATAGGTGAGAATATTGCAGACTGTATTATTAAAGTTGTGGAAGACTTTGGACATACAGGCAAAATATTCTCAATTACTTTAGACAATGCTAGTTCGAACTCTAGAGTCATGGATATTCTTACTCCAGTGTTGAGTACATACGATGATTCCTTCTTGTTGCATCAACAATGCGCTTGTCATATCATCAACCTTATAGTCAAATGTGGTTTGAAGAGGTTGAGTCCGTATATTAAAGCTTTTCTCGATGTGAATTCTTTCTTAAATAATTCTAACATAAGAATGACACAATCTAAGAACTTCCGCAGGGTGATGGGTGTACGTCCAAAAATTTTGGTTTGGACATGCCGATAAGGTGGAACTCTACTTACGTGATGCTTAAGAGTCTTTTACCATACAATAGCACTTTTTCTATTTTTATTCAAATGTACTATCAAAGTACTAACAGTAGTATACTATTGACTGAGCAACATTGGTTCGTTGCTGAGAAGATACTACAGTTTTAGAATTTTTTATGAGGCTACTGTTGCTTTGTCCGCTGTGTACTATCCAAAATCTCCTATCATTATGCATAGTATTTTACAGATTGCTATTCAATTGAAAATGTATGAAAATAACTTAGTTTTACACGATGCTATTATTTTCATGAAATCTAAATACCTTAAATATTAGAGAGAAATCTCGTACCTATATGCATTTGCATTTCTTTTAGATCTTAGAGGTAAAATTGATTCATTTGGTAGTGTACTTGATCTTCTTAGTGATACCACAGGGCTATACTACACTAACTATTTTACAAAGGTTCGTTCTCGGTTATACGAGGTTTACCAAAGATATGAAAAGAAGTTCTGGTGTAACATGCAAAAAATGCCTAAATACAAAAATACGAGATTTTTAAAACTTGTTGTGTAATTATCTGTGTCATCTTATTTTTTCATGCATTTTCAGGAGTTAATTGATATATGTTTTTTGTTGGCACAAGTAATGTACAATAGAAACCTAAAATCGTGAACTCTAGAATCATAAATTGCGAAAGCAAAATAAACTTAAGGCATGGCCCTTTCAAATATTGCATGAAGTAGAAATCCTAAAATCAAAACCTAATTCTCCGATTAAACAAAAGTCCAATAAGAATCGTTTAGAAAAAATTAGAATTTATCTATTACCAAGTGAGAATTTTCTAAAGTACCAGAATTTCAGCGGCCCTAAAATTCTACCTCATTCCAAATTTCTCAAGTTTTCCATGATCTTTTCTCTCTCTTCTACTATTCATCTGATCAATCAGCTTTAATCACCTTGAGTCCCCTATGTTGCAATCTGACTAGGTTAAGGCCCAGGCTCAGCCACAGTGTTCCTTCTTTTGCCCAGGCCCACCTGCAGCCCCTACTCCTCTGCTCTCTTCACCGGCACTCGACAACCAGCCCCTCGCCCATGCCGCAGCCCACGTCAGCCAGCCACCTACTAGCGTCCCCATCGCACATCCATGTCGTTGTTCATTATGTGTCTGTCACATGCCCATGCTAGCCACTGTGCTACCGACCTTGTCAAAGTCATCAACCACTCATCAGTACTGAGCTGTGCCGAGCGCATCGACGCTCTGCTCTAGTGGCTATAAATAGCCCATGTGTCCCCGATGATCTCCCTTCGCCACATCCGACCACAATACACCCTCTCCCATCGTCAATTGAGTCCGAAGCACATGGTAAGACCAAGCTCTAATTTTCGACCATGGTGCCACCCCATCGTCGTCGGTGCTTCAGAGATCCCCATGATCCTCCACCCCATCACACTATGTTCCAGTCTACCATAAGTAAAAGCCCCTAAACTAATTCAATGTTTTGTTCACAAGAGTAGCCGCCGACCTCGTTCTTCCTCCCCTCTGGCCAGAAGAGCCCAAACAGTCGAATCAACCTTTCCGGTGAAGTATGCTCCAATTAATTTCTTCTGAACCATCTACCTACTCCCTTGAAGCTATCCCGAGGGTTGAATGCTACTCATTTTCCTCAGGCCATCACCGCCGCTTGGAGCTTCTCTCTCCATCGCTGTTCACCGTTGCCAGACCATCTCGGCTTGCTCGTCCCCTCCGCATCATACCAGTATGCTCCTAGTGGCCACTAGATGCTCATGCTCACTCTAGTTGCGCGAAAGCTTTGTCGGATCAACGAATGCGTTGTAGACCCGAATTGTAAACGAACCTCCTTCCGCCTGGAATATAGTCGAACCTCCTTCTGACCAGGTAGTCGAACCTCCAGGTAGTCAGACCTCCGGGTAGTCGAACCTCCTTCTGCCTGTAATATACTCGAACCTCATTCCGACCAGGTAGTTGAACCTCCTTCCACCTACAATATAGTCAAATCTCCTTCTGACTAGGTAGTTGAACCTCCTTCCGCCTTGAATATAGTCGAACCTCTATCCGACCACATTTGTCTAAGACTTCGACCACTGAGTTTCGACCACTCAGTTTCGACCACTCAGTTTTGGCTACTTAGTTTCGACCACACAGTTTTGACCACTTAGTTTTGACCACTCAGTTTTGACCACTGAGTTTCGACCACTCATTTTCAACCACTCAGTTTCGCTTACTGAGTTTCAACCACTGAGTTTCAACCACTCAGTTTTGACCAGTCAGTTTTGACCACCGAGTTTCGACCACTCATTTTCAACAACTGAGTTTCGACCACTCAGTTTAAACCACTCAGTTTCGACACTTAGTTTCCCCCACTCAGTTTTGACCACTCAGTTTCGACTACTGAATTTCGACCACTCAGTTTCGGCCACTATGTTTCGATCACTCAGTTTCGACCACTCAGTTTCGACCACTGAGTTTTGATCACTGAGTTTCGACCACTCAGTTTTGTGATCCGAAAGCATATTTGAGAGTCATACCTAACTTGGCAATCTCTCATCCAAGTAACCATTTAAGAATGATCCTTCGGACTTGCTCTCCCTCTCCATTGGATTCATCAACTTCCTTAGTTATACTCTGGTCTAAAGTATTTCCTTCATCAATTTCCTTTGATTATATTTCATCTGCAATATTTCTTTTATCAACTCCTTTGGATATAGTTCATCCGAAGTATTTCATTCATCAACTCCATTAGGTATGATTAGTTTTGCCGGGAGTACTTCGTCCTTCCAACTTGTCGTTAGATATGTTTACTTTCATTCGAAGTATTTCATTTTGTTTGTATGTATTTGGACTTATTCGATTTTATTTGGTTGCTTTCAGTCGCTATGGGATTTAATTGTATCATGCATAGTTAGAATATGAAGATATGATGGAACAGCAACCCCAACCAGGACGAGGTCCAGATCAATATTTTTAGAACATTGAACATGATGATTATCAACACGTTGAGCGAGATTATTATCAGAGTATCGAGAAAGACAGATATAAGAATATTGAGCTTTATCAGAACATTGAGCAAGACGAGTCAACACTTTGATCATATTTCACCTAATTTTTGTAATTATATTGCTTTAAATTATGAAATTACATTGCTATGTTTTATACAATTATATTAGTCTAGCCCATAGTTAATGCCTTAACAATAATTGTGTATAAACTTTCAATCCTTGAACTTGGGCATTATCCTTGTCGCCGTAGAATTAATGGTTAACATACTAGTTAATAAGTCTGTATCTAAGTGTCATGCTTAGCGTTGCTTAGATACATTGTCATTCGGGTAGTAATTTGCCCGACATCATTAAAAACCTTTAAAAATGATATTGGGCAGTCAAGGCTGGGAGCCCGGCTGGTATGTTGGACTAAAGGTTATTTGAAAAAAACAAAGGAAAACTTGAAACACAGATTTCGACTCGGTGGCTGGAAATAATAGCTGGTGGCGGGTGCTCGAGAGAGAGCTGGTATGTGGATGTACCGTCCGAGTCAATTAAGGACCAAATCTTGTAATGACCTCTCATGTAAAAACAGTGCAACTACAAGTCTATAATAGGTACAACCTGGTTAACTAATTTGTACGTCTCGTCGTGGCTTCACACTTGGTGGATGCAGGTCGATAGTCAGGGGAGAACAAAGCCACGGGAATTGCACAGCGCAAATGGGGGACCTACCAGAGTGGCACGGGGGGCTAAAGGAGGTGATACCTAGCAGTGTGGAGTTGCGTTGAGGTGGAACATTGTAAAGTCCTTGTGATAATTAACTTTGTCGCACACCTAATGAAGTGTGTATGAGACATTATAAGTTGAATATCTCTTATGGGTAAAGTGTGCAAACTCTATAGAGTAATAAAACTATCTAGATAGCCATACTCATTGTCAAGAGCGGTGCTGAGAACTTGCTTGAGTTAGCTTTTCTTTGTATAAAAATATTTGTGTGTGTGGAATGAATAGGGTGGGCCAGGAGCCCTAGGATTTGAGAAAGACTGGTCAGGGACCAGAGGTAAATACATGATAGCCTAAGCATTGAGTGAACGGAGCCACTCAATGGTATAGGAGATGAAATCCCCACTAGTACTTTACCACAAAAACTCTAATTATCAAAACTTGTGTTAGTAAAATGCTAAGTGATACAGGGTCGTCTGATCTTCAAACATAGGATCGAATAGTAAAATGCTAAGTGATACAGGGTCGTCCGATCTTCAAACATAGGATCGAATACTCGCGTGGAATTGATGAATCGTAGTGATCACCCGTTGCCAATGCAAGAGTTAGCACTCTTTAATTCGCCACATCACATATGCTGATTTCACCGACCACCAAGTGAAATCATCGTGCTTCTAATTCCCAGCGGAAAGGTTGAACGATCTTGATTAAACTCTCAATTCCCCTTCTAGTTGGTTCAGCCAACAAGGAAGAATAAGGGCAAAACTTGCAATCTATTATTTCTGATAATAATAGTCTAAGGGATACAAAGGAGGGGGCAATGGTACTTATGGCGCCCCTCCACGACTCACACATGACCTAGGGCCGACTGCACATACCGAAGAAAACTCTAATTCAAAATTATTATTCACATCACTCATTGTTTGCGTCTAGTACTGTTCACGTCTTGGGCCTCCACATGGTTTGGGCTTGTTTCTCTAAGTCTTGGGCAACTTGGACCTTCCCCTTTAGCGCCCGCCATATGGCTGCATCTGGTCGTAGACTCTGACCAACGTTCCCTGTGTTGCACGACTACAACCTTCCAAGACCTAGTCATGACAATTTAAAGTGACTTCCCTTGATCTTCCATGGTTCTCCTCATTGCTTTGGCTCGGCCTCCCTCTCGGTTCCAAAGTCTTCACAATATTCAAACTTGAGAATGTACAAAGTAGTGACATGAGGTAGTATTCCATTCTCATAAATAACATCATTAGGAATAGATAGAAACGAGTTCACCTCAATGTTATGCTTCTTTGCAAAAGTTTTCGCCCTTTTGGTAAGCTCATGTTGTTCCAAAGTACAACAAAGATTAAACATAACATATGGAACAATGCAAAGGACGTCCTCACCATCCTCCCATTCTTAACGAAAAGCCATCCTCGGCTTTCGATAGCCCGAAAATATGCTAAACAAAGAATACAACATATATGATTTATCATCCACACTCCTTCCGTTTAGAACATTATGATTTTCTGAAAGTATACTAAACAAAGAGAACAATGTATATGCGTGATATATATATGAATCAATTATTGTGTCATTCTCGTTGTTTTGCACAAAGCAATTAGCACAACAACAGCCATAGGATGTATTTGATATATACATTGCAGTACTTTCATTCACATCATTCTCCCTCCCATGAGAAAATGCCGTCTTCGACTTTTCTAAGTACATGGACAAGATATTAAATGGGCAAACCAAGTTAAGTTGTTCAAATATGGGGAAGAAAATTCTTAGTGCCTTCCATGCTTCAATCGCGCTACTCTGATTACTTGTACATGATTGTTCAACAAATGATAAACAAGTAGGCTTAAGGAATATTTTAAAATAGCAAGCACTATTATTGACACTCATCTCATTGTGATCATCGCATGGCACAAAAGATTGTTTATCCAAAACATACAATTTCAATTTAGTAAGCTTACCACATGTAATGCATATTCGATAAACATAAAACATATCATCTACATCATATTCTCCAATCAAATTGAACTTATATGTGTAGGCATAAGTACTAGCTAGTGATTTTAAACATAAAATTTCAGCAACATTCTCAATCACACTAGATAGCTCTCTAGGATCATCAAACATGATATAGTACAAAGAATCACTAAGAGATACTCTAGTAAGAACTTACTTATGAGTAATCAATTCCATATTATGTAAATTGAGCATAGAAATTTCAGAACATGGAATATTCAAAGGAACACTAAGTTCCCACTCTTAGTTACATCTTCTTGATGAACATTCAATTCAACACCATTATTGTTACCTTTCACGTCCTCCTTAGTTGTTGTAGGTGCTGTAGATAGCGTTTCTTCATGATGTAACCACGGGGCAGCAAGCACTCCATCCCCAACTATGGTTATCTCCTCGTCTTTTACATCAAACGGTACCGGTTGTTGAACATTGAACTCCTCTTCTTTAATATCAGGCTGCACAATGTGAGAAACAACATTAAAAGTAGAGAGTAAATAGTAAATTTTATCAATAACCTCACTTTTAGTATCATCTACTTCACTCATTTCTTTTGGTGTATCTCTTGTACTCTGAAATTGGATGCTCTTAACCTCACATATGGTGGAATCACACAGTTCACAATTTTCAACACTCTCACTCAATTTAGTTATGTGGCTCTCATCCCCACATGGGTTTTGAAGCATATTATCTTCATTAATTGTGGTCCAGCAATGGCGCAATTTCCATTATCCACTATCTCCTCATGAATTGCAGTTTGTGACGGGGTAACACTACTCATCACCTCGGCCATAGAAAATTTCCCATGCTCGACCATCTTCTTAAGTGACACACCAGTGGATGAATGAGAACTAAAGAGTCGGTGTAGATTTAATTGATGTGCTTGCATATCTTCAAGTCTCTTTTCCACCTTCATAGCATATTTCACAAAATCTTGCATACTACAAAAATATTCATCTTGAAGTGCAACAACAATATGAAAATTTAAGCCTGCTTTGAAGTATTTCTTTTCTTGATATGCACTAGTGATATTGGCACTGCTCATTGCATGACTCGGCTCAACATAGTAGTCTTGGACAGCTTTGCCTCCTTGTGCAATGCTTTCCACATGGAGTAGTACTTCCTGCTCATAATAATATGGAATAAATCTCCTTCTTATGGTCCATTTTAAATTAACCCAAGATGTAATGAATCGTTTCCCACTATGGCTTCTGATTCAAACTTCTGGGATTCAAGCTCGAACTCCATGTCTTGTACCCACTCAAGATACTCCCCAAGATCATTACTACCATAGAAAGGAAGATACATGTACTCGCAATCTACCATGATTAGTAGCAAAGCAACAAATGTGTATAATTTTATGAAAATCACTCAATCTCACACTTTTCTCTTCCAAGCAAAGTTCTTACCTTTCCGAAGCAAATTGAGGCCAAATACTTACACTTGGTAATAGTTACAACAGTAAGGTGATGATCAAACGAATTTAAAAGTGTTTCACAATTGCACAACAATGGATTTATAGTGGAGCTTGGTATGGAAGTGTATAACCTATGCAATCTGAAATTCAAGTTGTTGTAAAGCTAAGTAATAATCCAAGCTAGAATACTTTGCCTAGGTGTTGATCCAAAAAAGGTTTAAGCGAAGTGTATGAACGCATACAAAAAGATAAATATGACTTAATGTAAACAATGGAATGAGCTAGTGAGAAGCAATCTGAAATTGAGATGGGAACTAGCTCGTTTTGCACCAAGTACTAGGAGAAACGCTAGCCAATTGCAAATGTATATGTAAGGGTACAAGATTGTTCAAAAAGAATAAATACACAATCTGAAATTATGGACTAGAGTTCACTCACCAAAATTTGGCCACTGCTTTCTTTTCTTTTTCTTTCTTTTGAAACTTAGTCGCATGAACTTGCTTACTTCCTCCTCCTTGGCTTGTAGGGCAAGCGAAAGGAGAAGTAGGCACTGGTAATATGCAGTTCTTATTTTTTATATATACTTTTTCAAGCTGTGGCTTTTCTTGTATTCGACTGCCTTTTCTCCTTTGCTCTTGCAATGGCCGGATTAGGGTTTGTTCACCTCTTGATTGCACACGCCTCACAATTCAACAAGTGTAAAAAGCCTAAGAACAACCCTAATACAATTATCAGTAGCTAGTCTCAAAGATGAAAAGATATAAATGGAGTTACTTTCAGCCAAACCAAAAACCCAGAAGTCCTGGTGCGGGTAGGTGTTGGGCTACGGCCACGACCACGATCACGGCACAAGACAAAAGGTGCATGTAGGTTGAAGGACCGAAATGGCAACAGAGGGGGGGGGTGAATGGTGCCTTAAAAATTAAGAACTCCCCTTTACTGTATTTAAACAAACCTACAAAACCCTCTGGAAATCTCAAGAAGAGTGAAGCAAAATCAAAGAACGAAAACAAGTTTCAGGCTGTTCTGTCAGAAATCGGAAGCTCCAATTCTACCTAGCGGTAGTTCCAAGATGCGGTAGTTCGGGTTCATCACGGAAGTTCCGCCAATGTAGAGTCCGCTGTGGACAATCGGAAGTTCGATTGTCCCGACCAAGAAACGATCGCTCGGGTTTTGCCCAAAATCAAATACTAAATCTTGAATGCTCTTCTCAGGTCAAGTTTCACAGGACATCATCCTAAACAACATCTTGACCTTATGGAGAAGAATCGCAGACAAAGATTCATTAATCAAAGAGAAATCGAATTTCTTGAAGAAGGGACAAGCAATACCAAAAACTACAATAGACAAGATTCTCAGATTCTTAGCTCATGAAACTTTGAGGATATATTAGCAATATCAATACGACCCTAGATATCAAGTTTCATGCCATCTCATAAGAGGAATCAAAAGATACACCAAAACCCTAGATATTCAACATGAACAGAGAGAATAGAAGAGGCATAAACAAAAACCAAAACCTCATGATTTCATTGATAGGAATCACAAGATTACAGAGGAAAACACAGAGGAATGATTACACAAGTTTTCAGTTCATCCTCTCCAACTCAACAAACTCTCAAAAAGCATAACAACCTCTCCAAAGGCTCTTTAGCTAAAGCTAACCCTAATTTTCTCTCTCAAAAGGTCTAACCCTAACACCAGGGGTTCACCTCTATTTATAGCCCTTGGCTAACGGGTCTCCAACCCATTAAGCCCGCTACACCCGAACGGAACCGCTTGCACTTGTGCCGCTTTGCGAAAAGACCGTTTCGCCCCTTGCGCACCTTCTGGAAGCCTCCTGTACACCTTGCTGTCCTTGACTCGCAACCACCTCAAGATTCACGCCGTCTTTGACACATCCCGACCGTTCTGACCTCAACGCCGCTGCGCCTAGTCCGATCACCTCGTGTCTCGCCACGACTTCGTCTTGATGTCCTGCAGTCAACACAGACAAAAACACATCACATAGCATTGCCCAATATCATAGCATCAATATTTGTACAAGACTCAAACTCATACAAACTCAAAATCACAAACTATCCTTCTCTGCATAGTTCTGGGTACAATCGGAAGTTCCGCACTTACCATTGCGGAAGTTCCGCGCTTACCATTGCGGAAGTTTTGATTATCGGAACGTCCGCACTCCCAGATTTTTAATTCCGATTTTCGTCACAGAGAAACACTCACGTCAGCATTATCGGACAAACCGCGTCCCCAGGTGCGGAAGTTCCGATTACTTCAACCGAAACACAAACGTCAGGATAATCGAAAGTTCCGTTTTACCACAGCGGAAGTTCCGATTATCGGAAGTTTTGTTTTCCAGAACCGGAAGTTCCGCACTTCCAGAAACAGATCAGCAGAAACGCAATCGCAGAGATTTCAATCACAAACTTCTCACCACAACGTCAAATACTCATCACTCATACGGGGACCCTACTCACATGGTCTCTCATAGGTATTGGGCTACGACCACGATCACGGCACAAGATAAAAGGTGCGGGTAGGTGTTGGGCTACGACCATGACCACGACACAAGATAAAAGGCGCGGGTAGGGTTTTTTTCAACAAAATTTTCTAGGGTTTATGTGTACTCAAAGACAAAGCAACGCAAAGGAACACAATGATTAGGATGTAAACAAAGTTTCTAATGGACTAAAACCTAACTCACAAGAAATAACACATTAAACTAAAGGCTCAGATTTTTTTGTGTTGCATGTTTTTGGTTTATTGGGCGATAGGAAAAAAAAAACGACAAGCAAATAAATCTAATGCTAAGGGTAAATAACCCTACTGAGTAAACGGAGCTCTGATATGAAGATGATATAGGGTTGCCCGATCTTCTCGATGTAGGATCGAATACTCACGTAGAATTGATGAATCGTAGTAATCCCTCGTTGCTAATGCAAGAGTTAGCACTCTTTAATTTGCCAAATCACACATGCCGATTTCACCGACCATCAAGTGAAATCATCGTGCTTTCAATTCCCAGCGGAAAGGTTGAACGATCTTGATTGAACTCCCAATTCTCCTTCTAGTTGGTTCGCCAACAAGAAAGAACAAGAGCAAAACTTTACAATATATTATTTCTGATAATAATGATCTAAGGGATATAAAGGAGGGGGCAAGGGTACTTATGATGCCCCTCCATGACTCACGCACAACCTAGGGCCGATTGCACATACAAAAGCAAACTCTAATTCAGAATTACTGTCCACGTCACACACTATTTACATTAAGTACTATTCATGCATTGGCCTCCACGTGGTTTGGGCTTGTTTCGCTAAGTATTGGGCTGCTTGGACCTTCCCCTTTAGCGCCACATGGCTGCATCTAGTCGTAGACTCCGACAGGCATTCCCTGCCTTACACAACTACAACCTTCGGCCAAGACTTGGTCGTGACAACAAACATGGTCATGACAACTTAAAATGACTTCCCTTGATCTTTCATGGTTCTCCTCCATTGCTTTGGCTCCGGCCTCCCTCTCCCCCCTCTCGGTTTCAAAGTCTTCACAATGTTCAAACCTGAGAATGCACAAAGTAGTGATATGAGGTAGTATTCCATTCTCATGAATAACATCATTAGGAATAGATAGAAACGAGTTCACATCAATGTTATGCTTCTTTGCAAAAGTTTCCACCCTTTTGGTAAGTTCAAGTCGTTCCGAAGTACAGCAAATATTAAACACAATATATGGAACAATGCGAAGGATGCCCTCATCACTAAGTCTTAGGTTTTGCTACTACTTAACCTATTTCAATAGATGGCTTTGTGCAAAATAAAAGAACCGTGAGCCTCCTCTTTGATTAGCCTTGCATGTATAATGATTGCATTGTGTGTTGGCTCGCGAGTACGGTTGTGTACTCATGCTCTCTATTTACATTCTTTTAGCCAGTAAGCATAAAAGAAGGCTACATGGGACAATTATGAGTATTGATCAAGACTGGAGGCCAAGAAGGCCAAGAATTAGGTCGTGAGCCCACAGTCGATTGCCGATGAGCATATCGTGATAGTTCCACATGTTATTCTTTGATTCTTCTTCCGCTGCCAATCTATGAAAGTATTTAGCCTATCCGGTCATTCTGCAAGCCAAAAGATGTAAGGTATATTTACGCTTTGTTTAATATTATGCGATAACTCTGCATTTTCATGATATGTGCTTGAACCAACAATGTAACTATGTGTGCTATCTACTGATCCAGTGAATAACATAAAATAACACAGTAGGTCCTAAGTTACAAATTTAGGGTCTCACATCCGATGAGTCTGCTCACAACAACCTCCAGTGGCCCCCGCCTCAAGTAGCAAGACAAATATGTGGGACAAGATCTTCGGTGGTTCTTCCTCCAGGTTCAGGTCTTCTTCTTCACCGCCGCCTGCTCAGTCAAGACCCACAAGGAGTGGGGAACTATCCACCTAGCTGGATAGCGATACGGTGGATTTCAACTTGGAAGGCTTCGAAATTTTATAATGGTGGTAAGCCCATAAGTTAACATATCATGTGTTATCCATACTTGCACGTGATATGTTAATTGTTCTTGTCTTGATAGTTTCCTCTGGATCCACTTTCAGTCTTTCTGGAAGAATATTGGAGGAGAGAAGAACAAGTCTTACAAGTGAAGTGAGATGACGGAGATACTTCTAACTGCGAAGGACGGGGAACAAGCTGATTCACGAACAAAACACTCTGTAGAAAATCCAGAGTTGTCGGAGGTGTTCGAAAATCTGTACATAAACAATAACACGTAGAACAAGTATGTATGTATAGCTATAGGTTGTACTATTTTCCTTTGCCAATGTTTTATCATTTTGAGTTTTTACTTGGTGAATGTTTTAATGAGGCAACCAGTTGAACATTAATAAAGCTTTTTATTACATTTTCAGTATAATTGTCTTATTTTTTAATTTTCATATCTATTTCTGAATTCTAAATTTTTTTTGGATTTTTTATTTTTTCAGGCCTAACAGGCTATATGGGTCGTCCTTGGCCCGCTAGGCCAAACGTCCTCGTGCCGGCATGACACGAACGGCCAACAGGGCGTGCTTGGACCGCCTCCCCGACACGTGGGCCGACACGACAGAACGTATCTAATAGCCAGGCCAGAATGGGTCGTGCCTAGATGGTCCAGGCCGGCTCGTGCTAGTGTTGTACCGGGTCAGGCCACCCATTTGGCCAGCACTAGTCTTGGGTATGCTGCCTTTTATACTACCGAGTTTCTAAATTGTGCCCCTTTTACCACTTTCCATCTCCTATTTACTTGCTGTTAAGTGGGCTGTGAAAAGACAAAAGTAACCTTCTTTTTTCTCCCTCTCTTTTCCTCATCTGCCCCTCTGTCTTCTCTCCCAGAGTTGAACTGCTTCGAGGTGCTCCCAGCACACCCAATCCTCCACATTCCTCCCCCACACACCTGCTCCCCACCAAAGCAAGCTGCCACGGGCTCGCCGCTGGACGCCGTCGCATGCTACAACGCACTCAGCCGCCACCACAACGTCACTGCCATACTTCGCCCATCGCCCATCGCCCATCTCCCATCTCCCATCTCTTGCATGTGCTTTCTTCTTCAATGCTGAGCCACCCGGCAAGCCCGACCGGCACATGCTGTACGCGTGCACTGTAACGTCCCCATTTTTGGGGGCCGTTAAACTCTTCACAACCACCCAAGATGTGCAGTTGTGAAGTAAGCAATATCTCAAGCAAGCTTACAAATTATAATAAAAACCAAACTTTTATTACATAAGATTAAGGCTTAATAGCCAGTTTTAACCCTGACACGGGCTTCCAAGCCCAAAGTTAATATATTACAAGACAAAAGAACTTCAAACCACAGGCACGCTTGAGCGTGGTCGAGAGCTAGTAACAATAATCATTGTCATCTGAGGGTCCACCAAAATCCCGCTCATTGAGATCCTCAATATTTTCCCATGTTTCCTCCATAGATGGTTTGCAGATTTTGCAAGAATGAGTACTACCACTGCACTCAACAAGCCACATGTAAATCCTGATTAATTACATGCTAGGATTATCAAAGGAATGGTACAGTTTTACCATGACAGGCATATGTGGATGCATTTTATATTTAAAGCAGTTTATCTTTAAAACGGTAAAACAATAATAAATATAACATCAAGGGTTTCTCAACAATTGCAATTACCAACTTAACATCTCAAAAACTCTACTTATGCCTCATGTACTAGAATCAACCATGAACACAACTTCATTAACCGGAAGCACAACGTATTCGAATACCTTTGATTATACTCTGTAGAGTTGCTCAGCTTTACCCACAAAATACCTCAAGCTCATACTATCATGCAATATACACGCAACACGTTAGCATGCGACTGAGCTGAGATAGCAAAACATTTTCACTGGTAAACCTTTTTAGCCTCTACCCGATAGGTCTATAAACCATACAGCCCTCGGGAGACCACCGGCCAACAGTGGAACTTTCACCCCGATGCTGATGGCACCTACCATTATGAAGACAAACGAGTGTCCCTTTAGGCCCACCCCTGTCCAACTCTAGTTCCTGTAGATATTCAATCGGAAGAGCAGTGTACTAAGTCAGAGAGTAATGACCACACCTGTGGTTGAGCAATTTTTTTGTGTCTATTACTTTGGCACAAGGTTCTTGTCCTTACCTGCATTACAGTGAGACGATGGACCAACACCAACACGTGGTTGTCCACCCTCCAAGCCTCACCTTTGACTCACTTTTAACACGAGTCTATTGGGTTGTCCAACTTCCTGGTCTCAACCCTCAACTATCTACCAAAACCATTGGTGAACCGCAAATACTGCTTTTCAGGATTTAAAAACACATTGTGTGACAAAGTTAGTTATATAGTTATCATTTTATGTAAACTTGTCAAGGTGAATATGACCTACAAGAGTTGGGTGGGTTTGTTTGTGGGGTAATATGATTTATCTATTTATCATGGCATTCAAAAGTATTATTTCAGTATT
This sequence comes from Hsuehochloa calcarea, assembly GCA_036346395.1. Classification (NCBI taxonomy): domain Eukaryota; kingdom Viridiplantae; phylum Streptophyta; class Magnoliopsida; order Poales; family Poaceae; genus Hsuehochloa; species Hsuehochloa calcarea. Next base: position 21,430,238 of record CM070598.1, on the reverse strand, counting down.
TAAAGTAATTATCACAAATACAGTAATAAAAGTAATAATATAAATACAATAAATAATCAAAGCAATGTGACTTGCCTCCTTGCACAAATTCTTCTAGCAGCTCGTCTTATCTGGCGTCTTCCAGAGGTTGGTCGTCGAAGTTGGGACCTAGCGCAAAAAGAATAAAATAAATAAAATAAAATCCAGCTCGACAAGGAATGAGCTGGGAACAACATGTAAGTAAAAAAAATCCAGAAAGAAACATAAAGAAAGGTGGTGTGGAGAGGTAGGAATTTATTTGCTGCTTGATTGGCCTAAACAGAGTTAAGAAATGGATGCACGGGCTCAAAACGGTCGAAATGGGTTTAATAGGACAAATTAGGGTTTTAGAGGTGAATAGCGCTAGGCGCTGAACATTGTTGACTTTACTATTTATGTACGAAATGGATTAGTGAACAGTAATCATGTTTTCCTGTTATCTGGAAATGACCAGTGCTTGCATTTCGTTTGTGACCAGTGTTTTTGGTGAATAGTAATGAATAGTATTTGGAATGATATAAATAGTACCGGGAACATAGGAATGAATAGTAAAAGGCTGGATTTGAAATGGGCTTGGAAATAGTGTTGGGCTAAAGCCCAAAATGAGCCAGGCCTAAAGGCCCAACTCCAAGCAGCCTTGCGCTGCGCTCAGTCAAAGGCCAGAGCGCGCTTGGCTTGCCTAAGCCGGTGGCAGCGGCGCCGTTGAGGATTGTGGCGGCTACGGTGATCACTGTCGGTGAGGAGTGGGGCGGGGACACCTAGGGACCAAGAGAATCCCGTTTTTGGGCTTGGTGTTGGTGTTGGAGGCTCGGGGAAGGGGTGGCAGCGTGGGTAGCGGTCGGCCGGAGCAGGGGATGATGACGGCGGTGCTCCGGTCAGGGCGACTAGTGGAGAAGCATCAGTGGGTGGAGGGGATCACAAGAGTGGTGGTGGGGTGGCTTGAGGTGCACCGAGGCACTTTGCCGACGGGAGCCGACCATGGCGCGGCGGTGGAGCACGGCGCCGGCGAAGTGGAGGCGGGGATAGTGGCGGGGAGGTTAGGGGAAAGACTTAGAGAGGTGAGGCGAAGCTAGGGATGGAGGTAGGAGGGGAGGGGATGGATGGGCACGACAAATTTTACCTCGGGCCCATCGGAGAAGAAGCACATGCGGCGGCATTTTCGGGAATTGTGGGGGTGGCAGTGGGGGTGCTGGGGTTGGGGATAGAATGAAGTAGGGATGGCAATTGTGCCCGATTACCCGTGTGTCCGCGGGTGAATACTCTAATGGAGGCGGGCATGGACATCTTTCTTTGCCCATGGGCATGAAAACATGCACAATTCCTTACCCATTGGGTAAACGAGCGTGGGCATGGGTAAGCTCCACCCGTACCCGCTTCGCCCGATTACCCGTAACCTACCCGCATGTGTAAGGAACTATGTCAGTTTGCATTTTTATTTGTTGAACTTGATTAATTGTCTTGTCGAACTTGATATATGAATTGTGATGATCTTTATTAGTTGTTGAATATGTGATGCACCATTGATGTGTGAGTTATGATGAACTTGATGTATGCATTGCTTGCGGGTAACGAGCATGCCTGCAGGCGATGAGTATCCACGGCGACGATGCATTATTCGCGGGTAAATGGGTATGCCCGCGGGCGACGAGCATGAGCGAGGTTTTTCGCCTGTCGTCCTTCGCAGGTATGCCCGTGGGGGGAATTCAGGGTCACGGGCATAGATATGGCGAGCACTACCCGTACCGGCCGCACCCGATTGCCATCCCTAGAGTGAAGGCAAGCTCGGGGTGGGTTTTTCATAGGTTCGGGGAGGCGGTGGCGCTAGTGTTCGGGTGAAGGCGAGCGTGGTGCGTGGGCAGTGAGTTGGACGGGCGGCCGAGCGCGAATGGTTCTGGGCGGGGCGAGGTGGCGGTGGGGTTGAGCGCCAGCATTGATGGCGAGGCTGTGGCCTGGTGAGGTGGCGAGGCAAAGGCGGTAGAAGGTGTCGACGGGGATGATGACGATGGCGGCGTGGCGTTGGGGAGATGATGCACGGGAGGAGGAATACGGGAGGAAACGCCCGGGGAGAGAGGCGCTTTCGTTGAAAGAAAACGAGCAGGATGAAATGGGAAAGCGGATTTGAACAGGGAATTTCCAGATCGGGAAAGAAAACGGAAATTAAGTCAAAAAAACCAAAAAGTTATAAAAATCTCCACGATGTGTACGCCCTTTTGCAACGAGTGATGGTTCCACCTGCAGCCTCTGTGTCGAGGAAGGCGAGCTAACTAAGCATCACAAGAGTCGGAAGGAAGAGCTCGCCCTTGGCAGTGCACGTGAGGTGTTCGACGTATTGCCTCTACACGCGCGTGCCGTTGTTTACAGTGTATGCGGCACTAAAAACATAGATACTGTATAGCAAAAGAAAACAAATCTTATGTGATCGGTTCGGAAATGCAAAACCGCATGTACACGCGGAGCCGTTCATCGCGCTTTAAGATTACTAGGACGCCAAGCGCGCTACGCTGCGCCGTGTTTGTTCTTGGTAGTATAGTTTTATATGTGAGCTGGTACAGATGGTAATAGATATAATCTGTAGTGAATAGTTTTGTCAGGGGATAGAAAGAGAGAGGTTTTTTTGTTACAAAGTAGGAACGGTACAATGCAGGACATAGTATTTTTTTGGGGTTAGCGATTCAACAAAACATGTAACATAAGGTGAACCTAGGGACTACGATTATGATTTGGTATGTACATATAGGTGCTGTTGGCACGACAGGATATGTAACACATACAGTTTGCAATGTACATGACAGTTTAGAACGATAGCAAACATGCATAGGCAGTCTAACTGGGGATAGAAGACAACATAAAAGCTAGGTTATTGCTGTTCAGCTTAGTTTTTAAAGCGAACGTAAGGTGAAAAGGCACATGCAGCTATTTGTTTTGCTACAATTTGTTTTGTCTTAAGCAGAGTTAGTACGGTGGCTAGTCACAAAAGGCGTAGTGCGTTGATTTCACATTGTTTACTCTGTACATAGGATGTCTGCAAAAAAAAAACAATTTGGTACAGCAAAATATGTACACCAGTCAGTGTTGCTAAAAACAAGGAACAAATTTTTTTTGGCTGACCTGTTGTTTTAGTCATCTATTAGTGTATCCATGTTGATTTTCTTAACAACATAGGGTTTCTTTGTTCGTTGCAAGTTACGGCAAGGAGGAAAATATCAAGTCGGCATGTCATCAAGACCTGTGGTGATTGTTTAATGAATTGTAAGAGCAGTTTTAATTAGAAGTACCTTGCACTGTCCTCAGAATCTGAAGATAGCACCGTGCTGTCCTGAGCGGGACGTTTTGCGGACTGCAATAGCGGATTGTTAGTTTTTGTATAGATGTAATAAAAACGTAAGTATGTGAGAATGGTATGATGCAGGGGGTTGTAAGTTGCATGATGATGGTTCCAACCTTGCTGATTTCTGGAGATGGAGGCGTGTGCAATTTAGATTGTTCTGGTGCTGTCTGTGGCACAAATGAGCTGGTTGTCAGAGCTGGAGATGGAGTGTGTTCTAGCTGTGCTGAAATGGGCCTTGGTAAAAGAAGTTGGTGTTCAGCTGTATGCTTCGATGAGCTAGCGATCAGCTAACAGGAAGGGTCAGCATCTTTTGAAGCTTCAGTGTGTATTGCAGGAAGGATTGGAGGCAATGGCTTTGTGGGTATGACGCTGAAGCTATTAACCTGGAATGATGCTGATATTCTTTGAAGCGATCCACATGATTCACTGACTTTTAGGTTATACTGACGTCCATAGAGTCTCGTTATTTCAGGTGGTATGAAACCAGTGATGGTAGGAGCAGATGTTGCAAGTTGTAATGCTGAGATTCCTATCAATTCCTGTCCTACTTCTCCAAAGAATACAAACTCTGCCATTGGTGCGTTAGCTTTGTCAATGCTGGCTATATCGATACCGCGCACAGGAACCTTGTATCTACATGTAAAGTGTGTAAGGTAGATGGTTTGAGGTGGGTGCAGCAAGTATATAAACATAGCAGTAGAATAGAAAGGGCTAAAAATGTGTTATAGTATGAACCTTGGCTCAGCTGTCAAGTCGCTGTACCTTGCACATTTGTAGCCTTCAAGTGGTTTGAAACTGTAGTCCTCTTACAACCGTCACAAGCTAGGTACCACCAGGCCTCATTCGGAATAAGTTCTTTGATCGCGATGGCAATAGCGTATGTGCGTCCCTGTCATTCGTGTTTCAATAAGTACGAAGGTGTCATAGAATGTACAAAATCTTGTATACTATGTGGTTGCAAGGTGTGTGAAGGGTAGTATACCACAGCTTCATGCGCATTTCAGGTTGTTAGTTCATGGACTGTCATGGGTATCGGTGCCGTTTGACTTTGGCTTTGGCCAAACCATCTAATCTGATGTGGTATGCTTGAAAAGCTGAGGGCAAAGACGATAACATGTCAAAAGCAATATGTTTGAGAGTGGCCCTGCAAAACTGTAATAAAAAGCGATTTTGGTAATAACAATTGTAAAATAAATACACTGAGGTAGGAATGGTTTTGTCAGTTTTGCGAACTGTGACATGATTGGTTCATGATGTGAGGGGCAAGCATGTTCGTTGTTTAGTCCTTGTAACAGGATCACAGAAACAAATATATCACTAAAATGGTCACTTCACTATTGAGTGGTCCATGCATAAAATGAGTATATTTCTATACCAACGAGTAAAATCTGAACCATATTTGCTCTATCGCTTTTAGCAAAATTATAAGACCTGACTTCTTGTATAGCATGAATCCGATGAAATTTTTAAAATTGTATGGTGAAGAAAGTAAGCTCATCCTACGCTAACCTGTTCTGCAGAGCAAGCACCTCAGGCAGGTTAGTGTTAGTATACCATTTGCAGATAGTGCTTCCTTGCAGTGAGAGCTGACCTGTATATTTTTTCTAAATGTTAATAATATATCTGTGTGATGGCAGTACATATTTGTAGCTTTGTGTATGGCGAATGTAAGCACGTATGTAAATGCATGTGGTCTGTACCTTCGTAGAGTCTAGCTGTAAGGCCAACAAAGAGCACAACGACTGGTCCGTTTTCTGCCGCAACTTGTAGTCCAGGCGCATCAAACTCAATGGTATGTGTTCCCCATAGAGTAACACAGACTGTTTCCCTATTTTTTAAATGGGAAACGTTTATTTTTCAGACGAAGAAAACGATATCTAGATATCAAATAAAGGTACAAAAATTGAGGTATACCTTCCATCAGTGATGTTGATATTACGAATTGTCTTTGTGATTCCTTTTGCAAGCACCGTTTTAATGTGAGAGATCCCTAGATAAGGCCAATGGTATCTTGGAATTAACAACATTTGTTACAGAACACAAATACGTATGGAGGCTATATGTGAAAAGATGCAATGGTATAGCATGTGTAGTTCTAAAAGAGGGATTCATGAGATCTTGCTAACCTGAAAGGAACTGGTTTTGCCCTAGACGTGTTCGCAACACATCGGCCCTGTTTGTTTAGGCTTAGGCTTTTTGGCTTATAGCTTAAAGCCAGCTTTTTGGCTTAATCGGCTTATAAGCCTGCCAGCTTTTAAGCCAAGCTTTGGTGTTTGGTAATCTGGCTTTTTAAAGGATATTGGCTTATTGAGTTGTGTGTGAAGGATAAAAAGTCTGAATTGCCCTTGAGGGTTTGAAGGATGTTTTTAAGGATGAATTTAAACTTATTTTTGCATGGAATTTGTAACTATGACGATACGTGCAAGTGTACATATGAAACAAAAAGAAGGTTGCTTGTTCGCGCATATATTAATTATGGATATTGTGTAATGAAAGAAATTAATATAGAAATACATAGCCAGCCAAACTAAATAATATCCGATCATATCATAATAATGTAATGTTTTTATTCTCGTGAGGCCATTAAAGAAGTAGCAATGCTGTCGCGAAATACACCCATATCTCTATCATCGATTGCTGATCCATTGACACCGTGCCCTCCAAATGAACCAGTTTGCGCATCGCTTGGGTCATAATCTTCATCAAGATCACATCTCTCGAAAAGCTCATCACGTAAAGCACTATCTCGGATAAAGTTTCTAAAAGTACAACCCCAAAAGAATATCAATTTCAATGGTATATATGAAAAATGTATATTTGGTAGAATCACGCAAGAGCTTAGCTTAGATTCTACAATTCGATCCTACAATGCGATCATATCATAACATCTCCAAATCTATTCAAGATTGGGATCCTAACAACCCTGTTCCGTACAAGTAAAAAAAGAACATACAAGTTTGGACAAATTGTGCAGCTAAAATCCTCAATGTTCACTCATCAATCTGGAAAGAAGCATATCAATCAACCACCACCGTGTATTACACGCACAATATACATGCATATAGCTTTTGCTGGTGAGAAATAAGCAAAAGCGTTTCCCAAAACCCAGATGAACAATTGCTGGACCAAACCATCCTCACCCCCGAGCTGGGGCCAAAGCGAAATCAACAACTAAAGAATTAAAACAATACCAGCTCCACCCAACCTTCAAATAAAGAATGCAATCCGACACAAACTTCCCAACCGACGGCTATGTTATTTACATTGAGCAGCAGCTGCTTCTTCATACAGGTTTTACTTTGTTCTCATTAGAGTCTTCTGCATCCGGGGGCACTTGTCCAGGAGTATGAGCAAACCGACATTGTTACTTGATAAGCCAAATGTATACCTATCAACCAAGTAGAAAAAGCAGTCAGTATCACCATGCTTTATAGATAAAATGAATATGTATCATGAGCTAAATTCCCATGGAAGCCTTAGATACCTGCTTTGTGATGGCTTGTTTTTCCGAGAGCAAAATAAAGTGTTGATCCACTGCAAAAGATGATGGTAACAAACAGTTAAGCTGGGGGAAGAAGATACTTCATTGTCCTCAAGAACAGTAGAAATAGAGCAAGCATACAGTAAATTCACAAGGATCACATCAAAAGCATATAGAGGTGCAAAATAGTAATGTAATTAAAATAGAACCACAGAAGGGGAACTACACAGGGAGCAACCACATGCTGCTACCATGAGCTCCACTAGTACATATATAAAACATGTGGCAACATTCGACAACAATCATTTTGATCTAATTAATGGATCTGCACAGATGGTCTAAATTAACTAGAGAAAACCATCATTGCTTCAATTTTGTAAGTTTTCTACTACTAAAATCTATCAGACGAAAGCAAAGTCCAGCAAACAATGTTGATGATTAGATAATGCTGCAACATTTTGTTAAGAGGCTTGAAATTTAACACCAATGTACCAGTATCCTATCAGTACAAAAGACATCACACCTTAAATAATGTAACCATGGAGAATGTCCTGACAAGTGCTGTCTTCTTGTCCTCCCCAACCCTCCTATCCGTGCCCCCCACAGCTCGCTTTCCAGGCAAATGGTGCACAATTGGCACCACCCCAACTCCTGTGCCAGCTGGAGTTGCATCTTTAACTAGTCACGAGCAATCTCCAAAGAAGAACAAGCCGAGCCTTCTCTGGCGCATTGCCACCGCAGCTTGCCGCATTGACTCCGGCCCCTCCAGCGCCTCCATTCTCATGTATAGCTTCTTAATGTCCGCTCCACCGCCTCACCTCGCATTTCTCCAGACCACGGCGCAGGAGCCGCCACACCTTGATGCACCTTGTCAATCGTGTATACCTCGCCGCCGCCACGCTAACGCCATCATCGCCGCTTCTCCTCAAGACCACATCCAGCAATGGAGACGGTGGCAACTCCTCGTCATCATTCCGCAACGCCTCATCTGCGCGTCTGGTGGGAGCCTTCATCTTCCGCAGGGACGGTCCAAGCACGTGCCTCTCTTGGTCGTGCTCGAGGCGCAGATCCGGCGCTCGGATCCACAACCACGCATCCTCTCTCGCCTCCTCCTCCCGCCCATCCTCGTAGTAGTACTCCCGTCGTAGCAATGAGCTCGGGGTAGTAGTCGCTGTCGCCCTCTAGGCAGCGTCGGTGGGCCAAGAGAGGGAGGCGGCAGCGGCGGCGGCGGGAGGAGGAGCTGCGTCTTGCGCGTCGGCGGCGGCGGCCCACCGGAGGAATGGGGCGCGGCGGGGGGGGCAAGAGAGGGGGAGGGAGGGAGGCAGCGGCGGCGGGGGGACAGACGGGAGGGAGGGAGGGAGGAAAGGGGCGAGGGAGGGGAGCGTATGGGAGGAGAGGGGAAGCGATCGGTAGGGGAGCAGGCGTAAAAAAAAGAGAGACCCACGTTTATATACGGATGGCATTTCGTGGGTAATTTTAACGAACTTCAAGTGCATCGTTATTCCATTCCGCAAAGCCAAAAAGCACCTCTCCCACTACTTATGGCTTTTAGGCTTAAATAGGCTTAAGCTTTTTATAAGCTGAATAAAAAAGCCACCCCTTTGTTTAGGCTTAGGCTTTTTTGCTTATAAGCCAAAGAAAAAGCCTAAACAAACAGGCCCATCGAATGAAACAACTGTGCACGCATACTTTGGGAAATCGTTTGGCACAGTTGACATCTCATAGATCTTTGTGTGTATGGTAAATCTAGCCATAACAGGGCAGTCAACCGCCTGGTAGGACGCTTTAGCATTAGCCACTTCGAAGTATTCAATAAAGTAGACGTTGTTTTCTTTTAGGGACAAGGCGAACAGGAAAGGTGTCTTCCTGGAATCTGGGCTTCCATGATATTGCCCTATTAGTCAAGATAACCAGAGATAGTATGTAATCAGTGGTGTGTGAGGAAAAATAGTGTGTATAGAGGGAGGCTGACCTGCTCGTCTAAAAGATCGAAATCAAGGCGAAGGACCTTTCTTGGAATGCTATCATCTGCATACTCTGAGAAACGAGCTGCTCTTACACGCACACGCCAACGATGTGATTCTTGTGTGACATCTTTTAGTAGGACGTACTCCATCTGGATAAAATGAAAGATAAAGAGGATAGTCAGTCTGATGAGCATTGTAATGGGAAATGAGTAGTGTACCAAAGATAGGCATGTTCATACAGTGGCTGTTTATAATATGAGTGAATAGATAAACTATTTCAGCACATGTTGCGATGATGCGCAGTCTGTGAGAATTTGTAATTTCTAAACATATGCGGATGTTTATCCAGTAAGAATCACTAAGCAAGAAACCGTTGAAACCCAGGATATGTAACATACTTTGAAAAGTGCAGATAGAGTATCAAAATCAGATCACTGTCTGAACAGGCCAGAATGTATTTCCTGAACAGAAGTAGTTAAATCATTATAGGAATATGCTCCATTTCGTAACACTTCCACATGCAGATGTCTGGCACAGACTTTAGAGATCTCTTTTCCTGAAACAACAGAGAACATCCTGTCGTGTCACTGGATAAAACATCTGATCAACACATATACATAGATGAGATAGGATGCACTTTTTTAAAACCCAATGAAAACATGAAAGAACAACAATTTAGAACTGGCACCTACACTATTCACCTGTACCTGCTAGACCCAATCATAAAAATGAAAATGTGAAATCGGTTAACTATTTTATGTGGTATTGGCATGTTAGAATATTGGAAAGCCAAAACAAACACAGATGACCTCCACAGAGGGAGAACAGTATTAAACCAATGGCAAGCCTGGTTAACTAAGGTAATTCCCATAGTTTATAATGGCAGTTAACCTTTTGCATCATTCAACCAGTTTCTTTGGTTTCAACTTTCAATAAAACATATCTGAATGAATGAAAGGGTGTGTGCTACAATCTTCTGCCAGCATATGCTTACCCACACCAGGGACTGAACAAAAGCACTAACACAATACTATGGCGGTAATTATGTTTATGTTCAACAGAACATAAATGCATCCATGTGCTTATGCAGTAGAACTCAGAAGTAGAAAGTAGAAGTGTGATGCGCAGGTGTACGAATAGAATGTACAGAAATTGTAAGAACAATTGTCTATACACGTGTGTATAATCGAATAAGCATATCATAGGAAATGCAGATCATGCGCAATGAAATTGGTATCCCTAAAAAGTAGGCTCGTCAAGACTTTCGTAAAGGAGGAGATACAACGAAGTAAAGGACCTTGTTATGTAGGTTTCGTTAATAACGACGATTCAGATACGGATGAACTCGAGGCGGTGAATTGGTTTTCTTTCAAGTAAAGCACAATTCCTTTCTAATAAAGATATTTAACAAACTTGGACTGTCAATAACATCAGAAAGTTTTAAAAAATAGTCACTTATAAAAGCAGACGTTCATAATAGCCTAGACAGGGAAATTTGCATGTAACATCATCATTGTAGAAGAGTCACACCCCAAAAAACGAAGCATTTGGTATGGAGCTGACCATAAAAGGCAAGCTGTAAGGAAATTAGGAAGGTAATTAAGAAATTTGTGAGAGTGTACCGCTAACACTTCCATTTCATTATTAGAATCAAATGAAGCAAAAAAATCTAGACCACCGAAAACAATAAACAATGTTAACCAAGAGTGGCACATGTTTACAGTAGCACATTTAGGTAAACTGAATGCTGATATGTAAACTCGAGTAAGAGATAGACTAACAGTCATCTGAACTATATGTGATTGTAGCATTAGCAACGGTGATCCACTCACCACCCTAGCTCTCCAATATCCGGAACACATTTCAGTACATGAATTGTATATTGTAAAATCTAATCAGTACAGGACCAAAGTAGGTAGCTATTTCGTAAAAGTACACCGTTAACACTTCCATTTCATTATTAGAATCAAATGAAGCTAAAAAATTTAGATCAACGAAAACAAGGAAAAATGTTAATCAAGAGTTGCATCTGTTTACAATTTACAGTAGTAGCCTTAGGTAAGCTGAATAATGATATCTAAACTCGAGTAAGAGATAGGAGAAAACTCATCTGAACCATTTGCGATTGTAGCATTAGTAGCACTGATCCACTCATCAACCGTAGCTCTCCATTCTCTAGAACACATTTGAGTCCATGAATCGCCTATTTCAAAATTTAATCAGTACAGGATCAGTAGCACTGATGCTCTCATCAACCATAGCTCTTCAATCTCTGTAACACATTTCAGTCCATGGATTGTATATCTTTAAATCTAATAAGTATAGGACAAAAGCATCCATAAATAAGCATATATACTGTTAAATCAACTTTGATTAGTCTTTTCTTCCTGTCGACTGGCACATGTTTACAGTAGCACATTTAGGTAAACTGAATGCTGATATGTAAACTCGAGTAAGAGATAGACTAACAGTCATCTGAACTATATGTGATTGTAGCATTAGCAACAGTGACCCACTCACCACCCTAGCTCTCCAATATCCGGAACACATTTCAGTACATGAATTGTATATTGTAAAATCTAATCAGTACAGGACCAAAGTAGGTAGCTATTTCGTAAAAGTACACCGTTAACACTTCCATTTCATTATTAGAATCAAATGAAGCTAAAAAATTTAGATCAACGAAAACAAGGAAAAATGTTAATCAAGAGTTGCATCTGTTTACAATTTACAGTAGTAGCCTTAGGTAAGCTGAATAATGATATCTAAACTCGAGTAAGAGATAGGAGAAAACTCATCTGAACCATTTGCGATTGTAGCATTAGTAGCACTGATCCACTCATCAACCGTAGCTCTCCATTCTCTAGAACACATTTGAGTCCATGAATCGCCTATTTCAAAATTTAATCAGTACAGGATCAGTAGCACTGATGCTCTCATTAACCATAGCTCTTCAATCTCTGTAACACATTTCAGTCCATGGATTGTATATCTTTAAATCTAATAAGTATAGGACAAAAGCATCCATAAATAAGCATATATACTGTTAAATCAACTGTGATTAGTCTTTTCTTCCTGTCGACTGAAATACCTCTCCTCATCGCATCTCCCACTATTACGTGAACACATATGTCAAGCCCCATGATCTCTGTGGCAAGAAAGGATTATGCACAGGGGAAACAATTTGCATTGGATCTAGAGCGTTCTTCTTTGAGCAACAATCACCTTAATAATGCAGTCCGTGTGCATGCTCCTTTCTAGACCATCCACAGACACAACACTTGAAAAAAGCTTAGATGAACTGTAAATGTCGCAAATAAAATGGATTGGGTTGTACACACATGATACCATTTCTTTTCTAGCTCCTTGGGGGAAAAACCTGGATTTAGAAGAGAGAAAAAAGATAATACTACGACAACAAATATCTATCAACAAATAAATAGATAGTTAATTCAAATGAGGTTATGATGAACAAACAAATAAGGTACAATAACTGAGAATCCCAGTATACGCTGAACAAACTTATATCTATCATTTATGTGACATCTATCACTAATTCAGCTATCTCAATTATCTGATTGCTTGTCACTGCAACCTATAGTACTGTAGTATGGTTCACATTAATACGAACACTATCGTTTTTTTCTGCTAAATAAGATGGACATTTACAAAACTTAGCAGAAATTGTTGATTCTGTAAATACAGTTACGAACGGAAAGATAAAACATTAGTAAACACAGAAAGATAATATTTTTAATCGATAGAAGACAGCACAAAGCACTCATGCTCCATAGTAGTAAAGAATGGAGTGTCAGACACTATCAGCATTTTGTATGGAGACATACATGCCCCTCCTCTCGCTCGGCCACAGAACCAGGGGAGAAGGGGGGGATGGCGGCGGCTGTTTCCAGCGGCGGGCGAAGGCCGGAGGGGCGGTGGGGGCTGGCAAAATGGAACGCCGTGAAGGGGAGCAGGCCAAGGGAGGTGGTGTTGGGGCCGGAGCGGCACTGCTGAGACGGCGGCGGTGAGCAGAGCACACGGCACAGAGGTCACTGGCGACGACGACGGCCGGAGGGAGGAGAGGGGAGGGGGAGGAGAGCATAGGCACCGGGACGGTGCGGGGATGCTTACCGTGGGGTCGGCGGAGGCGGGGGAGCAGCGGAGACGGCCGGCGTTGGGAGTGGAGGCGGCACGGGAGAGGCGCACAGGGGCGACGATCCAAGAGGAGCTTACCTGGGGGAGGGCAAGGAAGTGGGAGGGAACCGTTGGCGGCGCGTGCTGAGAGGGGCGGCGGGGGAGGGAGATGCAGGGGGCGGGAGAGAGGAAGAGAGAGGGAGCGGCTGCGGTGAGGGAGGGAGGTCGAGGGGGCGACGCGCGAAGAATAGGGAAGGATGGGCGGCGCTGGTGGATAGGGGCAGCGGAGGAGGAAGAGGAAGGGGCACGGAGGGGGAGGGGAAAGGGAGCAAGGTGAGGAGCAGCGGCGCGGGTTCGAGCAAGCGAGGAGACGCGACGGGAGAGGCTAGGGCTCGGGCAGGCGGTGCGCACGGCGCGACCCCGATCGAACGGCGCGAGAGCGGTCAGGCGCGATCCGACGCCGGAGATGCGAGGCGCGCGAGCGAAGCGACCGGCTCGAATCCGACAGCCCGTAGCAGCGCGTAGCCCGATCGAACGGACAGATTTTTATGGCGACGTGGCTAGCGCGGCTGGACGCCAATCCTACGCGCTTTAATAAATTAAGAGATACGGGGTGTCAAAAGGCTGAGTGGGATTGTGGGGGATCGATCCCAGTTGTGGCCCTGCATCAAACCCTTTGTTATCTCTCTCTCCTCTCGGTCGGTGTCTCGGTCGTCTCTCTCTCTAACTGTCGATGTGGGAGAGGAAGTGGCTCCTAGCGACGAGCGGCATCCGGATCTGGCAGTGGCGCGGTGTGGGACGGCCCGATCCGGGGCTAGCACGCAAGCCGCCCCCGGAGCTGGAGAAGACGAAGCCGCACCAAAGACGAAGGAGGAGGCGGAGCCGACGCAGAGGAAGGCGGGAGGCGCCCATGAACTGGACTTGCCCAGGTGGTGACGGAATAGAGGGCACCAATAACGCGGACGACTGGGAACGAAGGTGGCGCGGCTTCGTGGTGCCGACGGCATGGCTCGCGGGTGGCAGGCAGCTTCGACTGGAGAAGAGTGGCGGTGGGCGTCGGTGTCTCCAGCTAGAAAAAGGGAAGGAGGAGAGTGTATGTGTGAGTGTGAGGGCCTGAGGGGCGAGGGGGAAGATAAATCGGCGCCTAATCCCACAATAAGCGCACCTATTTTCCTTAAGTGCAGCACGAATCTCGGAGCACATCCTACGGTCCACAGTGTACATAGGCACCCATGTAAATGCCGTCTAGCCACACTCGTGATCAGTTCTGATTGTAGCGGGAACAGTTTACCTTTCAAGATACGGAACCATGGCGTGAGCTACAACAATAACGCACAAAACCGAACATTACATCAGATACCATTACACTATGGCCGAAAGACAATTTGCAATCCAAGCTAGTCATCTCTTACAAGCAAAGGCTAAACGTGTTCCCTCTCTTTATATCCAATCTAAACATCAATGATGCCTACAAGTATCAAGCACAACCACCTTTTATCTATTCTCTCCTTGATGTATAATAAATAAGAAAAGGGCATTCTAATTGAATCGAACAACATCTACGAACATCAATGAATACATGAATATGGCGCCAAGGGCTGGCTGCCGAGTGAGCCAGCCACATTGTGAGGCTACATATATATCAGGGAGACTTTTATCTTGGATGACCTCTTCCAGGGGCCCAGCAAATGGCTGGCTATGGCAGAAAAAGGGGCCCGCCTTAGGTCGAAAACGGATTGAATCTCGTGTGGCGCATTCACGATGTGGCCTTCGGCCGTCCATAAGTTAGCACCATTACAAACTCTTTTGCGGAGGAGCCTATCATGGTCTGTGTTGTCCGGGCTGATCGTCCCCTCAGCCAAAACTCTACTAGATTGCAGAGAGGTTGTGTAGGATTCACAGGCTGCCCGCAACAATTTATTTCCACCTGTAAACATGAAGATTATGTACTATTCAGGCAAGTCAACAAGTGCAGTTGAGTTTACAGCGGCCCTTCACAAACAATTAGAGCAGCATTTCCTGGTACAAAATCAATTAATTTAAAAGGTAACAATGCGGCGCTGAAGGTATTTACTATGGGAGTATCTATTCGTAAGGTGACTGGAATTTTTTTAAGCAAAAGTCACATTTTTTATTCATTGAATCAAAATCCAATCATATAGCACATCAATCTCTGCTAATCCAACGGCCACAACAATTGATTTAGACTTAAGAAAATTTCAGTCAACTTAGAAATAGCAAATCCGATTTACTATTATCATAGAACAAATATAACAAACAGTGAGACTACGAGTGCCAAAGGTAACAAGTGCAGGAGCTGAAGCCTGAAGGTATTTACTATTATCAAAGAACAAATATAGCAAGTAGTGAGACTATACGCAGTGTCATGTGTGGTGTGCATCTGAGACAGTGAAAAAATAATGGAAAACCGACAGTTTCAAGTGTTCTCCTCATCGTTCAGGATATTCCTTCAAAGCATCTAGACCACAAACTGGAACTTCATCAATTCACTGTCCATCATCAATATAACATGGATTTTCTTTAGTATAATTTAATGCCCAAATTGCAAACAATGGCCCATAAAGGAAAACAGACAGCAGAAATGAAACAAGTTTGCCACGTTCATATGAGCACAAAGTTCTCAAATGATGCTGGCACTTTAAATCTCAGTCATGCATATACATGTCGTAATAGAAGAAAAATTCCAAGTGCAGACAAACAGTTGCCTGAATAATACATCAGACAGTTGTCTAAATAATACATGAGGCAGGTAGAGTTCTTACCTCAGACTCACTTGGAAGACTGAGCTTCTGCATGAGATACTTTTGGATAGACGAGGCAGGTACATTTCCATCCCTATTGTAAAACAGTTAGCATGCTAACCACAATTGGAACTGTTACAGTAACCACAATTGGAACTGTTACAGTATATCAAATTCCAAATAACACAAATAATGCACATTACACAACTAAATATGCATCATGCAACAATATTATAGCAGGGACATCAAATTTACAAACAAGTCATAGTGATGCTAGTTTTTGAAGTGATTATTTGATTCCACTGCCAAGCAATCAGCATATCTATGCATGAAGATCAAGTAATCAAGGCATTGTAGAAATAAGATTACCCTGATATTTTGGAGCTTCAAGTCCACCTAGGAACCAACCTTTGCATATAGTTCCACTGGCTTAGGGGCAGAAGTTCGTGATAAAAAAAATTCCAACTAAAAGTTTACTACAGTTTGATGAACATTGCAGTGTAATGGTGGAAAAGAAACAATGATCAACAACCAAGGTTATAACCAGCAGACAAGTGAAGCAGATGGCAACACACATGGTGCTAAACCACGGTTATTTCTTGAATCAATGACCAAGCATCAGTGCAAGATTCACTGATCTCAGTCCCTTTTTCACAAGACTTTACACTTAAACTAACGAAGCGACTTTTAGCTCTAATCAGTTCTAGCAAGCAAAATGCACCCCACTTCAATTAAAAGTACACTGTGAAGGTAATCAATGCTGTGCATTTTATTTTGTTTTGTCAGCTTGCACTTATTCATCATACAAACTATGCCACTATGGAAGTATCCCTGCTCTTTTTGTTCCTTACTAATGAACATCCTTAATTTTTCTTTCTTGAGCTTTGTGCTTGTTTATCATAAACCTATCTACTAAGTATTAACATTCCAGCGTAATACATTCGAACAAGAACTTATGTCAAGGTCATATCTAGAAAAATTGATTGAACTAGATTATTCTTGAGTCTCAAGCAAAAGCTGAGTAAAATATGAGCTCACTTTATTCGCAAATAGTTGGAAGGTATCTGTGGTAAAGGTGGGTCTCCTTTCCTGAAAATAATCAGAGCACAAGAAGATCAGATAAAAGCCTATGCTAGCTATTTCTTTTTCAGAATTCTAAGACAAAATGATACTATATGAATTGACGATGCTTACTCTTCAAATGAGGCAACCAACGAAAACCATATGGAGCTAAACTTCTTTTCATTCTGCGTAGCTGCAGCATCAGGCTTTCCATCAGCTGGAGCTCGAAGTTCTCTCCTTTTCCGTACAGTCCCTTGAACAACTTTCCGTTTTGGCACCACTGGTAGCACAGGAACATCCTTCTTGTTATCCTCAATTTTGGACTTCTGCAGATGCTCCCTAGCCTTTGTTTTGTTAGCATATGTACTACTAGGAGAATCATTGAGTTGCTCTCCCTTAACAACTGGATTCTGTGCACTTGACCTAAAGGACTTTGTCCTGTTTGCAGCTTCTACCAAACAATTTAAAGGTCTCCAGAGCTCAGCCCTATCTGCCAACTCGCTATCATCATTGGTATCTTTATTGGATGAATGGTTTGATGCCTCCGCATTTGATGATATCTGCAGACAAAAGGATCATGTTACTTCTGGTATGTGCCTTCTTCTAGCTATTGTAGTTTTGGGAATTTAGTATACACATTCCACAGCTAACTCCATTGTAAATAGCATGAAGATGCAGGACAGCATGAAATAAGAATACCCAGTTACCCATAAGGTGTGATTTGTTTACCTTTCTTCTTGTTTGTGGGACTTTTCCCAGATTAGCAGGCAAGCTTGAATTATGAGCATACTTGTCACCATTATCATTTTCCTTTTTCACAGGATCCTCAATAATAGGACCAAGTTCACGCAAGGCAGCAGCTTTCCTGGCAACTGCTCTTGTCTGCCGTCCAGTCAATCCTGTTGGTGTTACTCTAGGTGTATTGACCACCAGTGAAGAGATAGATCTCTCTTTCCTTTTAATGGGAAGTGAAATAGGAGTTGAAGCTTCTTCAGCCTTAATCTTTCTTCTTTTGAATGGAAATATTTTTGATCTCACATCTTGTAGGCTATGATCAGCTCTGAGTATTACAAAATATAGAAAAATGAGTATGTATAAGAAAGACATGGTACCAGTCCAGTACAATGATCTAAGATTCTTCAATATGCGGGAAGCTACAAATTCCTGTCCATTGAACTTATTCAAAAAGTTACTACCTTTTGTTTTGTCTCGAACTTTTAGTGTATATTACAAAATTTTGAATCAAAGCGCCAATTTCTACATGTACTATATCCAATGGAAAGTTATACTATGATTAAAAATCCAGGAAGTTTAACAGTAAGGTCAAAACTGAAAGTACCAACGCACAATTATTTTGACCTTTAAGATCTACATCAACAAGCAAAGTGGATAAAATGTAAGTGCATAGTCATGAGGATAAGTGTACCTGAGCTTCTCAACTGGAGTGCAGCCAAGATCAATGTTGCATACTGGGCAGGATTCTACCTCCTCGTCATTGAACTTCTCGTATATACACTTTCTGCAAACTGCATCAGAATGCAAGGATTAGAGCTTTGAAATAATGAGCACTCAAAGATAATTTCCGTAGCATATGAAGTCACGACACTAGACAGATTTCCCCACTACTTCTATTGCTGTGATGTACACTGAGCTCTTCAGTTAGTGATTGAGTCAGAAACATACTTGTAGTACATACAACGGAAGAAATACTTACATGGATATCTCAGAAAAGAACAAACAACAGAAATGCTACAGAAGGAACTCAGAAGATACCAAAGGGACCTCAGATAGTGTAGGTTACAGATTCCATGATGGCTAGGTTTCGAAATCATTTCTGGGATAGGATCACTCATTTCTAGTTTGCCCCAGAATTAGCGAGAATACATACCATTTCACAGTGACAAAATTATACAGAGACTCCAGAATTGAAGAAAAATAGAAGCATTTCAGTCCCAATATCTCAGGGGGACTGGCCAATACAGTCAGCTCACACGACTTTGCTCCCAATGAAGCTGAATAATTCATATTGGAGGTCCAAGCAGCAGCAGCGTGTTTCCACATCGAGAAGGCAAAAATTACATGTGGCATTGTCTTAAATCCCATTAAAGGACAACATTTGCTACGGTCCACGTCAAAAAGATCAAATTTAGGCCAACCTGACATTCCTATGTCCCGAAAACAAATAGTAGCTCATCCTCTTAAACTTGAATGAAGCACAAGTCAAAGTTGGAGCACTCCGAAGTTTAAGCTAGACTAGTAGTAAATCTCAGCTGCTTAACTAAGCTCAGCCAAACAAATTTCGCAGCAATCCGCGTACATGTTTAAGATTCACATAGCATCCGCGCATATAACCCGACATTTGCACGTCACGTAACGATGACCAAAACTAGAGAGTAGAGACCACGTAAAACATTCGAGTAAGCGTTGAACCCGGCAAGGAGAATCCCAGTAGCCTGGGTCGACATGAGCTCGAAGCCAAGCACGGCAAGGCTACCCACGCCCACCCAAAGTTAAGCGAAATTCCAGCCTGCGAAGCGTCAACGCGCACCAGATCCACGTGGAACGCTCGAACGCGCCACCGCCCCAAGTCCCGGAGGCCGCACGGGCAAGAAGCGCGCTGAATCCCACGTCGCAGAGCCGCGCTGACCGTCGAATCAGGAGCGACCGACGTCGGAGAACCGAATCCTAGTAGTAGTACCTAAAGGCCGGGGCTCTACGGTGGCAGCAGGGGAGAGAAGGAAAAACTCACATGTGTGGAGGCACTCGGAGACGGTGGTGGCGTCGCGGAGGAGGTGGTTGCAGAGCGGGCACGTCATGCACCGCGCAAGCAGCACCCGCTTCACCATCACCACCCCCCTGGCGGAGCCGCCCCTCCTCCCTCTGTTCCTCCCCGTGCCCCTCCTCTGCTTCTCCTCCCTCACGTCCTCCTCCTCCTCCTCGTTCCTCCTCCTCCTCCTCCACTACCGCCGTCGACGCCGCCTCCTCGACCTTGGCCTCCTCCAGCTCCTTCACCTCCGCATCCAAGTTGGCCTCCTCCTCTGCCAGCGCGGCCTCCGGCGGAGGCTGCGGGTTGTCCTCCGGCGATGCGTGGGTGGGCTGCACCTGCATGGCGCGGGGGCTAGCGGCGCATGGGGTTGTTGACTTGTTGGTCGTTGTGACTCGCGAGGGGGAGGAGGAGAGATCGAGGAGGGGAGGGGGAGAATGGAAATGCGTGGTGAGAGCGACCAACAAGGGTGAAGAAAAAACACGGCTCGGATCAAAATTCTCTAATTGCACTTTTTAATTTATTAAATATCGAAATAGGTTGAAATTAGGTCTCGTTTTAGCACGGCTCAGTCAGCGAAAAACTCGGTAAGACGAGTTCCGAGCTCAATATCCCACCCCTAGCAACCAAGGCATGCAAAGGGAAGGAGAAAAAGAAAAGTTTTGGGGCTATTTGGTATGTTTTTTATTTGCAGTAGCAAAGTTAGTTTTTGTTTATACACAGTTGCAAAAATAGTATTGCAAAAGGTTCTAACTATGCATCTGGTCCGCAGAGGAAAAGAAATTAGTGGTGCATACAGTGCTAAATAGTGATCACTACATTACTAAACTATGCTAAATCTTCTTTACGGTGCTCAAAACAGTGCCCCTTTAATGTAATATGTCCCGAGAGTGAGATAGTTGTCCTGCCGCGGTTCAGGAGCACGGTAGGTGACTTATCTAGTATTTCGCTGTATATTTTTATAATTGCGTACGAGTGGAAACTACTTTAGTTTAGTCAAGACTCGGAAAAGAAAAGTGAGCAAGCCTGCGATGCGAGGCAAGGTGGTTTCGTTCGGTTGGGTTCCTCGTTGGCGTACCAGGCCAACGTGTCCGAGCTGGAAGGTTGTGTTGTTTATGAATTCGGGCATCTCATCTGCTGCTACCGCCTATTTTGCTATGTTTCTTATTGGGGGTGAGATTTAATTCTAGTGCCCATGTACTGTAACCACAATGATTTTGCATGATAACGGTCGGTGTTGTGTTATTTGGATTCTAGTACCATTGTGCATTAGTTTTTTTTTGTTGCATATTTTGGTTATTTTTCTACTCTATTTTAAAAAATAATCCTACAGGAAACTATTTCAAGAAATAGCTCCTTTGATCAGCGCCATTCGTGATGGAGCTGAGGATATGCATGTCAATGCCAGTAGGAGTGGTACTGACATTTGAGCCACACTGGCATAGGAGGGATTAGCAGCGCTGACATGTCTCCAATGTGGCTAACTCATTGGAAAAGATGTTGGCATCGAGGTGATATGCCAGTACTTAGCCAATTTTTCAATAGCTAAGTTGTGGTGCCTCTCTGGACCACGAGGAAAGCTCGTGCTAAGGTATTATATCTTAGTGCTAGCCTCATTAGCGTTGAGGTCAGTGCCAAGGTGACTGGTGCTAAGCTCTAGGATCTAAGGACTGCACGGAGGCTGCGAGTGAGCTAGTTCCCATTAGCAGCCCCACATGTAGGACGAACAGAGCAGCTGCCCTCGCGTGCGCGCCTCTCTCCTTTCTTTTCCCAAATCCACCCTATATGCACCCGAATCAACCGATTTCGCTTGGGATTTCTTGAGGGATTCGGGTTTGAAGCTAAGCTCTCCCATTTCCCCATCTTTTTACTGCTTGGATTTGGTGGATTTGGCAACTATTTGAGCAAACCATAGATGCTAGGTGATCTCCAAGATCCAAAAATATACCGGTTGAATTGATGTTCTTTGTTGGGATTAACTGTTCTTGGATGCTTAGCAATGGTTTGTACTCGGAATGTGGGCTATGTTTTGTTATTTTTGTTGTGTATGGTTGGTTTGCTTGGATGGAACCAGTATAGACAAGGAAGAAATTGTTACTGTTTGTTGTAAAATCAGAGAAAATATGCATAGTTCGTGTTGATGTAGGGTAGAAATAATGTTTATGTGCTAATGTGGTACTATTGTGTGTAGCATTTCTTCATATAGGTTGGAGAGAACTTTGTTATAGGTCGTGTTCATGTAGTTTGTGAGTATTGTAGTATAATTTGTGAATATCTCTTTATGGCTTGATACAATTTAATCGGTCCGTGTGGTTAGTATTTCATATTATTTTAGTGGTTGTGCAAAGGAATGATGTTTGTTTCATATTCAATTGTTGCATTTGGTGTCTAGATGGATAGAATTGTGCATGTGCATCACGGTGGTATGTTGACTGTCAATGAAAATGGTGTCAAGTATGTGGGTGTGGAGTTGAGTGTATTGGTGTATGGCGCATGCCTCTTTTTTGTGGGATCCCAAAATCTAATATGTTTTAAGTCAAATGATTGCACGAAAGGCACAACCCTAGACATGAAACGAAACTGATTTCAAGATTCCCTGATATGCGTCTCATGTTAGTTCCCAAGGATCAGTGACTAACATGCACATATCCAAACAACATTGATCACAACCATAGTCAAATATGCCAAAAATTATTAGAATCATGTTAAAATTTTGATAAATAGGACCTTATTGCGCGATTTTTCATAAGGCGGTCGATAGGCCAAATATATAATTCGAATTTAATAAATCGCAGCAGCGGAAGATATACTTGGAAATAAAAAGAGAATATCAGGTTGGCATACCCATACGCACAAGCAACCAACTGGGGTTAAATCCGTTGTACTTGCCGCAATCATCCTCATTGAATAAACAGATATCCGGATTGAGTACAAAAGGTACTTGCAAGTCTTACACAAATTAATAAAAGAAATTGTATGATAGATACTATCCAAAGGAGAAGAATTTATACATACTAAAGGTGGACTAAAGTAGAGGCTTTACTA
Organism: Hsuehochloa calcarea; assembly: GCA_036346395.1. Lineage (NCBI taxonomy): Eukaryota > Viridiplantae > Streptophyta > Magnoliopsida > Poales > Poaceae > Hsuehochloa > Hsuehochloa calcarea. Next base: position 21,407,677 of record CM070598.1, on the reverse strand, counting down.
GCTTAAGTTTTGCATAAAACACACAAATTTTCATCCTACTAATTTGTAAATACCATTTATCTAACACAAATTTGACAAAAGAATTTTAAATGATAATGATATAAACATAGATTAACAATACCAAAGTGGCAGCCCACTTTGTCAAACTAAACTAAATGACATACCTGTCATGTCGATACCAAGTTATCCCCATGTGCAGTTTTAGTTTAGAGTCTAACAATGATGTCAGTCAAGACCCAAGCATTGTTCGTGATCGTGGACACGACTATTCAAATAGTTTATAATCCTGCAGGGGAGTACATCTTTACCTACAAGACTTGATCAGCCAGTAAGCCTCCGGATAATAACACACTTCCTTTGGTGTGTCGGCCGAGGAAATCAAGGCTCGATATTTTTTTAGCAAGAAAACCATATTGAAATGAACCATCCATGCATGATAAAATCTCGCTTAGTGCTAGCTATACCACCTACTAACTAACTGGGCATGCAAGTTGTGTCGGAGGAGCCAATGTAAGGAGTTAGTATGTGGGTCGACTGCCCAATATCAAAATAAAAATAGCGTTCACTTGCACATTATATCCTTACATTGGGTTCCTAAGGAACATGATATTTCAGGGGCCCATGTCCTCATGCATGATACTTGGAGTGACAGCTCAAAGTTCGGTCCTTAATTGCCCTGACAAGTCTTTTCACTGAACCCGAATCTCGTGCACGAAGGCACCCAAACTACTAACCACTTGTCCAGACCAAAATCAGTTTTAATTAAACAAACTTTAGACTCAAAAATCATATTCAAATATCTGAACCAAAAGCATAAATATAAAACTTGTTCAGTGTTTCCCACGATTGACGAGATAATCCCGTCAACCAAAACTACCGAATCTACTGACTTGCATGGCTAAGCATTCACATAATTTAAAAGTATTAACACATGACAACTAACTTAAGCATAGCTGTATGAATTTATCAAGGATAACCTGCAAGAGTTGGGACATAGCTAACTAGACTCACAAATTATCGATATAACAAAATAGCACGCAAGCAGTATAATTGCAATTCAAAATACTAGATTATCAAAATCTGGGATCAACATGATGCAAGAAGATGCTTGCCTGGTTGGAAGTCCACTTTTCACTCTCTCGGAGGCGTAAATTGTTCACTTCTTGCAAATCAGAATCTAGAGAGAAAACACGATAACGAATAACACCGATAAATCTGGGAAATCCAAAATGCTTGAAAATGCATGATATTTTCATATTAGTGAGATTATGATTTTAGATGCATTTAGGTGACAATTTTAGTACAATTGGAGTTCATTTCAATTAGTTATGAATTTTTAAAATTGAAACTAGAGCATAAGGTTTACTGTTTGATTAACTAACCATAACCCATTGACCTAGCGCTACTCTTGATACTACTATGGCCTACTGTTCATTTTGAACAAACCTTTTTCAGTAAAGGCCTGAGCTTAGTTCCCTCTTTTAGCCTAGATATTATTAAATTGAGCAAAAATCCTAATCTCAATTATTTCCCTTTATAAATTCTTTGCCTGACAAAGCATTCATAGTTTGATATGGATATCCAGACTTGCTTGCCTCTGTTAATTTAATGAACAATCTTAACTGAATCAAAAACCCTTCTAAGCACTAGAATTTAGAAATATTATTAGCCAATTTTTACTGAAATGTATTCTCATATCATCTTTGTATTAGGAGTGGTAATTGCTCCCTGTTATCTCCAATCCCAACTATTCTCTACTTCCTTCCCTGATCAACATTGCAATAAAAAGGGTTTTACTGTTGTGTCAACATGGTTTGCTTCTGTTGGTTTAATAGCAGTACATGTATTAGGATTGATATAAGATTATTGCCTTATTCATAACCTTATCTGATCAATATTTCATCAAAAGAATTTCACTGATTTATCAACTAATTTCTCCCTAATTAAAATTTCAAAATGCTAAACACATGCTTGAGTGATTTAATTAGTTCATCATAACTCTTAGCTGCAAGTGCTAATACTATTACATGTGGACCCTACGATTTAGAGAGAGAGATACACAGGGATGGCAAGGGCCGAACAGGGGAGGCTTGGCCGTGGCTTGTCGCCGGCGAGGGAGCGGCGGGGAGGTGAAGATGACCCCAAAAATGGGTTGCTGGAAGCTCAAAGATGCTAAGGGTAGTAGCTTTGGGGCTCGAGAGACAGTGTGGTGGCGCGACGAGGTCTCGCGGTGACCGGCCCTGCAGGCAACATGGAGCGGCGGCACCAGAGAAGAAAAGGAGGGAAATTAGGGCACGCATGGGTACAAGTGGGGTGCGGAGAACTCGCCGCCATTCGGTGGGGATGGAGGGTGGCCGGAGCGGGCTGGCGATGGCGAGCTGGGGCGACACGGGGTAGCTCACCGTGGGGGCGATGCTCGGGTCATGGAGAGCTCGATTGAGAGGTAGGGGATGGTAAGGGAGGGCAAGGGGTCTCTCTCGACTTGGGAAATTGAGCAGAGGCTTACCAAGAGAGGAGAAGAGGCTGCGGCGGCACTTTTGGTCGTGATTGGGGAAGAAGGTGGTTGTGGGGTGCTCCGGTGGCTCAAACTCCAAATTGATGGAGGGGAATTGCTACTGGAGATGAATGGCGCGCCGTGACGTGGTCGGGAGCGGTCATAGCTAGTCGGAGCAGCCGGAACGACGACGAGGTGGTGTGGTGGCTTTGGTGCTAGAGCTCGAAAGGAGTAGTGGGGAAGGAGAAGGATGGAGAAGGAAAGGCGGGGAGATGAGGCCAGGACATGGGGCGGCAAGGGTGAGCTGCGCTGGTGTGAGGAGATGGCACGCTACAAAGGCGTGCAACACCCGTCCTGTGCGCTGGAGCGGCGAAGCAGCTGCGTGGATCGGGCTGGTGTCGTGTGGGAGAAGAAGGTTCTAATGCATGGGGTCCACTGGTCAGGGGCAGTGAGGCAAGGCGGTGTGGTACAGTCGGCTGGGTTGGGCCGAGTCCAGGTGAAATGGTTTGTTCGGTGCAATAGTAAAATGACAGATTTAAATTCCAAACCTCTCTACTTTGACAGGTTGATAAAAATAGCAAATAAAATTAGAAAATTCTAAAATTTTGAAGAGATGTTACTCGGAGGACCTAGAACACATAAAATTTTTCCAACATCACTGTTCATACTTTAATTAATTTTTTTTAAAATTATTTTTGCATGGTTTTTAGAATTGGTAATTGAATTTTTTAGGGTTGATTTGGGGTCTAAAAATTTGAGAAAATTATTATTTATTCATGATAAATATTGTGAGGTTCAAATAAATTATTTTCTAGAGAATTTCATAAGTATTTATTATTATTTTTATTAGGAGCTTCGATCGGAGTTATGTGTTTAACTTTAATTTGAAAATTTACAAATGTAATAATTTGTCCAAATGCTTTAGAAATCAAATGCATACCCATGAGATGACATCTTTCAAATCTTCCACCTTCGCACGGTTGAGGCAAGTGCATGGTAGACAACGATCCATGATTGATCACTGCGATTCTTTATCTTTCAGTACCATTATTGTTGTGCTTTTATTTTTATTTAATTGCAAGCAATGGATGGTATGACTTTATCTTATTGACGAATATGAGGAAAATTGGATATTATAAAATTTTGTATTTTTGCATTCATAAGCATCTTTGCATATGAGTAGGTTATCATGATTGATCACAACTCCACGGGAGTGAAGGAGGTCCCCGATCCTTGAGGAGGAGCGGGCTTGAGAGTGAATATTGTCGCGAGCATTCACTCACGTTATACCGGTATACTCGAAAGAAGTGCATGTGGACATGTAGAGTAGAGTTGCATTGATATGAGATGAATGGATGTGAAAACAAAGTGAAGAGAACAACATGAGAATATTAATCGAAGTACATGAGATGATAATGAAGTTATTGAATTATGTTGATTGGTCATTGTTTGTTGTATATTCATGTATTTGCTGAGTCATGGACTCACCCTTGCTCTTCTGTTGTTTTTAGGTGATCTTCGAGGGCGCCACGATTGAGAGCGAATAGAGCACGTGGGATAATTTCATACTTCAGACACATGATTATTTACCATGAGAACCTTTTTATTCATTATTGCTGGAATACTCTAGGACTTGTTAGAAGTTGAATAAAATTTAGGTCAATATTTTGGACTAGTTTATTTGTTTCGATGCTTCAGATTCATTAGTTTGGTGATGTTTTGGATTGCTTACCTGGTTATATTTTCTTTGCTTATTTGTTCATGCTTGATCAATCTTTATTCATGTTCTATTGTGACCCATGGACGGGTTTTATTATTGTTTTGCTTACTGAAATTTCATAGTGTGTTGATGTATATCAGTTGTTAGGGTAGTTTAGTGGCATTTCAGACTCAGTGTTGGGCTGGGGTGTTACAGTTGGTATCAGAGCGGGCTTTAGGTCCGTGGTGAATAGATTAACAACTTTGGTAAACTAAAATGGTTAAAATTTATTTTAGGTTTAGTAAATCAACTAAAACTTGCTAATGGTTAAATAATCTAAAATTTGACACACTAGTGCACAGTAGGTTAGAGAGTAGTACGAATACCCTTTTTACACTTCTGTTACGTTGTTTATTGATGTATGATTTTGTAACATCCCAACTTTTTTAGCCTTTGAAAATCTTTTAATTAGTTGCTAGTTGAAAATCTCACTATTTGTATTTTATTAGAATTTGAATTTAAAAGCTTAATATAGACTTTCATGTCAAAATAATTTATTAGGGTTAATCCCAATATCAACAATCGTCAAAACTATTTAATTTGGATTCTATGTGCTTGGATATATTTTCTAGAATTTTCTCGAATTTTTTCCAAGTTCATCTGCTATTTTCTATTTTGCTATTTGTATTTTCTGGATTTTCTAAAAAGAAAAATCAAGTTTAAATCTTCGGAACAGTGTTGGGCCGAAGCCCAACACTATTCCCGCGCGCCAACCCATCTCCTCGCTCACCCGCGCCCTCGTCCCTTGGATGCTTGACGCGTGACCCCTCCTTTGATCGGACGCCCACGAGCTCGCCCGCCTTGCCCCGTTGGATTGGCACCGCGTGTATCTCCTCGTCGATCTCGCCTGCCCGCACCGCGCCGCTTCTGTCGGACCCCGGGGATTCACACAACCCCGAGACCCTCTGTGCATACCAAGCTAGTCCCATGATCAGTAGCTAGCTTGCACAGTTGCAACAATGATGCATTCATAACCATTCAACGACGAACTAATGAAGCAGACAAAGTAATATTAATTAAAACAGCAAAGACCTTATGGTCAAGGTTCTTACAAAAGTCGCCTCACAGGGCTTAGCAACAACAGAGTATCTGGCAGCGGAGATCTCAAAATACGTGGAGCCCAATCGACATGCCCACAGGCAATCGAGTGGAGGACGCGACCTAGTTCGCAAAGTCTTCAAAGTAGCCTTCTTCATAGTACTCAACATTTCCTGGTTCTTCTGCTGGGACTGATCAACAAAGGGGCATAAAGCCGTGAGTACATAAAGTACTCAGCAAGTCGTAGAGAAATGTGTGCACATAGTATTCATGCCAGGCTTAAACAAGGATGGCTTTATGGTTAATTTGCAGAAAGCAAGTTTAACGATAAATACAATAATTAGATGGCAAGCGAGATTTCAAAAGAATAATACATAGATAACCAAGTTCTTTTGAATCAAGCGGTGAACATCCGTTCACTTCCCAACCATTCAACCAAGCGTTTCCAACGATCCAAACCACAATTTTGAAAATACTACCCTTGCGCGAAATCACGGGCATGTCCGTAGCAGGGACACGGCTATTGAATAGATTTTAACACTCTGCAGAGGTTGTGCGACTTTACCCACAAGACACGAATTCTCTAGTTTGTTTGGCATCCGTCGATACCACCGCTCACTTCCTTAGGTGAGTAGTCTAGAGCACGTGACAAGGCTTTTACAAAGTTCCATTTTGCCTCGGTTACGCGCTAAGGTTTCGCCATCACACCCCTCTTGCGCCAATAAATGTACCACAACAGAACCGACTCAAAACTTTCCTAATTGATTGGCGGTCCGTCCCATACCGACTTATGGTTGCACGAGGTGACCCGGATCAATGACTTGCAAAGTTAAGTCCTTAGTTGGTCGCTTTCGGACAAGTCTACCACAACCCAATGTGCATTACGCACCCACTCTAGCTTCCTACCTCAAGCCCGAGCATAAATCATTTTGTTCATTCCCGACCAAATGGCAATCCCTGCCATGGCACAACATCTTTTAATAAAAGTGGCCTCACACCACTGTTCCATAGTTCCATTAGTCAAATTTCATTAATCATTGAACATGTGATCGAAAGTCTCGCGGGTAACTAGAGCATGTCTAAGCAATAATACGCACCCAAGTTGGCAATACAATTATGCCCAACTAGTATTAACCATCCTATGGTGTCCAAGGATATATGTCATTCAAGGAGACATTTCATTTTCAATTTATCAAGGAGGCATAATGGCAATTTGGTAATTATCTACTCCCAAAACCATTTTTAATAAAACTAGCCATGCATGATAATTTAATACAATATACATTTATAAAATGGGTTCAACATGGTCAAAGGCCTACGACTTGCCTTCGTTGACGAGGAGAGGTTCTTCGGTCGTTGGGTTGAAGAAATCTTCCGAAACGCCGGAATCTACACGTGCGAGAATAGCAACAAATAAATAAAACAGCACCAAATGAACTCCAAAAATTACAAAACCAGCACCAAATGAAAGAGGATGAATTTATATGAATTTAGAAATTTGGATCACCCAAATCGGAGTTCGGATGTGAAAGTTATAGCCAAAAGAAGTTTCAAAATCACATAAAATGATAGAATTGGATTTTTCGGATTTTCGGAATTAATTTTCTATTGAAAAATCGGACTTTGACGTCAGCGCTTGCGCAACTGCTGACGCAGCAGCCCACGCTGGCAGAACGCGTCTGGCGCCGACGTGGCGCCACGTGGGTGGCCACGTGGGCTCGGGCCATGGTCGAGAGAGAGAGAGAGAGAGAGAGAGAGAGAGGGGGTGGCGGTGGCGGCAAGGCGGAGCTGGGGAGACGACAGCGTCGAGAGAGAAGGCGGGAGGCGGAGAACGCGAGCGGCGCGAGAACGGCGACGCGAGGCGACGAGCCGGGAAGACAGAGGAGCGGCGGCAAACGCGCCGAGAGAGAGAGAGAAAGAAGAGAGGGGAGAGGAAGAGGCGCGGCGGATTTTATAGAGCTCGCATGGCGAAAAGCAATGAGCGGGCGCGCGCAGCGCGAGGGCGGGGCGGAACACAGCGCAGCGACGCGACGGAGGAGCAGGACGGACGGCGCGCGCGGATTCGCGCGGCGGATTCGCGAGCGGGATTCGCGGCGAGCGGGATTCATGGCGCGAAGCGCGCGAGACGATGAGCGAGAGCCGTCCGATTTCGTCGGACGGTGGGAGCGAGGCGCGGCGAAGCGAGAGCCGTCCGATTCGACGGACGGTGGGGAGGAGAAGAGGCGCGGCGAGGAGACGAAGGGCGCCGTCCGATTCGACGGACGGTGAGAAGAGGAAGGGCGCGGCGAGCGGATGCGGCGGATCTTGATCCAACGGCCAAGAGCAAGGGCGGCGCGCGGCGAGAGCCACACGATGAGATCCAACTACCGAGGCGAGCGCTTGTGAGCCCGGCCGGCGAGGCGAGGCGGGCGCGAAATGGGCGAGGCGGAAATAGATGGTGGGCGGCTAGGGTTTCGCCCACGCACAGAAAAGAGATTTTAAATTCATTTTTGATTTCAGAAATTCAAATAAATCAAAAGGCAATTTAGAAAATAGCAAATAGACTCCAAAAATTCTAGAAAAATTCACAAAAATTCCTTGAATTATTCTAGACTTAATAAAAATACTTTTAACTTTAAATTTTCTTTTTCTTTTGCAAATAAATTAATTTTTAATTTCGGGAAAAAGGAAAATCAATTTCTAAAATCCAATAAATCCAAGAAAATTCTTAAAATAATAAGTTTTGATTTTAAATTCAAGAAAACTCAATTAAACCAACTTTAATTTAATTGAGGTTTGATTAACTCATTTTAAACTGAAAAGGGCTTTCTGAAATTTCAAAATTAAGCTTTGGGCAAATAGAAACAAATGGTTCTCTTTTAAAATTTTCAAAAAAAAAACTCCGAAAAATGGGACGCTACAAACCTACCCCTCTTAAAGGGAATCTCGACCCCGAGATTCAGGCTGACTAGAGAATAGGTGGGGAAACTCAGCCTTCAAGTCATCTTCTCGTTCCCAAGTGGCTTCTTCTTCGGTGTGGTTGCTCCACTGGACCTTGCAGAAACGGATGATCTTGCTTCTTGTCACTCGTTCTGCTACTTCCAAGATCTTGATGGGATACTCCTTGTAGGTGAGGTCTTCTTGCAGGGCAATTGCTTCCACTGGCATCTGCTCTTGACACGCAAACACTTCTTCAAGCTGCGACACGTGGAAGACATTATGCACATCGGCGGTGGCGGGAGCTCCAGCCGTAGCGACTTCACCTCTTCGGGCTAGAACTGGGAAAGGTCCGATGTACCTTGGTGCAAGCTTTCCACTTACTCTGAAACGACGCATCCCTTTGAGAGGCGACACCTTCAGGTACACATGATCACCAGGTGCAAAAGCTAGATCTCGGCGACGGTTATCAGCATAACTCTTCTCGCTCGTCTCTTTGTTTTGACCTTTCTCGATTGATCGAACTTGCTCTTGGCTTTTCCAAAATATCTGGCCCAAACACTTGTCTTTCGCCTACTTCATTCCAATACAAGGGGGTTCTGCATTTTCTTCCGTAAAGAGCTTCAAATGGAGACATCTGGAGGCTTGACTGGTAACTGTTGTTATAAGAAAACTCTGCATAAGGTAGCATTTGATCCCAACTGGTCTGATTTGCTAAGGCACAAGCCCTTAACATATCTTCTATAATTTGATTTACTCTTTACATCATCCATCCGTGCAGGGATGATAAGTCATCTTGAAATTTAGATTAGTACCCAAAACACTTGTGCGACCTTTGCCAAAATCTTGAGGTGAATCGGGTTCCTCGATCCGACACGATCTTCTTGGCACTCCATCTTTGGCACACTACCTTTGCCATGTACAGCCTACGCGATCTATCACGAGTAAGTAGTCTTGGTCGGGAGAAAGTGAGCAACTTTGGTTAGGCGATCCACAATTACCCAGATAGAATCATAGCGACCTTGTCCTTGGCAAACCAAAGGATAAAATCCATGCCAATTTCTTCCCACTTCCATTCGGGCACTTTCAAGGGTTGCGAGAGTCCAGCAGTCTTTGATGCTCGGCTTTTACTCATTGACATCATCACCTTTGAGCTACATACTCGGCAATCTCACGCTTCATGCTAGGCCACCAATACATTTCTTTAAGGTCTTGGTACATCTTTGTGCTTCGGGGTGAATGGAGTACAAAGTTTCATGGGCTTCCTTGAGTATCACCGCTTAAGCTCTTTACGATCTGGAACACAAATTAAACATCAAACCAAATGGTGCCTTGCTCATCTTCTGAAAATCTCAGGGCTTTACCTTTCTTCATGTTGCTCTTAATTTCCTTAATATTGGCATCTTCAACTTGAACTTCCTTGATCTGATTCCGCAAAGTGGGTCGAGCTTCTAGGGCAGCTAGGTAACCTTCTTCAACCAACTCTAACTTGAGCTTCTGGAATTCTTCATGCAGGGCTGACTGATTTTCCTTGATCGACAGGGTATTGCAGTAGACTTTTCTGCTCAAGGCATCTGCCACAACATTAGCTTTGCCTGGGTGGTAATGGATTCCAATATCATAATCCTTGATTAATTCTAACCACCTTCTTTGCCTCATATTAAGATCAGCCTGAGTGAAAATGTACTTCAAGCTCTTATGGTCCGTGTAGACTTCGCAGCGATTACCAATAAGGTAATGACGCCATATCTTTAGAGCATGCACTACGGCAGCTAACTCCAAGTCATGAGTGGGGTAATTTACTTCATGAGGCCTCAACTGACGGGAAGCATAAGCTACTACCTTCCTTTCTTGCATCAGGACACAACCAAGTCCTTGCCGGATGCATCACGAAAAATCTCAAAATCCTTAGGACATCGGGCAAAATCAACACCGAGTCGTGGTCAAACGCTTCTTCAACTCTTGAAAACTTTGCTCACAATCTGCTGTCCAAGCAAATTTCTTTTCTTTCTTCAACAGCTGAGTGAGGGGTCTTGCTATCTTGGAGAATCCTTCTATGAATCGGCGATAGTATCCTGCCATTCCAAGAAAACTTCTGACCTGAGGCACTGACTTGGGTGACTCCCAATTAAGCACATCCTTAACCTTGCCAGGGTTAACAGATACTCCTTCTGCAGACATGACATGTCCCAAGAAAGTAACTTCTTTCATCCAAAACTCACACTTGCTGAATTTAGCATAGAGTTGATGATCTCTAAGCTTATTCAGGACCAAACGGAGGTGCTCTTCATGCTCTTCTTCACTCTTGGAATACACCAAAATATCGTCAATGAAGACAATGACGAACTTATCCAAATACTCCATGAATACTTTATTCATCAAATTCATAAAGTAAGCAGGGGCATTGGTCAATCCAAACGACATGACTGTGAACTCATACAGTCCATACCGGGTTGAGAAAGCTGTCTTGGGAATATCTTCTGGACGAATCTTCAGCTGGTGGTATCCTGACCTCAAGTCTATTTTGGAGAACACACCGGCTCCTTTCAACTGGTCAAACAAATCATCGATCCTGGGCAGAGGGTACTTGTTCTTGATGGTGACCTCATTGAGGGCTCTGTAATCCACACACATCCGTTGGGTGCCATCCTTCTTTGCAACAAAGATCACTGGGGCTCCCCAAGGTGAAGAACTTGGTCGGACAAAACCTTTCTCTTGCATTTCTTCAATTTGCTTCTTCAGTTCAACCAAATCATTGACAGGCAATCTGTAGGGTCTCTTGAAAATAGGTGCAGTTCCTGGAACAAGATTGATGACAAACTCCAAGTCTCGGTCTGGCGGCATTCCAGGTAGATCATCAGGAAAGACATCTGGGAACTCTCTGACTACTGGCACTTTTTCCATAGATACAACACTGGCACTGCAGACTAAAGATCCATTAGCTTCTGCGGGAGGCTTCAAACTTTACCTTGGTTCCATCCGGACTGACCAAAGTGATGCTTCTACCACCACAATCCAAGAGGGCTTGGTGATTGGCAAGCCAATCCATTCCCAAAATCACATCAAGAGACTTGGTGTCTATGATGATGAGATTGGCAAGGAATTCTACCCCTTCTATGGTCACTTTAACCTTAGGGCAACCTTGGTTCGTACTCAATTCGAGCGGAGATCGAACCAACAAAACACTTTTAAGAGGCAAAACTTCCAACTGGTGCCTTTCGGCAAAACTCAGAAACAAGCGAATCGAAGCTCGAAATCAAACAAAACAAGGCGGTCTTTGAATTGACAAGGAACTTACCCGGCCACGACGTCCGGGGTATGCAGGCTTCCTCCACAGTGGTGTGGTTCACACGACCTCTTCCAAAAGGTGAGGAGACTTGGTCGCGCAGATTGGAGTTTGAGGGCTCCACGCGCGACTCTGGAGCGGGGTCTGGTCGGAGTGGCTCCCATGTTGAAACGAGCAGGAGAAGGGCCTTGCCTCTGCGGCGGCCTTGGCGAAGTGCCCGGTGATGGCACTTAAAGCGGTGATCCCGGCCGCAGGTTGCCATTCCTTGGCTCTGCAGTTCTTGGGCCGCTTGAAGCTGCGGTCACTTTGGGCTATTGGGCGAGGTCTTTGCTCTGAGGGCTCAAATGTGACAGTGGAGCAACACGGCGGGAGGCGGCACGTTCATTCGCTCTCTGGGAGTGAGGCGGTGGGCACTTGTCTTTGCATCATCTTTCTTTTGCGGATTCTTCAAGCTCACGGCGGGATTCCTCGATGAGCATGGCCTTGTTCACAGTCTTTGGAAATCGCATAATCATTCCCAATGACTTGCACCTTCAAACGGGGTTGAGGCCTCTCTTGAAACGCTTCAGCGGGCATCATCTGTGGCAACGTCCTGCGGGGCATAACGGGACAAGCCGAGTGAATCTGTTAAGATATTCACTCACCGACGTGTTGCCTTCTTTGCACTCACGGAACTCATTCTTCTTCATTTCCACCTTTCCATCGGGGATATGGGAGTGGCGGAAAGCTCCTCGAAAACTTCGGCCCAAGTGATACTCTCATGGTTTCCATGGGCGGCACAATGAGTTCTCCCACCATTCTGCAGTACCTTCAAGTGGGTGAGTGGCATCTGAGAACCTTCTCGCGATCATCACAGCGGGTGATAGCGAGCTTCTTTCCATGGAACGTAACCAGTCATCTGCGTCCAATGGCTCCGAGGAGCTAGAGAAAGTGGGTGGATGGGTCCTTAGAAACTCTGCCACTGGTGAGGAAAAGCGGGGTGGAAGCGGCGTGGGCGTGGCGGTGATCTGATACGATTCATCATTGCGGCGAGCGGCGTGATGCAGTTCTGGCGATTCATCATCGAGTCATATTCGCATCAAAGAGCTCATCACCGCGTCTGGCTGCCATGAATCGACTCAAACCACAGTGCACCGCGGCTGGGAAGGCGGGCATCGGCGCTTGAGTCTCATCCTGGCTTGCGGAGTTGCGGGTCTGAACCATCTGCACGAAACTTCACCGGTTTAATAGACGAGAAGAAGAAAGCAATATAGATGAGAGGGAAAAGCATTTAGATAAGCGAGAAACAAGGGAGATAGATGGATCAACCTAGTGCGGACCAAGTTGGTTTACCCAACGAACGGATAGCCGGAAAGCTATCAAGAAGCAAACAAGAAAGAGACACTTAACCACAAAAACACTATTACGCAAACTAAACGAATCTAAAACTAGGGAGGCAGCTACCAATCTAATCTTTACGGAGGGTCAACTTGGAACAGACTGCGGATCTCAAACTTCCAAAACTTCCATTACTTGATCTTGAAGGGCTCGATCCTAGGGATAATCCAGAGATAAGGAGTCAAGTTTAAATTTGAAAACCAAGTTCCAGAAAAGATAAGATGAAAGAACTCAAGAATGATATAAGAGGGTAAGATGGTAAGAAAAGAATAGAACAAGGTGAGAAAGAACAGAATAAGATAAGAGAAGAATACCTAGTCAGGTTAATTGCTTGGTTTGATTTAGAAAATATTTTTTTTGAATTTTGGACTAAGACGACCAATCTAACTAAAGACTACGTCCAACAGTCGATATGGCTCTGATACCATCTCCTGTCGGACCCCGGGGATTCACACAACCCCGAGACCCTCTGTGCATACCAAGCTAGTCCCATGATCAGTAGCTAGCTTGCACAGTTGCAACAATGATGCATTCATAACCATTCAACGACGAACTAATGAAGCAGACAAAGTAATATTAATTAAAACAGCAAAGACCTTATGGTCAAGGTTCTTACAAAAGTCGCCTCACAGGGCTTAGCAACAACAGAGTATCTGGCAGCGAAGATCTCAAAATACGTGGAGCCCAATCGACATGCCCACAGGCAATGGAGTGGAGGACGCGACCTAGTTCGCAAAGTCTTCAAAGTAGCCTTCTTCATAGTACTCAACATTTCCTGGTTCTTCTGCTGGGACTGATCAACAAAGGGGCATAAAGCCGTGAGTACATAAAGTACTCAGCAAGTCGTAGAGAAATGTGTGCACATAGTATTCATGCCAGGCTTAAACAAGGATGGCTTTATGGTTAATTTGCAGAAAGCAAGTTTAACAGTAAATACAATAATTAGATGGCAAAGCAGGATTTCAAAAGAATAATACATAGATAACCAAGTTCTTTTGAATCAAGCGGTGAACATCCGTTCACTTCCCAACCATTCAACCAAGCGTTTCCAACGATCCAAACCACAATTTTGAAAATACTACCCTTGCGCGAAATCACTGGCATGTCCAGAATCAGGGACACGGCTATTCGAATAGATTTTAACACTCTGCGAGAGGTTGTACGCCTTTACCCACAAGACACGAATTCTCTAGTTTGTTTGGCATCCGTCGATACCACCGCTCACTTCCTTAGGTGAGTAGTCTAGAGCACGTGACAAGGCTTTACAAAGTTCCATTTTGCCTCGGTTACGCGCTAAGGTTTCGCCATCACGACCCCTCTTGCGCCAATAAATGACCACAACAGAACCGACTCAAAACTTTCCTAATTGATTGGCGGTCAGTCCCATACCGGACTTATGGTTGCACGAGGTGACCCAGATCAATGACTTGCAAAGTTAAGTCCTTAGTTGGCTGCTCAGACAAGTCTACCACAACCCAATGTGCATTACGCACCCACTCTAGCTTCCTACCTCAAGCCCGAGCATAAATCATTTTTGTTCATTCCCGACCAAATGGCAATCCCTGCCATGGCACAACATCTTTTAATAAAAGTGGCCTCACACCACTGTTCCATAGTTCCATTAGTCAAATTTCATTAATCATTGAACATGTGATCGAAAGTCTCGCGGGTAACTAGAGCATGTCTAAGCAATAATACGCACCCAAGTTGGCAATACAATTATGCCCAACTAGTATTAACCATCCTATGGTGTCCAAGGATATATGTCATTCAAGGAGACATTTCATTTTCAATTTATCAAGGAGGCATAATGGCAATTTGGTAATTATCTACTCCCAAAACCATTTTTAATAAAACTAGCCATGCATGATAATTTAATACAATATACATTTATAAAATGGGTTCAACATGGTCAAAGGCCTCGACTTGCCTTCGTTGACGAGGAGAGGTTCTTGATCGTTGGGTTGAAGAAATCTTCCAAACGCCTAATCTACGTGCGAGAATAGCAACAAATAAATAAAACAGCACCAAATGAACTCCAAAATTACAAAACCAGCACCAAATGAAAGAGGATGAATTTATATGAATTTAGAAATTTGGATCACCCAAATCGGAGTTCGGATGTGAAAGTTATAGCCAAAAGAAGTTTCAAAATCACATAAAATGATAGAATTGGATTTTTCGGATTTTGAATTAATTTTCTATTGAAAAATCGGACTTTGACGTCCGCGCTTGCGCAGCTAGCGCCGACGCAGCACCCACGCTGGCAGAACGCCGATGCGCGCCGACGTGGCGCCACGTGGGTGGCCACGTGGGCTCGAGCCCGCGGTCGAGAGAGAGAGAGAGAGAGAGAGAGAGGGGAGCGCGCGGTGGCGGCGGCCGAGGCGGGGGAAACAGCAGGCGTCAGCGAGGAGAAAGCGGTGGAGGCGGAGAAGCGGCGAGGGAGGCGGAGAACGGCGAGCGGAGCGCCGGGCCGGGAAGACGAGGCGCGGCAAACGCGCGCGAGAGAGAGAGAGAAAGAAAGAGAGGGAGAGGAAGAGGCGCGCGGATTTTATAGAGCTCGCGGGGCGGAAAGCAATGAGCGGCGCAGCGCGCGAGGCGGGACGGAGGGCACGGCAGGCGGCGGCGACGCAGGCGGAGCGGAGCAGCGCGCGCGGATTCGCGGCCCGCGGATTCGCGAGGACAGGATTCGCGGCGGCGGGATTCGCGGCGAGCGCTTGAGAGCGATGGCGAGGCCGTCCGATTCGTCGGACGCGGGGAGCGAGGAGGCGCGGCGACGAGAGCCGTCCGATTGTCGGGACGGTGGGAGGAGAAGAGCGAGGCGAGGGAGACGAAGCGGCGCCGTCCGATTCGTCGGACGGTGAGAAGAGGAAGAAGCGCGGCGGCGGATGCGGCCGGATCTTGATCAACGGCCAAGAGCAAAGCGGCGGCAGCGAAGAAGAGCCACACGATGAGGATCCAACTGGAGGGCGAAGGCAGCATGAGCTGGCCACGCGGAGGCGGAGGCGGGCGCGAAATGGGCGGGGCGAAGCGATGGTGGGCGGCTAGGGTTTCGCCCACGCACAGAAAAGAGATTTTAAATTCATTTTTGATTTCAGAAATTCAAATAAATCAAAAGGCAATTTAGAAAATAGCAAATAGACTCCAAAAATTCTAGAAAAATTCACAGAAATTCCTTGAATTATTCTAGACTTAATAAAAATACTTTTAACTTTAAATTTTCTTTTTCTTTTGCAAATAAATTAATTTTTAATTTCGGGAAAAAGGAAAATCAATTTCTAAAATCCAATAAATCCAAGAAAATTCTTAAAATAATAAGTTTTGATTTTAAATTCAAGAAAACTCAATTAAACCAACTTTAATTTAATTGAGGTTTGATTAACTCATTTTAAACTGAAAAGGGATTTCTGAAATTTCAAAATTAAGCTTTGGGCAAATAGAAACAAATGGTTCTCTTTTAAAATTTTCAAAAAAAAAACTCCGAAAAATGGGACGCTACAGCTTCCGTCTCTCTGTTAGGTGGGACCGCCGAGGTGTTGCCTTTGCCACGCCGCCGTCCAGAGCCACCGCCACGTTGAGAGTGGGTCCCACCGAGAAACCTTGCTCATCGTCTCCGTCGGGACTTCGTTCGATTCTCCATGTGCCGCCGTCGTCCTCGACACGGATTCTAGGGTTTCTCGGCCTTATTTAAAGCCGCGCCCGTGTCACGAGGATCGCATCCACACCCGCCGCCTTTTCCCCACAACCACCAACCCTAGCGCGCCGCCGTTTCGCCAGAATCAGAGCTCGAACCTCAGCGCTGCCGTGAGCTTCCTCACCGGATTGCGCCGCCATCGGTGAGCTTCAGCCGTCACCACGCCCACCACCGAGTTCGCCGGGTGGCGGGCAACCCCGTGCACGTGTTCGTTGCCCTGGGGAAGCCCTACCTCGCTGTCGCCACCTTCGGTCGTGCCGCTCCGCCGCTCCTCATGTCGCCGCCGCCGTTCTGGTCGTCTCCGGCGGGAAGTGACTGCGTCACCAGGATCGCCAGGTCACGCTGATTCCTGGGTGCACCCCCGCCGCCGCTGAGCCGCCGTTATCCGCCGGATCCGTGGTCGCTGGGGAGCCACCGGCGTTTTGCCTTCGTGGCAGCCCACGTGTGCAGCCACATCCCCCTCAGTGCTGGCGTGTCGCCCACATGGCCGCATCGTAAGCACGAACGTGGTCCAGTCCACTGGCTCCCAGATCCCGAGGCTCGGTGAACTTAGTCCACCGTGAGCCATCTCACTAACATGTGGGGCCCACATGTCAGATTTCTTTTACATAAATTCTTTTTTCAGAAATTCTCGGCTGACGCAAGCATTGTGCAATAATCCAATTTTCCTTTATAAAAATAATTCAGGAAATCAAATTAAAATCCAAATTAGGGTTTTAATTATTTTCCAATCTTCCAAAGCCCATAACTTTTGCATCCGACCTCCGATTGAGCCCATTCAAATTTGTAAATTCATATAAAATCAAGATCTATTTAATTGTGAATTTTATTTGATTTTTGGATTTTGTTTTGCCTCTATTATGTATTTGTTTTTATTTCTTTTGTCTCGTTTACGAGTAGACGTCGATACTTCGAAAATTTTGGAGAAGAAAGAGCACCTCAAGATCAAGACCAGTACCTAGATCTATTCCAAGGAAATTTATACCTTTGATCATATTGAACCCAGTTTTCAAAATACTTTGTTTCAATGTATTGCATTGTATTTCAAGTATTTATTTAAATACTTTTGGGATAGTTATTAATCTAATTTGTTATATCCACCTTGTCTACTGTATGCTATGATCTTTTGTCACCCTAGGTAGGTCCATTATTAGTCTTGCCTTGATCAATTAAGGACTTAACTTTGTGTGCCATTGAACTGGGCCTTACTGTACAACCACATGCCTAGTATGGATGGGCCTAACTTAGTAAGTTATGGAGTCTTAACATTGACAACTCAGGTTGTATTTTAGCTGTGTGATGGGCTGGAGGTATGCTATGTCACATCGCAGGACGGTTCGCTACATCCTTGTCCAACGATGTGTGTCGTAACCAAACGCTGTGTGTATCGGTTGGCCGGCAGGAAAGCACATCGGGAGTGTCAATGCTTGAGATAAAGTTTCTGAAAGGTTTTGTTGTGATCAACTCTGATCCGGTTGGTTACATCGTGTGGGTAAAGTGTCCAACCTCTGCAGAGTGTTTAATCAATCTATTCGAATAGCCGCGTCCGCGGTCATGGACATGCTCGGGAATTTCACATGAGGGGTAGATTTTCATAAAACATTGGAAAGGGTCAGCTGTGTGAGATAACTTGTGCAGCTATGTGAATAACTTGATTAGACTGTGTGTCCTTTGTGAAATCAAATGTTAAATTAATATTCTTTATTTGTTTTCAATTACGTTTCAATCTATTATTTGTATTCAATTGCAAACGTTGCATTTCTGCAAAATAACCACAGAAGCCATTCCTTTGGAATAAACCATCATGTATAATTGCATTATGTGGTATGACTTGCGAGTACGGTGTGTACTCACTCTTGCTAAACAAATCAACAGAAGTGGAGGAATCATCACCAGCTTTTGAAAAGGAATTCTACAAAGGTTGATCGTTAGGGTCTCGATCCCAGTCAGTTGCATGTGGTGTATTGATGGGAGTCTGCTGGAGTTTACTTTGTTTTTGCGGCAGTTTATTTCATTATTGTCAGCCTTGCATGGCTTAATAACTGTAAAACTCGACCTTAAGGTCACAACAGTTATTTGCTATTCAAATTACTCGTTTATTTAATATTTTGTTGTATGGAGTTGATATTTCATCGATGTTGATACTGTGTGCACTAGCGTGATCCTGGACTAGTGTAGAATATACAAAGGGTCCATATTTGCATATTTGGGTCCCGACAGATTTGATTCTTATCTTTGAACTTATTGTGTATTGTTGGTTGTGGTTGATAGCTATGCCGAGAGGTAGAGGACGTGGTCATGGCGGCCGTGGGGGAGGTCGGGGCTGCGGGCTTGGTCCCATTGAGCCACCTCCTGAGGCAGTTGAGTTAGTAGTTGAGGGTAATGCTGTTGACCTACCTCTGGTTGGGGGTCAAGATGAGACCCCCGCTTTGCTGAGAGAGTTAGTGGGAGAGATCCGTGCTCTCCGTCAACAGGCACCAGTAGCCCTTGCTGCTGCAGTATCTGTTGCTACTCCTGTCGCACCTCCACCTGTACCTGAGACGCGGATGACACTTCGAGAGTCGATGGGGTTGATGTTGGATCCGTTTGACGGGTTGGGCACACCGGTCCAGGCAGCGGACTGGTTGCACTATATGGAAAGACAGTTTAGAGCTTTGGAGAGGTCCTCACATCAGAGGGTTTGTTTTGTAGCCTTTCTGCTGAAAGGGCAAGCGTACATTTAGTGGGAGGGCGTGTTTTCTTCAAGGACCGCCACTCAGGTGCCAGTCACTTGGGAGGACTTCGTTGATCAATTCAAGGCAAAATTTTACCCCTACTCCTTCGTTGAGAAGATGGAGGTTGCCTTGACGACTTTTGCTCAGGGGAAGAGGTCCATTGCGGAATATGAGGTTGAGTTCAACAACTTGGTGAGAGACCATGTGAGTAGGGTCCCCGTTTGAGTGATGAGTATTTGACGCTGTGGTGAGAAGGTTGTGATTGAAATCTTCGCGTTTGCGTTTCTGCTGATCTATTTCTGTAAGTGCAGAACTTTCAGTTCTGGAAAACGGAACTTCCGATAATCGGAACTTCCGCTGTGGTCGAACGGTACTTCCGATTATCCTGACATTTGTATTCTGGTTGAGATAATCGGAACTTCCGCACCTGGGAACGCGGTTTGTCCGAAAATACTGACAAGAGTATTCTGCTGTGACGACAATTGGATCTTCAAACCTGGGAGTGCGGACGGTCCGATAATCGGAACTTCCGCTATGGTAAGTGCGGAACTTCCGATAATCGGAACTTCCGCAATGGTAAGTCGCGAACTTCGATTGTGGCGCGTAATGCGCGTAAAGGCATAGTTTGTGATTTTGAGTTTGTATGAGTTTGAGTCTTGTACAAATTTTGATGCTATGATATTGGGCAATACTATGTGATATGTGTATGTCTGTGTTGACTGCAGGACATCGAGAAAAAGTCGTGGCAAGACACGAGGTGATCGGACTAGGCGCAGGCGGCGTTGAGGTCAGAACGGTCGGGATGTGTCGAAGACGGCTTGAATCTTGAGGTGGTTGCGAGTCATGGACAGCAAGGTGTACGGGAGGCTTCCAAAAGGTGCGCAAGGGGCGAAACGGTCTTTTCGCAAAGCGGCACAAGTGGAGGCGGTTCCGTTCGGGTGTAGCGGGCTTAATGGGTTGGAGACCCGTTAGCCAAGGGCTATAAATAGAGGTGAACCCCTGGTGTTAGGGTTAGACTTTTTGGAGAGAGAAAATTAGGGTTAGCTTTAGCTAAAGAGCCTTTGGAGAGGTTGTTTTGCTTTTTGAGAGTTTGTTGAGTTGGAGAGGATGAACTGAAATTGTTTAATCATTCCTCTGTGTTTTCCTCTGTAATCTTTTGATTCCTATCAATGAAACTCTAAGGTTTTGATTCTTTGTTTATGCCTCTTTTTATTCCCTCTCTGTTCATATTGAATATCTAGGGTTTTGGTGTAACTTTTGATTCCTCTTATGAGATGGCATGAAACTTGATATCTAGAGTCGTATTGATATTGCTAATATATCCTCAAAGTTTCATGAGCTAAGAATCTGAGAATCTTGTCTATTGTGGTTTTTGGTCTTTCTTGCCTAATACTCAAGAAATCCGTTTTGCTTTGATTATTGGATCTTTATGCGTGATTCTTCTCCATGAGGTCAAGATGTTGTTTAGGATGATGTCCTGTGAAACTTGACCTGAGAAGAGCATTCAAGATTTAGTATTTCGGATTTTTGGGCAAAACCCGAGCGCACTTCGTTCTTGGTCGGGACAATCGGAACTTCCGATTGTCCACAGCGAACTCATTGGCGGAACTTCCGATGAACCGGAACTACATGATGCGGAACTACCGCTAGGTAGAATCGAGCTTCGATTTACGGAGAATAGCCCAAGCTTATTTTCGTCCTCCGATTTTGCTTCACCTCTTCTTGAGATTTCGGAGGGCTTTGTAGGTTTGTTTAAATACATAAAGGGAGTTCTTAATTTTAAGGCATCATTCACCCCCTCTCGTTGCCATTTCGTCCTTCAATTGGTATCGAGCGAGTTAGCTCTTCCTTATAGATCTTAACCGGTCTATTGAGCCATGGCAGCGGACAAGTATTCCACCAAGCCTCCAGGTCTTTGATGGCCCGGATTACCCTTCGGAAGAGCCGAATGGAAACATACATCCGTGCTCGGGGTATGCCATCCGGAGAAAGGTGAAGGTCAGATTTGCTGTTCCTGCTGATGAAAACATCAATATGGGAAACATGCCCGGTGTTGAGGCCAATGCTAAGGCAAGGAACATTATCATTCAGGGTTTGAGCAGAAGTGAGTTCACTCGCATTTCTCATTTGTCTTCTGCTTATGACATCTGGGTGACCCTCGATGCATACCATGAGGGCACCACCCAGATTAAGACGGTTCGACAAGACCAGTTCAAGCGAGAATACAGCAAATTTGATATGCTTGCTGGTGAATCTCTTGACGAGTGCTTTTCGCGTTTCCATAAGATTTTGAGCAACCTCCGAACGGTCGGTCTTACATACCCCGACTCGGATAACGCTCGACAGATGCTTTCTGCACTCGATCTTCGTGTTTGGGAGATGAAAGTGACTACCATCAAGGATAGCACGGACCTCTCGACCTTGACTCTTGACGCGCTTTACTCGCGCCTCAAGACTCACGAGATTAACATTGTCTCTCGAAGGTCAAAGTCACAGTCGATGGCTTTAGTCACTGATCCCACCTCTGGATCTTCTTCTGAGTCGATACACGGTTCTCCTTGTCGCTCTCTGTGACATAGCGATGATCGCTTAGAGCGACTTGAGGATGAGCAGTTAGCCCTCCTAGCTCGGAAGTTTTCCCATGCTTACAAGAGGAGGAGGGATGGAAAAAGAGGTCTGTGATTTGCTTGAGTGTGGTGGCCCCAACCACATCCGAGCAAGCGCCCCAAGCTGGGAAGGGCAAAGGTGACTATGGCGGTTCGGGCAAAACGACTACATCGACAAGAACCGCAACACGAAGCCCTCGGCTTTGACCAAGGCAAGAAGAAGTTCGCAACTTTGGGAAGGCAAAGAAGGCTGCTTCCATCGCGTCCTCACCGCCTCGACAACTTGACACCAAATGAGGTGGAGGGGTGGAGTGACGATGATGGAAAGGACGATCAAGATCCCAAGGACGACGACAACTTCTCCGGCATGTGCTTCATGGCCCTCGGGGGCGATCTAAGCGACAGCGAGCTGTACTCCGACTCCGATGAGGTTAGTCCCACTTACGACCAGCTTAATGATGCTTTTCTTAAGCTAGGTAGATTTCATTAACCCAAAAAAGACTATCTGGAATCCTCACAAAAAAAGCTACAACTTCCTAGTTATGATGAACCTCTGATTCTATTGTTCTTTACACCGTTTCTTTACTCGAAGATCGTCCTAGAACCTGTCACGGCAGTCTGTTTTACAATTTTATATCTTTAATTCTAAAATTGAAAATATATGAATGATACAAGTTCTAGAAACTACACAAAAATTCTGACATTATTCAAGTTTCCACCACGTTTTAATTTCACCATCAACTATATGAAACTGACACATCTTCACAACGTCTGCCAGCTACATCCAGATTTTGGATAGTGACATTCTTGAGGCCACACTTTTTCACTCGCTACTCTGATTTTAATGATCCAGACCTTCCTGGAAAGCTAAAGAGATTATCTAATTTTTCTCTAATTGCACAAACATCTAAAATCTGAGCCTAACAACCCCAAATCGACCCTGTAATATTCTGCACCTAACCTTAATGAACTAGGGCAGATTGAAAACTAACTTTCCCTTAATCAAAATAACCTACAAACTTAATAGAGACTAATCCATGGCAAAACCCTATTGATTAGCAGGGTTTACCCTTGAAGTTACGGAGAATAATGGGAATCCACGAAAACCTTCTTGTTTCCTTCTCTTCTTCTTCTCCTTCTTCCTCTCCTTCTCCTTGCTCCTCTCTTCCGTGCTATCCTCCTTCTTCCCCTTTTGGTAGCAGCTGGCTAGTGGCAAGGTAGGGAACGACGGCAGGGAGGCACGGCTGTGGGGAGGCAATGGAAGCCTAGGGCAAGGGAAGGGGTGGCGCTAGAGCAGGGCACAGCGTAGGGGGGAGGTGGTGGTTGGAGGGGTGTCGCGGCTAGGGTTTTGGGGCTACTACCCCCAGTTCCCCTCTTGTTGGCTCGCCTTTGGGCTAGGTTGTCGTTGGCCGAGGGTCAACGGCCCAAGTTGTCCTAAGTTTTCTGATCCCCCTTTTAAAACCTTTAATTCCCTATATAATGCATTTTCCTTCTTTAAAGCATTTCGGGATATAACATTTGAATGGACTGAATCGGGGTTCGGACGAAGGAGAACAGACTCTCCAAAGATTTGCCAGAAATTAAAAAGGAAACAGACAAGTGGGGTCCACTTGTAAGTGAGAGAGAGAGAAACACAGAGTATAACTAGAATGGCCCATGGGTTAGAGAGGGAAAGAGAGGAAGAGCACAGGAGCTGGCGGCAGTGGCGCTGGCACTGGTAGCAACAGTGAATGGCGGCGAGGTAGGGGTGGCTGAGGGCAAAAATGGGTTGTTGAGGCGGTGGGGATAACTTTGGTGGCAGTGGCGCGGCCAGAGAGTCGGCGACTCATCGGCGGCAGTGACAACAGCGGAGAGGTGCTACTGTTGTGCAGCGGCGACATCAAACCAAAGGCGACCAAGGAGAACCAAGGTGAGCACGACATCGGCGACAGCATGACGAACACGAAGAGCGACTCAGGAAGATCGGAGGATGACCAGAGTGACGGCTCGAAGGTGAAGGCTGGTGATGGAGAAAATGGGCAGCGACGAGACATCTCGGCAATGGAGAGACAAGTAGGAGGGAGGAGAGGGGAAGAGTATGGCGAGGCAAATGAGATGATGCACACGGAAAGACTAGCGACTCACCAAAGAGAGAGAGAGATCGGGTGCGAAGGCGATGGCCGAACTTGGACAAGAAAGTGGTGGCAGAGGTTCAGCGACACTCTGGGAACGATGAGGCGAGCACGGTGAAGAACACAGTGAGGTGAACTCAAAGGTGGTGAAGATGCAGGCAGAGAAGCTTCGACGACGATGCAAGCCGACAAGGAAGGCCTGCCGCGATGCACGACTTGTCGGCGGAAATCCTGCGAAATGAAGATGAAATCGACGAAGTCGAATTGGGGCATCAAACGAGAAGGGCGAGTGTCGTGACCGGATTTCTAAATCCGAGCCCTTTGTGTATTTCTGCACCAAACCCAAGTCAGTAGCTAGTGCACAAAATAGAAACATTGTAGATAACCAGTTTGAATAACGAAATAACATTAATAAACAACTGAGTATTGGCCTTATGGCCATTTATTACAAAAGAGGTTAAAGACCTTAAGTCTCATAGCAGCGAAATAAAATAAATTTCATGGTTGACCCATCGAATCGCCCACTAGCATTCATATGGGGAAACGCAGCCTAGTACTCCGGGAAACCTTCTTTGAAGCTGCATGCGAAGTAGTCGTAGTTGTTCTCGGCATGCGAAGTACTCGTAGTCGTTCTCGGCATCTTCGTAGACTTTTGAGATTTGTTGAGTGTATCATATGAGTACATAAAGTACTCCGCGAGTCTTGGGAAATAATGCATATGCATAGCTTTAACAATTGGGCATAAAGGGTTCATTTGCACAAAGTAATATTTTAAGTTTAAACATCTTTTATAAAGCTCATTTGACAAAAGATGATTAAATAGATAAAGTAATTTAAATCCAACTCTAGTTCAGGTTCCAACTGCCATACACTAGTAAAGAGGCTCTAACCGAAAAGTTTTCAAGAATTGAGCTCTAACTGCCAGAACAACAATCCAAGAGTTCCAACAACTCCTGGATTTCCAAAATATTTCTTTTAAAACCAAAACTGAAATCTACCATGTGTATACAGACCTTACCCGCTCTCGACCGTGGGCACGGCAATTCGAATAGTTTTTAACACTCTGCAGAGGTTGTATAGCTTGACCCACACGAGACAATCAGCTTATACCATCCGCTCACACACTTTCGAAGGTGTGCGACTAAGCGATTGTCACAGGGCTTTTACAATATTTTATCCTAACATTAGCCCACCCGATGAGCTTAACCCCAAGTCATGGATGTCATTTACCATCGACTCGAAGCTCACCGTTGTGGGGGATAACCTGCCCAGACTTGGACGTCTTTTACCAACATCCAGCGCAACCCCCGACAGACATGGACGTCATTTACCATCATCTGCACTAATCAGGTAACACCTACCATCTACAGCCTGCGGGCGTAATGCTAGAACATAGTAAATTATTCAGCTATACTCTTCCCATTTAGGACATGTGGTTGTACGATATTGCTTGGTTTGAATAAACATAAGAGTCGGTCCTTAATCAACCTGGGTGAGACAAACCAGACTCATGCCACTCACCCTAGTCTAAAATATTTTCCACTATTTTTATTTTCTTTCCAAATATTAACAATACCTAATGTCAAATATTTTTCAAAATTTAAAGCATATCAATATTAAAGCCTTTTCTCCCGCAAAGGTTAAACAGGAACATAAAGCACATCTAAGCAATTCTACCGTATCATACTATTCTGCAAAATTGTATTCAATAATGCGGACTATCCTACACTAGGGTTACAAACGTGCAGGATATCAAATATCAAGGATGATAATTGCAAACTTTAGGTTTTTAACTAACAACCTACAGTTTAACTTATCATTTAAATAAAATAGCAATGCATAACTTTAGAAATTGAAAATACAATTTACAAATCATAGGTTCAAAGTAATCAAAGGAGACTCGCCTACTCGCCTTCGGTGACGTTGGAGGTAAGCATTTCCTGTTGATCCAAACTTGCGTCGGCGAAGTCTCACTCTACACGCATGAATCGGACCAAATAAATAGTAGAAATTAAATAAAATTATAAAATAAATACTAAAAATTAGAGAATGAAATTAGATGAATTTAGGAGGAAGAATCAACACATTTAGAGTTTGTATGGGAGAGAATGAATTTTTGGAATGAATAACATGGACATGCACAAACTAATAAACGACTAGATAATATATTTTACTATTTATGGTCTTCCCAGAGAACATAACGCACGATGCAAGCTGAGGAAATGGGTGGTGCCGGTGAAGGAAAAGGAGGGGTGGCCGGTAAATTAGCAAAATGGGACCCCTGCGAGGTATTCTACCTGATGGTGGTGTAACACCCTGGCTATTCGGAAGCCAAAATGTTACCTAAAGGATCTAACATACAACCATAATTCAGAAGAATTTAAAATAATAACTCATCTAATGACATAGAGAACAACATATAATTAAACAAATGTAGGAATAAAGACTGAATCCAAATGACTATATCCAAGGGGTGATAAAAGACCACAAGCAGAACTTAAGCAACCATAATATGGAGAGAATTATTTACCACATCTAACTTTATTTATTACAGTTCATCAATTAACGAATGAAAGACATAACCATGTCTTATTATTGAAAATGGAGTGTGGTGAAGTGAATGAATAGTATGTGTCTACTCCCTCCCAATAGAGTCATCATCAACGATCACCTAAAAATAAACAAACAAAGCAAGAATGAGTTCTAGACTCAGCAAGTACAAAGAATAATTTCAACTGCATTGAACATGAACTATACAGTATCATTAAGAATATGAACATAGAACTGTCAGGAACATATGGATGAATAAAATGAATGAAATGAAAGGACTTCACTCATGCGTATACCGGTATAGCTAGTGACACACCCGTCGATGTTCACTTAAGCCCGCATTTAACGAAATACGGGGATCCAAATCCCGTATGAAGAACGTTTCATACGGGTGTCCAAATCTGCCCACATTGAAATGGTGGGTCTTATATGCCTATACTGGAATTGATGGGTCTTTATTTTCCACTCCTGTGGAAGAAATATGAACAAATGAATGAATGGAATAAAACATGAATAATGAAAGACATCATCTCTTTCAACATGGATTAACGCATATGAAAGGAACATGACGCATTGAAAGTAATCATGGATCATAGAAATAACAGTATGAACACAAGCACTCATCATTTATCAACATAAAGAATTACCATGAACTAACCCATATTGAAATTATGGGACTTCACTACCCACTCCCGTGGGCGAACAGGAACGAAGGAATGAACGAATATAATGAACGTAATCTTATTATTGAAGATTCATGGTATATCAACTATGAAATGAAACAAGTAATACCAAAATTACCCATTTCACATTCATCAATCAAGTGGAACAAACAACAAACAAGGCAAATCAATTGTACTTGTCTTTCGAACTGCGAAGAGTTGGGAGGCAAGGACGAAGCCACTAATCTTGAATTCCCTTCTCCTACACAAATTAATTACTTAAATAAGTAATAACGTGAAAAGAACACTACTCGAAATGCTTAGTCGCAGTATCAGAAACCCAAGGTTCACATAGTCGATCTACCCAATTAAACTAACAATCTAGCAGGACGGTAAACTAGATAGAGGTACTAAAAGAAACACAACTCCTGCTCCGAGACTCGAAACGGAGTGTTCTCAGATCCTGTGAAAAGGTAACGATATCCCCCACAAAAGTCTAGTTGGCGTAATCTTCAAATTCGGCCAAAAACCTAGGCTAACAATCCAATGAAAGTCGAACATCCAATCTGTCTAACAGAACCATATAGCAGTAGAGAAATAATCATATCTTTTGTTCTACAAATACAAATTGAGTGTTCTTTATCAATACAGAAAGGTTATAAAAAATTCTACAACAATCTAGTTGGGTGAAAATCCTTATTCTGCTCTTAACTTAGTCATAACTTAATAGACAAGTTGACAGTTGATCCACGTCAGGTTTTGAGGACAGCAGGAAAGAATTCATCATATCTCCCAACCCGTAACTCAGAACGGGGTGATCTTAGACTCTCTAGAAACACGACAAAACCATCTACAACAATCTAGTTGGAAACATCCTCTGATTCTGCTTTCTAATAAATCTTATGATCAGATGAAGTTTCTGTTCATTCAATCTGTTAGTCAGAAATGCAGCGGTAGTATAAAATCCATAACATTTGATTGACATCACTAAAAATTGTGTTTTTACCAATCTGGAAATATTACTAGATTGCCTACAAAAATTGTGTTGGGTGAACTTTCTGATTCGGTCTCTAGGTAAGTCATATTGGCCAGACAATGTGACTGCTAATTCTCGTTAGCCCTTCTGGACAGTCGCAAAAAACTATCATAACTTCTAAACCGTAACTCCAAATCGATGGATCTTTGCCCCTATGGAAAGCTATGAATGAGCACTACAACTTTATAAAAGACGAGATTTCCCAATTCGGCCTCTAACTGTACGAAAACAGACGCACAAGAACGCCTACAGATTCTGGATCTTTGCGCAACAGATCGACAAAAATATAACACCACTCTAATGGAGCTCAGGGACTTACCCTTGGAGATGAATTTACCCGGCGTGTTCCCGGTGAGGTGCTAGACCAGAGATGGGTGGTGGAGGCGCTGGGGAAGGGGAGAGGGACAGGGGGCGGCGCACCAAGGAGGAGGGGGTTGTGGCTTGGGGGGAGGAGTGGTGAGAGATGGGAGTGGGGCTAGGGTTTAGGGGAGGGAAATCCCCCCCTCATGATGAGGGCATCTCTAACACTTATACATTTCCTCCTATTCGTGGCGATACACATATTGATCTCCAAGCCATAAGTGAGGCTACAAGTAATACAAGTGCAGAAGTGCTTGTTGGTCCACTAACAAGAGCTAAAGCTAAACTTCTAAATCAACAGGTGCTTTTGTTTCTTAATGAATCTTCTGTTGTCATTGATCATAATTGGGTGCTACCTCATGCAAATGTTTTGTGCATTCTAAGGTTTGAACATTTTGAAGCCTTCGGAACCAAGAGGGACGCCGGAGCCAAAGTAATGGAGGAGAAGCTCGTGGGAGACAAGCAAGGGGGAGAAGCCCAAGAATCCAAGTCAAATTCGAAACTTCCACAAGCCCAACCAAATTCAAACTCGGAATCAAATCAGAATTCAATTCGGATTCGGAATCAGCCTCAAATTCGGATTCGGAATCAGCAGGACAGTCCGGAGTAAACATATCATAACTTTCTCATACGAAGTCCGATTGGAGTGTTTTTGGGCTTGTTGGAAAGCTAACTTCAAGACCGATCCAACGGATGCTCACACACTACGAAATTCCTTCGGAGTCAAAAGATATGACCGAAACAATATGACAGTTGTAAAACTAGAGTTTCCTTTTTGTTTTGGATTGAGTTGGAATTGGAGTATGAGTTCTAATTCCGAATTAGAGTAGGAGTTGGGCCTCTTGGCCAGCCATAAGGAGGAGAAGGGGTACTATATATTGAGGGTTAGACCCCTATTGTAACCTCAGATCAGTTTATGCATAAGAATAGAAACATAGCTATTGCTTGTTCTTTCGAAACCAGAGTTCATGCGAGGACTTTGAGAGAGGACTAGGCGATCCATTGGTTCGTTCTGCAATTCAAGGTCAAGCCGTCGTTCCATTGGGAATTGGGGACTTGGCGATCGTCGTTCGTGGTCTCGCGATGATCAACTATCCGGTGTGTTTTGGGCGTATTCCAAAGAGTTGAGGGTTCGTGCATTGGCGCGAGTGTTCAGCTAGCGACATCGTCTACTTCGCATCAGTTATCCACGGTTCCTCACCGAGAAGATCAGGCACTCCCCCGTATCATATGGTATCAGATTCTAGGTTTACTCGGTGAGAGTTTTTTTTTACCCTTAGTTTAGTTTCGTTTTTCTATCCTATAGTCCACTAAACCGAAAATTGCAACACAAAAATTACAAACCCTAGTTTCAATCTGTTATTTATTGTGAGTTTTGTTAGGTTTTAGTCCATTAGAATTTTTTGTTTAGTGCTGATCTAAGTGTTTCCTTTGCGTACCTTGTTCCTTGCTTCCTTCCAAAAAAAAACCAAAAAAAAACCCAAAATTCAAATTCCCCGACTCAATTTTCGTCCACGAACTCAATTTTCGTTAAATCCGAGTTCAATTGGTACAACGAGATCTTGTAATTCGATTCGTAACTTTTGCGTCCTAGAGCTCCGCTTCACTTATATCCTTTCATCTTGTGAGACTAGCTTTTGATATTGTATTAGGGCTGCTTATTGAACATTGTTTACACATTGCTGAATTTTTGGGCTTATGCACCCACGAGGGTAGCAAAACACTTTCGGCCATTGAGAAAAGCAAAATAAAAGGCAGCCGCACAATAGCAAGAGCCACGGTATTGAAAAAAAAGAGTATAAAAAAATAAGAGCAAAAACATAATTTTTGAGAAAGAAAAAAGGAAAAAAAACAATTTTTTTGCCGATTGCTACAGTATCATGCATTTTATTGGTTGCTACAGTACCAGCCCATCATTATTTCAGATTGTGTAGTCATATTTTTTTCTTTGAGCAATCTTGTGCCCTACTATTTTCAATTGCAATTTGCTAGCGTCTCTCTTTGTACTTGGTGCAAAACGAGCTAGCTTGATCTCATTTTCAGATCCCGTCTCGCTAGCTCATTTCTTTGTTTGCATTGAGTCAAATTTGTCTTTGCGTGTGCGTTCATCCTTTTCACTTAAACCCATTGGATCAGCACATAGGCAAAAGAATCTAGCTTGGATCATTACTTAGCATTACAACAACTTGAATATCAGTTTGTATAGGTTATACACATACCTTACCAAGCTCCACCTACACCCGTTCGTGTACTACCTTTGCTCTTGGTTACGCTCTTACATTACCGGGTTGAGGTTCGTTCGCCGCCACAAGTGTCATTTTTGCCGTCCTTGATTCACGTTGGAACGGTAAGCTTGTCTTGTTTGCAGAACAGTGAGTTGTTAGCGTAGAGAGAGCACCTTCTGTTTTCCTAACCCAGATATAATCTCGTTTGCTATTTGTGAGTTGTTGCCATGTCAGGTTATCAGGAGGAGCAACCTAATCCGGAGGCACCAGTTACATGGTTAGAGTACACTCGTTTGCGTGAGATGCTGCAAAAACAGGTTCATGAAGGCGACAATGGCGTGCGCGATGAGCTCGGGGTGGTTCAGACAGGTCTGGACACCCTCAGAGAGGAGGTCACGCAGCTGCACACAGACATCAATAATAACTTCCAAGAACTACGTTCCATGTTCGCACAACACAATCTTCATGGAGGTGCGCATGCTGACGACACAAGTGTGCAAGGCCCTCCGGCTGTCTTGCCCAATGAGACCACGGAGGCACGTGGCATTCGCGGGGATGAGGAGCGACGCCAGCACCAGGCGCGTCGCATGGTAGTGCCACCACACGCTGGAGTGGCAGCCGTGCTTCGCCCTCATACACAGGGGCATGGTCGCGGCAACTACGACCACAATGGGGCCCAGGGTCGGGGCGCACCATTGGGTGCCCAAGGAGGAGGTGTGCATGATGCACCTCGTAGTCAATGATGAGGCCGAGCTTTGGGGTGACGACGATTTTCCGGTCAACAACTATGACGGCCGACAGCCCCACCACCACAACAATATGCATCGACGTCGACACGACGACACTGAGGATTTTATCGCTAAGCCCAAATTTACTCTTCCTATATTTTCAGGTGGTACTAATGTGGAAGAATACCTCACTTGGGAGCTGAAAATTGATAAGTCGCTTTGATGAACAACTACTCCAATGAGAAGAAGCTCGACTTGCGTCCAATGGTTTGGATGGTTATGCCACACATTGGTGGGAATAGTTTGTTCGTAGCGTATGGAGCGCCACGAGTTACCGCTATTACTTGGGAGCAGATGAAGCAAGATTTGCGGGCACGCTTTGTCCCCGCCATTACAAGCGCTCCCTATTTGAAAAGTTGACCGGTCACGACAAGGTTTGAAATCAATTGATGAATATCATAAGGAGATGGAGACCATCATGATACATGCGGATGTTCACGAAAAGGAAGAGCGCATAATGGCGAGATTTCTAGTCGGCATGAATTATGTTTGTCAGCGCATTGTCAATCACCATCCCTACCATGATATGATCGAGTTGTTACACCAAGCACGCCGGCCGAGCGCCAAGTGATTGAAGATGCACGGTTTGTCGCCTGCTCACGCTTCTTCAACCAAACCGACATTCATATCACAAAAGCACTCCGTACGGAGTAATTCAATGATGCGATTCCGCAAGTAAGAAGCCGAGAGTACACCACCAACAAGACCGATCACGGTTCCAGAGCAAGACGGCCTCGCCTATGGGGTCGACAGCCGCTCACGGATATCATTTGCCACAAGTGCAAGGGCATTGGCCACTTTCGAGGGACCGCCGAATGTCGAACTATGCTTATAACAGAGGAGGGCGGTTATATTTCAGCTAGTGATGACGAGTCGCCTAATGCACAGCCAGTCTTGCACAGTGATGACATAGAACAATGTGAATGTGATCCAGAGTTTCCGAGCACTGAGTAGTATTCCATTGTTTGCACACCCAAGGTGCTTAGTGTGATGCCATCACCGTCACTCGAACAACGGCAATTTATTTCGACTTGGGCAAAGCTTGATCGGGGTAAGGTGTGCAAAGTGATTATTGATGGCGGGAGTTGCCACAATTTGGCCAGTAAAGACACGTGTCATAAGTTGGGTTTGAAGTATTTGCCGCATCCACGTCCTTATCATGTGCAATGGTTGAGTGACAAAGAGGAAGTGAAGGTGAAATATATGGTGTGTGTGACGTTTTCTATTGGGAAGTACACTAATAGTGTGGATTGCGATGTTGTGCCCATGACGGTGTGTCACTTGCTGTTGGGATGGCCATGGCAATATGATCGTTCCGCTGTGCACGATGGACGTACAAATCGCTACACTTTTAGATGGAACAATGTGGAGATCATCTTGAAACCGCTTACCCCGGGACAGATTGTGAACTCTTCAATGCAGAAAAATGAGATGCACGTGGAGAGTCCTCAAGAGCGAGCCAATCAATCAAAGAAACACGAGGGAGAGAAGAACTTGGTCATGTTAGCTACCAAATCCGAGATGCGAGAATTCAGCGAGGATCCCAATTTGGTGCACTTTGTACTACTGTACAAAGACATATTGCTTTCAACTAATGACTTCACTTCTCTTCCTAGTGGTATTGCTTGTGTTTTGCAGGAATTCGGCGACGTCTTTCCAGAGGAGGTACCAGCTGGGCTACCACCAATCCGCGGGATTGAACATAAGATTGACTTGATTCCAGGAGCGTCGCTACCAAACCGACCACCGTACCGCACCAACCCCGAAGAAACCAAGGAAATTCAAAAACAAGTACACGAACTTCTCTCCAAAGGGTACGTTCGTGAAAGCTTAAGCCCTTGTGCTGTTCCTGTTATTTTAGTTCCTAAGAAAGATGGTTAATGGCGATGTGCGTAGATTGTACAGCAATTAATAATATCACTATTCGATATCGTCATCCAATACCTCGCTTAGATGATATGCTAGACAAACTAAGTGGTGTCGTTATTTTCTAAAATAGACTTGCGTAGTGGTTACCATCAAATTAGGATGCATGAAGGGGATGAGTGGAAAACAGCATTTAAAACGAAATTTGGTTTGTATGAGTGGTTGGTCATGCCTTTTGGTCTAACTAACGCACCTAGTACTTTCATGCGCTTAATGAATCATGTTTTAAGGCATTTCATTGGTAAATTTGTGGTTGTGTACTTTGATGATATTCTGATTTACAGTCGCACTGAGTTTGAGCACTTTGACCATATTAGACAAGTTCTACAAGTTTTACGCGATGCTAGGCTTTTTGGTAACTTAGATAAGTGCACCTTTTGCAAAGATCGTGTTATTTTCTTGGGCTATGTTGTGTCTGCACAAGGAGTTGAAGTAGACGAGTCTAAAATTGAAGCGATTAAAAATTGGCCAACTCCTGTAAACGTAAGTCAGATTAGGAGCTTTCATGGTCTCGCCGGTTTTTATCGACGCTTTGTTAAAGATTTTAGCACCGTCGCTGCCCCATTGAATAACCTTACTAAAAAAGGGTGTTGAATTTGTATGGGGGTAGCGCAAGAAAATGCTTTCGCTGAACTTAAGAAACGCTTGACTGAAGCAACATTGCTTGTTTTACCTGACCTCACTAAAAATTTCAAAATTGAGTGTGACGCTAGTGGATTGGGTATTGGTGGTGTTTTAATGCAAGACGGTCGACCGGTAGCTTATTTTAGTGAGAAACTGAATGATGCTCAATTGAATTATCCGGTCTATGACAAAGAGCTTTATGCGTTAGTGCGTGCGTTAGAAACATGGCAACACTATTTATGGCCCAAAGAGTTTATTATTCATTCTGATCATGAGGCATTCAAGTATTTAAAGGGTCAAGCAAACCCGAATCAGACATGCCAAATGGGTCGAATTCATTGAGTCATTTCCTTACATTGTAAAATATAAGAAGGGAAAGGAAAATATGGTAGCTGATGCTCTTTCGAGGAAAAGTGTGCTCTTAACTCAATTAGGAGTGCAAGTTCCTGGTTTAGAGAGTTTACGTGATTTATATGCTCATGACCATGATTTTTCTATTCCTTATGAACATTGCAAACCGGAAAAGGTCGGATAAATTTCATATCCAAGATGGGTTTTGTTTCGCACTAACAAATTATGCGTTCCAGAATCCTCTGTGCGTTTGCTATTATTGCAGGAATCACATGCAGGTGGATTGATGGGACATTTTGGACGTGAGAAGACATTGTCTATGCTGAGCGATCATTTTTATTGGCCTAAGATGAGGCGCGATGTGGAGCGGTGCGCAAATGATGCATTACTTGCCACAAAGCGAAATCGGTTGAATCCACACGGTTTGTATACCCTCTACCGCTCCCAATGCACCATGGGAGGATATTAGTATGGATTTTGTTTTAGGACCGCCTAGAACTAAGAGGGGAGAGATTCTGCTTTTGTCGTTGTGGATCGTTTTTCAAGATGGCACACTTTATTCCGCGCCATAGGAGCGACGATCGCGCCGATATTGTCGACTTGTTTTTCAGGAAGATCGTGAGACTACATGGCGTGCCGCGGACTATTGTGTCGGACCGTGACGTGAAGTTCATGAGCTACTTCTGGAAGACACTTTGGGGTAAACTGGGGACGAAGTTGTTATTCAGCACAACTTGTCATCCCCAAACTGATGGACAAACGGAGGTGGTGAATCGCACACTTTCGATGTTACTTCGGACCATGATCAAGAAGAATCTACGTGAGTGGGAGGATTGTTTGCCGCACGTAGAATTCGCCTATAATCGGGCTGTGCATTCCACTACGCAGATGTATCCTTTTGAGGTAGTGTATGGTTTCAAGCCCTTTACGCCGCTTGATTTGCTACCGCTTCCTAGTCAACACCGTACTCACATGGAGGCATCCAAGCGAGCTGAATTTGTGAAGAAATTGCATCTCAAGACAAAAGAAGAGATAGAGCGCAAGGTTAAGTACTATGCTGAGAAGGCGAACAAGAAGAGAAAGAAGATGATTTTTCAACCAGGTGATTTGGTGTGGGTACACTATCGCAAGGATCGTTTTCTAGAACGCCGCAAGTCCAAATTGCTGCCGCGAGGTGACGGGCCTTTCAAGGTGCTTGCGAAGATCAACGACAATGCCTACAAGATAGAGCTTCCAGGCGATGACTATGGTGTGAGCCCTACGTTCAATGTCGCTGATTTATCACCTTTCTTTAGTGGTGATGATCCAAATCGAGGTCGACGCCTTTTCAAGAGGGGAGGATGATGAGGGCATCTCTAACACTTATACATTTCCTCCTATTCGTGGCGATACACATATTGATCTCCAAGCCATAAGTGAGGCTACAAGTAATACAAGTGCGTATGCTTGTTGGTCCACTAACAAGAGCTAAAGCTAAACTTCTAAATCAACAGGTGCTTTTGTTTCTTAATGAATCTTCTGTTGTCATTGATCATAATTGGGTGCTACCTCATGCAAATGTTTTGTGCATTCTAAGGTTTGAACATTTTGAAGCCTTCGGAACCAAGAGGGACGCCGGAGCCAAAGTAATGGAGGAGAAGCTCGTGGGAGACAAGCAAGGGGGAGAAGCCCAAGAATCCAAGTCAAATTCGAAACTTCCACAAGCCCAACCAAATTCAAACTCGGAATCAAATCAGAATTCAATTCGGATTCGGAATCAGCCTCAAATTCGGATTCGGAATCAGCAGGACAGTCCGGAGTAAAAATATCATAACTTTCTCATACGAAGTCCGATTGGAGTGTTTTTGGGCTTGTTAGAAAGCTAACTTCAAGCCCGATCCAACGGATTCTCACGCACTACGAAATTCCTTCGGAGTAAAAAGATATGACCGAAACAATATGACAGTTGTAAAACTAGAGTTTCCTTTTTGTTTTGGATTGAGTCGGAATTGGAGTAGGAGTTCTAATTCCGAATTAGAGTAGGAGTAGGGCCTCTTGGCCAGCCATAAGGAGGAGAAGGGGCACTATATATTGAGGGTTAGACCCCCATTGTAACCTCAGACCAGTTTATGCATAAGAATAGAAACATAGCTATTGCTTGTTCTTTCGAAATCAGAGTTCATGCGAGGACTTTGAGAGAGGACTAGGTAATCCATTGGTTCATTCTGCAATTCAAGGTTAAGCCGTCGTTCCATTGGGAATTGGGGACTTGGCGATCGTCGTTCGTGGTCTCGCGACGATCAACTATCCGGTGTGTTTTGGACGTATTCCAAAGAGTTGAGGGTTCGTGCATTGGCGCGAGTGTTCAGCTAGCGACATCGTCTACTTCGCATCAGTTATCCACGGTTCCTCACCGAGAAGATCGGGCACTCCCCCGTATCACCTCATGGCCGGCCCCCCTCCTGGGCTGCGGCCCAGGCCCAGGTTGCCGAAAAAACACTGAAAACCCCCCGATGAAAAAGATAATTCCGGATTTTTGTTTCACTCCCTCTCCCGAGACTTCGTCCGAAAAGCCGATTCACTTTCGGGATATTACAGGTGGTGGCGGCTCGGCCGGAGGTGAAGCGACGCCGCGGCGGTGCAGCGAGCAGCACACGAGCGATAGTGGCACATGGGGCGGCGGGGCTCCAGCGATGCTCCGGCAAAGGCGGGAGAAGCACGATATAGAACGTGATGATGCAAACTTTATGGTTGTGGTGGCTCAGAGAGAGGACCTTTGATGGCGATGCAGTCCGGTAGAGGAGTTTCGACGATGCACAGTCGTCAATGAAATCCGGGCAAACAGTGGGGAGATATAGGTTGGGGTTTGAGGCGAAAAGAAAAGGAGAGAGATGGACACACAGTGCTCTCTTTATACTGAGTAGGAGATGCTTGAGTCGACGAGGAACGCCGTGGGAAAAATGCTTCAGTTTTCGGTTTGCAAAAGAACAGGTAGAAATGGTAAAATTCATTGTATTTAGTGGAGGAAACGTCCAATTGATAGTATGGTAATGTGCGTGAGGTTAATGTAGACGTTTCGCTTCAGACGGAAACAATTTTAATGCTTTGATTGCGGGGAAAGGAGGAGAGAGGCGGCCAGTAGCCATTAATGGCGGTGGGCTCGGTTTGTCAGCCGCAGAGAGAGGAGCAAGGGGGGCGGCGTGGCGGGGCCGGGAGGCGCAGATGAGGTCGCAGCCGGTGGCCGATGTGGCTGCGCGAGGCCGGCAATTGGGGAGGCGGCGGGGCTGCCATGGGTGCTCTCGGGAAGCAACAGAGAAGAAACGGTTCGGGGGGGAGAAAAAAGAAGGAAGAAGGGAAGGAATAAAATAAAAGATGGAATGTATTAATCAATTGAAATGGAATGGAAGGCTGGTAGTGCATGCAAGTTAAGCAAGCTCTCGGGAGGAGCAGAATGGGATGGGTGACCTACGGGAACTTTTCATTTTTTATTAGATGTCTTTTAAAAAAGAAAAAGAGAGAAGTGCGAAATAGATTGGACCGGAAACTAGAGCGAATATTTTTCTAGAGATAAGAATTTGTATTTTCATATTTGGAATTTGAAATTGGAATTTTGATATTTTCTTCCAAAATTACACATAAAATACAGACACGATCCAAATAAAATCCAAACATTTTTAATTAATTAATTTGAAATTAAATTTTAGAGAAAGTGAATTTTGGGATTTTACAAACCCCCCCCCCTAGAAGCAATCTCAACCCCGAGATGCAGATGTACTGGGAAAATGGTTGGGGTGCTCTGCTCTTAAATCCTCTTCGTGTTCCCATGTTGCTTCTTTCTCTCAATGATTGCTCCACTACACCTTGTAGAATTTGATAGTCTTGCTTCTGGTCTGATGTTCTGCTTCTTCGAGAATTCTGACAGGGGTACTCCTGATAGGTGAGATCATCCTTCAACTCGACTTTCTCTAGAGGCATCTGTTCTTCTAGAACTCTGAGTAATTTCTTTAACTGACACACGTGAAAGACGTCATGCACATCTGATAGCTGGGTTGGAAGCTTTAACTTGTAAGTGACTTCTCCTCTTCTGACTAGCACTGGAAAAGGTCCAATGTATCTCGATGCAAGTTTTCCACTCACTATGAAATGGCGCATTCCCTTGAGAGGTGAAACCTTCAAATACACATAATCTCCAGGTGCAAAAGCTAGCTAGATCTCGCCGGCAGTTATCAGCATAACTCTTCTGCCTGGCTTGAGCTTCTTTCAGATTTTGACGAATCCTACGTACGTGTTCTTCGGCCTCCTTAGAACATCTGGCCCGAGCACTTGTCGCTCTCCAGTCTCATTACAATACAAAGGAGTTCTGCACTTCCTTCCATAGAGTGCTTCAAAAGGCGACATTTGTAAACTTGACTGATAGCTTTTTTATAAGAAAATTCTGCATAAGGCAAACTTAGATCTCAACTTGTACTATTGGTTAAAGCACAAGCTCTTAACATATCTTCGAGAATTTGATTAACCCACTCAGTCTGTTCGTCTGTCTACGGATGATAAGATGTACTGAAATTCAAGTTGGTGCCTAAAATTCCCTGCAACTTTTGCCAAAATCTAGAGGTGAACTGAGATCCTCAATCTGATACAATCTTCTTAGGTATCCCATGTAGGCATACTATTCTGGACATATACAACTCCGCGAGTCGATCTCCCGAGTAGGTAGTCTTTACTGGAATAAAATGTGCAACCTTTGATAACTGATCCACAATAACCCGGATCGAATCATACCCATATTTTGTTCTTGGCAGACCAGTGGTGAAGTCCATTCCAATTTCTTCCCATTTCCATTCAGGTACCTTTAGTGGTTGAAAAAATCCAGCAGGCCTCTGATGTTCAATCTTAATCCGCTGACACACATCACAAAATGATACGTACTCAGCAATTTCTCTTCTCATGCTTGACCACCAATATCTCTTGCGAAGATCTTGGTACATCTTTGTGCTTCCCGGGTGAATCGAATATGTAGATTCATGGGCTTCCTTTAGAATTAAATTTTTTGATTTCCTTATGACTTGGTACAAAGATTCTTTTTCCAAACCAAACAATGTCTCTCTCATCTTCTGAAAATCCAGGTGCTTTGCCTTTTCTCATATTAACCATGATTTCCTTGACATCTGGGTCATCCTTCTGAGCCTCCATGATCTAATCTTCCAGAGTTGGTTGGACCTCAATGGTGTTCACACAACCCTCAACTAATTCCAGGTTGAGTCGCTGAAATTCCTCGCACAGAGGAGGCTGACTTTCTTTTATCAACATATTAATACAATATCTTTTTCTGCTCAAAGCATCAACTACTACATTAGCTTTGCCTGGATGATAGTGTACTCCAACATCATAATCCTTGATTAGCTCTAACCATCTTCTTTGCCTTAAGTTGAGATCTGACTGAGTGAAAATAAACTTAAGACTCTTATGGTCGGTATATATCTCACAACGATTACCGATAAGGTAATGCCTCTAAATCTTTAGAGCATGCACAACTGCGGCTAACTCTAAATCATGGGTTGGATTGTTCTGCTCATGCGGACGCAATTGTCTTGAAGCATAGGCCACAACCTTGCCTTCTTGCATTAACACACAACCAAGACATTGTTTGGAAGCATCACAGAAAAACTCAAAGTCTTTTCGAACGTCGGGCAAAATCAGCACTGGCACAGTAGTTAGCCTCTTCTTCAGCTATTGAAAACTCTACTCACAAGCATAGGTCCATTCGAACTTCTTTACTTTCTTGAGCAATTCGGTGAGGGGTTTTGCAATCTTCGAAAAGCTTTCAATAAAACGACGATGGTAACCGACTAAACCAAGAAAACTTCTAATTTCTGGTACTGACTTGAGTTGACTCCAGTTAA
Source organism: Hsuehochloa calcarea (assembly GCA_036346395.1). Taxonomy (NCBI): domain Eukaryota; kingdom Viridiplantae; phylum Streptophyta; class Magnoliopsida; order Poales; family Poaceae; genus Hsuehochloa; species Hsuehochloa calcarea. Next base: position 21,367,281 of record CM070598.1, on the reverse strand, counting down.
GAACATCCCTAACTTTTCCTGGATCCACTACAACTCCTCCAGTAGAAATTGCATGCCCCAAGAAAGCAACTCCCTTTAACCAAAACTCACACTTGCTTAATTTAGCATATAATTGATGCTCTCTGAGTTTTTCCAGAACTAACCTCAGATGTTTCGCATACTCATTCTTATTTTTAGAGTAAATAAGAATATCATCTATGAATACCACTACAAATTTATCCAGGTATTCCATAAACACCTTGTTCATCAGGTTCATGAAGTATGCTGGTGCATTGGTTAGAACAAATGACATCAAGTACATTCATAAAGACCATAACGAGTGGTGAACGTGGTCTTTGGGATATCCGATGGTCTTATCTTCAACTGATGATATCCAGAGCGTAGATCAATCTTGGAGAAGACACTTGCTCCCTCTAACTGATCAAACAAGTCATCAATTCGCGGCAAATGATACTTGTTCTTGATTGTGACTTCATTCAGGGCCCTATAATCCACGCACATCCTTAAGTTGACATACTTCTTCTTCACAAAGATTACAGGTGCTCTCCAAGGTGATGAACTGGGTCGAATAAAACATTTTTCAAGCAACTCTTCAATTTGCTTCTTCAGCTCAGCTAGCTCATTTGCTGGAAGCTGCTAAGGTCTCTTGGATATAAGAGTTGTACTAGGTACCAAGTCAATGATGAATTCAATCTCTCGGTCTGGTAGCATTCCAGGTAGTTCATCGGGAAATACATCTAGGTATTCTCGCACTACCAGCACACTTTCCAAAGGTATGCCCTTCAAGCGGTTTAGAACACAACTCATCTTTGATGGTTTGTTGGACACAAACTCCACTCGAGTGCCTTCGGCATTGGTAAGGGTGATGGCTCTATTGGCACAATCAATTTGTCCCTTAAAATTAGTTAACTAATCCAGTCTAAGGATTATATCAATGCATATGGAATCTAATAAGATAAGGTTCGCTAGGAACCTAGCCCCATTTATATCTATAGCCACTCCCGGGCATACTGTATTAGTCCTCATTTCCTTTCCAGGTGTTTGGACTACCATAGGGTTCTTAAGTTCAAAAACATCTCAGCAATGTTTTTCAGCAAAATTCTTCAAGAGAAAAGAATGCGAAGCTCCAGAGTCAAATAATGCTATCCTGGGCTTCCTCTGCAGTCACGTGGTTAACACGTCCTCTCTCAAAAATTTGTGGAGTCCTTGGAGTCTGAGGGGTGCCACGTCCTTGTCCTGGAGCTGGTGCATGGGCTGGTGTAGTCCCCAAGTTGAAACGCACTGGAGTCAAGTTCTGACGCTTCTGAGGGCAATTGCTAGCATAATGCCCCATCTCATGACAGTGAAAGCATTGAACTCCAACTGCGGATGTCTTGTTTTGCTGTAGCTGAGCACCAGTGTTGTTGCGGAAGCCCTGCATGATCGGGCGAGGTCCTGACATTGGAGTCTTGGTTGTATTGGTCACTGGCTACCTGTTGAATTGTGGCTGGTTCATACGAGACATAGAACTGCTGGCTCCATGTTGCGCCTACAAAGCCATTTTTCTCAAACGGGGCTCATACAACTGACGTTGAGCATCCTCCTGTACGAGAGCCATGTTGACCATCTGCTGGAAGTTAGGGTAGTCAACTAACACCAACTGCACCTTAAGGCTAGGGTCAAGTCCTTCCATAAAGCGCCAAATCTTCGCTCCCTCATTAGCAATATCCTCTGGTGCATACCTTGACAGCTGAGTAAACCTATTAAGATACTCAGACACACTGAGATTGCCCTGTTACAGCTAATGGAACTCTCTCTTCTTCATCTCCACCGTTCCCATAGGAATGTAAGCTGTGCGAAAGGTAGCAGAAAACTCCTGCCAAGAAATAGCTTGGACATTCTGGTAAGCTGCGCAATAGTTTTCCCACCAAGTTTATGTAGTTGCTTTTAGTTGGTGAGTAGCAAAGAGAACTTTCTCTTGGTCATTACACTGAGCCAAGATCAGCTTCTTCTCGACATCCTTTAACCAGTCATCAACTTCAAAAGGATCAACTGAACCGGCAAAGGTTGGCGGTCTGGTTCTCATAAATTCCCCCGATCTGGACGGAGGTGGTAAGACTAGAGCAGGGGATGGTGCAGGTTGATTGACTTGATCATGAGCAAGCGCTTGTAGTAACTGCAGTTGCATGGCCATCATCTGCTCCATAATCAACATTGGAGGCTGACCAGGAGGTGGTGGTGGTAAAGGTCCTTCCTCAAATAATTGCTCAGGTTGAACTTGAGGTTCTTGTGGTGCTTTAGGCAAAACTGGCTCCTTGGGAAACGGTTGACCGCGACCCCTTCCAAGACCACGGCCTCGACCAGCTGCACGGCCTCCTCCACGAGCTCCTCCACGACCTGCTGCATGACCTCTTCCACGTCCTCTTCCAATGTTCTCTATCTGAGCAATCCAATGTTAGCAAGGAGAAAAAAGGGAAAAGTAAAGATAAGAGAACAAGGGTAAAACTAGCATCACAAACAACAACCAACACAAGCTAAACAAGAAAGAACTCAAACTGAAATTAAAATGGAAAATAGTTTTTAGAATGGCTATATCACACGTGCTTGAGGCTTGATACAGTCCAATCTACAAAGGCAAACAAAAATAATCGTCTAATTTCGCAAGACCTTTATTGGACACTGCAGACTCACGACCAAAGACTACTCCTCAAACTGAACCTCGTTAGGGTCCTCCTCATAGTCATTCTCAGCGTCATCCTCAATATCGACCTCGATGTCACGCTCCATAGGCTCGGGCTCCTCAGGCTGGTCCACCGAGTCACTAGCACCTCCAACGATAAGAGCATTAGAGGGGGCAGCAGCGACAGCTGTACCAAAAGACTCTCCTCGAGTGACAGGGGTGAACAAGATGTGATACACCGTTGTAGTCATGCGGTCATCAAGACGGTGCACTCTCTTGCGTGCAGTAGTGCAAATGCAGGAAGGACGTGATGGCTTCTTCAACTGGGCGAGCTCTCTCTCAGCCGCATCTAGCCTCTCATAGACACGCTCCAACTCGTTGACCAAAAACACATAGGCCTCATCTTGCGCCTTGATCAATAACACCATGTGTGAGATGGTGGTGTCCTCCTCCCTCTCGGTGGCTCTGAACCTGCTGAAGACTTCCCCCTTCTTGCGGTAGGGAAAGTAAAGAAAAGCAGTGCGTCCCAGGGCAGTGCGGTAGTGGAACCCCAGACGGATGATCACTTCTCTAGCAGCATCTTGCATTCCAAGCTTGTTGGTCTCTCTCTCTACCGTGAAGCGGTAGGGTTGATCTCCTCGTAGGTGACTCTTGGTGTAGATGGTGACCTTGACACGGCTTATCTCCTTGTTGTACTTGTTGATGGTTAAACCGTGGTACTCTGGGTGATGGATGTAACCCAATCCCTGAAGAATGAACCACAGCTCAGCGCAGAATCCTCCTTCCTTCTCAGCGCAAGAGTTGAAGAACCGCATCTACAAAATTTTGAAAAACAAGAGAAGATCAGTAATCAATTTTAAATAATAAATACAAAGACAAGAAAAGGATACTAAGACAGAAAAGAAGGTATCAAAGATACTTAAAAGTTTATAAATTAATTTTTAGGAAAAATATAAATCCTTAAGGCTTGCCATTTCTAACTAGGTCACGTCCTACAGTCGACTCGGCTCTGATACCAACTCTGTCGGGATCGGATTTCTAAATCCGAGCCCTCTGTGTATTTCTGCACTAGTCCCGGATCAGTAGCTAATGCACACAGTGGAAACATTGTTGATAACCAGTTTGAATCACGAAATAACATTAATAAACAACTGAGTACTGGCCTTATGTCCACTTATTACAAAAGAGGTTCAGAGACCTTAAGTCTCACAGCAGCAGAAATAAAATAAACTCCGTGGTTGACCCATCGAATCGCCCACTAGCATTCAACTAGGGAAACGCAGCCTAGTACTCCGGGAAGCCTTCTTCAAAGCCGCGTGCGAAGTAGTCGTAGTCGTTCTCGGCATCTTCATAGACTTATGAGATTTGTGGATTGTGGCATATGAGTACATAAAGTACTCCGCGAGTCTTGGAAAATGATGCATATGCATAGCTTTAACAATTGGGCATAAAGGGTTTGTTTGCACAAAGCAATATTTTAAGTTTAAACATCTTTTATAAAGCTCATTTGACAAAAGATGATTAAATAGATAAAGTAATTTAAATCCAACTCTAGTGCAGGTTCTAACTGCCATACACTAGAAAAGAGGCTCTAACAGCCAAGTTTTCAAGAATTGAGCTCTAACTGTCCAACTGGCTCTAACTGGCAGAACAACAATCCAAGAGTTCCAACAACTCCTGGATTTCCAAAATATTTCTTTTAAAACCAAAACTGAAATCTACCACGTGTATACGCACCTTGCCCGCCCTCGACCGAGGGCACGGCAATTTGAATAGTTTTTAACGCTCTGCAGAGGTTGTATAGCTTGACCCACACGAGACAATCAGCTTATACTGTCTGCTCACACACTTCCGAATGTGTGCGACTAAGTGATTGTCACAGAGCTTTTACAATACTTTACCCTAACATTAGCCCACCCGATGAGCTTAACCCCAAGTTATATATGTCATTTACCATCGACCCGGAGCTCACCGTTGTGGGGGTAACCTACCTGGACTTGGACGTCTTTTACCAACGTCCGGCGCAAGCCCCGACAAACATGGACGTCATTTACCATCATCTGCACTAACTAGGTAAAACCTACCATCTACAGCCTGCGAGCGTCATGCTAGAATATAGTAAACTATTCAGCCAGGTCCTTTCCATTTAGGACATGTGGTTGTACAATATTGCTTGGTTTGAATAAACAGAAGAGTCGGTCCTTAATCAACCAGGGTGAGACAAGCCAGACAAATGCCACTCACCCTAGTCTAAAATATTTTCCACTATTTTTATTTTCTTTTCAAATATTGACATTACCTAATGTCAAATATTTTCCAAAATTTAAAGCATATCAATATTAAAGGTTTTTCTCCCCAAAGATTAAACAGGAACACAAAGCGCGTCTAAGCAATTCTACCGTATCATACTATTCTGCAAAATTGTATTCAACAATGCAGACTTTCCGACGCTAGGGTTACAAAGGTGCAGGATATCAAATATCAGGGATGATAATAGCAAACTTTAGATTTTTAACTAACAACCTACAATTTAAATTTTCATTTAAATAAAATAGTAATGCATAACTTTAAAAACTGAAAACATAATTTACAAATCATAGGTTCAAAGTGGTCAAAGAAGACTCGCCTTCGGTGACGTTGGACGTAAGTGTTCCATGTTGATCCAAACTTGCGTCAGCGACGTCTCACTCTACACGCTTGAATCGGACCAAATAAATAGTAGAAATTAAATAAAATCTAAAAATTATAAAATAAATATGGAAAATTAGAGGATGAATTTAGATGAATTTAGGAGGAAGAGTCAATGCATTTGGAGTTTGTATGAGAGAGAACGAATTTTTGAAATGAATAACATGAATATGTACAAACTAATGAACGACTAGATAGTATGTGGTGCTTACGCTTATAAAGGCACCAGAGAGGAGGATCTCGACTGAGCACGGTGGCAGCAACACGGTGTCCGACTCGGACACGAGATTTAGGCGTGCGCGACGAGGGAGGAGGAGGCCAGTGCTGACATGATGGTCCCACCAAGCAGAGAGAGAAGGAGAAAGGAAGACGGTGGGTTGTGGGCTGGCGCACGAGTGGAAAGCGACAGCGGGCTAGGCCGACGGGGAAAAAGGAACAGGCCGAAAAAGAAAGGAGCTGGGTCAAAAGAAAAGGAATTCAACCTAAAAGGGAAATCAAGAAAAAGAAGGATTTCGGAATATCAAAAATATATTAAATAAAACCGAGCTCAAAAAAATAGAAAATAAACTCCAAAAATTCCTAGAAAACCCCATACTCTAGAACTCAAGGAACTCAAATAAAACAACTTTGAATTTAATTGAAGTATAGATTATTCACATTAAATTGTTTTGATTTATGAAAATTCAAATTAAGGTTGAACTTAAACAAAAAAACCAATTGGTTATTTTTATTTGTAAATGCTTCAAATGAACTCCAAATTTGGGATGTTACACTCGGTCCCTCACATCGCATGCATGCAGTTCACTCTGCAAGCATGCATGCAAGATCATAGTCGCACAACACTGAACAGTTGCAACTTGCAACACCGGCAGCAACATCGCAAGACGGTGGTAAGGCCAAGAGGTACATGCGTGCATGCATGGTTATAGCGAGAGGGTGGAGTCGCTATCCTTGTCAATGAGGCTGGAGGTGCAGGCGACGTAGGGCAACCTGGCGAAGGCAAAGATGCCGACGAGGACCCACCCGAGTTGGTAGTGCTAACCCACTCATCCGCTGCGGGCGGCCAGCTCGATGTCACTGCTACCACAGTCAGGATCGGCGTGCATTTCACAAACGTCACCACGGCCCTCCACACACCTCCTCACCACCGGAAATGTTGTTGGTAACACAACAGCAATTGATTGACTTTTATATCACCCACGTCTTATGACGAGTCTGAAAAGATTTTGGTATTCACTGCAATCATCCCAAACGGGATTGGCTTTTGTATTTATACTTAGTTACATAGTTTGAATCAGTTACAATAGATAGAATCATAATCAAGGCATTTGGCGCTATCGGTAACAGACAAGCTACAATTGCGATTACGCGTTATAGTAACGACGTTGTCGTTTTAACTCTACAGCCAAAACTCTTATCTGTGCAGCTGTATGTTATCTATATTTTCAACACACCCCCTCAATCTCAACTAGTAGATATTAAATTGATATTGTAACTCAGTTGATCAACCGATCTTTGAGGCAAAGCTTTTGTAAATATATTAGCAGCCTGATCTGAAGAGGAAACAAACCGAACTTCCAACATTTTCAACGCAATCCTCTCTCGAACAAAATGAAAGTTGACTTCTATATGTTTTGTGCAAGCATGAAACATTGGATTCGCTGACAAATATGTTGTGCTGAGGTTATCACGCCATAATACAGGCGATCTAGACTGATATACTCCAAGGTCCTTTAGCAATGACTGCAACCAGATCAATTCGGTCGTTGCATTCGCTAAGGACTTGTATTCATCCTCTGTACTTGATCTGGAAATGGTCTGTTGCTTGTGCGAACTCTATGATACCAAGTTTGGTCCTAGAAAGACAACAAAACCATTTGTAGAATATATCTCATCGGGGCACCCCACCCAATCTGCATCTAAGAACGTATTGAGAAGAAACGAGCCTGTTTTCTGAATTTCAAGACCTGTTGTGCAGGTACCTTTTATATACCGAAGGATTCTTTTAACAGCTACCCAATGAACATCAATGGGTGATTGAAGAAATTGACACACACGATTGACAACAAAAGATATTTCTGCTCCTGTCACGGTTAAATATTGCAAAGCACCAATTGTGCTTTGTTATTTGAAAATAGCATCTTCAGAGAGTGGCACACCTGATTCCTTCACCAGTATCTCAGCACTGGACATTGGAATTGTAATGGGTTTACTATGCTGCATATCAACTCGATGAAGTATGTCTAAGATATACTTCTTCTGAGTTAGCATAATACCTTTGTTGATCTGATGTACTTCCACGCCTAGGAAATAAGCTAGATCACCAAGATCTTTAATAGCAAAATCTACGAATAGCTTCTATAAAAGTTTTGTAGTTGCATTGACTAAAGAGCTCATAATAATAATATCATCCACATATACTAGCATATACATGGTGATTTCTGAACTTCTAAAAATGAAGAGTGAAGTGTATGTTTTTGAGGGAAGAAAACCAAGAATCTAAAGTTTTGAACTCAAACGAGAGTACCACGCTCTCAAGGCATGTTTCAGTCCATATAGAGCTTTCTACAGCTTACACACAAAGCCTGGTCGTGTAGTATCTTCAAAACCGGGTGGTTGTCTCATATAGACCTCCTCCTCAAGTGTTCCATGCAGAAATGCATTTTGAACATCAATCTTTTTCAAATTCCACCCCCTAGCAATGACGATCGAGAGGACTGTTTAGACTATTATCGGTTTGACAACAGGACTAAACATGTCTGTATAATCAATCCCATGCCGTTGACTGGATCATTTAGCAACCAAACGTGCCTTATACATGTCCACAGTGTCGTCGGGCTTTTGTTTAAGCTTGAATACCCATTTGTAGTCCACCACATTTTGTCCACTGCTATTTGGTACAAGCTTCCATGTTGAGTTCTTCTGCAGAGCTGTAAATTCAACTCGCATAGCTTCTCTCCAGTTTGAATCCTCCAATGCTTGAACATGAGACGTTGGTTCAATGAGAAATGCCCGTTTGTTGAGTGGATACCTCACAGTTCCATAAGTGAACTGCTTGACCCACCGCACATTATTGCGCAACCGGATCTTCATTGGATGTTGTGGTTGTGGTGCTGCTACAATAGGTGTGTTCTCTGAACCTAAGTGACTTGAATTTGCTTCATTAGATCTTGTGTCACCTACATTAGAGAGCTCAAGACTATGTGAATTAGTAGCACTAATGTCAAGCATGTGACACCTCTCACTATCATCAATTACCACTGGTGAAAGAGTAATGGGAGTAAGAATGGTGGTTTCAAAGTAACTTGGCATCGATTCTACAGTATTTTCAGCTGGAAAATAAACTTGACTTCATTGAAGACAACATCTCGTGACATATATATTCGACCAATGGTCTTGTCGAGGCACTTGTAACCCTTATAGCTATGACTATAACCGACAAAGACACACTATTTGGATCTAAAATCGAACTTCCTAGTATTGTAAGGCCAAAGGTTTGGATAGCATAGGCATCCAAAGGTGTGTAGCATAGAATAATCAGGCGAGGTTTTGAACAATCGTTGGAATGGAGTAGAATTTGCAAGAACTTGACTTGGCAATCGATTAATGAGATAGCATGCAGTGAGAAAGGCTTCATCCAAGAATTGAATGGGCATAGACGATTGAGCAAGTAGTGCCAAACACCGTTTTTTTTGCTGATTGTGAGGGCAAGAAATTCGATGAATTATGCTAGCTTGAATGAAGTACTTGAGAAGCTTAATATACTCACCCTCCTCCATCAAATTAGACATCACAAATTTTGTTGTTCAGAAGCCTTTAAGCATAAGACTTAAACTGAACAAATGCATGCTCAATGTTGGACTTGTGTTCAAGAAGATAGACCCAAGTATAACAGTTGTAATCATCGATAAAGCTGACATAATAATGAAATCCTCCTATAGAGGTTCAGGCAGGACCCCATACATCAGTATGAACAAATTCAAGGGGACAAGTGGTAATGTGACTAGAACTTTGATAAGGTAGCTGGTGAGCCTTTGCTTACTAAAAAACTTCACAAATAAAAGACTCTTTATTTGACATATCTAAACTGTAGGACTCAAAAATATTATGAATGACTGCTGATGTTGGATGCCCAAGTCTCTTGTGCCAAAGCTCCTTTGTAAGCTTAATTGCCAAAAAGGGGGAATGAGTTATGTGATTGTGTGGAAGGCAGTACAGGCCTCCCTCAGATTTGTCGTGGAGTAAAACCTTCATCGTGGTTCGGTCCTTAACAAGGAAATAGGGAGGATGAAACTCAAAGAACATGCTACTATCATAAGCAAACTTTTGAACTGAGAGAAGATGTTTGCTAACTCTAGGAACATGAGGAACATTGTTTAGGTGGAAGGAAGAATTAGAATCACTAGTGATAATTGAATGACCAACATGATAGACGGACAAACCTGAACCATTTGTGACTTGCACTTGATCTCCTCCTCTGTAACTCTCCTTGATAGACAATCGATCAAGATCACTTGTCAGATGATCTGTCGCATCAGTATTAACATACCCGTTTTGATCCACCTTGTAAGAAGCAGTAGCAACGGAAGCCGGCTGACTGTGATCTTCATGTTGATACGAATGATCAAATCGATGATAGCAACGCAGAGCTTCACGTCCATACTTACCACACACTTGGCAAGTTGGACGCCCTCCATGTTACATGATGATCCTGAGCCGCGGCCCCCATCGCCACGACCATGACCACCTCACCCACGCTTCTAGCCTCGTCCTCCATTGCTTCCACGATTGTCATTGCACATCATATTGTTAGTAGATGACACCATATGTGGAGAAGCTTCTGGTTGATCGTGTCGGAGTTCATAGCTGATCAGATGAGCATATAGCTCATTCAGCCCAACTGGCTCAACTCGAGTTGACATAGATGTGATTAAGGAATCATATCTTGTCCTAACCCCGTGAGCATGTATGACACAATCTCTTCTTCACGCAGTAGAGAATCGGCCGAAGCAAGAGAGTCTGCTAGTGACTTCATCTTGCAGAAGTATTCTAGCATAGACATATCTCTCTTCTTCAGGTTTGCAATCTGGATCCGGATCTGCATGGTTCTTCCTTTGATTTGTGAGGCAAACATGGCCTCAATTGCCTCCCAAACAGCTGTTGTAGTGGTGAGGAAAAGAACCTGACCGAGGATCTCTTCTGTCAGAGATGATAACACTGCACTTAGCACCAGCTGCTCCTGCTGGAACCAGATTTGGTACTCAGGATTCTGAACCTGATGAGCACCATTTCCCTCTTCTTCGGCTTGTGCAACGAATATGGCCGACGCTTTCTCAGTTCCATCTACATAACCAAGTAAGTTCTGGCTGAGCTTCACCGTGATGATGTGACCGAATGAAGCCGGTGCAAAACTACTGCTTGTGAACTTCATAGCAGGAAGGTTTGTGGAAGTCTAAGATCATATTGTGGTCGACATTGTGGTGTGGAACGCCGAGCTCTCATACCACAAAAAGATTTTGGTATTAGCCACAATCATCCCAAACGGGATTGCTTTTGTATTTATACTCAGTTATATAGTTATAATCAGTTACAACAGATAGAATCAGAATCAGGGGATTTGGCACTATTGGCAACAAACAAGCTACAGCTGCGATTACACGCTACAGTAACAACACTGTCATTTTAACTCTACAACTGAAACTCTTATATGTAGAATTATATGTTATCTATATTTTCAACAGAGTCTGGACGAGAACCGACGACGTTTAACCGACAACAAAACGTCGTCGGTGGTTGGAGAGAGGACACTTGATCTATACGCACATGGAAGCATGACAGGGAAATAAGCTGCACTTGTGGAATAGGTGGAGGAGGGGCCATGGCTAGCTAGCCAAGGTCGCCTTGTTGCCTCGCTCCCTCCCAAAGCTGCAGGGACTCGTGAATTAATGTGTTTGGATAGATGTATGAGGGTGTATGAGATGATACCATCGAACTTTTGGGGCGGATTCTGTGTTTGGATGGGTGAATGGGATAGACTCATCCCAGATGAACTCATCCACCACAAAGGAATATTTCACCGAGATGCTGCATCATGTGATATGACAAAATTTGTCGAACGAACTCGTCCACCCTCGTGCGCATATGCAAAGGCCCGACGACAAAACGGTGGCCCAAGCGACGGCATTAGCGCGGTTGGAGCGGCGGTCGGCTGGTGCGAGCCGACGACGCAGAGCCCAGTGCTGTAGCGGCAGCCTGGCGGTGAAGAGGCGGTGGCTCGACCGGATCTAAACGACCGGAGGAAGAGGGAAGAGAGGAGCCGAAGAGAGAACAAGGGGGAGAGAGATTTCGGCTGGAAGAAAGAACGGGGAGAGGAGAGAAGAAAGAGAGAGGGGAAGAAAGGCTGTCGGCTGGAGAAAAGAAAAGAGAGAACAAGAAAAGTGGGAAAAAGAAAGGAAAGAAAGGAGGGGGAAAAGGAGAAACGAAGAAAAGGAAAAGGAAAAATAAAGGAAAAAAATGGTGGTCATCCAAATACAACATCATTCATCAAACCAAACACCATTTTTAACCATACAGGATCATCCTTTCCGAACAACCAAACAAAATCTTGTATCATCCTATCACACCAACCAAACACCAAACTTGTATCATGTCATCCAAGATCATCTCATCAATCTTGTACCATACTACCATCTCATCCCATTCACCCTAGTTCACCTAACCAAACACACCCTAAGTGAGAGGTAACTGGTGTACATGTTGCACCGTGTCGCTTAATTTTGGGTGGACTTTTGACATGTGAGGTATGAGATTTGCAGGGAAATAAAACCAGAGATAAAAATGGGATTTGCAAGGAAATAAAATTATCTGGCATGCAGGCCAGCGATTGGATATATTGGATGGATCGATGGGGTTTGGAGTACAGTTTGGCTGGTGCAGATAAGATAACGCTAGCTGGATGGCATCTAGTTGGCCACTTGGTCAGCCTAGAGTGTGTTGGATGTTTGTCTTGGGTTTAATTTCAGCCTGACAATTAGCAATTATGAAAAAAGTCACACAGTATTTCAACTGCAACATATTTACTTATAACTATAACAATCATCTGAAAACACTCCCACATGAAAATTGTTGGAAGCTCACATATCGCATGGTCTATGCTACTACACTATTCAACGAAATAGGTGTTGCGTGAAAGGGAATTAGAGTATCTGGAGATTGGGGTCGGGACTTGGACCATTTCAAGACCAACATCCTATTTGGGGTAGGATTATATAGAAACTATAGAAAGTTATATATACGTTTACCGCTTCAAGACACGTGTGTATTACGGAAAGGAAAGGGAATAAGAGTGCAGCTAAAAGGAACACAAACTAGTAACAATTTGCTTGCTTCAAAATTAAATTGCCAACATCCAAGCCTGCCTGTCTGACGAAATAGTGATACAACCATCAAATTACCTTAAATTACACCCTTTGTTTCTTCATGTAGATGCATGTGGAATTCACATCCATCAAACTTTAGTAACCCATGTATTTGACAAGACGATCAGGCAACAAGGGTGTTGTCAGCCGCTGGATCAACGATAGGTAGTGGTTTGGTGACTAACACCCGGACGATCGAGTTAGGTTTTGATAGTAGTGGGCTAGCGGTAGTTGTTGACAATGGTGCTAGAGCTAGTAGGTGTAGTTGCAAGAAGTAGGAGGCCATGGTGGCATGCCGATGTCGGAAAGGAAAATAATGGTGCATTCATATTTGCTAACAAGGTTCACCGAGATGCTAGGTGCTAGTCGGGCGGTAGACCCGTGCCTAGCACCTAACCCACCGAGGCGCTTGACTAGCAAACAAGCAAGGAGAGAGGGGAGGGGGAGCAGGCAGTACACCTCCAGCGATGTGGATGCAATGCTGGTGGAGGAGAAGGTCAGGGACATGGCACATCTCTATCTCAAGGTGGCGATGACGCAACTCGCTCTCCGAGGTGCCAGAGGCGGGGGAGAGATTGGATCCCATCGGTGGCGAGCTCACACTCCTTACATGTGTGACGGTGCAACCCCACAATACTCCATCACCGTGTGGCGGCGCAGCTCTATCTCCTGGTGGATGCAGCCGGTGGCAATGTGGATGCGGCCGACAACGAGCTTTATTCGACCGATGGCGATTGGGGTAAGGTGGATCTGGTGTTCGTTTGCTGTTGCGCCTGTATCACGCGATCGAGTGGAGAGGCGACGGTGGAACCCTAGGAACTGGGTAAATTATGTGTTGAAGCCTGGGCTGGACAGATTGGGCCGACCCAATTCCCTTTCTCTTTTATTAGGGTTCTCAGCAGACAGCAACATAACACAACTGCCGCTGCCTCTGCTCCTCAAAAGCTAGCAGCCGCCGTTGCTGCCTTAGCTTCATGGTCGGCGTCGGTGCTTCCCCATCCCTTCCTCCTCCACCCCCACCTTCCCTTATTCCTCCTCCTCCCTTCCAGCAAGTCAGTCCAAGCTCGATTCGGCAACAATGAGGCAAGATCGACCGGCAACCCAGCGCCACCTCGGTGTCTGTCGAGTCCCCGCAGTGCCCACCGAAGACCGCCGCGCCTAGGTCCGCTGAGGCCGCCTAGGACCGACTTTGACCGCCTAGACGACCCTCTCACCTAGGCCAATGATTTCCATGAAATCACGATGGCCACTTGCCACCCATCGCCTAAGCTCTGATTAATCGCCGCCTAAATCCGATTTTTTGAACACTATTTGCTAGCAAGGAAACTAGTGAAAGATCACTTCGCTGGGGAGAACTATGGCGTGTTCATATTCACTGGTAAGATGCAAGCGGGAGATAGTGAAGGAGAACAATGGTGCGTTCATATTCGATGTGAGGAAACTAGTGAAAGATTGTGTTGTCCAATGGTCCGAGACCCAACTCAAAATTATTTATTATTTTATGCTTATCAGACGGTGTATCTCTCATTGGGCTGGACTGAATGACAAGTTTTGGCTAGCCCGAGGCCCAACCACTGGCTGACTGTGCCCCTGACGTTGGAAAGGAGATACTCGCTGGTAAGGAAACAACTGGAAGACGGTGTCATCGGGACGGAGAATAATGATGTGTCTACATTTGTTGGTAAGGAAACCCGCGGACGATAGAGTCGCCAGATGGCGTTTGCTTAAAAGGAGAATAATGGTGCATCAAAAAACTCGTGGTTTCCCATCTCCAAGCCGCATTCCAAGGCCCGATCCAGACAAAACCATACCAAACCTGCAGTCTAGGGCTCACTCCCTTTTTTGCACATGCGCGTTCGACGTAGGCAATCCACTGCTCAGTAAACTGGAGCCTCGTCTGGGTGGGCCGGTCTCCTGTCGTGCCCCGAAAAATGGCGCCAATCCCTCCCCAATTTCCCGCCCTCCCCTCCCCACTATTTCTCCCTCCACCACCTACCCTAACCGCGTCGGGGTCTCCCAAACCCTAAGCCCCGCCCCGATGGCCTCGCTGCCGAAGCCGCACCCGCCGCCGCGCCCCAAGACGCGGGGCAGCTACAACTGCGGTCGATGCGGCCTACCCAAGAAGGGCCACGTCTGCTCCATCCCCGCCCCCGCAGGCGAAGGGCCCGCCCCCACCCCGTCGCCCTCCTCCTGCGGAGCCGCCAGCGTCGGCGGCGGCGGGGAGAACAAGCTCCGCCGCGCCCTCTCCTTCGACGAGGCGGCGACGCCGTCCTCGCCGGAGAAGAACGTGGTGGCCGACGAGGCGGAGGCGGAGGAAGGCGAGGACGGGGCGGTGGAGGATGAGGAGAGGCTGGAGCTGGGCGGGAGGGCCGTGCCGAGGGAGGTCATTGCGGAGGTGCTGCGGCGGCTGGGGCCCAGGGGGGTGATGGCCGCCGCGGCGGTCAGCCGCGGGTGGCGCGACTGCGCGGGCCGGGTGTGGCAGGCAGCGGAGGAGCTCCGCCTCCGCGCCGCCGGCGTCGGTCTCGCCGGCGCGCTGCTCCCGCGTTGCACCGCCCTCTTGCGCCTCGCGCTCCGCATGGAAAGGTGAGGGACCAGGCGAACCCGGACGAATCTGAACGAATCTAATCCGAAACAATGCAATTTTGACGCGATCTGGTCACGCCGCCGTGAGATCGATGGCTGGATCTTTGATCGGCGGCTGCTCAGGGCAGCGCTGTTATGCATAATTTCCGGTTTAGGGTACTATAATTCTGGTTAAACGTTAGAGCACCAATCACTAGTATATCGAGAACGTGAGATTTCTAGATGGCTTTCCAAGTGGAATGGATGTCCGATCTGATACTGATGCCAGGAGATTTATGCCTTCATCTCTTATCGGTATGACAACAGGGCATCGTATTACGGGAATTTGTGTTTGGGTGTAGAAATTTGGTCAAAGGTGAGGGCATCGTGAAACTATCGGGAAAATGCTGCCCGTTTGTGACCTTTTTAGCTTTGGATGTGAAAATCTCATGTGTTTCTTTTAGGGGATCAGATCTTGGTGACCGGAGATGGGATCTGAGCAGTGCTTGGTTGAGTTGGTGTGAATGTAGTGTAGGAAAACTTTGTAATAAATGGGTGTGTAGATGGATGCCTGTTTTGTATAATCTTTTGGTGTTGCTGCAAGGTTGATTTGTAGACTTTTCATCACTGCTTGGTTGGGTCATTATGACTGTAGAAAGTGCATACCTAATGGGTTGCTAGTCTATGATGTTGCAGAATGCATAATCAGTTTCACAATAAAATGTTCCACTTTCGAATATTAGAAGTGGCGATGTTTACCCTTGCTGTGAGCCTGTGACTTTAAACATACAACCCCAAACTAATGTTAAAAGAACTA
Source organism: Hsuehochloa calcarea (assembly GCA_036346395.1). NCBI lineage: Eukaryota > Viridiplantae > Streptophyta > Magnoliopsida > Poales > Poaceae > Hsuehochloa > Hsuehochloa calcarea. The sequence goes on along the minus strand of CM070598.1, from coordinate 21,351,137 downwards.
GAATTTGGTTCCACAAGTACTTACTAAGATCAGTTGTATGGTAATGGTGCTTGCTGGATTTTTCTGCATAGAAGAAACATACATCTATTTGCAATGCCAAACAAAAAGGGTTTCTTTTCAACTTTTGTTTGTTCTGATTGATGAAACTTATGTTTCAAGTGAGTTTGTGCTTATTCTGACTGATGCTGTACTTGTGAGACCCATTATTCTATATACATGATCAATTAGATAACCACAGGTCGGTGACTATTGATGATTATCCTTAATTTTCTGGTATAAGATCATAGATGCCATCATTTGATTTTCGAATTCCATGTGCGAAATATTGAGGATTGTCTTGTTGCTGATAAGATTGTGTGTGTTTTGTGTCTCTTAAAGTGTATCATAGTTGTTTTTCATCTGACTTGTCTTATAGTATTTTTTATCTGTTTATCTGTAAAGATCTTTTTCCCTCTGTTGATTACATAAAGTGGCTACCAACAAACTGGTCCATTCTTATTTGAGTTGGTGTAATTTTCTGTGTTAAAGGTTTTCACATCCTATTGTTTTCAAACAAGCTAACAAATGCAGTCTCAGCCTTACACTTCTGGTACTTAGTCTGCCCTTTTATTTTCTACATCAATATAGACGTTAGGTGGAGCTTATCTACATTGAAACTATCTTATACACTTAAGTTTATGCAAAAGAGGATAAGTAATATCCTTGCATTGTTTTGGATGTGATCACGGTGGTGGTTAGTCTAGCTTTAGTCCTCTGGTGTATGCTTCTCTGCCCTATTTGTTTTTAGTGAAGCTTATCTACAAATGAAATTATCTTTCGCGCTTAAGTTGATGGGAAAGAGGATAAGTAAAAACCCTACATTGTTTTGGATCCGGTCGCGGTGATAGTTAGTCCTCCTGTGTATGTTTCTTATGCCGAGAAAAGATGTTCTACTTATAACAGGTATCTTGTTCTTTTATGTTTGATGCAGAGATGTTGATGCCACTATGCTTGCATGTCTTGCATTTTCCTGCTCAAGTTTAGAAACTCTTGAGATCACCATGGCTGACAAGGCAGTCAACAGGATGACTGGGTGCGTTGAAAACTTCTAACATTACTTAATGCATTATGAGATGCAGTTTTTCCTTATTTATTGTCTTTTGACATTTTGGTTCTTTAGTTTACAACTTTACATTATTCTATATTGAATGGGCCTGCTTTGTTATAATTTGAATGACTAATATGAAAGATGTCTTACCTTGTTTGTAAGTGCTAGCTTCTCACCTAAAAATTGCCTTGTAAGAGCAAGGCTCCTAAACAACCAGATACTGTCAAGCACAGATTTTACTTTTATCTGATATACGAGGATTTATACTTATTTTCAATTTTATTTATGCAATGTAGTTGATTTTTTTAAAATCTTTGCTGATAGTTCTAGTCACCCCCTTAGTCATTTTATCATGTTATGTTATGCTTGCATAAACCAGTCAATTTCTGGTTTTCTTGCCATACAAGTCATATTGAATACTTATTAATTTTGAAAAAGTAACATCGTGCAAATTGCAAGAATGTTGGCACATTTTCCACTTTCAGCTCCTATATTAACTGAAGCTGTTTCTATTCTAAACAGAGAGGAGCTAAGTCGATTTGTTTCGGAGAAGCGTTCTCTCTCAGTTCTCAAAATTGGTGGTAGTTCTAATCTTGGTTTTCTTAATCTAAGCTCTTCAAGCCTTTCGGTTCTTTGGCTGTCAGATCTTTGTTCCCTTTCAAAATCGGTAATATTGTGTTCTAGCAGTATTTACAGTAATGGTACTTTTTTCTGCATGAATTCATTGGGCTGCAAATTTCTTTCAGGTCATAAACTGTCCTAATATGAGCGAGCTCTCGCTTTGTTTCACACAGCAATGTAATGATTGTACCGATCTTGTTACTTTGATGGATGGCCTGGGTCGTACATGCCCTAACTTAAGAAATATGCACATATCATCAATTCAATTATCCAATGAAGCTGTGTTTGCTCTAGAGAATGCCAACCTCAGGTATACTTCTATCCCACCATTGCTTTCAATGTAATCTTGCCAGATCTTTGAGTTATAACAATTCTAGTTTCGTAGGATTTCAACCTTTTAATCTCAATCTCATTATTGCTTTATCAGGGGCTTGTGCATGCTATCGTTGATTCTAGGTTCAAAAATAACAGATGCAGCTGTTGCATCTATTGTTCGATCTTGTGCAAGCTTGGATTTGCTTGATTTAAGTGGGTAAGCTCCATTTTGTCTCTTTGGAAATAAAATTAAATTATGGGGTGATCATTTAGCTGCTGATTTATTTCCATGACGAGTTTGTCAAATTAGCTGATGTAATTACTCATTTTGATCATACTCCAGATCTAGCATCAGTGACAATGGTGTCAGGATGATCTGCAAGGCATTCCCTCATACCTTATCAAGGCTGCTCCTTGCTCTTTGCCCGAATGTTACCACATGTAAGCCTCAGATTTCTTCTCATGGTTTATTATTTTTGCTCCACTGAAAATGAATTCACCAGTCACCGATTATGTGCCCCAATGTAAAAAAACATTTTATGTGATTTTCTAGGTGGGATCCAGTTCGCAACAGCACAGTTGCCACTTCTTCAGCTCATGGACTGTGGAATGAGCTTACGTTCTAATTTGCAGAATGAAAAACAGGGGGCATTTTTTAGTGATATTAATGGAGGTATTAGATTCTGTCCAAAATTACCCACCTCGAAAAAGCAACCTATGTACCAAAAGCTTATTATAAAGCATGGTAATTTGAAGAAGCTCAGTCTATGGGGCTGTTCAGCAATAGATGTAAGTCGTAGAATTTTGCCAGCATTGATTTATTCAAGTGCTTATTCATATGGTCTTATTACTAATTTCACATATGGCAGGCTTTGTATGTAAATTGTCCGGAGTTGAATGATCTCAATCTCAACTCTTGTACAAATTTACATCCAGGTATTGTGTGATTCACGTTTTCTTCAGCTTGTCCAGTTTCTACATAGTTACAACAATTTAAATTACTTGCCACAGAACGGTTGCTTCTTCAATGTTCAAATTTGAAGAATGTGCATGCATCTGGATGCCAAGATATGTTAATTGGTGCAATCAGAAACCAGGTACTAATTTGTTAACCTATTTCTCACTCCCAAGTGAATTTTCCTTTCAGCTAGAGCTTCCCTTCGCAACTTGTCAGTTATGTCTGCACTAGCCAGAAGATTCAAGGTTACTGGATGATCTTGTTTGAGGTGCTAAGTAGCAAATCATTCGCTATTAGCACTTAGAAAGTGGAAAAATATGTTATTGCATAATTAGCTGCATATTGTCCAAGAACATCCCCCACCAGTGCGTTTGGCTTATCCAACAAATTTAGGCATGTTCAGAATTAGACTAAGTCAAATAAACCAAACTGAATCAAAATGACCTAAATTTTTTGTAAATCCATGTTTGGTTTGCATAGTTGGAAAATTAGTGTCTTGTTTCCAATTTCGTCGGAAAAATAGTTTCATTTGGCTTATGTTTTTTGGCTCCTTTTTACCCTTCAGAAACTGATAAACCGAAAGAACCTAATGAAGCAATGTGTATCAACTGGAGTCTAGCGAGGAGTAAGCAGCAGTGAAGCTGAAGGTTTATCAGGCCGTAGGCAATCTTTAGCTTAGAAATCGTACTATTGGAATTGGTGCATGTACATTGTAACAGCTGGTGCCCCCTGTAGCGTATAACTGTTGTTGTTACATAAGAGTTTGGAACAAACCCCTTTCTTAACGCACTGGAAGCAGTCCTCTTGCGCTCCCTAAACAAGGTATATAGCCGATTTCCCTCCATTTAAAAAAGGATATAGCAGACTGCACTACTAAAGTGGCATAGTCCCTGGGCCTCCAACTTCGTAGGTCTACAGGCTACAGGTCCAAACAATCCACTAGATGAAGGTGAGTAATAGAGCACCACCTGTTTACCCAAGCCCTAGCTACACTCATCAGTCTCTCAATGGCTTTGAGTTCTTGCTCCTACCGGGTTCGCTCTTGCTCTACTGTGCGTGGTGTCATCTACCTTGTGTGACTCTTTGTCATAATCCCAGGCATTACTGGCATCCAATCTGACTGTGGACACGAGGCATCAGAGCGTGAGCTACACTTGTGATATAGCGTGACTCCACGCCATCCATGTGAGGCCATGACTGATGGTGTGCCAGGCTATCATATACTTTGTTGAATTGTTAAAATTCAAAAATGACATCTTTGGTTGCTTTTACCACTGATTGCTCCTTGTGAATTTAAAGTTGAGCAGTCCCTTTTTGTGGTAGACTGAAATGAAGCCCATAGCATGATGCTGCTAGCCAGCACTAATTTTTGAGATAGCGTAATGTTATTGGCAGTCGCCAATTGGTTTTTTCCAGCTTGGAATGCGTTACCACTTATTTAACACAAACATGAACCAGATTATATTTTTGTTTGAAATTTCAAAACCAAAAAAAAGAACCAAAATAATCAAATTGAGTTGCTAATAATCCCAAAGCACATTCCTAAACAAAGTGGGTGGGACTCTCATTTATTGAACCCACCAAATTAACTGATGCGGTTAAGAAACTTGGCCAACTTGTTTTACTAATTTGCATTTGAGCTCATTAAAAAAATGGAAGAGCATTGCCTGTCTTTCGTTTTCCAATGTATTGCCAAAATTTTTGCCAGGTTCTGAATGAGTTCGCTGCAGCTGAACCACATCTTCCATGCAAGCGGCTAGCAGATGGTTCAAAACGGGTTCAACTCCCACAGTTCCCACGACAACAGGTAAACCTCATCCTAAAGTGCTTCGCTATCTCCTAATCATTATATCAAGGCATCTGGTAACTCTTTTCTCTCTTTCAGCCATCAGAGGACAAAAAATGGATTGGATTAAGGCAGACGCGGTGCACCGTGCATCATGATTCTTGATTAATGATAACATAACAAGAGCTAGAGGAGCATTGTACACACCTAATTTGTCAAATTATACTCTAGTGGATATTATTAATTTGTTGTGTGCCTCCAAACCCATAATATCTGTAATGCGCTTATTGTATAAGCTGCTACCTGGAAGTGGAACTTGTATCAATTTCTTCTGGGTTTCCTGCAGTGTATTCTGCCTGGCCTGTGAGACTGTTGAACAATAATATGTAGCCTGACCCTGTATACTCTTCGGGACAATAAAGATCCTGAATCCTTGGTCTATTCTACTTGCCATTTTAACTGCATTGCTTAGTACAGATGCATTGTTCTGCTGCTGTTTTTATTTGTATGGTATATGACCAGTACTTGATATAGATTCCATCTTTCTTGTAGTGTCTTGTTATTACTCCATTTGATAATATCGTTCCATTTTACTGGCAATTATCGATCCATTTGATAATATCGTGAAACGAAGGTGGTGATAATTCAAGATGAACTGTTGTCCAAGTGGTTAAACAAGAAACCATTCGATATCCATAGTGTGTGCTCTGTTTACTGAGCAAAAAATTCAAGATTTATTTTTCTTTCTCCGGGCATCAATAGAGTAACGGGCTGAAGTTGTGGGGGATGATAAACTGTGGCTAAATGGGTGGTACAGTACGAGCCGATACGTTGAGATCACTGGGTGTGCGCTTTACTGGCTTGGGCACAATTAGCCCGACGGATTGGGGTTGTCTCACGTAGTCCGTCTATAAAAAAATGACCGTCTCTTTCGTCGTGCAACGTGTGCCACCTTCTCCACTTACACCGTTATCGCCGCACGCCGGGCCATACCAGACATGATACTATATGTGCCGAGTTGGACTGGGCAGAGGTCCCAACAAAAGCACCGCACGTCGGGCCATGCTAGCCCAACCCGTTTAGTTATCGCGCCGTGTTGTATATAGACCGAGTCAACAGTACCATACTTTGGACCGGCCTAACAGGCACGACCCAAATACTCTACGATAGACCATCCCATCAAGATTGTCACGCCCTCTTTCATTGGACCATTGTTAACCTGACAATTCATGTGATTCCACATGTTAGACGGTTCGTACCAGGCATTTTAAACATTTAAGCATATGCTTTATGTTTTTAGGCTACTTGCATACTGATTTTTTTTTCCCGAGAGGAAGAAAACCAAGAAGGTAATCCACAATCTGGCTGTCATGCTACTTGATAGTCTTACACTGAAGAAAAATAATGCAAGATTCTTCAAGCCCTGATTCTTTTCTTGCTATGGTTGGATCGTTGAAAATCACCGGATTGCTTGGATCCTGTCATCATTGCAAGGGGACACAAGATCACCTAATTAAAGGACATATGTCTTGCATAGCATAGCTTTAACTTACAAGCACATTTCGGATGCAATATTCACAAATGGATAATGGAGTAGCATGGAAGGAGCGACCCAAAGATCCTGAAACTAATGGCACAACTTTCCAACACTTTTGTTTTTGCCAACCTTGCACCCTTATAATTGCTTATGGAGAAATGCATTGCACCTTGGCATAGAATACAAATATGCAACAATGTATGGCGCATCATAGCCACTGAAGCTTGTATGAAAACATGATCCCCTATCTCTACGCACATGGCATGTCTCCTCCTTTAGTTGGCTTGGAAATATAAAACATAGAGGTGTGTATGTGTATGCATCACAACACATGAAACGTCGGCATTGTTTTTGTGTCTACATCACAAAAGATGCATCTCATCGTTGAACCATAGTTATTAACATTGGACTGGACCGCCGGTTGAACAAAAAAAAAAACCTGAACCAGCAACCCTAGCGGCTCAGTTTACCCTAAAGACGCAATTGGACTGTCGAAAACTGGGCTAACCGGGCGTTGTTCTTCCAAACCGCCGTACCAGGACGGTTTTAAATGAACCAGCCGGCACTTGTTCAGCGAACAAAACTACTGGAGACGAGCAACTCGCACCAGCTCGAGGCACGGTATTGTTGACCTGGTCTAAATACGGTAAGACGGGTCGGCACAATATGCATAGTACCGTACACAACACAACCCGTCTTGGCATAGTCCGGACAACACGAGTAGGCACGATTAGACTCGTTTAGCGTCATTAGTCACGGTAGGACACAGCATGGCACGACCCGTTAGGCACGATTAGACTCGTTTAGCCCGTTTTGGTATAGTAACAACCGGATTACTCAAATTTGTAGCCGTTTTTAGCCTTTGAAGATATTTTTTTTATTTAGAAAATATCAACATGTTTTCTATAAATAGACAGCATACCCCCTCAGCCAGCCACTATCCAAACTTCACTCTTTTTTAATTATGTTGTGCAAATTTAGATCCTTTTGATATAATTTGGCAAAATTTGAAATATTTTTGCCAAATATTCTATCACTAAAATTGAAGGATTTCCTAATGTTCTTCAACTTGTGAGTGATGCTACGGGATTATACTATTCTAATTATTTTTCTGATATTCGTACTAAATACAAAACCCACAACAAATGAACTTCAAATTAAACAAGACCAGCGTCATTAGCAAGATCTTGAATTTAGAAAATTTTATGAACAAGTTTCATAATTTTTGGAGTTATAACGAAGGAGATATGAATTTTTGAAGCTTTTCTATTGATTTTTTTTAATTGAAAACAAAATCAGAAAACTGGAAAACTCCTCGTTCTGACACGTGGCCCTCAGTACAGTGCTCGGTCCATAGCACAGTGCGTGGACCGAGTCTGCGCACACCGGTCCACGGGTACTGTGCCCGGGGTGTAACGAGGGGAAAGAAGGGCGGTAGTACCGGGGTTGGGGGACGGACGGAAGACGAGGAGCGGGAGAAGGCAGGGGGGACTCGGCTCTTATAGCCAGGGGAGGAGAGAGGAAGGCTACGGGGAGACGGGGAGGAGACCGGGCGACGTGCGGCGCGGTGCGGAGGGGAAGGCGGTTGGCCAGGCGGCACGGCGGAGATGGAAGGCGCGGGTCGGCTGGGAGCACGGGCGCGGAGGAGAGAAGGGGGGAAGAGGAAGGAAACTGGGTCGGCGGGAGAAGAAAGAAAGAAGAGGGGAAAGAAGAAAGAGCCGGGAGCGCAGGCCGGGGGGAATGGGCCGGAAAAATGGACCGGCCCTAAGAAGATGGGCTGGACCCAAGAGAGAATTAGGGAGGGGTCCAAAAATCTGCAAAAGGGGGAATTCAAATTGGATTTTGAATTCGGAAGTTGGAAGATTTGAAATACAAACCCGAACTCAAAGGAAGCTAGGAGTTTTTGTAAATAACTGCCAAATTGAAAAACAACCAAAACCGAAAATCAAAATATTTACTATTTACGGTCCGAAAACAGCCGCTACATCCATACTTCAATATAGCAATGTATTCTTTGATAAATTGACCCCCAGCCCGTCGGAAATTTGGTTGCGTACTTAGTATTATTGTCGTCTTTGTTGTTTGAACTTTGGACCATGGATCAATGCTTGAGTTGTTTGAAATTATCGTCTCAAATGATGAGTATAAATGTATTTTTCATAAGAAAATAATTCCAAACAAATATAATACTAATATAACAGAAACCGGCGGTTCAACCGGTGCACCGGCGAGCCGGCACCGGTCCGATTTTAATAACTATGCATTGAACCCGGACACCAGTTAGCAGCTCGATAATTAAACAATGTCGTGGACAATTATTTGTTTCAACACACCATTATAATTGAGCATTGCTGTTAGACAAACTGCAAGATCCCTGAAGCAGAACAGGTAGCACACTAGCATTTAGTGCTAAAGAAAAGCAAGAAATGGCAAGAGAAAAGGGCAGAGGTATGTTAACAGTGGGCATGTAGATGACATCTTTGTTACGTATATACTCCATATGGCAAGATGGAACTGACCTGACGCACATAATACATCAAAACGCCTTAACTGAGACGTCGATCGATACAAACTAAACTGGAGCATAGTAAATTAATAGTATTATGATGCAGAGAGAGGAGCAAGCAAAGCCGTATCCTTGCCAGTAATACTGGATGGATGCAATGTCTATCTCGATCAGCTTCTGTTCTTGCATTTCCCCATTGCCCTTGGTGCTGGAATTAACAGACCAAACAAAAACAACAGCATGCATGAACTAGTTAGCAAGGTTGTCAGAATTGTTATTCTGAATCGGATCAGAGATACTCTGATAGGATCACATTTTAGAATTGAATCGTAGAATCTAAGATTCTATCTGATTCTACCAAATATATATATATTTTTCAATGCACCGTGTATTCCAAGAGTGATAAGAGTGTTTATTTAGTCATTTAGCATCTAATTTGATTGATAAATGTCTAAATCGTAGTTTAGATTCCATATCATTCAAAGCTACGACTAGAATATTGATTTTAGCAACCTTACCATTACCTGAACATTTGCATAAAAAGTTAATTAATTAATTAATTAAAATTATTAAGATTATTATTATTATTATTATTTTAAACCTCTAAATCTTAATGTCTAACCTACTAATTACTTAATACTTATCATTGAGGGATAAGATATAACCAAACATCTAAATTAATCTTTACAATTTTTGAGATGATATCGTGATTCTACATGATATATTCTACCACGATTCTAATTCTACCCGATTCTACCATTCTAATGTGATTCTACTAGGTACAAATCAAGGTACGATTTGGATCGTATTAGTGTTGTTAGATCGTAGAATTGTACGATTCTACGACTAGAATCGTGATATTTTAACAACCTCGCCTAGTTAGCATCAGTTCTGAAGCATGTAATCAAAGAGCTTCTCAGATACATTAATCTGAAAGTGTTTATGAGGTACTGACCAAGTCCAATGGCTTCTGATCCTTTCATTATCCGGAGGCGCTTGCACGACTCGACGAACATCCTGCCAATCCCCCCCAAGAGAAAAGAAAATCAAAAACCATGTCACCGTATCGCTAATCGATTATTATCCGTCCTTTTTGGGTGGGCTTAAGCTTATATTATCTGGCGACACTTACTCCCACGGGACGTCGCCGACGAGCATCCAGTCGCCGTCCTTGTCCTCGTATGTCGGCACGTACTCGGATCCGTTGAGCTGATCCATGAGCTTGCTCTCGTTCATGCCGTTCATCCCCTGGGAGCCACAGTTGCCTGAACAATTTTGAACAGCATCGCAGCGCGACATGAGAAAGACAACTACGGAGCAAGCAAGTGGAAGCAAGCAAGTGGAAGTACCAATGGTGAAGGAGCTGAACATCTTCTCGAGTGCCCTGGACAAATCCTGGTAGCTCTTGTACATGCTGAGGTCCACCTTGCGCAGGTAAGGCGCGCCGTCCATGCTCACCTTCACGAACGCCGCCGCGGCGCCGGACTTGCCGCCGCCTTTCTCCGCCTGCACGGCGAGGATGTTCTTCCGGAACGACCGGACGGGCGGCCAGCCCACCACCTGTGCCCTGATCCATCAAACAAAAATGAATTGTTCAGGCTACAGACGGTATGTACGTTCTTTGATGCGGCATGTCTCAATGTTTGGAAAGGCGCTCGTGTTGGCGCCTGTTTGGAACGCAGGAGTTTGAGACACCGTTTCGAAGAAGCAGGGATTGTTCACAATTTCTACATGGAAATAAGCTGTTCCCTCGTGAGTTTCGTGGGTGGTTACTGTAAAACTCCTACGCTCCAAATCGAGCTCTTGTACGGTATACTCAATTTGATCGTCTATTAATTTTTATTCAATGGTTCAGATTAATTAGAATTAGTTATACTACACTTGTTAGTATAAGTAGTAGAATCTGAAGTATGATAAAACTGTTATTGTCTACGTGAAGGTCACAGGGCATGAAGTAATATTTTCAACTTTATTTGAAAAAGTCTATAGTGTCCTTATAAAAATTATAAATACAAAGAAAAGTCTATTATATCTTTAACAAATCAATAATCAGATTCGCTACTACTGTATACCACCTATAAAATAATTTTGGTGTTTCAAACTGCGCTCAGGAAAGCAACCATATCAACACTGTTGATTTAGCCATTTTCAATGAAGCATTGATTACCAATCAAACGGTCGAACTAACACGAGAGGTACAACTGTTCCTACTCTGTGTATGGATCTGAATCCAAAATACGCCGTAACAATCTTAAGATCCGGGTGATGATGGCAAAGTGGGCATGCAGAAACATTCTGCAGGAGATAAAAATGCCCTTTTTATCGTGTCGGCACGTCACTAGCTGCGGTCTCCCGGTGCATGCCCCACACGTACATGCTGCACCTTGTCCTGTTCTGGTACTCTTCAATGTATTCATCAGAGTATCCATAGTGTACAGATCATTTTAAGAGGTGATATATGTGAGTGAATCTTAATTGCACAAAAATATCACAATATATAATACATTTTTCTTCTATTAGTGGAACTCACACCCAAATAAAACCTCTCAATCCTCTTCTCTCTCCTCCTATAGAACCGATTTCTAGCTAAACCCTCGTCCCTAATCTCTCCCTTAAGACCCCCTTTTACAATGTGTAGTATCCGCTTTTTGCTCTTCTCTCTCCTCCAAGATCCCCTTCTAAAACATGCACTGTGGATGCTCTGAGTGTACCAGCGTATACAGTTTGGATCCAAATGTTCCCCAATAATGCAGATCCATTTTTTCCTCACGCATGCATGCCACTCAAACCTGTGTGCTTTGCCTGAGAACCTGTTTGAATCCGGAAAGATTTCCATATTCCCCTAGAAATTGAACCGTTTTATTTGATTTTGAGCTAAGAATCTCTCAGGCTCATAAGTCACGGTCTAATGACTCGTCCTGCTGGAAGCACGCATGATCTGTTTGTAATTGGCAACAACTTCTGTGCCAGATCGAGTGGTTTCTTAGGTTAACTAAAACATATCGATCGTAATAAACTTTAAATTAAGCTCTCTTTCTTCTTTTAGAAGAGGAATGGCAGGTTCTTAAAAGGCTAATCCCTCCCTTACAGGAGACAAACAAGAAGAGCACACACATACACATGCATGCATGAACTACGAAGAAAGCGAAGGCGTGCAAATTAACGAGGATGAATGCATGGACGACGACGTACTTGGGCGCGCGCGGCTTCTCGGGGTCCGGCTGCCCGGTGACCACGCTGCTCTGGCTCGGCGACCTCTTCATCTTCCCAGCGGCGGTAGAAACCGGCGACGGCAGCGGCGCCACGGCGGCGGCGACACCGTCGGCCGCTTCCTGATCACCCTCCTCCCCCACGGGCGGCGCGGCGGCTGATGCCGGCTGCAGCTTCAGCTTGAGGTCGATGGTCTCGCCGAAGCCCCTCTTGCCAGAGCTCCTCGCCGCCGCCTCCCCGGCGTCGTTGCCGCCGCCGGGCAGGCCGAGCCGGAGCTCAGTCTCCTCGAACCCGAGGCCCGCCATTGATTTCCGGCTCCAATGCAGCAAGGGCTTCGATTCTTGGCTCCCAATTAATTTGCTTCTGCTTGGCTGCTGCTGTGCGTTTGGGTTTGGCTAGTGAGCGCAAAGCAACGTGAGGCAAGAAATGATAAATGGCAGGTGGATGGTTAAAGAGAGGTTTGCTTCCCTCCTGCCGGAGTGGCGTATATGGCAAGGGCCATGATACACAGTGCAATTTGGCTACTTTTTGTGCCCGCAACCCTAAAAAAATTATTTCGCAGGTGGATGGTTAAACGAAAATGGCAGGTGGATGGTTAAACAGAGGTCAATTAGTACGCACTTGCCGCAGCCCAAAATAATTCGCTCTGTATATCGCGCAAGATTCAACTTCCACCCTCTTAGTTTACTTGATTACCATCGTGTTGCAAAATGCTATAAAAATCACAGCATTACAAAAGAACAAGCTAGTAGTAGTGTAGCACGTACGGATCTTCTTCTACTTCTTCTTCTTTTTTTCTTTTTTTTTGGTAAGTAGCAGCTAGCCGGTCCATGTCCGACACTTCCTTGTGTACGGCCCCTGCAGGCTAACGCACGCACGATGGAATAACGAATAATGAAATGCCATCCAAAAGACCAAGGCACAACAGCACGTACTAGCTAGTGCAGTACCACTGTTGATTCACGTGTGCGTCCCTTCCTTCAACCCCGTGTAGTGGTGGGCACTGTCGTGCAATACCAGCTCGGTTTGACCTCTCACCGTGTCGTGTCGTGCCAGCGTGTCTCGTCTCCGATCAAGCTCAAACACAGCTCAAAGCCCATCGTGTTAGGACCGTGCTGTGCTGGCTCTAAGCTTAGTCTTAAGTAACTATAGACGCTTGAGAAACAACAGCCGCCATCGCCGTCCAGAAAGACAAAGACACCCACTGCCATCCACACCTGCTCCCCCTCGCTATAGCCTCCTTTTCCTCCTGGACGCCGATGAAGAAGTTCGCTCACCTCGGCCGCGCCGCGCGCTTACGAATGGGGTGAGAAGGACGGCGACGAGGAGGTGGCTGGAGGGAGGGTAGAGGGCGGCGGCGACGTGGGGTGGGAGAGGGAGGGTGGCGGCACGTGGGGAGGGAGATGGAGGGGGGAGGGCGCGATCGCGATCGGCGGTGCGTGGGGAGGGAGAGGAAGGGAGGGCGGCGGTCGGCGACGCATGGGGAAGGAGGCGGCTAGAGCTCAAGGGAGGGGAATCGGTGAATGTAATTAGGGATTGAGAATTTGGGAGCCAGGGCTCAGAAGAAGGGGTTGGGGAAGGCTGGGAGGGATGTTGGGCCAGGTCGGGTGGCAGAAGGGGGTGTTGGTTAGGCCAGGCCGGTGTGGGGAAGTGATTGGGCCAGGCCGAGGGGGTTGGGCTAGAACGAGAAGGTTGGACCTATTTCGTGCCGGGCCGACCCAAGCACGGCCCAATTGGTCGTGCTGTGCCGCCCAACGGTCCACATTCTCAGGCCCAACCTGACCCACCGTTCATGTCGTGCCGATCCGGCCAACCATATGCCGTGCTTAGACCGTGCTGTGCCGACTGGGCCTCGGGCCAACATAAAAAGCACGACCCAACTCCCAGCTCTACCTGTGTGTTGCTATCCACTAGTACTACTACGTGTGTAGTATGTATATTTAGAGCGTTTTGACTGGACATGTCCTGGCCGTGTCAGCTGGGCTCGAAGCATAGCGTTGTTGGCCTGACCCAAACACGACATGGATTGAACTGTTCATGAATCGGGCCATCACGACACGAAAGCCTAGGTTTTGCCTGGGTCCACACTCCAGCACGGTTCATGTGAGACCCCGGTTTATCGGGCTTGTAATGCTTAGCCATCCATTCGGCCCTAGCATCACAAATCAGATAAGCCGAGACTCGAGACATGTATACTTCCTGAATGCAGTATACACACCTCTTTACAAAGCTCATGCATCAATTCCATTCATCCACATAGAACCGAAGCAAAGCAACAACCAGAAGATAGCATAAATAAAAGATAGTTATTACAAAAGAGAGGCCGACCGGCCAAACGACATATACATAGAAAAGTTTAACAGCGGAAGCAAAGGTGTCATAAGATGGCCATAAACAAAAGAGCCAATCAGTGTGCCTTTAACCCACAAGGCAACCGACCGGACCGCCAAGCTAGTCGCCAAACCCGAAGCACATCTCACAAAAGTGAGGCCCTTGGGGCTCACCTTCCTCCCCTCGCAAAAGCAATAGGCAAAAGCCGGTGAGTACTTTGAATGTACTGCAAGACTTACATGTGGAATAACAAACCAGTACTTATACTACATGCAAGCTCATTGAAGTGGAGGTCAGATGGTTCATTTTAGCATAAAGCAAGTTTCTATTTGCAATAATGTAATAGATTGAAAGCAATTTGACAAATCTATTTTTAATGTTCAAATAACCGAGAGAACAATAATAATAACAGTAGGTAGAAAGACAACAACAACCTGGAAGTGACTAACCCAATAGTCACCACAACAATAGTATGAATTACCCATTCATACCAACCATGTCAAGTTTTAATTTTGAAAACAAATGTTGTAGTCTAACTCTTGGAAGACCTCCCAAGCGTGTCCATAACCTAGGACGAGGCTATTCGAATAGTTTTATCCTCGCAGTGTACCAACTTACCCACATGTCGACCGCCTTTTGCCACATGATTAAGCACACCGCTTTTGGTATGCTTAAGACAAACTAAGTCCTACGAGACGTTTCCAATATTATGTATTAACTCGAGTCGCCTGTATGGATAGAAACCCATACGTTGTGTCGGGTCGTGGCCCACCTCGGACAACTACCCGTCACGGGTAAAGCCTTGGACAATCATGCGACGCCTCGAGGTGGAGAACCTTCCTGCAATCCCCACCACCGCACACCCAACATAAACACAAGAACACACAACTGCTTCACACAAAGACACACACAAAACTTTTCCTCCCGCGACTCGGAGATAACACACGCCAAAGTACTAAGTCAAGAGGGTCCCATATATCCCTCATGTGGTTAGTACGCAATAATGCTTGGTTTAGTGTAACAAGATGTTCGGTCCTTGATGACTTGGGCACCATTCGATTACACCCAAAAACACCACACCAACATACCATTATGCCCAAGTCCAAATCGGTTTTCATTTTCGCTTTTTGATTTGCAAAATTAACAAAGCACCAAGTGCTGGACATAATGGAAGAATAATAATTTTTGTGTGATCAAGGCCATCGACTAAGTCGATGATCGCCCAAAGCTACCGAACTAAGCATGGCTAAGCATTTTCCAATCGAAGCTACTAAGTGATCCAAGTCCCTCCCTCGACTCACCACAAAGAAATAACCTAAGCTCATGGTAGTAGAGGATAAACAAGTCCTACAGATTGTGCAACTATAGGACACTAACCATAATTTTGACAACAAAATAGCAATGCATACATACGAGTTGAAATCAATACGATGAGACTTGAAAAGTAATAGGATTAACATGATCAAACCGCTTGCCCGATTGAAGTTGCTCTTTCTTGTCGGGATCACTCTCGGTGTTAATGTGCTCTTCGGATCCTATCGAAAGAACCAAAAAGAACCAATAAGGCAAAAGAAACCGAAAAGGTCCAACACCAACTTCAACAAAAGCTCTCAAATTTTTACAATAGGAATAGCATGATTTTTATGAAATAATGCAACAAGAACCAATTGATTTGGATTCTTAATGCAAAAGATATGAGCAAATCAATTTTGCTCAGCTTTATAAATCAAAAATGCTACTATTCATTAGCAAAATTTTCTGGAGCTATACTGGGGTTGGAAACATTTTTAGATTACAGTTTAGTTAAAAATACAACTAACAAAATTTGAATCAACCAAAAAGGAATTAAAATGAAATAGTTATGCATTTTACAAGTTACTACATTTTTCAGTTGACAAATAAATCCTTTCGGGAAAAATCAGAAATTAAATCGACGTGGACAAACTTGGATCGTTGATCTCGGATCCAACGGTCCAAGTCCACGGGATAACGCGCGCACGCGCGATTCACAAACCCTAAACGCTCACCGTTGGATCTGGATCCAACGGTTCACGTGGATCAGGACGTTCGGGCGGTCCGAACGTTCACACGCATAGGAGCCGTTGACCTTGGATCCAACGGTCCACACGGATCGAACCTTTCGGACGGTCCGAACGTTCACTCGAATCGGGACCGTTGATCTTGGATCCAACGGTCCACGCGGATCGAACCGCTCGGACGGTCCGAACGTTCATTCAGACCTGGACCGTTGATCTTGGATCCAACGGTCCACGGTGAACGTCGTTCAAACGCTCGTCCCTGTTTTCATCCGACAAAACGACGGTGAAGGGATGGTCGTCGCCGGCGACTCTGGTCGCGGCGGCGCGAGCAAGTGCCCAAAATGGGTTGCTAACAATCTTGCGCACCCAAAGAAACCAAAAATTTCAGCCGCGGCGTTCCAGAACGCCGGCAAGCCGGAGGCGACAGAGATGACCGAAAATGGTCAAAAACGAAAATAGCAAATGAGCTCTGCTGCGGTCCAATTGAGCGAAAAGCAAGCAACTAGGGACTAAAGAGGAGTTACTCGAGCACGGTGAAAGCACGAGAGGATCGGAGCTGCTCGATGAAGAAAAATAGGGCTTTCGGCCGAAAAGGGGAAATCAAAATTAAGTCGCTTCCTCGCGCCAAAACCCAAATTGAGTGAGGGTTAATGATCACCGAGGTGAGAGGAATCGAGAGGAGCAAGACCAAAGGAATGAAGCCCAAGGGTACCGCCTTCACCAAGAGCTTGAAGCTCGGAATGGCGCAATGTAAGGTTTCAAGTTTTTGAGCTCAAGCAAACACCGAGAGAGGTTGCCGGAGCTTGCAGGTGTTTGAAAGGCTTCAATGGAAGGACCAGAGGGGCTTATATAGCGGGAATGGCATGAGCAGCGGCAATAACCCTCTCGGGTCAAACTCGCCATGAGAGCCTTTGAGAGCGACGGAGCAATTGAACCATGGACTTCGAGGAGGAGCACGACGCGGCATTTAATGCGCGCAGAGCTAGCCGCTTAAAGGTGACCACAGAGGTGATCGCACACCGAGCGCTTCTCCTCGCCACGCCATTGCTTGACTCTGACGCCGCTCCCGACCGAGGAAGGAGACGACTCATCCACCGCCGGATTGAAATCGGACGGTCCAAAAGCAACGGGTGATTAGAACGGTTTGAGCGCCCATTTTAGCTCGAGCCGCTGATTTGGATCCTACGGTTCACATTGCGCGAGGTGTTCGGACGGTCCAACGCTCCGCGAATCTGAGCCCTTGATTTAGAATCCAACGGTTCACATGGATCGGGATGTCGATCCAACGGCAAGACAACGCCGCGCCAAACGATCGAGCCGCAAGGTTAGTTGGTTGGGCTGAGTCAATTGGCTTAAGCCCGAGCCCGACTCGGACCCAAGGAACAAAGAAATCGCAAGGGTTTGAATTAAAGGCTGATTTTTTGAAGAATTTGTTTAAGGTAGCAAACAAGCTCTAAAAATCATGAAATTTTAACTGGAGGTTGCTTATCGGATGATTAACCTTAAATAAATTTTCCAGAGGTTTTATGCAGGTATTTTTCTCCAGAAATTTCAGAAGGTGATGAATTAGGGTTTGACCAAGGTTTGATTGGCCTCAAAAATTATCAAATAATTTCTAAAAATTATGAAATAATTCTGAGGTGTCAAACATCAACCCTAGACTCAGGGAAAATGTTTACACGGGTTTGGCACCAGATCTTTGCCAAGGAGGTTTTTGGTTGGAGTTAAATGAGGATTTGAATTTGATCTTCCACAATTCTTTTTAAAAGAATTACAAAAACGACCAGGGGTTTCAAGATGCAAGAAAAGTTTTAATTCCTCCTGATTTTCTTACACTTGAAACTCAATTCCAGATTTGGGATGTTAGAGTTCACACAATGTCGGTCTGCATGCAGACACTATGAGCCCGAAGGTGGGGAAAAGGTGGGGCCGCGTCGAGGAGGACGAGAGGGGTGGCGGTGGGGAGAGGCCAGGGCGGAGGCGGCGGAGCCGGCACAGGGCGGCGGATGTAGTCGCGTGGGGGGAGAAAAGGTGGGTGGTGAGAGCCGATACGACTATATCTAGAGGAGGGAGGAGGTAAAGAAGAAGAGAGAGGAAGAAAGAAGAAGGAAGGCACACACGCGGCCGGGAGAAAAGAGAAAGGGAGGAAAAGAAAAAGAACAAAAAAGGGGAAAGGAAAGTAGAAAAGAAAATAACAGAAAAGGAGATGGAATTTTGAATTCTACATATTTGTCTAAATTTTTTGGGCCGAAACAGGCCACGCGGGTCGGGCACGGCCCATCGTGCCCAGGCCGGCCTGACACGGCCCGAGATGTCGCCATATCACAGACGGTTTGTATCACAAACCGATTCTTAATACGAATCATCTATGATAATTATCTTATCACAGACGGTTCTTAACATATCTAGTAATAGAGATGACCGCGCTGGTAAAACCGTCTGTGATTACCATTAACACTGACGGTTTTGAAAAACCGTCTGTAATGAAGTGTCCAGTATTGACATTTTTATAGTAGTGATGTATTTACCACTAGAGGTTTAACATATTTGCCCCCACTCGTTCGCTCCCCTTCTCAGTCCGTTCGCGCCACCTGGTCACCATCACCGGCCTCTATACTCCCGTCTTCGCCTCCGGCTACTCCCCTCCGCCTCTGCTTGTCGTTCGGTTGCCCGCCTCTACACTCTCGTTTATGCAGTAATGTAAGAGATCTTTGTTGCTTATTGTGAAGAAATGGTCTTAATTTTCAATCCAAGGCATAAAACTCTGAACTGTTATAAAAATTGTTTTTTCAACTATTGCTAATTTTGGTACTCAGTTGTTGTTGTTCTGCAATGTACTGTGATATTGTGATTGAAGTAAGGATATGGCCTAATATGTGAAGGAAGAAAAAACTTTTTTTGTCTGGCATTCTGCCAGATCATGGTGTTCTTTACCTAGATCTGTCATTTAGAACAAGCAAAGATTGATCGAATCACTAATGAGAATATGAGATGGAACAAATACTAAAAATTGGGCAGGGTAGCGATGGCGAACGCCACATTTTCTTGTTTGATGTCAGGAATTTATATTTTATTTTGAAAGTATGTGCGTACATCGATCTGTGTGTTTGTTCCAGGCTTCCATGGCATACTTCTTGGTGATGTTGCATTGGAGTATGGAGACTGCAAAGAGTTGGAAATTTTATTTTACTCCCATCCCTTCTCTGGAGAACAAAAATGCTCTTCTTGTTAACCGTCATGTTCTGAACCTGGAACCAATCCTAGGTTCAATCTTTTCTAAGTGTGGCAAGAGATAT
The DNA here is from genome assembly GCA_036346395.1 of Hsuehochloa calcarea. Lineage (NCBI taxonomy): Eukaryota > Viridiplantae > Streptophyta > Magnoliopsida > Poales > Poaceae > Hsuehochloa > Hsuehochloa calcarea. Next base: position 21,331,451 of record CM070598.1, on the reverse strand, counting down.
TCATGCTTACTCTGCAAAACAGAAAGTTGACATATTTCCGCAAAAGAATAAAAAACAATAATACTTACGCTAATTCAACAATCAACACCCAAACACACCTTCAGAACCCTTAAGGGTATTTCAAACATTTCATCCTTTCTTCCACAGCTGAAACAAGCAGCCAACCCAACAAATAGGCAGACTGACAAACAATATTTTAGAAAATATTACAGCTTTATTTTCAACCAAAAACAGATTTTTTAGAAAAGCTACAACCCCCGAAACAAGGCCTTAGACTTCCTCCCTCAACCCTCAAATATATCCACACCACCCTTAGCCCTATCCCCATCATAGTGACGTCTCGCCAACACCACTTCGATGCCGTCAAGGCCTGCCCTCCAACCGTCACCCCCGCCACTGTCACCTCTTGACGCGGTTGCCGACCCCACTGCCCAGCCTAACTCGCCACTCTTGGGATCTCATTGCCTGGCCCACTGCCCTCATCTGTACTCGGAGGCGGCGATGCTACCACCGTCTCGCCATCCCTCTCTCCCTATATAGTCAGGCTCCGATGAACAATAACCATAACCATAACCCTAACTCAGTGAGCCCGAGCGCTAATCCTCGCCGGAGACAAATATGGAGTACGTTGCGCCGGAGCACGGATCAGGCTGCAAATCCAATGTCGACAAATTCGATTGATATATCAGTGGAGTGTTGTTTAACTATTCCTTTTTTTTTTTGAAAGACAGATTGCACACGTTTACACCTGTCACGAGTTCGCTGGTACATGATCTTAAAGTCATGACAGCTACTAAAATCTAAAAACCGGTAATGTGCATGAACAGAGATGTTTTTTTTTTTGCATCTATTAATGGATGGCCCCATCTCCATTCTCTTGGTCTTGGTGCTGCGATTCAGTGCATCTTCGATCGATGTCCTGACACAATGAATTAAAGTATATATCGTGCATGCTGTTCGGTTCGATTGTCCTTTTGCCCATGATCAAAGACATGCATACTGCAACGAGTAGTCTACATCTCATCGCAACACCTCGCTTGTGTCACGAGGGTCGTTTGCGTTGCAATCTTGAGATGTATATATATATAGACCGATATATCGATCACGACGTACGTGGATTTGTTCATCTTCGCATGCATGCTCCCATAACCATGCCACGAGGGTTTGCGTTGCAATCCAAGCGATATATAACCGGCCGGCCGATTATCGTATGCGTTCCTGGAATTTCTAGCTGGTTAGTGGGGACGGAAAGGTATATACGATATCGATTGATGTATAGATTTTCTTTTGCTAATTCCACGAAATCGCGAAAGTAGTGATCGATAATCGATCCGTGGTTCGAGAAAACATAAGAATCAAACCGGAGAAAACACAGAGGAACTTCGGTTGAAATAAAAAATGGAGATTGGGAGGACCCTGGATTTTTTTTTTTAAAAAAAACATGCGTAGTGAATAAACTGCGAATTGTTGAATAGAGGACAAGGATAGAAGCTGTGAATACTTACCCCAGATGTAGCTAAAGAAAATAGCTAATTATAACTAGATTAGTACTAAACAACTTAACAATAGTACCCAAATGCATATGCATTAGTTTATGCTTGTGATGTAGGAGATTACTGCAACACATGGCATCTTATTTCCCATAGACAGACTCAATAGGAACCTGTGCACTGATTGTGGGAACCCATATGTAATTTAGTACATCGAACAAAACAAGTCTAATTGCATTGCATCGGCATCAACACAGTGCACCGCTCTAGTCGGTGCAGTTGTCATGATCATCACATATGCATGCACATATATGCAGCAGCTAGCAGAACGTACGTCTGGAATCCAAGGAATTTTCTGTGGGCGACATCAACAGTGCATGCATCCACTGCTTGAACACTGAACAATAATATTCCAATCAAGGACAGTTCAAACATACACATATAGTTTACAGACTCAGTATCATCAGTTCATCACAGTAAGCTAGCATTAGCCTGTTATTTTAGCTTGTGTGTGCAGGTGGTTGCAGGAACATATGGTATCTTGCAATAGTCAACTAATGCTACTGGAAACGCTTTGCATTGATGCAACCAATCATGGATGCATGTGTGGACTGTGGAAGACAGGGAATCAAACTTGATTCTAGCGCGTTGGGTGAACTAGTTTATCAGATCAAGGCAGCTATATTAGTTACCACTTACCACCAATAAACGATCGAGAACTTAGATTGGATTGGATTCGATTGGTGCTGACAATAGGAAGATATCATGGGAGAGCACACGCATTAGCTGCAAAAACAAGTGTCGTTCTCATAATGAGGTACTATGTGTCGACATCTGCGGGAGCATCTCGAGTTCTCAACATATAAAGAAAGAGAATAAGTTAGATTAGTTAGTAGGTACTAGGCCACGACCTATATCTTGTAGTGTTTTGGTTAGTTCCATTACGGTCTTGTCCTCTAATTCTATCAATCAACCGAGACGGTTGTTACCTTTTGTTTGGAATATGTTGCTGATATTCGATTCGAATGTGTATATTGCTGGTTCAAACCGCGAAAGCCAACACATGCGAATACAATAGAATTTTAGAACGCGAACGTAAGAACACAAAAAAAAATTATATCACCAAAACAATAGCAATTTTTCTGATTTTCTCTTGCTCTATTGCTCTTGTTTATAAAATCTGGTTACATGGGTGAGCAAACGACTATTCGTATATGAAAAAGATTCTACGAATCCAGAAGGGATACCACAAAAGATCTAGAATCCATAATGAATATTGTCTAAATACTGTAGGACTACGTAAACAAACTCTACGTAAAATCTAGATATACCATATGCACAAATATTACTAACAAATCACTTCCTAATCTTTGTGCACTTACTTATTGAGGTAGTCGGTCTCAACTACAACTTGTCCAACTGTTACTCAATACAGGACGCCGAACACATCTCCTCAACATCCTGGACTCAACTCTACGGACTCGATTCAGGACGATGAACACATCTTCTCAACGTCCCGGACCCAATTCCACAGACACACACATGCAAATACGGCACCACAATCGCTTAGTACTAACACAATGCTTTCACCTTGGCAACGCACAACTCATCTTGCGTTCCACCGACGTGCACCACTATCTATTCCGCATGCACGCAAACAACTAACTCAATGTGGTTACATGCACACATACATGACTTGGCACTACTGCTCCTACATGCATGGACTCAACTACATGCATGCGCTCGCCGATGAGATTGAGCTACGCGATCGCCGCTAGCTCCACTATGCCCATCGTCACTGTCGACCCGTCGAGACTAGCACGCACCAAGCAGCCAGCCGCTAGAACGCGAACACTTGCGAACACAATGGAACCATAGAACGCGAAAGCAAGAACACAAGTAAATATTTTGTGCCGCCGGAACAACAACATTTTTTATGATTTTCTCTTGCTCTATTACTCTTTTCCATAAAATTTGATTATAGGTGTGCTCTTTTATTGAGAGTAAACGACTATTCGTATCCAGAAAAGATTCTACGTATCCTGAAGGGATACAACACAAATATATATATACACACACACATTACTAAATGAAGTTGCATTAAAACTAAAGGGATATTAAATTCTTAGGTAGGAAGCCAATCGATGATCTAGTAAGCGAATTGAAAGTTCTTTGAGAGGCTAGGATGGACAGGGGTGGATCCAGAGTATAGTATCTAGGGTCTTGTGACCCTAGGGGCGGACCCTCAGTGGGTCATGGGTGTTCAGCTAAACACCCTTTTTTGTAAAATATCTGGTATATAATAGATATATTAGATGTATATGTTGTTAATTTGGCCAAAATTATATATTTGTGTCTGCGAATGAATTTAGCCCACACTTGCCACACCTCACGCACGAGCCATGTAATACATTAGGCCAATTTTCCTTCCCACTTCAGCCGACCAAACCCTAACCTCTATTCTCTCTCTCTCATCATGTGCTTGAGCTAAGGTGTTGGCTACGAAGGTGAGCGACGGTCGGTGGGCACAATGCTATGACACGACGGCAAGCAGGCATGAGGCGGCGCATGGCAAGCGTGTGACAATGTAGTTGCGTGGGCGAACAGAGATGCGACGCAAGCAAGCGGGTGTTAGTGCAGCAAACAAGGAGGAAGGGAGCAACGTAGTAGCCGGGAAGGAGAGTGGCGGCGGGAAGAAAGCAACATTTCCAACTCACCGTCATCGTCCTCTCTCCAGATCCAGGTGTGCTATGTGCACTCCACTTCTTCTTCCTAGCTCTGCCCTTCTCTAGCTTTGGTTCTTTATGGAGTCTAGCCTCTACCTCTGCTTTCTTGGTTCTTTTTCGATGGATGTTGTACAAAAATACAATCTTTGCCTTGGGCAATGAGCAGTTAGTTGGGCCCTTGTTAAATATATTTACAAGCTAATTTTTGCTCCATGGAAGGAACATATAGCTTCATCTTAGATAGGGGGTTCAAACCGAAGGCCAACACATACGAATACAATAGAATTTTAGAATGCGAACGTAAGAATACAAAAAAATTTTATATCACCAGAACAATAGCAATTTTTCTGATTTTCTCTTACTCTATTGCTCTTGTTTATAAAATCTGGTTACAGGGGTAAGCAAACGACTATTCGTATCTGAAAAGGATTCTATGACAGAAGGGATACCACAAAAGATCTAGAATCCATAATGAATATTGTCTAAATATTGTAGGACTACGTAAACAAACTCTACGTAAAATCTAGATATACCATATGCACAAAGATTGCTAACAAATCACTTTCTAATCTTTGTGCACATACTTATTGAGGTAGTCGGTCTCAACTACGACTTGTCCAACTGTTACTCAATACAGGACGCCGAACACATCTCCTCAACATCCTGGAGTCAACTCTACGGACTCGATTCAGGACGACGAACACATCTTCTCAACGTCCCGGACCCAATTCCACAGACACACACATGCAAATACGGCACCACAACCGCCTAGTACCAACACAATGCTTTCACCTTGGCAACGCACAACTCATCTTGTGTTCCATCGACGTGCACTACTATCTATTCCGCATGCACGCATGCACGCAAACAACTAACTCAATGTGGTTACATGCACACATACATGACTCGACACTACTGCTCCTACATGCATGGACTCAACTACATGCATGCGCTCGCCGATGAGATTGCGCTGCGCGATCGCCACTAGCTCCACTATGCCCAGCGTCACTGTCGACCCGTCGAGACTAGCACGCACCAAGCAGCCAGCCGCTAGAACGCGAACACTTGCGAACACAATGGAACCATAGAACGCGAAAGCAAGAACACAAGTAAATTTTTTGTTCCGCCGGAACAACAATATTTTTATGATTTTCTCTTGCTCTATTACTCTTTTTCATAAAATTTGATTATAGGTGTGCTCTTTTATTGAGAGTAAATGACTATTCGTATCCAGAAAGGATTCTACATATCCTGAAGGGATACAACACAAATATATATATACACACACACATTACTAAATGAAGTTGCATTAAAACTAAAGGGATATTAAATTCTTAGGTAGGAAGCCAATCGATGATCTAGTAAGCGAATTGAAAGTTCTTTGAGAGGCTAGGATGGACAGGGGTGGATCCAGAGTATAGTATCTAGGGTCATGTGACCCTAGGGGCGGACCCTCAGTGGGTCATGGGTGTTCAGCTAAACACCCTTTTTTGTGTAAAATATCTGGTATATAATAGATATATTAGATGTATATGCTGTTAGTTTGGCCAAAATTATATATTTGTGTCTGCGAATGAATTTAGCCCGCACTTGCCACACCTCACGCACGAGCCATGTAATACATTAGGCCAATTTTCCTTCCCACTCCAGCCTACCAAACCCTAACCTCTATTCTCTCTCTCTCATCATGTGGTTGAGCTAAGGTGATGGCTACGAAGGTGAGCGACGGTCGGTGGGCACAGTGCTATGACACGACGGCAAGCAGGCATGAGGCGGCGCATGGCAAGCGTGTGACAATGTAGTTGCGTGGGCGAACAGAGATGCGACACAAGCAAGCGGGTGTTAGTGCAACAAACAAGGAGGAAGGGAGCAACGCAGTAGTCGGGAGGGAGAGTGGCGGCGGGAAGAAAGCAACATTTCCAACTCACCGTCATCGTCCTCTCTCCAGATCCAGGTGTGCTATGTGCACTCCACTTCTTCTTCCTAGCTCTGCTCTTCTCTAGCTCTGGTTGTTTATGGAGTCTAGCCTCTACCTCTGCTTTCTTGGTTCTTTTCCAATGGATGTTGTACAAAAATACAATCTTTGCCTTGGGCAATGACCAGTTAGTTGGGCCCTTGTTAAATATATTTACATGCTAATTTTTGCTCCATGGAAGGAACATATAGCTTCATCTTAGATGGGGGGTTCTTGTTGACGGGAAAAGAGCAAAAAAGAACAGGACCAGCAAGGTATGCAACTGTCAAAAAATTGAAAAAGAAGGCAAGAGCTGATTTTTTTTACCGAAATAGCAGTGTTTGGAGTATTATTAGCAAAAATGGCACCCTCACCATGGTTTTGCAAAAATGGCGATCGACATCGTCCCTGGGTGCACTTATACACCCTGGGTGCACTTATACAAAAAGGCTAATACTGGACACCTCATCACAGACGGTTGACCAAAATCGTCTGTATTAAATACAATCACAGACGGCTTTGGTTTAACGATCGTCTGTGTTGCTGGTTGCCCTAAAAACCGTTTGTAAATATGTAATATCACAGACAGTTCGTGTTGAAAACTGTCTGTACTAAATATCACAGACAGATCTTGTTCAGAACCGTCTGTGATACTTCATAGACAGTTTTCAATACGAACCATCTGTGACTTCCCGCCCTCATCACAGACGGTTTGTATTAAAAACCTCTGTGATAAGTATCTCGGATTTTATTATGGCTTGAAATCAGAGTTTACCATGGCTTGAAATCATTAGCACTCTGATTTTACCATGACTACTTGAAATCACTAATACTCTGATTTTACCATGGCTTGAAATCACTAACTATCTTATTTTACCATGGCTTGAAGTCGCTAACTCTATGGTAAAATGATTTTTACCATGGCTTGAAATCACTAACTCTATGGTAAAATCACTAAAGTATCACATACGGTTTTTAATATGAACCATCTGTGATACTAGCTCATCACAGACGGTTTTTGTTTGAAACCGTTTGTGATTCGCGAAATTTTTTGAAAGCTTGCGCGGGTGGCAAAATGTTTTGGCGTTGTCCTTATATATTATACCCACCCCTACCTTGTCTTCCATCAGTCCCTCCCTCTCCCCTCCCCACGTCGAGCTCCGGCGACCGCCCTCGATTCCCCAGCACGGTTCGGCGAGGAGATGCACCCACGATGAGGAGGAGGGACGCACAGGAGCTCTATGTCTGCTGTAGGAGGTAGACTGCCGGAAGGTACATGTATATCCCTAAAATATACACAATTTGTTGGCTGTTTGATGGTTCTTATTTTATTTGTACCAAATGCCGGAGTGCCACCAGAGATTTTTGGTTGTCTCTCCTTTTCCTTCCCGACGAGCTTGAGTCGAATTCGGACGATAGGCAAGAACAGTTTGTGATATGTTGGTGAGGTACATAAAGGAGCTCACAAGGCCAATCCAAGAAGTCGATGAGTTCTTCAGGAGCTTGGAGGCACAGAGGGTTTCTAGCTAGTTGAACTTTGTAAGTTTATTCTTTTTCCCCATTCGGAGGGGACGTTGTAAAACCTTTTGGTTTTCCTTTTGCTCAATAGGTCTTTCCTGCAATGTGTTTCCATTCAGAATTTTAATTAAATTTTAGTTGTCTTGCTAGAGGTTACATATGGAAACTACCTTCCACCAATTGATTAGTTTGACTCAAAATCTGATTTTTTTGCAATAGAAAAAGCTATCACAGATGGTTCTGAACAGGAACCGTCTGTGATAAGTTCCTGTTCAGAACCATCTATGATAGCTTTTATCACAGACGGTTAAAAAACCATCTATGATGATCTCATATCATTACTGACCCACAAACTCAGACGGCTCACAAAACCGTCTGTGATGACCTCATGTCATTATTGACCCATAAACTCAGACGGCTCATAAAACCGTCTGTGATGACGTTTTTGAACCATCTGTGAAGACCTTTTCTGTAGTAGTGGTGGCAAGGACGGCTGTCGTGCCGCCACATGACCTCGTCCGCACCGTCCCACGGACGCTGTCGACTTGTCTGTCCCAAGGAGGGACAGATCCGCCACGTCCCCTGCCACCTCGCTCGTCCGTCCGGTCAGGGATGGCTACCATGTCTGCTTGTCCATCCGTCCCAGGGACGGTGCTACTTCTTGTCCATCCGTTTCAGGGACGGACGCACCAAAATCCTCCACGTGCGCTCGCGCCGAAGGACTGCTGTCCCGTTTGCCAGCATCATCGAGCGCACAAAGGACAGTCACGAAGGACTTTCTTCCTGTGCTGGCGCGAACAAGCACCCGTGGCAGCCTCCACTTCCGGGCCGGCAACGCAACGACGCGCCATGAGAGGCGCATCGCTCCTCCCCGGCTCGGATGAGCTTCTAACTTGTCCACTTGTGCTCTATTTTTGTTGCTTTCGGTGTTGAAAGAATCCTCTCTCCTGTCATTTTCTCCCCATATCATCCATCACGTTGATGTTGTTCGCATGTATTGCTAATCATGCTTTCTTGTGTTGAAATCCTTCATGCGTCAAAAAATTCAGCGCCGCACTCGCTCTCGCTCTCACTCTTGTGGTTGTTCCCAGAAGTCTTTGTTCTCGTTATCGCGCTCGTCGCTGAGAGCAAAGAGAATTGAACTAAAACTTTGTTTGGAATATGTTGTGGAGGAAATAGTGTTTGGAGATGTGGTTAGGACCGTACAAGTACTGTGAGGTCAACATCAAGGCAAGGTAAAATTATTTCGTATGCTTTAGTTGTAATAATTTCAATTGTAGTTTATTAGCGGTAATTTATTAGTCGTAGTTAGTTAGTGGCAATGTAGTTGTAGTTTGTATGTGTTAATTAATCAGTTATAATTAAATACTTATAGTTAATTAGTCGTAATTAAATTTCGCATAGTTGAGTAGTGTTGATCCTCCTATAGTGCAAAATAGGTGGTCGAATTTACATGATCATATTTAATTTGTTGGTACATAATAATAGGTAGTTAGAGGTAACTAATTAATCGTAATTAATTCATTACTCGTAAGTAATTTATTGGTTAGAAATCAAATTGTTGCTATTAATTAATTATTCATATTGACTTACTCATATTTAATTGCTCTCTTGTGTATTATATGTCGTAATTATCTGTGTCATGGGTAATTAGTGGCAAATTAAATACTCATAATTAGTTAGTAATTTTTTGTTTAGTCCTATTTTATTAGTGGGAATTTAAGAAATAATCACATGTAAATAGTCGTATAAAGTTAATTAATTACTATTAATTACATACCATGTTTGTTATATTGTGTACTGTAAATTAGGTTGTTGTTACTTTAGGTAATTTCAAACATGCAAGGCTTAATAGTGTTTATGGAGATGGTCTTGTACGGGCCAGACTCAATGGGTTGGACCTGTTAAGATGCCAGTACAAGGTGGTCCGAGCAGAGGGCCTTGAAGTGATGAATATTCACGAGCTTCAGAGCTGCATTCGGAGGGAGTTCCACACAGAGGCAATGATGAAGAAGCTTGCCATCGAGGTGATCACCTACACATGTAGGGGAGGGCAGGGCGTGTGGGAGCTCATGAAGGTGAATAGTAGCATATGTCAGGACCCAAAAAATACAACAATGGATCCTCTGTGTATAATGCACTAGTCCAGGATCAATCTAGTACACAGTGTCAACATAGATGAATATCATTCCACATAAGACAAATATAAGAATAAACAACTAATTTGAATAATAAATAGCAGTTTTGACCTTATGGCCGAGTTTATAATTATTAAGCCACGCAGAGCTAACACTAAATAAAGAAACTCCAGCGGAAACCTATCGACTTGCCACAAGCAACCCACTGGGATCAAGACCTAACGATCACTATCCTCGTATAGCTCCTCCTCAAAGGCAGACAACGATTCCTCCACTTCAGCTGAATGATTGCAGCAAGAATGAGTAATCCGAGTACTTAACAAGTTGTACCACAGAATGCAATTATAAATGATGGCTTATTACAAAGGAAATGTCTTATGTGACCATTTGGCAATAAAGCAATATTTGCAATCGAATACAAATAATAGATTGAAAGCGTAATTCAAAAGAAATAAATAATAATAATTTTAACAAGTATTTTCACAAAGCTTCTATAACCTAATCATTTTCTTTCACATAGCTACATAAGTTATCCCGCACAATTGTCCCTTTTCACTTGTTTTCAGGAAAATCTACCCCTCGTATGAAATCCCCGAGCATGTCTATAACTGTGGATGCGGCTATTCGAATAGATTGATTAACACTCTGCAAAGGTAGTACACTTTACCCACACGATATAACTAGTGTAGCTAGCACCAATCATAACAAAGCCTTTTCGAAACTTCATCTCAATAATTGTCAGTCCCGTTGTGCTTACTGCCGGCACCAACCCCCACACAAGTGGTTAGCCCGTCGCACACCGTTGGACCTGAAGACGGTGAACCGCTCATAAATGTCAATTGCCGCACAGGCATAATGTAACACCCTGGCTATTCGGAAGCCAAAATGCTACCTAAAAGATCTAACATACATCTACACTTCAGAAGTATTTTAAACAATAACTCATATAATGGCAGAAATGAATCATCATGCATTAAAACCACAGTAGGACTAAAGACTAAATTCATTAGTGTATAAACATGGAGTGATTAAGGACCACTAGTAGCACTTAAATAAACATATCATGGAGAGAAATATCAACCAATCTTAATTTTATTTATTACAGTTCCTCAATTAACGAATGGAAGACATAATCAAAACTTATTTTTGAAGAATAAAAATATGGTGAACTGAGTGAAAAGTGTTTGTCTACTCCCACCCAACATAGCCATCATCAACAATCACCTAAATAAATAAACAAAACAAGAATGAGTGAATACTCAGCAAGTACAATAATTAAGTGATGATACAAAATTATGAACAAGTCAACCACAATACGAATTATGAACATATTACTCAAAGCTTATGTGGATGGATGGAATGAATGGATGCATTGAAAGGGATGAACTGCACAAATGCTCATACCGGTATAGCGAGTGACACACCGTGGTGTTCACCTAAGCTCGTACTTAACAAAGTTCAAGGATCCAATTACCGTATGAAGAACATTTCATACGGGTGTTCGAAATTACCCACATTAGAATGGTGGGTCTTACGTGCTCATACTGGAGTTGATGGGTTTTTACAAATCCACTCCTGTGGATGAAACATGAATAACGCATGAAATGGAATGAAACATATGCAATGAATGTCACCACTTTCTTCCACATGGATTACCAATTAAGAATGGAATATACAACATAGAATATGAATATGGACCACAAGATTAACAGTACATCAACAATCATTCAACCAAAATCAACATATATTAACACATTGTACTTGGCTTCCGCGATGTGACGCGCTAGAAGGCAACGAAGGTGCTCCTATACTCGCTGCCCGCCTACACAATTATGTACTCTAAATAAGAACAACATGATATCGGACAAAACTACCGATGATCTACAATAACTATCTGACTATCCAATACAACGAATAAACCCAAAACTAAAATCAGACAATTCAGCCACCTGAAACGACACTGGACAGCGGCACGGAAAAATTCATATCTATTGATCTGGGACTCGGAACGAGATGAGTCCAGTGCCCAACGAAACTTAACGAGCAAACCTACAAAATTCTAGTTGACAAGATTTCCTAATTCTGCCAAAATAATTTACTAAATAGAAGGCGAAAGTGCCTGACATAAAACTGTCCAAACGAACAGAACAACAGCGAAGAACATAACATAACTATCAATCTATAAATCCAATTAGAGTGTTATTTATCAATCTGGAAAGATTATAAAATTATCTACAGAAAATTTTTTGGTTGACAAATCTGAATCTGATCCTAACCAAATCATATTTCATTAAACAACTTTACTGACAATTCTTATCAGGTTTCTCAGGACAGTAGAAAAGAATCTATCGTAACTTTTGAACCGTGAATCGGAATCTGGTGATCTTGGTGGCTATAGAAAGATAAGAACCGTGGCTACAAATATTTAGAAGGTGAGAACCCCCAGATCGGCCTCTAGGAAGCCGAAACCGGCTGCACAACACACTAGACAGATTCTGGAATTTCTACGACAGCAATTCGATTCAATCCTAATAATCAAATCTGCATCCAAACAGTACCAAACAACCAAATAAACTCTTCTTTACCCTTGAAGACTCGCAGGTATACGGTGTTCAACCCCTCGGAGAACCCTCTTCCTTCTTCTTTGAGATCGGCCACCAACGCAGCAACCTCAAGGGGGGAGGGGGGCCGGCTGAAGAGAGAGCAGGAGGAGGCGGCTTGGAGGTCTTGGAGAGTGACTCCAGGGAGCAGCAGGGCCGTGCCGGGGCAGGAGACGGTGTCAAGGAGCAGGAGGTGGCGCTGGTTTGGGAGGAGAAGAGGTGGCGGCTTGGAAGGGAATGGGAGTGGCGGCTCAAGGGGATAGGGAGGTGGCCGGCTAGGGTTGTGGGGGGAGGTGGGGAGCATGGGCTTGGGCCTGCGGTGCCTCCCCCCTCTCGGACCATACATGTCCGGCCAGGCCTGCCCAGCCTGGGTCGGAGGCCCAGGGTTTCAAATTTCTCCCAAAACTTCCGATTTCTGAATAAATTCTTTCACCCGAATAAAATTCCCTCAAACCGATACTCAGGATATTACACATAATCACACCTCCACCCTGGCAAATAGCTTAAATTATCTGCCTGAGTAATCAGCTTCAAGACTCCATATCTTACTCGGTTAGGCCCGTCCCATACCAGGCATGTGGTTGCATAGTTGTGGCTCAGTTCAATGGTGCACAAAGTTAAATCCTTAATTGACAAAGGTAAGACTGCCAATTACTACCAACTATCGCATTCATATTTTCCCAGGCGCACACAGCACAATCATATCACAATTCCATCCACCTGCCTCAGTCTAAATCTTTTTCCAGCGTGTTGGTTAAGTGAAACACATGCCATCAACTAGTAACAGCATACTGCACACAGTTTTATACAAGTTCCATAATCACTTAGTCAAATTTATATTTGCAGCTCAAATAATAGCAATGACCCATTGCATGGCTAAGCAGACTGTTCGTATCTAACCAACCCACATTAGTGCTATGATATTACTAACTAATAATTAACCAAGCTAGGATTAAAAAAGATCATGATAATACAATAGGTAAAGTAGATATAATCAAATAGTGTATAGCTAATCCCAAAATATTTAAATAAATACTTAAAGTAAAATGCAATAATTTGAATGAAGGTAATTATGAAAAAATGGGTTCAACATGGTCAAAGGTACAAATTTCCTTGGAACAAGTCTTGGTACTAATCTTGAGCTTGATCATCTCCTTCTCCTTCAATAGCTCTCGATGTAACGTTTACTCTCAAACGAAAGCAAATAACCAAATAAATAAAAAATAGAGTAATAAATAAACTCCAAAAAAATAAAAATCTCAAGAAGGTAGAGCTTGAATTTATACAAATTTATAAATTTGAATGAGTTCAATCGGAGTTCGTATGAGGAAGAACAGGCTTTTGGAATATCTAAACCTAAGAAAAAGAGAAAGAATTACTATTTCAAATTTCCAAAATTTTCTTTCTAAAGGAAATTCTAAAATATTGCATCAGCAACGATTTCTGCATTAAAACAAAATCCAAAATATTAGATTTAGTGGCTGACAGGTGGGACCTCTAGTCTATGGACCAAGTCCACGACTCTGGTCTATGGGTATATGGCTCACTAGTCTACGAAATAGTAGCTATGACAGGTGGGATCCATATGGCATAGACATGGCTCGCGATAGATTAGGTTTAGCTAGGGTTAGGTTTACGGTTTAGCTATGGGTTTTCCACACAAGCTCTGATGTGGCTGCTGACTCGGCGACACATGGCGCTGATTGGGCTACCACGCAAGCACAAGGGTGATGTGGATGATGGTGACATGGGTGGCGCTCGGCCCGATGGTCACTGGTAATTGCAGCCACGACGGTGTACACAGAGGTGCACAACCAGTAGCTGAGGTGACGGTGAACTCGTTGGTGTACTCACGAAAGCGAGGGGTTGACGGAGTTGGCCGACGGCGAGGTCGAAGCGGCGACTAGGGTTCGGACAACGGGAATTGAGTTCCAGTGATGCTCCGGCGGCTTCAAGGTGGCGACGAGGTAGATCTCATCCTTGCAAACCCGATGGTGGCAATGTTGAAGCTTGAGGTGCACAAACGGCGAAGAAAAAGCTCGTCGAAGCTTGTGGCAGCAGCTTTGCTTCTTCGGCGATTTCCGACGGCAAGGGTTTAGCTCCTGAGCTACGTCTGTGTGGTCTGGGATGCGGAAGCCAAGGGCTACCTCTCCTATTATACGTGGGCGGTCGGGAGAGTACGGAACACCCACGTCGATAGAATCCACACGGTGGAGTTCGATTCGCAACAAACTCGGAAAAGATAAACAATAACTCAAGGGGGACTCATATGTTAGTGAATGTGGTTAGGGCGAAGCTGCGTAGCAAATGACACTGGAGAGGCTGACTGGTGGGGCCACATGTGGGTGTGCACAGGAGAGAGAGAGAAAAGGTGGGTTGCGTGCTAAAATTGGGCCTGCACAGGGTTGGGTTGAGGGTTAGGGTTTCAGCCCAAAAGAATTTCTGAGATTTTAAATAGCTTTTCTATTTTAGAAATACCAATAAATCCAAATGGCAAATTTAAAATGGCAAATTTATAATAGCAAATGAACTAAGAAAAATTCCAAAAAAATCTAGAAAATATTTCCAAACACAAAGCACTCAAATAAAATAGTTTTAGAATTAATTTATGTTCAGTTTAATAACATTAAATTGTTTTGACATTTGAAAGTCCATTTAAGCTCGATTCAATCAAATAAAATTTGGTTAATTTTTCTAAGGGACTAAACTTTTTTTTCTAAGGGACTAAACTACTCAAAAGGTTTTAAAACTCATAAAATTGGGATGTTACAGTGTAGCATGGGGCCAGTACATGCAAATTGCTTCCCAGCCCGAGGCGGCAATTTACGGGAAGCCGATGGTGTTCGAGAAATTGGACGTAGGCCACCGAGAGACCATGATGATGCTGGTGCCTCCAGAAGCGGGGAACCACGGGCGGATCTTGAAGACGGTAGCACGAAATGTGCTGCTTTGGAGAAAGTCCACGAGAGACGAGTTGCGCATAACTTTGTGCAAAATGAGGGGGCGGGACTCTAGTGTAATACCTCATATAACCAGTTAGGTTGTATCATTTCGATTGTCTAGGAATGTTATTCAAATCGAGATTTAAAACTTTCCGAACCGAATCGGTAAAAGAAAGAAGTCGAGAGAGTAAAGAATCAGTTTTACGAATTTTCCAATCAGTGGAGGGTAATTGTTAATTCTCGTCAACTTTGGGCCGTCTGTCCGCGACCAGAGGCCCAAGAGGGGGCCGCCGCCCATGAGGAGGCCGGCCAAAGGGGGACGCCACTCCCAAACCCTAGCCGCCACTTGCATCTCCCCTCCCCTTGGCCGCCTCCTCCTCTCCCCAAACCGCCTCCTTGCTGCCCCTTGGTGCTCCTCGCAGCGGTGGTTCCAACTCCGTGATCCCGTCGCTCCTCCTCAAGGTCCCTCCATCAACTCCGTTCCCCGCCGCCGTCGGCGCCGCTGCTCGTTCTCTCCGTGGCGGCCCTAAGAGAAGAAAGAGAGGAGAAGCGAGGAAGACCGTGTGCAGCGGATCTTCGTCGTTTTACTGGTCTACAAGGGTAATTAGACCTCCGATTCGTTGTTTGATTCCATTAGAATTGAGGATCCGATTGTATTTGTAGTTTCGTTTTGATTCGGTTAATAGATTGATTCTGTCCAGTACGTTGTAACTCGGTTTTGGGTATCTTAGAGGCAGAATTGGATGTCTTCGCCTTCTGGAGAATTGTTTCTGGTTTCATTAGCTTTCTTTTGGCACCTGGATCACGAATTTTCACCCAGTAGATTAAAAGTTATGACTGTTTTACCACGTACTGCTCTGTCTGTCAGAAATTCTGGGTATAGTCGGTTGCACCTAGGTTTTGATCTAGTTAGAGTCAGAATCAGGTCAGCCACCCAACTAGGTTTTTGAAGATAATTTCACCATGTTTCCAGGCTGATAAAAATCACTTTATTTGGATCAGTGGTTTAAAAGTTAGAGCCTTTTCTTTCGGGCTGTTCTGAATTCTGGGCAGACTGCAATTATAGTTTTTCATTGGATGATTAGACCTCTATATTGGCCGAATTAGAGTTTACCATCAACTATAGATTTGTAGCCAGTTAAGTTAAGAAAATCTGGGCACTGGTTTCGTGTCGTTTCGAGTTCCAGATAATTAAATATGCTTTTTCTCGTACCGCTGCTCATAAGGGCTGAAATCTGGCAGAATAATTTATTTTCAATTTGGGTCTATGCGGTATATTGAATAGTCAGGGGTTATTGTAGAACATCGGTAGCAGTGTTATATCGTTGTTCTTATTTTGGGAACATGCTTGTGTAGGCGGTGAGACATCCCGTGTGGGAACACCCCCGTTGCCTGCTAACGAGTCACTACGCAAAAGGCAAGTACTGTATGCACCATGATATGTTGTTTACATGAATGTTTGTGCCTTGTTCATGATGTTGATATACTGCAAGTACCTTGTATACTATGTTTGATGCAACAAAATGGGATGTGTGAGTGAATGATTATATTTGTTCGTACTTGTAGATGGATGCCATGTGTTTCTTTTCAATTATGAGTACTATTCAATATTGCCATGGAATCACATCATGACATGCATAAATTACATTGGTAAGACCCATCAATTCCAGTATGGGCACTTGAAAATCCCATCAATTCCAGAATGGGTACATGAGTCCACCATTCCAATGTGGGCCATGTTACGTGAGTCCACCATTCCAATGTGGGCCACGTTGGACGGTCGTATGAAACGTTCTTCATACGATTACTTTAAGTGAACACCGACGGGTGTTTCACTCGCTATACCGGTATATGCTGCAATATGTCCAATTCCTTCAATGCATCATTCCACTTCATCCATTCATAAATTCGTTTCCAGTAAATGTTCAAATGATGATTGTGATATATTGTTCATGGAATGTTTGATTGTTACATACGCTACTTGTTTGAGTCTTTGGCTCATTCTTGCTTTGTTGTTTTATTTAGGTAAATGACAAGGAAGAATGATCTTGTGGAGGGTAGTTCATCACGATGCACTCACTACCATAAACCAAACATTTTGAGGATTTTTACTGTCGTTAATTATGACTTGTGATGAATTGTAATAAGCCAGTTTGGTCATAACTACCTTATCTCTCAGAATTGTTTATTTCTATTCCATTGATTAAACCTGATGATGAATTCTTGTTTCGTATAATCTTTCTACCGATTAACTTTGGTCATGTGTTTTGATGTTATTCTCCTAAAGAGTAGTGGTTGTAGGTGACATCTTGACTTCCTTATAGTCAGGGTGTTACAGTTGGTATCAGAGCGGGCTTTAGGTCCGTGGTAATTAAGTTATTAAAATGACACACTGTGCACAGTAGGTGGGGTTTGGGAAATCCATTGTTTCCGCATTTCTAGTGATGTTGTTCATTAGGTTGTATGGTATAGAATTGCTTCTGTACTATCTTTGTAATACTCCGGAAATGTTCGGTAGAAAGAAAGAGGTCGGAGAGAGTAAAAGAATTTGTTTTCGTCGGAAAATTCCAATCTTCGGGGGGGTTATTTGTTATTGCCAGACAACCTGGGCCGCAGTGCGCGACCCAGGTGGCCCATGAGGGGGCCGGCCGGCCCATGTAGGGGCCGGCCAAAAGGCCAAAAGGGGGGGGGGCACCACTCCCCCCACCAAAACCCTAAAGTCCTCCTCCTCCCTCCCCCAAGCCGCCACCTCCATCCTCCTCTCCCCCACACGGCGCAGCACCTCCTCCTAGGCGCCTCCTCCTCCGGTGGTGGCCGCCATTGGTGTTCCCCTGGAGCTGCACCCCCGATCCTCCACGTCTTCACCTTCGGTTCTTCCTTCGCCGGGCTTCCGCGGGGTCGCTGTTTTGGGGCCGGCCAAAGAAGGAGAGGGGAAGGCTTTGGGAAGTTGTTCCTCGTCGTTCTTCGGGTCTACAAGGGTAACGAGAGACCCCATCGCTGTTTGATTGCATTAGAGTTGTCGATTCCATGTTTTTGGTAGTATCGCGTAATCTCTGTTAATAGATCGGTTCTGTATAGTATGTTGCAACTCGGTTTTGGGTGCCTTAAAGGCAGAATTGGAGGTTTGCGCCTTCTAGAGTTTTGTTCCTTATTTCATTAGCTTTCTTTTGGCACCTGGATCACGAATTTTCACCCAGTAGATTAAAAGTTATAACTGTTTTACTACGTGCTGGTCTGTCTGTCAGAACTGCTGGGTATAGTCGGTTGCACCTAGGTTTTGATCTAGTTAGAGTCAGAATCAGGTCGGCCACCCAACTAGGTTTTTTAAGATAATTTCACCATGTTTACATGCTGATAAAAATCACTTTATTTGAATCAGTGGTTTAAAAGTTAGAGCATTTTCTTTAGGGCTGATCAGAATTCTGGGCAGACTGCAGTTGTAGTTTTTCATTGGATGGTTAGACCTCTGTATTGGCCGAATTAGAGTTTTTCATCAACTAGAGTTTTGTAGCCAGTTAAGTTAATAAAATTTGAGCACTGGTTTCAGGTCTTTTGGACTTACGGTTTTTTATTGGTGAATTTTCTAGTAAAACTGCCAGATTAGGGATAATTGAAATGTTTGGGTAAATTGATCAAATTGAACTTTTTTTGGGTTAGTTTGGTTAGAGATTGAGGGAGGACACGTGTAGCATTTTTATACTCGCTTGTCCTCATTTCGATTATTTTATATTGTAGGCGGTGAAGCGGTGAGTGGAGGGGTATCTCAATTACCTCCCAACCCGTTGCAGCGCGGCAGGCAAGTAATTTGTATTCAATGTTTGATGTCATGTATGATGTGTGAATGAATGCTTACACTTGTTCGTATTTGTAGATGAATGCCATGTGTTCTTTTCATTTATGATTACTATTCAATATTGACATGGGATCATCATGACATGCATACATTATTTTGGTAAGACCCATCAATTCCAGTATGGGCACTTGAAATCCCATCAATTCCAAGATGGGTACGTGAGTCCACCATTCCAATGTGAGCCACGTTACGTGAGTCCACCATTCCAACGTGGGCCACGTTGGACAGTCGTATGAAACGTTCTTCATACGAATACTTTAAGTGAACACCGACGGGTGCTTCACTCGCTATACCGGTATATGCTGCATTATGTCCATTTCCTTCAATGCACCATTCCACTTCATCCATTCATAAATTCGTTTCCAGTAGTTGTTCAAATTATGTTTGTGATATATTGCTCATTGTATGCTTGCTGGTTACATACAGTTGCTTGCTGAGTCTTTGGCTCATTCTTGCTTTATTGTCTTATTTAGGTAAATGACAAGGAAGAATGATCTTGTGGAGGGTAGTTCATCACGTTGCACTCACTATCATATATCAAACCGTTTGAGGACTTTTATCATCATTATTTATGATTTGTGTTGCATTGTAATAAGCCATCATGGCCTTGTTTACCATATCTTGCTGAACTGTTTACTTCCATTTCGTTGATTAAGACTAGAGGATGAATACTTGTTTCCATATATTCATAATACTCGCTTCGCCTTTTCATGCGATTTGATGTTATTCATTTGAAGAGTAGTGATTGTAGGTGACATCTTGACTTCCTTATAGTCAGGGTGTTACAGTTGGTATCAGAGCGGGCTTCAGGTCCGTGGTAATAATATTAAAATGACACACTGTGCACAATAGGAAGGGTTGGGTAAACCATTGTTTTTCCGCAATTGCTTGGTTATGTCCCAATTCTTTTGTTTATCAGTTCGTTGAGCTAAGTATTTGATTTTCGTTCTGTTGTGTTGTTGTTCTTAGATGGCAAGAGGTAGAGGCCGTGGTCGTGGTCGCCCACCGACCCGTAGTGGTGGTCGAGGCCGCGTCCGTGCAGCCTACATCGTCTTCGTCTCAAGGGTTGGTGGTCCGGTGATCGAGGAGTTTGCCTCACCGCGCCTCGATTGCCGAGCCACCGCCGCAACCGATCTCATTCGCACCTTAATAAGGGAGAATCAACAACTCCGCCAACAATTGCAGCGCCATTCTGCGCGGCCGCCGCACTGTGGCGGAACTCATTGTCGCCTTTGCTCCACCCGAGGCTAGGATGAGCCTCCG
Organism: Hsuehochloa calcarea; assembly: GCA_036346395.1. Classification (NCBI taxonomy): domain Eukaryota; kingdom Viridiplantae; phylum Streptophyta; class Magnoliopsida; order Poales; family Poaceae; genus Hsuehochloa; species Hsuehochloa calcarea. The sequence continues at coordinate 21,310,967 of CM070598.1, read as the reverse complement.
TGAGTGGATGTCGCCGTCTCGACATTTTGATGGAGCAGTACACCGTTCAGCCGCGGATGGTTGAGGTACATGGAGCGCCGCTTTGGAGCCTTAGAGCCGCATCCGCGCGAAGGCGCGATTTGTGGCCTTTCACCAAGGGCCAGCCGACATCTGGTGGGAAGGGGTCCTGTCTTCCAGGACTCCAGCTCAGGGTCTTGTTACTTGGGAAGTTTTTGTGGAGAGGTTCAGGACACAGTTTTACCCTGACTCCTTCATCGAGAAGATGGAGCAATCCTCCCGACCTATGTGCAAGGAAAATGTCGATATCGAGTATGAGGCCGGATTTAATAACTGTGCGCTTTGTCCCACCGTGGCAAGTGATGATAAAGAGAAGGCTAAGAGGTTCGCGGGGCCTCAATCGGGAGTATCGCCAGACTTCGGGAGCAACAGTTCACGTGACTTTAGCTCGGTGGTTGAGCGAGCTAGAGGATGGAGTTGGAAAGAGCTCCTTCGCCGCAAGGGCATGTTGCAGTGGTTCTGTTATCGGTGGATCCGCAAAGGCCGAGCGGAGTTTCGGTGGAGGTGGTGGGTCTTTTCAACCACGCCGCTAAGAGGTTTCACAAGAACCAACCCACCCGTCTGCTCAAGCGATGGCGATCTTCTTCTTGGCGCCACGTTCTTCATCTTTCGCCCCACGATTGCGTCTGTTCGAGTGTCGGGGCATGAAGTGCTTTCGGTGTGGTGGCGGGCATCGAGCTTGAATGTTCCTTCAAGGAACATGCCAAGATGTGGTCGAGAGGGCCACAAGTCCTCGAGTGCAAGCAAAATCCGGCTAGTATCATCAAATGGGAAGCCGTTCAGCAGCCTTCTTCCTCCGGCTTCCACAGAGGTTCGGGCCAGACTCGACAAATAGCCTCTGCACCACAGCACCCTCCAAAGATGGGGTCCACTGCAGCTTTTCACTCCGCGCCTCTGCAGGTTCTATTGGAATCCCGCACCATCCGCCCCTCCGCGCTTGTTCCTCCAATGCATTGTTTCCAGCTTTCCGACGCAGAGTGTTGGTGCGTCTTCACTGCCGGTGCATCGTGGGTTTACGCCATGCCCACCCTCGAGACCTTGGGACGTCCCGATGTGGTGACAGTACTTTACTTGTTGATTCGCATGATGCCTTTGTATCGCTTTGATTCGGGGCTACTTACTCATTCGTGTCTTTGGAGTTTGTTAGAAAAGTGGGTTTGAGTTTTCACTTATTTCGAGTCGGTGGTAGTCGGCTCCCAGAGGACTTATTTCTAGCTCTACCGTCTCATCCGGTTGTTCTATCTTGATAGATGATGAGGTTTTCACTGCGAATCTTATGGTTATTCCATTGTCACCATTCGATGTTATCACGGTATGGATGGTTATTCCAATACCGTGCCAAGATTTGTTGTTTCGGAAGACGGTGACCTTGCTAGCTCCTTCCGTGAAGAACGGTATTCGAGCGCGCACCGCCGTCGATTCAAGATTTGTATCGCTAATCTATTCCCTAGCCGTCGTGCATCGACCATCGGATTACTTTGCTCCCTCAATGAAAAGACTGATTCTTTGCAGCGTATTGAGGAGATTCCAGTTGTGAAGGAGTTTTCCGATGTCTTTCCTATAGAACTTCCCGGAATGCCTCCGGTGAGGAAAGTGGAGTTCCGGATTGATCTTGTTCCGGGAACTCGGCCGTTGTCCAAGTCTCCTTACCGTTTGGCTCGGCCATTTCAGGAAGAATTGAAGAAACAATTGGACGACCTGCTGTCCAAAGGTATGATTCAGCGGAGCGTTTCTCCTTGGGGAGCGCCTGTTCTCTTTATTAAGAAGAAAGATGGCAGCTGGCGTATGTGCATAGATTATCGGGCGCTTAATCAGGCGACGGTGAAGAACAAATATCCTTTACCTCGCATTGATGACCTTTTCGACCAGTTGAAAGGAGCTAAGATATTTTCTAAGATTGATCTCCAGTCGGGTTATAATCAGATTCGAGTTCGTGAGCAGGATATTGAGAAAACGGCTTTCTCTACGAGGTATGGTCATTATGAGTATAAAGTTATGTCTTTTGGACTAACGAATGCTCCTGCAGTTTTCATGGAAGCCATGAACAGTATGCTGCATCAATACCTTGATGATTTCGTTGTGGTATTCATAGATGATATCTTGATTTATTCCAAGACAGAGGAGGATCACACCCACCATTTGCGGTTGGTACTTGAAACTTTAAGAGAGAATCAATTCTATGCCAAGCTGAAGAAATGTGAGTTCTGGATTTCTGAAGTTGGATTTTTGGGTCACGTTATTAATCAGAAGGGTATTTCAGTTGATCCTAGTAAGATTTCGACAGTGGTTGAGTGGAAGAGACCAACCAATGTTAAAGAAGTAAGGAGTTTTCTGGGTTTAGCTGGTTATTACCGGCGGTTTGTGGAGGGTTTTTCAACCATTGCTAAACCGATGTCCCAGTTGACACAGAAAGGTGTTAGGTTCCAGTGGTCTGACGCTTGTGAGCGCAGTTTTTGCTCTTTGAAAGATAGATTAGTGACTGCTCCAATTCTTACTCTTCCTGAGCCTGGGAAGAGATTCACTATCTATTCGGATCGCCCATAGTTGGACTTGGTTGTGTACTCATGCAGGATGGTAAAGTGATTGCCTATGCATCGAGACAATGAAGAAGCATGAATGAATTATCCCACCCATGATCTAGAGCTTGTCTGCAGTGATCCATGCTTTGAAGATCTGGCGTCATTATTTGTATGGCGAATCTTGTGATGTGTTCACTGACCACAAGAGCTTGAAATACATCTTTACCCAGAAGGACTTGAACTTGAGACAGAGGAGATGGCTAGAGTTGATCAAGGACTATGATCTTACTATTCAGTACCATCCCGGCAAGGCTAATGTGGTAGCCGATGCCTTGAGTCGCAAGGCGACACCTCCTATCCTCAGTTGTCTTATTGCTGACTTTGAGCGTATGGATATTTCTTTACGCTTATGGGTACCGCATGCATCGAGACTCAGTTGATTTTAGAGTCAGCCCTTCCGGATCGGGTGCGAGTAGCACAACAGCAAGATCAGATGTTCCAACGAGTGAGGAAGCGTTGCGCTGAGGGCAAGCAGGGTCACTTCAGTGTGGACAAATTTGATTCTTTGCGATTTAAAGGCGCGCTTTGTGTGCCACAGAGTCTCGTGTTAAATTGGAGATTTTGAAAGAGGCCCATCGTACTTTTATACCGTACATCCCGGGAGACCAAGATGTACAAAGATTTAAAGAAAAGTTTCTGGTGGAAACGGATGAAAATTGATATCGCACAGTATGTGGCTTCATGTGGGGTGTGCCAGCGGTCAAGGCTGAGCACAAGCGACCAGCAGGACTGTTGCAACCCTTGGAGGTACCAGTTTGGCCATGGGACGATATATCTATGGATTTTGTGGTTGGTTTACCTCGCACGCAGCGAGGAAAGGATGCTATTTGGGTAATTGTGGACCGGTTCAAGAAGTCTCGCACATTTCATTCCTATTCGTACAACCAATTCGCAAGCGATTTGGCTCCTCTTTATGTACGAGAATTGTGCGCTTGCACGGAGTGCCAAAGACCATTGTTTCGACCGAGACGCCAAGTTCGTTCCAAATTCGGGAAAGTTTGCAGAGTGCATTGGGCACACAACTCCGCCTTAGCACGACCTTTCATCCCGAGACATGATGGACGATCGAGCGCACTATCTGCACCTTAGAAGACATGCTCGGTGTTGTGTGTTATCTTGGAAAGGTAATTGGGAAGAGCATTTAGCCTTGGCAGAGTTTGCTTATAACAACGCTTATCATTCCAAGATTCGAGCCGCACCATACGAGGTTCTCTATGGGCGTAAGTCCAGTCCCGCTGTCTTTGGGATGAGGTTGGAGAACGGGCGATCTTGGGCCCCGACGGGTTCAGTGACGATGGCTAGAGTGGCGAAGTTAGGCGTAATTTGTTGGTCGCCCAAAGCCGATGTAAGAGCTACTGCTGATGTCGAAGACGAGATTTGGAATTCGAGTGGGAAATGAAGTTCATTGAGAGTATCGCCATCTAAAGGCGTAGTGCGTTTTGGCACCAAAGGAAACTTAGTCCAAGGTATGTTGGACCCTTCCCAATCGTGGCACGAATTGGGAAGCTAGCTACCGCTTGGACCTTCCCGATTCTATGAGTGGGGTTCACAACGTGTTCCATGTTTCGATCTTTGAAAGTTTCGAGAGACCCGGATCATGTCATTCCTTTGGAGCCTTTGATTGTCGTGCAAGACCTTACCTTCGAGTCCCTACGGTGAAGATATTAGAAGAATCGAACGGGTTACGAGGAATAAGACCTCAAGTATGTCAAAGTTCTTTGGTCGCATCGATCCGAGAGAGAGCCACTTGGGAGTTGGAGTCCCGCATGAGAGAGCAATACCCGACTGCTCGTTTAAGGTAAATGGTTTAAGTTGTAATTCCTGTATTTATTTCTTTCTGTTGATCGCTGAGTAGATTCGAGGTCGAATCTGTTAAGGGGTAGACTGTAATACTCCTAAATGTTCTAGAGAAAGAAAGAGGTCGGAGAGAGTAAAAGAATTTGTTTTCGCTCGGAAAATTCCAATCTTCTGGGGCTTATTTGTTATTGCAGACAACTGGGCGCAGTCGCGACCTGTGGCCCATGAGGGCCGCCGGCCCATGTAGGGGCCGCCAAAAGGCCAAAAGTGGGGGGGGCACCACTCCCCCCACCAAAACCCTAAAGTCCTCCTCCTCCCTCCCCCAAGCCGCCACCTCCATCCTCCTCTCCCCCACACGGCGCAGCACCTCCTCCTAGGCGCCTCCTCCTCCGGTGGTGGCCGCCATTGGTGTTCCCCTGGAGCTGCACCCCCGATCCTCCACGTCTTCACCTTCGGTTCTTCCTTCGCCGGGCTTCCGCGGGGTCGCTGTTTTGGGGCCGGCCAAAGAAGGAGAGGGGAAGGCTTTGGGAAGTTGTTCCTCGTCGTTCTTCGGGTCTACAAGGGTAACGAGAGACCCCATCGCTGTTTGATTGCATTAGAGTTGTCGATTCCATGTTTTTGGTAGTATCGCGTAATCTCTGTTAATAGATCGGTTCTGTATAGTATGTTGCAACTCGGTTTTGGGTGCCTTAAAGGCAGAATTGGAGGTTTGCGCCTTCTAGAGTTTTGTTCCTTATTTCATTAGCTTTCTTTTGGCACCTGGATCACGAATTTTCACCCAGTAGATTAAAAGTTATGACTGTTTTACTACGTGCTGGTCTGTCTGTCAGAACTGCTGGGTATAGTCGGTTGTACCTAGGTTTTGATCTAGTTAGAGTCAGAATCAGGTCGGCCACCCAACTAGGTTTTTTAAGATAATTTCACCATGTTTCCATGCTGATAAAAATCACTTTATTTGGATCAGTGGTTTAAAAGTTAGAGCATTTTCTTTAGGGCTGATCAGAATTCTGGGCAGACTGCAGTTGTAGTTTTTCATTGGATGGTTAGACCTCTGTATTGGCCGAATTAGAGTTTTTCATCAACTAGAGTTTTGTAGCCAGTTAAGTTAAGAAAATTTGAGCACTGGTTTCAGGTCTTTTGGACTTACGGTTTTTTATTGGTGAATTTTCTAGTAAAACTGCCAGATTAGGGATAATTGAAATGTTTGGGTAAATTGATCAAATTGAACTTTTTTTTGGGTTAGTTTGGTTAGAGATTGAGGGAGGACACGTGTAGCATTTTCATACTCGCTTGTCCTTATTTCGATTATTTTATATTGTAGGCGGTGAAGCGGTGAGTGGAGGGGTATCTCAATTACCTCCCAACCCGTTGCAGCGCGGCAGGCAAGTAATTTGTATTCAATGTTTGATGTCATGTATGATGTGTGAATGAATGCTTACACTTGTTCGTATTTGTAGATGAATGCCATGTGTTCTTTTCATTTATGATTACTATTCAATATTGACATGGGATCATCATGACATGCATACATTATTTTGGTAAGACCCATCAATTCCAAAGATGGGCACTTGAAATCCCATCAATTCCAAGATGGGTACGTGAGTCCACCATTCCAATGTGGGCCACGTTACGTGAGTCCACCATTCCAACGTGGGCCGTTGGACGATCGTATGAAACGCTCTTCATACGAATACTTTAAGTGAACACCGACGGTGCTTCACTCGCTATACCGTATATGCCGCATTATGTCCATTTCCTTCAATGCACCATTCCACTTCATCCATTCATAAATTCGCTTTCAGAGTTGTTCAAATTATGTTTGTGATATATTGCTCATTGTATGCTTGATTGTTACATACAGTTGCTTGTTGAGTCTTTGGCTCATTCTTGCTTTATTGTCTTATTTAGGTAAATGACAAGGAAGAATGATCTTGTGGAGGGTAGTTCATCACGTTGCACTCACTATCATATATCAAACCGTTTGAGGACTTTTATCATCATTATTTATGATTTGTGTTGCATTGTAATAAGCCATCATGGCCTTGTTTACCATATCTTGCTGAACTGTTTACTTCCATTTCGTTGATTAAGACTAGAGGATGAATACTTGTTTCCATATATTCATAATACTCGCTTCGCCTTTTCATGCGATTTGATGTTATTCATTTGAAGAGTAGTGATTGTAGGTGACATCTTGACTTCCTTATAGTCAGGGTGTTACAATCTTTCTTGTTATTAAGCTATGACGTGCTGCGATATCCTATATATCTATGAATTATTCTATGATTGTCATGAGATGATCCTATATATTCATAATTGTTTGCATTAGTTATGCGTATCGGTAGCGGACGTCGAGCAGTTGAGATCGTGGTTGTCGTCATGGGTTTTACCAGGCTACACCACTGTTCGTGTTGTAATAGTAGAGAAGTTCTTACCCCTGTTCCATAGTTCTGTGTTGAGCCTGAGCTCATGGATGAAGTTGTTGTCCTTCTCAAGTTTGTATCTGGTTTTCTGGTTGTAGTTTCTGATAGATCGTGAATTTCTTTTGAATGGAGGGTTATAATGAAGTGGGCAATCTCTAGTAAATTTCTGATCGTTCTTTGAAACAATTATTGTTCTTTCTACTATTGTGATATTTCTGCTCCACGTGAGCGTAGTTAAATTGCAAGATTTACCTTTTCACGGAAGTTCTGTTTTACCCCTGTTGGAAAATTCAACCCGTGTTCGCTGGGGTTTCGGGCATTGGCGATTTCTTTTGCAAGTTCTTTATCAAGTGCACAATGATCTTGCATATTTCTTTTTGGGATGCTTTAGACAGAGGTTCTCTTCTTTGATTTCTGATTTTGACAAATTCTTGTCCGGTGGTAGTTGATGAATTTCTCTTAGGTTCATGATTCATGGTAGTGATGAGATCCAATAGGTCTTTAATGGTTCTCTGAAAATATTATTGTTTTTCGCTTGTTGAATTTCTTTTATTTTAAATGATCTCCGACGATTGGCAATATTGATATTTCCATGTTTGTTCCTTCCTTCTCATTAGAAAATAACGACTCGTTTACTGGTTTGATAGTTTGTATAATGAGAGTTTTCTGTTGCAAGTTCGTCAACACGAGGAAGCATTGGCTCCATGTATTTCTTTTGGATCATTCCGTGTCTTGAAGTTTAACGATCTCTTTCCGAGGATTAGTGTTAAAACCCTTTTGGGGTGCCTTGTGGTGATTAAGTCGGAGATGGTAATAACACAAATTGGTTGGCTACGGGTTCCTATTGGTCCCTATATGTTTTTCAAAACAATTCTTGTCTTTCTGATTGCTGAGCTCTCTTTGCTACATGTACACGGTATTATTGACAAGATCATTCTTTTTGTAAGGGTCCTATCTCACTTGTTGATTAAGGGGACCTGGTTAACCGTTTGGTATTTTGGGGAACGGGAATTAGCTTTTACAAAGTTTGTCAAAGAAAGTCTTGACTCTACTTGTTTCTTTTGGAGTAGTTGGAATGTTGGAGTTTAGAACCTCTCTTAAAAAAAAATATCGAACCCCTTTTCTAATGTTATGGTGGAGTTGTGTGAGAGGTTTGTTTCAGCTTTGTGGTTTTCATACTAAGTTTCCTTTCTAGAATAAGTTGTTATTACAATTCCATTTGATGCTGAAAAATTTCTATAACGCGATTTGCCATGTTCCTTTAGAAGGTTTATTGATATGATCAGTAATGTGATGGCAATGTTGATTCCTTTATAAAGAAAGAAAGTTGTCCGCCTTTCGTAACATTTCTAAAACGATCAAATTTCCAGTTTTGGTGTTCATGCTCTTTTGGGGAATTCAAGTTCTTTGTGGTAAACATAGTTTGTCGAGTAAGCGATATGTTGAAAAAAATTATAATAGTTCTTCCATGATGCGGTGTTTTGATCTTGAATACCCGTTTGTTTCTAACGGTTAAGGTCGGATATTCTATTTTTGTGAGGCCTATGTTTTCAACTGTGGACTTCCCATATGTTTTCTGAGTTCGTTGCCTAATTGGTTTTCCCCTGAGTTCTGTGTTCCTTGCGAGGGGTAAGTGATTTTTTTTCAGTTGGTGAAGATCGTTTCTATTTGCCTCTTCTTTCGAGAAGGAATCAACCCATTCATTCCACGTGGGTCTTCCGAAAAGTTTTCTAAGTGTTGTTATGGGCTTGATGTTAATACCTGTAGTAAATTGATCGCCTTTAGTGGCAACGTTCAAATAAGAATATTTCAAGTTTAGCTTTCACGGTGCACAGGAGCTCGTGAATCAACCGTAAATCAAATTATTTTGGGTAACTAGAGGAATTGGATTAACCTATTGTTTCTTAAAGATTTCGTGTGATTTAGTCCGAAAGGCTCCTTGGTTTGAGTTCGCAAAGTGAGGTTGCAATAAAAGAATATTTTCGTTGATCCCTTCGAGACGAATTTAATCCGTTTGTTTTCCGTGAAATCCTGTAAAGGGAAATGTTTCGAGTTTTGTGGCTGAGAACATTTGGATCTCGTGTTTCCCAAGTAAATGAACTGTTTCGAGCAAGTTGGCCTGTTGAAGGATCTTATCGATTCTTAATTAAATCTTGTGGTTATTTGAAGCGTCCCTAAATTTGTTGCTCTTTCCGCTCAAGAGATGGCGAATTTCAAACGTAATATCTTTCTTTCGTGTCGGCTGTTTTTGCTATTCTCTTTTGAGGGTGTGCCTCCAATTATGAACTCAGCTTTCGTTTTTCAAGATCACCTTTATCAGAATATTTCTTTTGGTTTCACGCCGCCGTGATGAGCAACGCCTTTCGTGTGAATAAACTTATCTTTGTTCGCCTCTTCCTTTTGAGAAAGGATCACGCTTTGGGTTGCAAAGTGTTTGCAAAGGCTAAGTTTGGCAACTGGTTGGTGGTAGATGAGTAATCGTAGCGGTGATATTTTGCTACCAAGTTACTGGAGGAGTAGTAGAATGTAGAATGGTTTTGATCTGTATCTCTTGGGGAAAAATTAATTCACATGGAATGCTTGGTTTCGAAGTAAGTCTGAAAAGTGTTACGACTGAGTAGAACCTATGGTATAGTGAAACTTCAGAACTTCAGTTCATGATTGAATGGTCGGTGATTATCGAAAGTATGGAAACCTTGATTACTTTTATAAAGCAACGCAATTGGATAATGATGCGAGATTAGGCGAGAAATTTCTAAGTATGCAAGTGAGTGAGTACGTTAGAATTGGGGAAAATGTTGGAGAGTCAATCCGTTGATTTCCCTATATATTATAATTGAAATTTCTGAAAGGCCACAAATCGCGCCTTCTGCGTAGAAGTCAGCTCTAACGCCCCAAACGTCTTTCCATATACCTCAACCAATCTGCAGCCTGAACCGGAATACCTGCTCCATCAATGGTGTCCAGGCGAAGTGAGATCCACTCGCGGAGACTCATCCTAGCCTCGGGTGGAACAATTGCGAAGAATCGATTCCACACAAAGAGATGGCGCCGCAGAAACACCGCCGCAATTGCTAGCGGAGTAGTTGGTTCTCCCTCTAGAGATTCTGAATGATATCTGCTGACGCAGCTTGAGCCTCTGCGGCAGAGGAGCTGCTGAGGCAATATCTTCAGTAGTAGCACCAACAGATCTCTCAGACGAAGGCGAAGACACAGCCGGACCGCGTCCACGACCACGACCACTGATCGGTGGACGACCACGGCCACGGCCTCTACCCCTTGCCATCTAAGAACATCACAGCCAATAAAACCAAACACTTAGCTAAACAGCAATATAGCACAAAACAATTCAACAACGATTCATTAATCGAGTCGCGTCAATGGAAATGCGAAAGCAATAAATTACCCAACCCCTCCTACTGTGCACAGTGTGTCAATTTTAAGCAGTTTGAATTAACCACGGACCTAAAGCCCGCTCTGATACCAACTGTAACACCCTGGCTATTTGGAAGCCAAGATGCCACTACAAAAACTAACATACAACTATGCTTTAGAAGTATTTTAAACAATAACTCATATAATGGCAGAAAGGGATCATCATACATTAGAACCAAAGCAGGACTAAAGGCTAAGTTCATCTGAGTATAATCAGGGAGTGATTAAATACCACTAGCAGCATTTAAATAAACATAACATGGAGATAAATATCAACCAATCTTAACTTTATTTATTACAGTTCCTCAATTAACGAATGAAAGACATAATCGAAACTTAATATTGAAGATAAAATATGGTGAACTGAGTGAAAAATGCTTCTCTACTCCCTCCCAACATAGCCATCAATAACGATCACCTTGTTGGACCGTAAAGGCGACTAGAGGGTGGGGGGGGAATAGGAGCACGCTCACTTTTTCACAAATTATGAACTCAATACAATTTAACTCCAGTACCTATTAGAAAGCTATGAAGATCAATATACCAGTACAGCGGAAGACTAGTATTGAATCCAATTAAACCCCTAAGCAATATAACAAAATCAACTAAGATTACCAAGACTCACAGCACGGGCGGTCTGACCGTTATACTCAACCGGTCGGACCGATTGCTGGGCGGTCTGACCGGCGTTGTCTTGGGCGGCCGGACCGCTCCAAAATCGGTCGACCGGTGATGACGGGCGGTCTGACCGGCCGACTCGAAACCGATCCGCAATGAAAAATCAGCCCGATGACGAAGTTGCAATTAGATGAAACTTTTGATTCTCAACTCCAATATTTATGAAACTTTGCACACACCTTCTATATGCTATTGAGCACCTATTCCAATCGAATATTATGATAATTCTTGGAACGATCTTGAGCAATTGTCAATTGATTAACGTAAGGTCTAAAACCGGGCAGAACGAAAACTTGATCCTAAAGCTTGTTCGTGAGAGATTGATGATCAAGATGATGCTAGATAGATTCACACATATCACAGCAAGCTAATTCTCGTGAAAGAATCAATCACAAACTCGCGGATCAAAGAAAGCCCTAAAATCACCAAATTGAAAGCAAGAACGAAAAGAGACTTATCTCAAGCAAACCTTGCATAGATTGATTTCGTGATTGAAGCTGGATTACATCCACACCATCATGGATCAATAGACAATCAAGGATCACGAAATTCACCACAAACCATCAAGAGCCCTTGCCTCCACCTCAACTCCCCTAAAGACAATTAGGGTTTTGAAACATAAAAAAGCGAGAGAGATAGAGGTGCAGCCACCATCTCCTCCTATTTATAGTGGAGGCCTAAAACTCTTAGGGTTTGACTTAATTTGGGCTCCCGTTAAGGCCCACTAACAAACGGGTCACACACGCACGCTTCGCAGCGCCGTCTTTAACTTTTGACCTAAACCGCTTCACCATGCGTCATGGATTTGCCAATAGGTCACCCTTGTCCATCTTGTGTCACGCTTGAGTCGTTGACCTCACCCGCATCGCCGATCGCTCGACCTCAACTCTTCAAGTCTAGTCCCGATTCTCCTTGCCGCTGACCGTCGTTGACCACCAAGCTACCGCACAACCACGCATAAGAAAACACGAATTCGGGAACAAGTTCTTCACAACTTGACCCATGTTAGTCAAAACATGCATCATGCAAACCATGTGCCACGATATCAATGACTTTGACCTAACAAATCAACATCGCCACGAAGTTGGCGGACGTTCAAGTAATTCCGGTCCGACCGCCCGGGTGAGCGGTCCGATCGCCCATGGCGGTCGGACCGCTCCTCGTGAGCGGCCGGACCGCCCCTTAGACTTAGCCAAATTCAAGCTCCCAAATTCCGAAACCTTCTGGAAACTTTAAACCAATAGAACTTTTCACTTGAGACTCCAAAAATCATGAGACCAAGTGCATTGGGATCCCCTCACTTGCCTACAACACCTATTTTTGGCCCAGCTTATTTTGACCACTTTGGTCATCGCCGTCCGATCGCCCACATGGCCGGTCCGACCGATTTGGGACCGGCCGGACCGCTGCGTAAGGACCGGTCGGACCGCCCGCCCGTAATACACAGTAGCTTTGTCAAAACGCGTGAAACTACAAACCGTAAACGCCATTGCCAATTGTCACATCATCCTAAGATCCGGAGCATATCCCCATGAAATCCACAATCTCCCTTGATGAACACATTGGCAATTATCCGTAAAATGTAAGTAAGAGGTTTGAAAATAAGTTTACTCGCAGCTTTAGACAAAGGCACAACTTGGTCCATAAGCAAGAAAAAGCAATGTAAATGACCAAGCCGGCATCGAATAGTATAGGCATGTGAGACAAGGCAAAAGTAAGCATAAAACTTTGATTTCGTAAAAGGGTCAAAATTCTCACATGAGGTCCATATGAAAGAACAATTGTTCAATTGACCTATGATCATTGTGAGGATAAAAGAATGCAATTCAAGTTCGAATATTCAATAAGACAATAAGAATGCAACTCAAGAACTCCCCTCACTATGATCCTCAATTTTCAATTTTAAATTTTCGCTCCCTTTGTACAAACTTCTCCCCCAATAAAGAAATATCTATCTTCTCTTCTCATTTAACACATCTTCTCCCCCTTTGACAATGGAATCATCAAGGAATCACACCTTCCTCTCATCCAGAGATAATAAATATAGAATAAAGGAAGAAGCGTAAACAAAAGAAGCATAAAGAGGAATATGCATGAAATGCAATGGAGTGGCTTCAATTTTGTATTTTTCAATTTTTGATTACAAGAAGCTTTGGAGATTACCCAAAAGAACAAGCTAGTATCTCTAATATTGCACAAACAAAGATATCAAGCACGCGGTAGCTAGCAAGATCATGGTAAGACATATATATCAAAGCTAAGCACAAAGGCTCAAAAGTAAAGCAATGATTTGATCAATTTAAGCAACGCTCAAATTCAAAAGTTCATCAACAGAGATCCTAAAGTGAAATTGGCCATGTCAAATGTCAAAGTGAGATCAAAAATCTAACAAAGACCACATTAAGAGTCAATCAAGTCCCGTATTGAATCATTTTGCTCAAAATTTTGTAAACGCCCATTTGTCAACATTTTTCTCATTTGCATTGAATATTGAAGTTGACTAATGATCTAACTTAGTGACAAGATCCCGGACTAGGAGCCATCCACAAACTCATCTTAAGCTTCACCAAAAGTTGATTAAAGGTATATCTTAGTAAAGAAGATCCCGGACTAGGAGCCATCCACAAACTCTTTCTAAGCTTCTACCGGGCGACAAATCTTGAGGTTCATGTCATTTCGACAAGCGGTCCCCATGAGATCGTTCGTTCATCAAACTATCTCCAAGTTCATGTCATTTGACAAGCGGTCTCGTAAGAATAGTTTGGCACAATTTAAGCATAAGACAATCTTGATTTTCATTTTTCACAAGAGCGCTTTAGAATCTCAAGAACACAAAAGCTCAAGTAATGGTCAATTTTAGATCAAAGAGCTAACAAAGCAATTCGACAGGCCAATGTCACAAGAGGAGCACTAATTACGCAACTCGCTAAAACATCCACAAATTGCAATTTCTTAGTTTGAGTTGTTTTAAAAATTCTAGCTCATATAGTAAAGACTTAGCTACACATGTAAAAGCATGATAATTTTAGCAAGTCAAAGAACTAGATATGACATTGAGCAAGAATTGAAATACAAAAGCTCTAAAGGGTAATAGGCAAAGCTTCATCAAATTTAAAAGATAAGTGAAAATCTTATATTACAATGCATCTTTTGGATTTTTCATACCACTTGTTGTAACCACTTGTTGTATTTTTCATATGAATGCAATATGACACAATGAGATGCAATTAAAAGCCTAAAAACCTAAAAAGTTCAAAAGATCACTAAGTTCGTAAAAGAACAATAAAAGATCAAAAGAACAAGGAAAGATAAGAAAAGATCAAACTCCCCTCAAACCAACCCATAAGGATAAATTACCCTAACTCGCTTCTTAAGGAGGAAAATCGGTTTGATCTAAAGGCTTGGTAAGAATATCCGCCAATTGAGCTTGGACTCTCGAAGTGCATCACAATATCACCTTTTTCAACATGATCTTTAAGGAAGTGATAGCGAATGTCTATGTGCTTAGTCCTAGAATGTTGCACGGGTTTTTAGCAATATTAATAGCGTATGTTATCACGTAAAAGAGGAACACTAGCAAAGTTTAACCCATAATCTTTCAAAGTGGACGCTATCCACAAAATCAGCTCAAACAACTAGCGTGACTACATACTCCGCCAAGAGATGGATTGTGCAATGTAAGACCGCTTCCTAGAAGACCAAGATACAAGAGAAGTGCCTAGGAAGTGACAGTGCCTAAGGTACTCTTCCTATCTAACCGAAACGACGCAAAATCGAATCAAAAACCTCTAATGGACAAAGTCAAGAGCAGAATACCAAATGCCATATAAGAGGGTAGAGTGTAAATACCGAATATGCGCTTAACGGCTTGGCGATGGGAAGTTCTCTGAGACGCTGAAATCTTGCACAAAGGCATACCGTGAAATGAATGTCCGGTCTCGAGGCCAAATCATGAAGGATCCGATCATGTTTGCAGTACTCGCGTTGATCCACGACTTCTCCTTCCTCATCCGGATCCAAAATAATCGTTGCCATGGGAGTGGAAATTGGCTTGCAATCACCCATGTTGAAGCGTTTGAGTAGATCTTTAGTGTACTTCGTCGATGGATGAAAGTTCCTTCCTTGCATTGCTTGATTTGAAGTCCCAAAAGTAATTAAGCTCTCCCATCATACTCATCTCAAATTCCTGGACATAGTGTCGGAAAAGTCGAAACAAGAGCATTAGAGGAACCACCAAAATAATATCATCCACGTAAATTTGAGCAAGCGAGAAGCCATTGTCACGCCTAAGAATAAATAGAGTTTTATCCACTTTACCCATCTCAAAATTATTTTTAAGCAAGAAGGTCTTAAGTCTATCATACTAGGCTCTAGGGGCTTGTTTAAGACCATACAATGCTTTAGATAGCTTGAAAACACGATTTGGATATTTAGGATCCTCAAAACCGGGGTTGCTTAACATACACTTCCTCATCTATGAAACCATTTAAAAGGCACTTTTAACATCCATCCGATATAATTTAAAACCTTTTGATGCAAAGAAATGCAAGCGAATGCGAATGGCTTCTAATCTAGCAACAGAGCAAATGTCTCATCAAAATCTAACCCCTCAACTTGGTCAAAACCCGAGCTACCAATCGGCCTTATTTCTAACCACGTAACCATCCTCACCTTGTTTATTCTTAAAATCCAACGGGTTCCTATAACATTATGACCACTAGGAGGTTCTACTAGGTTCCAAACTTTGTTTCTTTCAAAATTCTCTAACTCCTCATGCATGGCATTTACCCACTAGAATCGATAAAGCATGTGATATATCGCGGGGTTCAAAAGAAGCAACAAAAGCCGAATGAGAGTAGAGATTTGGATCATTATACCGAGCGAGTGACTCGCTCATGTAGATTACCTATTATCCATTCCGAGGATCTTGTCTCTGAATGCGGTGGAGCGCCGGGTGAGATGTCGTTTCTTCGACCTCCGCAGTATCTGATGATGATGATGCAGCAGAGCCTCAATCAAGGTGAAGTAGACGTGCAGTGTTCTTGTATCAATATGGGCGCCTCAGCAGCAGATGAGGGAATGACATTAGCTTCGTCCTCATCTTCCTCCACAAAAATGCTCTCTGTCACTGTAAATCATCTCAGAGCAATTGATCTAGCTCTGGGCTAGTCTCATCAAAAGTGACATTACAAGTCTCTGAATAATGTTAGTCTCAAGATTAAAAACTCAAAACCCTCGAATGAGCAGGATAACCCGAAATACCCCATCGAAAGTTCTTGATTCAAATTTATCTAAGTTGCTGTCTTAAGGATAAAACATTTTGATCCAAAAACTCAAAATGCGAAACAGAGGGTTTTCTACCAAAACGAAGCTCATAAGGAGTCTTGCCTAAAGAAGGTCTCAAAAGACACGATTGGCAATATGGCAAGCGAGAGCAATAGCTTCGCCCAAAATCTCCTCGGTGTGCTATACTCGTCTAGCATCGTCCTAGCCATTTCGACTAAGGTCCTATTCTTCCTTTCCACCACGCCATTTTGTTGAGGGCGTGTGGAGAGGAGAACGATGCTCAATACCACGCCAAAGACAAAAAGAAGCAAAAGAAGCATTTTTGAACTCCGTGCCATTATCACTGCGAATTGCTCTCAAAGCACCAGGAAGCTCAGAAGCCAAACGAAGAACAAGGTCATGAAAATAACCAAAAGCTTCATCTTTTGAAGTAAGAAAGAACACCCAAGTATATCTAGAAAGATCATCGACTATGACAAGAATATACCATTTTCCACCGACTGACCGGACTCTAGCAGACCAACAAAGATCCATATGAAGCAACCGTCTCCGGTCCGTCACCATAACCATAGTCACAGAAGGGTGTGAGGCGGCAACTTGTTTGCCATGCCTACAGGGTGCACATACAGCATCCTTGACAGCTTTGAGTTTGGGCAAACCTCTCATGAGATCAAGGTTGCTAACACGTGTCAGATGATCAAAACCAATGTGCCCCAAACGTCGATGCCAAAGCCAGAAATCAGAAGAAGATGTAAGCAAACATTTAAGAGATCCAGCAAGAGATTCTGAAAAATCAGCTCTAAAAATTCTACCAACTCTAGAGATTCCAAACACGAGCTCACCAGTAGAATCAAGCACACGACAAGCATTTTTCTTAAAAACAGTCTCATAGCCATCATCAAGAAGTCGAAAATGAAAGAAGATTATACCTAAGCTTGTCCACAAGAGCGACATCCTTTAGAATAAATTTGTTGTTTACCCTAATTGATCATGTTCCTTCAATTCGCCCTTGTGTATCATCTCCAAAGGTGATGAAGTCATCACCTGTTGCCCGCGTGAAAGAGGTGAACCATTTTGAGTTTCCGGTCATGTGACGTGAACATATGGAGTCAACGAACCACGTGTTCTTCCCCTTTCCGCGGTAATCCTCATCATCATCAATGTCGTCGTTGTCAGCCATGAAGCACATGCCAGTGAAGTCTTTGGCCTTCCCTTTCTTTTTGCCTTGAGGGATCTCCTCCTCCTTGTCCTCCTCACTCCCAGTATCCACATCGCTCAAGGATTGATCCTCAAAAGCGGCAAGGACCCGGTGAGCAGCCTTCACAAGCTTATTAGCCTCATACCTTGATTTGTTGAAAGGAGGCTTCTTCCAAGCTGGCTTTCCTTCCTTATAATTGCTCTTACCTTTCAGCTTGGGGCAATTTGCCCGGATATGATTGAGCTCACCACATTCATAGCATGTCACCGGACCACCTCTCTTTTTGTTTCTCACATTATTGTAGGCCCGTGTGAATTTTTTAGCAAGAAGAGCTAACTCTGTTTCAGGAATACTTTCAAGCTCCTCTTCATGAATAGCAGATAAACAAGCAAATGAAAATCCAGAAGAAGATTCAAAAGAGTCATCCAAAGCCTTTTGAGAGGATCGCTACCAAAGCTAAATTATCTTTCTTGGGATGATCAACTCTTTTAATTTCATGAGTCTTGAGTTTACTATAAAGCAATTCTAAAGTAAGACTTGAAAGATCAACATTTTCTTCTATAGCAGTAGCCTTCATCTCCCACTCCTTGGTGTTGATTGCAGCCAAGAGATGGGTGGCATTTTCAGATTGAGAATATTCAATATCAACAGCTTTCATTTGATTAATTACTTTATTAAATCGACTGAAAATGTCATCGATGCTCTCTCCGTGACGCATCTCGAATTTATTGTATTCACGCTTGTAAACAGCTTTGACGCACCTTTTTGATTTGGGACGAACCTCATGATATGTTTCGAGAGTGTTCCAAATTTCATGTGCGATTGAAAGATTACAAATTCTATCATATTCTTGTCTACCAAGTGCACCATATAAAAGATTCTTAGCCTTATTGTTGTTAGCCAAAAGAATTGCGTATGTGTAGCAATTTCAGAATAACCAATGGGGCTCTAACAACATCCCAAATAGCTTGTCCCTCGCTCTCAAGAAAGACGCGCATACGATTCTTCCAATAGGCATAGTCGTGCCCATCGAAGATATGCGGTTTAGTAGAAAACTTATCCATCGCCAAAATTGTGTGACCGGTTAAGATCAAGATTGAACTAACCGGGCTCTGATACCACTTGTTGGACCGTAAAGGCGACTAGAGGGGGGGTGAATAGGAGCACGCACACTTTTTCACAAATTATGAACTCAATACAATTTAACTCCAGTAGCTATTAGAAAGCTATGAAGATCAATATACCAGTACAGCGGAAGACTAGTATTGAATCCAATTAAATCCCTAAGCAATATAACAAAATCAACTAAGATTACCAAGACTCACATCACGGGCGGTCTGACCGTTATACTCAACCGGTCGGACCGATTGCTGGGCGGTCTGACCGGCGTTGTGCTGGCGGTCGGACCGCTCCAAAATCGGTCTGACCGGTGATGACGGGCGTCCGACCGCCGACTCGAACCGATCTGCAACAAAGAAATCACCGATGACGGTTGCAATTAGGTGAAACTTTTGATTCTCAACTCCAATATTTATGAAACTTTGCACACACCTTCTATATGCTATTGAGGACCTATTCCAATCGAATATTATGATAATTCTTGGAACGATCTTGAGCAATTGTCAATTGATTAATGTAAGGTCTAAAACCGCAAGAACGAAAACTTGATCCTAAAGCTTGTTCGTGAGAGATTGATGATCAAGATGATGCTAGATAGATTCACACATATCACAGCAAGCTAATTCTCGTGAAAGAATCAATCACAAACTCGCGGATCAAAGAAAGCCCTAAAATCACCAAATTGAAAGCAAGAACGAAAAGAGACTTATCTCAAGCAAACCTTGCATAGATTGATTTCGTGATTGAAGCTGGATTACATCCACACCATCATGGATCAGTAGACAATCAAGGATCACGAAATTCACCACAAACCATCAAGAGCCCTTGCCTCCACCTCAACTCCCCTAAAGACAATTAGGGTTTTGAAACATAAAAAGGCGAGAGAGATAGAGGTGCAGCCACCATCTCCTCCTATTTATAGTGGAGGCCTAAAACTCTTAGGGTTTGACTTAATTTGGGCTCCCGTTAAGGCCCACTAACAAACGGGTCACACACGCACGCTTCGCAAAGCGCCGTCTTTAACTTTTTGACCTAAACCGCTTCACCATGCGTCATGGATTTGCCAATAGGTCACCCTTGTCCATCTTGTGTCACGCTTGAGTCGTTGACCTCACCCGCATCGCCGATCGCTCGACCTCAACTCTTCAAGTCTAGTCCCGATTCTCCTCGCCGTTGACCGTCGTTGACCACCAAGCTACCTGCACAACCACAGACAAGAAAACACGAATTCGGGAACAAGTTCTTCACAACTTGACCCATGTTAGTCAAAACATGCATCATGCAAACCATGTGCCACGATATCAATGACTTTGACCTAACAAATCAACATCGCCACGAAGTTGGCGGACGTTCAAGTAATTCCCGGTCTGACCGCTCTAGGTGAGCCGGTCCGACCACCCCATGGCCGGTTGGACCGCTCCCTGTGAGCCGGTCGGACCGCCCCTTAGGACTTAGCCGAAATTCAAGCTCCCAAATTCCGAAACCTTCTGGAAACTTTAAACCAATAGAACTTTTCACGGAGACTCCAAAATCATGAGACCAAGTGCATTGGGATCCTCACTTGCCTACAACACCTATTTTTGGCCCACTTATTTTGACCACTTTGGTCATCGCCGTCCGATCAGCCCCACATGGCCGGTCCGACCGATTTGGGACCGGTCGGACCGCTGCAAGGACCGGTCGGACCGCCCGCCCGTAATACACAGAGCTTTGTCGAAAACGCGTGAAACTACAAACCGTAAACGCCATTGCCAATTGTCACATCATCCTAAGATCTGGAGCATATCCCCATGAAATCCACAATTGGTACCTAAATAAATAAATAAACAAACAAGAATGAGCCAGAGACTCAGCAAGTATAGTAAACAATTGATCATACAAAATGATGAACAAGTCAACCACAACACGAATTATGAACTTATCTCTGGAACTTATATGTATGTATGGAATGAATGGATGCATTGAAAGGAATGGACTGCACACATGCTCATACCGGTATAGCGAGTGACACACCCGTCGGAGTTCACCTAAGCTCATACTTAACAAAGTCCGGGGATCCAATTACCGTATGAAGAACGTTTCATACGGGTGTCCAAATTGCCCACATTGGAATGGTGGGTCTTACATGCCCATACTGGAGTTGATGGGTCTTTAAAAATCTACTCCCATGGATGGAACATGAATAACGCATGAATAGAATGAAACATATGCAATGAATATCACCACTTTCTTCCACATGGATTACCAAATAAGAACAGAATATATAACATGGAATATGAACATGGACCACAAAATTAACAGTACATCAACAATCATTCAACCGAAATCAATATATAATAACACATTGTACTTGCATTTTGCGATGTGACGCGCTAGGAGGCAACGAAGGTGCTACTACACTCGCCGCCTCACCGCCTACACAATTATGTACTCAAAATAAGAACAATATGATACTGGACAAAACTACCGATGACCTACAATAACTCCCTGACTATCCAATACAACGAATAATCCCAAAACTAAAATCAGACAAATCAGCCACATGAAACGACACTGGACAGCGGCACGGAAAAATTCATATCTACTGATCTGGGACTCGGAACGAGATGAGTCCAGTGCCTAACGAAACTTAACGAGCAAACCTAAAAAATTCTAGTTGACAAGATTTTCTAATTCTACCAAAATAATTTACTAAATAGAAGCCGAAAGTGCTCGATGAAAACTCGTCGCACAAAATGCAAAAGCAAATAAGAACATAACATAACTATTAATCTATAAATCCAATTAGAGTGTTATTTATCAATCCAACTTTACTGACAATTCCCGTCATGTTTCTCAGGACGGCATGAAAGAATCCATCGTAACTTTTGAACCGTGGATCGGAATCTGGTGATCTTGGTGGCTATGGAAAGCTAAGAACCGTGACTACAATTAACTAGCAGGTGAGAACCTCCAGATCGGTCTCTAAGATGCTGAAATTGGGTACGCAACATTTTGGATAGAACAGATCTACTAGGGACAGATTTCGATCCAACCAAATTTATTCGAATTCACATCTACCAAATTGTTAAACGACCAAGAACGACGGTTGTTACCCTTGATGATCCCATGGAAGCGATGAACAAGCTCTTAGTGACGACGATCCCCCTTCTTCTCTCTTCCTCCTTCTCTTGGCCGACCACCGTACGCGAGAACCACCGCTCGGGGACAGCAACAGGAGAGATCGGCAAGAGCGCTCGACGTTGGGGGAGGAGGAGCACCACCACCAGGGAGGGGCGACAGCAGGGGAGGCGCCAGATGGGGAGTGAGGCTGGCGGCTTGGAGGTGGGGAGAGGGGGAGTGGGCGGCTAGGGTTGGGGGAGGCGGCCCCCTTTTGGCGGCTCCCCTTCCCTCATGGGCCTTCTGGGTCGCGGCCCGTGGCCCATGTTGGCGAATAAAAGCAGAAAACCCCCCGCCGAAATTGAAAATTCAGATTTTTTGTATTTGTCTTTTCCCTCCCCGGCTTCTATTCTATTTACCGATTCTATTTCAGGGTATTACATAGTGGGGGTTTGATACTGACATCCTCTTAGTGGGACATCACTTCCCTAGCTAGTTAGTAGTGCAGCAAGCTATAGTACGGTACGCCTTGTCCATCAATCGTGTGTATTGAGTGCACCGGTCTAACCTAGGACATTACGTAGTGAAGTGCGTGGTGGACGGTTACCCTGGCAAGGTCAGCGCTCACCAAACAAAGTTCTTAGGCTCGGTCTTTTTGGTCAAGGCGGTGACTAACCATACTTGCGAGCTTAGCAAGCCATTGCGGTATCATCGGAATGTGACTTTCGCATATGTGACAAACCTCATCATCCACCTAGTTACGGAAGACGTGTCCATCTTCCCCAAGGTGCTGCAGTCGAAAGTTGCCAATCTGGTTGGTTATCCAGTCAGCTATAGTAAGGTCCGATGAGCCAAGCAGAAGGTCAACGAGTCCATGTACAGAACATACAAAGAGGCATACAACCTTGCGCTGAGAATGCTTCACCAGATTGCCGAATCAAACTTCGGCACGTACTAATTAACTAACTGACACTAATTAGGACTAATTAAATCGTAACTAATTAACTAGGCCACGAATAAATACGTAGGACAAATATAACAACAACAAATACATTGCGACCTAATTTATCACAACTAACTAAATAACACAGATTTAATAAGGCCTAAATGATAGGACTAAATTAATTACGCCTAAATAACTACAACTAATTAATCATGACTAATTAACTAACTACACATTTAATAAAGATAATACATAAAAATTACCTGTTAATATGATCGCTAATGATGGCTCTAAACAACACTTGATCCACTGCGAAAAGGAAACCGAAACTGCGAGAGAGAGAGAGAGAGAGAGAGAGAGAGAGAGCGAAACGACTACGAGCGAAGAGTCTCGCTCAAAGCTCCGCATTTTATAGCCAGGATGCCAGAGCGGGATTGTGGGAGGAAAGAATTGCACGAGGGGGGGCAAGATATGACATGATGTGATAGAGACGGGACACACGGACGAGACACAAAGCCAGCATGCTTTGAAGCTTTCGGCGCGTCCGTCCCTGGGACGGACGGACGAGCGACGTGGAGAACTCTCCATGGGATGGACGGACGCACAAGCGGAGGTGGCAAGCGACGTGGCGGCTCTGTCCCTCCCTCGGACGGACGAGGTAGCGCCGTCCGTGGGTGGTGCAGACGAGGCCACATGGCTGCACGACAGTCGTCCGTGCCACCCAAGCACGGTGTCGAGTGCCATTTTTGTAACAAAAAAACACGAGGAGAGTGCCATTTTTGCTAATAATGCTCCAAACATTGCTCTTTTGGCAAAAAAATTGGTAAGAGCTCAACCGAGCACTATTAGCGGAAGAAAATAAGTTTTAGCAGTACAACAACTACAATCTAGAATAGAAAAAGTGACAAAACAACAACGACCAAGCACCAAGCACAAGTTGTTTTTTTTTTGAAAAAGAAGACAGGAGCTCCGCCGATCACTATTAGAGGAAGAAAATAAGTTTTAGCAGTTTAGTTGCTGCAACCTATAACAGAAAAATAGAGAAAACATAAACGGCTAAGCACCAAGCACAAGTCTTGGTCGCACCTAGCAACAACAACATAAATCAGCAAAATCAGAAGCCTAGAGCTAAAATAGCTATGTTCCTAGTTTCCACCTCCTCAATTGTCATTGATCTCTATAATTTGCTATTTAATTCATGCCATTATGTTGTCTGGACGTGGAATACCCTATGCCCTCGTGTGTGTACCATACCAGTCCTATGATTAGTGGCTAGTACACACATCCACAACATTGGTATTCACATCCATACATTATACATACAACATGAAACAACTATAGTATATAAACTTAAACGTTTACATTAGAACTATTTATTACACGGCCGACCGGCCAAATTAAAGCATAAATAGCAAGTTAAACAACAGAAGCATAGCGAATAAACTCAAAAGGTCCAGTGGTGTGTCCATCCATACCCTTAGGCAACCAACAAGCATAAGACCTAGCAAGACCCATCACCGAACCCTCCGGTACCGGGTGCAAAGAACGCGTCGTCCGACATAGGCTCATCCTCATACTCTGATTAACAATTTTTAAGAAAGATTTAGTACAATTGGTACTCACAAGACTTGTAGTGTTTCACAACATAATTATAAATGCAAGGCTATCAAAGTATAAGGCTCTACACTACAAGTTATTTTCATGATTAAACAATTAATTTGCAATATTGATATGTAGAAGTTTGCAACAGAAATTTCGAAGAGCAATTGATCGATAACGAAATATCAAGTGCATAACATAACAATAGTAAATTCACAACCCTCCTCGGTTGTGATCATTATTTCATTCTCATCCATAGACATGACGCTCAAGTTAACAACAATAAAACCATCCCAACACTTTCCAACAAGATTGGTTTTTGCAAAAATAGAGACTATACCCAGCAAAAACACTTAGCACACTCATTACCGTGAGCACAACTATTTAAATAGATTTACACCCTATAGAGGTGTACAACTTTACCCACACCCTGATTGACACTCATGGAGTCTATCTCGGACTTCATGGCTCTAAGCCATTTCTCAGAGTCTTGATCCATCATCGCTTCCTTATAAGTTTTAGGCTCACCATCATTCATCAATAATACGTCATGCCCATACCTTATAGGCAATTGACGCGGCCTTTTAGATCTACGTGGGGTTGATATCTCATCTACAGGTTCAACAACGCTTTGTTCGTCCTGTAGAGGTTCAGTAGGAGTTGAAACACTTTCAAATGGTTCCCGAACATCTTCGAGTTGCATCTTTCTCCTACTGACTCCTTTTGAAAGAAACCCTTTCTCCAAAAAGATACTATTTCGGGCAACGAACACTTTGCCCTCCTCTTGATTGTAGAAATAATATCATTTGGTTTCCCTAGGATATCCTATGAAGAAGCATTTATCTGACTTGGGTGTGAGTTTGTCAGACATCAAAAGTTTAACTTAGACATCACATCCCCAAATCTTTAGAAAAGACAAACTAGGACTCTTCCCAGTCCATATCTCATATGGTGTCTTATCTACTAATTTAGATTGTACCCTACTCAAAGTGAAAGCGGCAGTTTCTAGAGCGTAACCCCAAAAATACAATGGCAGATCAGATTGGCTCATCATTGACCGAACCATGTCCAACAAGGTCTGATTACACCGCTCGGGCACCCCATTCCACTGTGGAGTACCTGGTGGTGTAAGCTGTGGAACAATTCCACATTGTTTCAAATGATCACCAAAATCATGGCTCAAAAATTCTCCCCCACAATCAGATCGTAAAGACTTGATTGTCTTTCCAAGTTGATTCTGTACCTCATTCTGGAACTCCTTGAACTTTTCAAAGGATTCCGACTTGTGCCTCATTAATTAGATATATCCATATCTACTAAAGTCATCGGTGAAAGTAATGAAGTACTAAAACCACCTCTAGCTGTCGTGCTCATTGGTCCACACACATCAGTATGTATGAGTGCCAATAGGTTGGACGCCCTTTCATTCCGACCAGTGAAAGGTGTCTTGGTCATCTTCCCAGTCAGGCAAGATTCGCATATTTCAAATGATTCCAAATCAAATGAGTTTAGAATTCCATCACTATGGAGCCTTTTCATGCATTTCTCACTGATGTGACCCAAACGACAATGCCAAATAAAAGTGGAATTCATATCATTAGGCCGGAGTCTCTTTGCATTAACATTATAGATGGGTGCATCATCAAGATTCAAAATAAACAACCCGTTCAAAACGGGAGCATAGCCATAAAACACTTCATTCAAAAATATAGAACAACCATTGTTCTCTATAATGAACTTATAACCCTCTGCCATCAAACATGATGTAAAGATGATATTTCTACTTATAGCTGGAACATAATAATAATTATTTAGTTCCATGATAAATCCTGAAGGCAAAAGTAATGGCAAAATCCCGACAGCTAATGCAGCAACTCTTGCTTTATTCCTGACGCGAAGATTCATCTCACCCCTTGTTAATCTCCTACTCCTTGTTAGACTCTGAATCGAATTGCAAATATGAGCAACCGATCTGGTATCAAGTACCCACGAGTTAACCTAAGAATCAGCACGAAAAACATCTATAACATTAATACCTGAAGTGGAAGGTTTAGTCCCACCATTCTTTTTCAAATCAGCCAGGTATTTATTGCAGTTTCTCTTCCAGTGGCCTATCTCCTTGTAGTAAAAGCATTCATTCTCTTGAGTCGGGCCGGACTTGGTCTTGGGTTTAGGCTTGATAACTCGGATCCCATCCGAAACCTTGCCCTTACCTTTGACCCAAGTTTTAGCCTTCTTCTTGAAGCTAGTACTCTTTAGCACAATCATCACATGACTGTTGCTTTTCTTAATGCTGTCCTCTGCAGTCTTAAGCATCATATGCAGTTCGGTGAGATTCTTGTCTAAGCCATTCATATGGAAAGTCATAATGAACTGCCCATAGCTTGCAGGAAGCGAAGCAAGAATCAAATCTATAGCCAACTCTTGACTAAGTGGAAAACCAAGTTTTTTAAGCTCTGTGTGTAACCAACCATCTTGATCACATGAGAGCTCACCGGACTACCCTCAGTTAGCTTACACCCAAACAATTTCTTTGAGATCTCATATCTCTCAGTTCTTACTTGTGTCTCAAACATGCCTTTGAGCACCACGATCATATCGTAGGCCTCAATGTTCTCAAACTGCTTCTGAAGGTCTGAGTTCATGTTCATCGCAGCAAGCATGAGACAGCTAACATCAAGGGACTCATCACATGCCTTTTTATAGGCTGTTTTAAGAGCAGCAGCAGCATTCTCAGCAGGCACATCAGGAATTGGTTCCTCTAGAACATGTTCCTTTTTATTTTTGCCTAAAAACAATTCTCAGGTTGCGGGACCAATCCGCAAAATTTGTTCCATTCAGTTTTTCCTTATCAAGTATCGAACGTAAAGCAAAACTGGATGTAGGTACAGCAGCTTGGTGCCATGATCTACAACAGAAATATGCAAAACTAAGACATATGCTCAAGAAATGTAACTTCTATTAAACAATTTAATGAAGAAACTCCCACTAAATACCATATCCCTCTTATGATATTTTAGTGATTCAAGGCCCACGATCAGTTAATCTACTAGTGAGCTTATAAATTCAAAAAATAATCAGCAAGTTCGGAAATTCAAAATCAGATTTGAATTCCCGCCGAGCCATTGGGCTGAATTTGTCTAGCCCATCTTCGCTCACACTCGCTCTAGCCCACACTAGTCCTCGCACTCCCTCTCGCTGACTTGCTGGCCCCACCTATCGGAACACATCTTCCACCTCACTTCGCCTCCGCACGCTAGCACGCTCCGCTGCTCGCTCGTTGGTTTCGACCGCCGCCCACCGTTTTCGCACCTCAGCTGCCCCCGTCACCTTGCCATTATCCCGCACAGGCAACGAGACCTAAGATCAGCGCAAGAAACCCATACGTTGTGCCATTTTCTCGCCGCATCTCTCGTGGCATTCTCGGGTGCATTTAAGCCCCGTACCGCATCACGAGCTCATCAGCTCGCCATTCTCGCTTTTTGCAAAGAATCAAAGCTTCTCGTGCTTTACTTCACCGGAATGAGGGCGTCGTTCTCGATGCCGGTGAGCAAGCCTAACACCTCCAATTCCTCTGGTGAGCTTCCTTGCCCTTGCTACCTGCGTCACCATGCACCCCTTACCTCACTTATACTTCTTATTTGTTTGATATTGTTGCTCTGGAAACCCCGTAGGGTGATCGCGCCATCATCTTCTTCATCTCCACCGCACACCCCGTTTCAGACCTCTGCGTTCCCGACGCTCTAGTGAGCTTGAACCTCACCTAACCGCGTCATATTGTGTTCCATACTCCACTAATGTTGTTTCCTTGCTTAATATGGACCCAAGCTTAAGGACTCACCGAAATCGAGCTCTTCCCCAAATTCAGCCACCACCGACTCCTTTTCTGTTCGCCATTACTTCGATGATTCCTCATTCGATTCCTCGCTCCTACACCATCCTAGGGTCTCCAGTGAGCTAATGTTACACTTCTTGTACCATCTCCATCTCCACAAAGTGTCAGCACTGTGAGACACCTCTGTGTCGCCGTTGTTCAACATTGACATGGTTCTCTAGCCATCCCCCGACGTCATCTACACCCTTGGTGAGCTTCTGGTAGTCCTCTGGAGCTTTTGCGTGTATTAGTTTGGACGATTAGCTAGCGTAGCATGGAGTTGACCATGGCCGCATATGGTGCCGCCGTGGGAAAGGACATCGCCACCACTCCGCTGACCATTGGTCCCCGAGCTACTACATATAGCATCACAGTTGTCCCCTAGAGCCAATGCGCACCATCATTCTTTGCATATTTGCTCCATGCGCGAAAGCCATTTCAGACCCGAGGAGCTCTGTCGCTTATCGCCGACGTAGCACCATCACCATTCATCTCTCCGACCTTCACCACTACCCGGTGGGATCGCCGTCGAGAGGGGAACTCATTTCGCCCATCCCTGAGCCAAGTCACTGCTCCATTCGCTGCAAGCGAGCTCGCTAAGGTGCTCAGCCACGCGCAGCTCTGCTCCCTTCTCTTTTCTCTCGCGGATAGTGGGACCCACTCAGGATGAGTATTAGCTTAACACTAATGATAGTGGTTAAGTGAAACTAATCAAGGACATGTGGGATTGGCTGAAAACTTAATCGAAAATCTAATTTAAAATATGTTTAGTATATGAGTCACTGACATGTGGGACCATCCACTGTTTTCAGTTTTAAAACATGTTTTAGAAACCGAGAGACTACCATTGGACCCCAGCCATCAGTTAAATAAAATAAAAATTAGGTTTAATCATCAGTTAATAAGTAATGAGTCTATGACATGTGGAATTGTCTCTATTTTGTAAATAAAATCAAGAAAATAAAAATATGAGTCTCTAACAAGTAGGCCCCACATGTAAGATAATAAAATTCAAAAAAAAAATGAGAAAAGTCGCTTTTAGTTCAGAGAAAAATATGTATTCTCTGTTAGAAAGCATAAACCTTAGAAGAATTTCTCTGTGAAAAAACGTAAACATCAAAAAATATGCTTTCAACGTCACCCTTTTCTTATTTTCTAGAATTTTCAAACTGAAGCAAATTAAAACATTAATAACTTTTGCATACGAACTTCAAATTGAATGAACATTTTTTATAAATTCATATAAAATCATGCTCTATCTTAATATGCAAAAATATTTGGATTTTAGTGTTTTTTAAATTATTTTTCTATAATTAATTTATTGTCGACTCTTTTTGAATAAACATCGATACTTCGAACGAAATTTATGACGATCCTCCATCCTCACACTCTGAGATACCATATCAAGGCAAGCATATCCTTTGATCATGTTGATCCCATTATTTCAATTATCGTATTTCTTTTTGCAAAATCTATTATGCATGCGTGTATATTTGCTTAAAATTGCTATAATTGGGGATAACGGTATTTATATTCCTATTCAATGCATGATCCTCCTTGGAATATTAGTATCTTACTGTTGTAGCAATTAGGTTATGGTTTAGGCAATAAATGATGTCGATTTGGGTTTTTCGAATGCGAATATATCATAAATGTTTAACTGGGCTTTAGTCTTTACTAAGATTTGAAAGTGGATCGAATATTAAATATGATTTGGATGATTTTGAAATGATGGTTCAAAGGAGTTACCTTTGTTAATTTTGTATAAAAATAAAACTGAAAAACCTAGATTGTGACACGGGCGAGTTATAATATGAACTGACAAATGTGAGAGGGTTTCTCGCATGTAGATAGGAGAGATCCTCGCCCGGGTCAATGAAGGACCGAACACCTGTGCCACCAATCTAAGCCTAAGTGTACAACCTCATATGCCGATATAGGACGGCCTTAGCTAATTAAGTCATCGAAGATTAGCCTTGCATGTTGGTAGGTCGTATTAATACGAGCATGTGTGATTGCTCAAAGGGGCTCCCTTCACCGAAGCGTTGGGACCAAATGTAATACCCTGAAAATAATCTTAATTTTAATAATCGCGTCTTAAGGGTCGGAGAGTAATTAGTTAAATAGTATCAATAAGAATTAATTAAAAACGTCTTTAGGGCGTATGCGTAATTAAATAAAAAGGGGTTTGTGAAAATAGATTATTTCGGATTTTTTTTATTTGAGCTATATAAATTGATCTTTGTTATTTTAGAAAAAAAAACCCTAGCCGCTAGTTTGCTTTCCTGGAAATTTTTCTGCGCACCACCGTTTTTTTCTTGCGCCGCTTTTCCTGCTATTGTGGTCGCCAAAGCTCGCGCGTGGCCGTCAGGCTGTGTTGCCGCACCATTTGCCGCCTTCTTACATTACGCTACTCTGTTGTCTTTTCCGTGCCTCCGGTAGAAATGTCATAGCTACCGCCTTTGTCCGAGCCGGTCTTTGGAGCTCGCTTCCGATCGGCCGCGCCGTCTGCGGGCCGGCCGCTGCATGTCTTCTTCTTGATGAAGCCGGTCCAATCTGCTGTCGACGCCTTGATCTTTGCCTGCTCTGGTTGCCGCTGATTTGCCCGAGCCCTGCTGCGCGTGCGTGCGTTATGAGATGCTATCGCAGCGCCGCTGAAACAAGTGCCGCCGCCGATCTTGATCTTTTTTTTTCCGGTAGAAGTCCGAGGTCCGACTGCGTGGATCGCATTCTTTCTTACCGCTAATCGTGTTCTTCTTGGCTGTGTTGTTGACTCGACGTCGCGAGAGGTTTGCTAGTAATAAATACATGTTCTCTCTGTTTTGCTATGTTAATTAGAGAATATAACGAGATTGTTTAGAGAGGTTTAATTTGTCTAATAGAGGGTCGATTAATAGATCCGTTAGTCCACTGTTCGTTGTACATTTTATTCGGTATCGTAATGGCGAATTTGGAAATCTCATCTACTAGTTAACTGTAGATAATTTCGATATCTTTCTATAGCATATTTTATTACGTCAATCGGACAAGTAGATTTCTAGATATGTTGTTCGAAAGGCCGCTGTTTTTAGGGTTATCGCTGTTCGCGCTGTTTTGGTAGATCAGTTGTTAAAAATAGTAAATGACTTAATTAGAGTTTTTGATCTACATGAAAGCTGTAGATAATTGTCCAATGGTTCTGTAGGATCTGAGAACGCGTATTTTGGTTGAGTAAAACAAAAGTTATGAATTTTAGTAAGACTGCTGTTCGAAGCGGACAGATCTACTTTCTGGGCTAAATACGGAGGGTAGATGATTTAATTAGAAGTCTTCGTAATCTAAGAAAAGGTGGATAATTTTATGAAGAATCCAGAATGGGGTGGTTTGTGGTGATCGGACTTTGGAGTCAAAAGTTACGCACTTTTTAGTAACCGGTCAGCTATAGGTAACTAGTCGGTACCGCGTAACGTGTGATATTTGGGGACGGTAGGAGCGAAGCATTTTGATTGCTATTCTTGTTGCTGTAATTTGTATTGAAGTTGGTGTATTTAATATAGGAGGCGTCGTGCTTGTTGCCGTCTTCTAATCAAATCGCAAGCGTCCGCAACTAGTAAAGGCAAGTGCATGGTAGACGGCGATCAATGATCGATCATCGCTTTCTTTATCTTCTATTACCATTATTGTTGTGCTTTTATTTTATTTAATTGCAAGCAATGAATTGGTATGATTATATCTTTGTTGATAAGCATGATGGAAAGTTGGATATGATGTTTATGATGAAGTTTGCATGTTTGCATTCATAAGCATCTTGCATAAGAGAAGGTGATCATGATTGATCACAACTCCACGGGAGTGGAGGAGGTCCCCGATCCTTATGGAGGAACGGGCTTGAGAGTGAATGTTGTCGCGAGCATTCACTCACGCTATACCAGATATCTGCGAAAAGAAGTGCATGTGGACATATAGATTAGAGTTGCATTGATATTTGAGATTAATGAATGAGAATGATAATAGAAGTGCATGTGATGATAATGAAGTTATTGAATGTCATTGATATATTATTGTTCGTTGTATACGATGTGTTTGCTGAGTCGTGGACTCACCCTTGCTCTATTGTTGTCTTTAGGTGATCTTCGAGGATGCCGTAGCTGAGAGCGATTAGAGCACTTGGACAACACATGATCATTCGCCATAATAATCTTTTCATTCAATATTGGTTTACACATGGACATGTTAGTTATTGAATAAAGTTTAGGACATCATTTGGACTAGACTATTTGCTTTATTAATTTGGATTCATTGGTTGCTACTACTTTGGATTATTTACTTGGTTATAGTTCCCATTGCTTATTTGTTGTCACTTGAACCATATTTATGCATGTTCTTTTGTGATCCATTGATATAATTTGATGATTTCTTGATGTAATTTTATAGTGTGTCGATAATTATTAGTGTAAAGAGTAGTGTGGTGGCATTCTAGGCTCAGTGTTGGGCTGGGGTGTTACAGTTGGTATCAGAGCGGGCTTTAGGTCCGTGGTGAATAGATTAACAACTTAGGCAAACTAAAATTGTTAAAATTGTTTTAGATTAGTAAATCAACTAAAATTTGCTAATGGTTAACTAACCTAAAATTTGACACACTAGTGCACGAGAGGTTAGAGAGAGGTACGATTATCGCTTTACGCCTGCTCGTTGTTTATTGATGGATGAGTTTATTTTGAGCTTTGAACTCATTGTGTATTGTTGATTGTGATTGATAGCTATGTCGGGGATAGATGACGTGGTCGTGGTGGCCACGGTCGTGGAGGTCGGGTCATGGGCGTGGTTCTCGTGGGGCCCCTCCTGAGGCGCTTGAGATCGTGGTTGTGGCCCTGGGTTTTACCAGGTTACACCACCATTCGTGGTATGGGAATAGAGAGGTAGCTACTTTGATTACAGTAGTTATAGGTATTGTGTGTGAGTTTCTTTATAAAAGTTGTTCTCCTCCTTGAGCTTGAATTTTGGGCAATTCTGGTTATAGTTGCGGTTGATGAATTTTCCTTGAGATAGTGTTTACAATACAACGGGTGATATTTCATTGGTCTCCTTTGGTTCCATAAAGCCATTACTTGTTCTCATGACGGTTGATCTATTGTTGCTTTGTGTGAATATCGGTTAATAGCAAGATTGATTTTTCGTGGGAGTTCCGCCCTTCCTATTGGAAAATATGACTTATTTATTCACTTGGTATTCTGGATACTGAAAGTTTTCTATTGCAAGTTCTTTAACATGTGAAAACTTTGGCTTTATGTATTTCTTTTGGATTATTTCGAGTGCTGAAGTTTAATGCCTATTTTTCTGAAAAGAGTTAAAATCCTTTTGTGTTGACTTGTTATGTTTAAGCTAGAGGTGGTAAACATAGAAGTTCATTGATAAGGTATGAGTATCGTGTCGGTTCAGAGCGTGATGCATGATTGGTCTTAACCCAAATCCTTAGAATTGAACTTGATTAATTTGATATTGTCATAGAGTAACTACGAGTTGAGTAGTGACTAAGAGTATGTCCATACCTAATTGGAGTCATAAGAGTTATTAAGAAGTATGGAACGTTGATGAACTGGCTTGGACACTAAAATTGATTAGTTTGTTGAATTTATTGGATTTGGTACCAATGGATTAATCTAATTATGTGTAAAGGGAAACTTGAGGAGATGCTAGGTTATTGCTTTAATAGATATTATTTGTGGTGTTAACTTTCATCAGTAGACACTTGGTGATCATATTTGGTTGATAGCTTTACATATACCTTAGTATGATTAATTATTGGAATTGTGTACAAAAGGTTGAAGGGATTGAATACCAGTGGATCTAGAATTTACAGGAGGAGTTCTGGATAGTTCTTCTTTATAGGATGACACGATGAATTTGATTATAGTGTTGTTGTGACTTTGGATCGAGAGAAGATTTTGACTTTTGAAGTTTTAGGGTGATTTTGTTGAAAACTAAATGTGAGGAGGAACAATCAATATGTGTTGGTAAATATTCAAGTGATTCGCAAATGAAAATAGGTAGCAGCTAGACATCATAAGAAAGCTAGTTGATAACAACAATGGTTGGAGCGCAATTCCTGAGTGTTACAGTTTGGTGTTGAGCATCACTAAGAGTTGAGCTGGTGTGATTTAATAGGTGGCCTATACCTAGACAATTGTGGAATAGTCAGACAATAGCATATCCGTGATGAAAGGGTTTTGATAAAACCTTTTAATTTGTGTAGTGGATTCCTTCTAATATAAAGTAGTTGTTGTAGTGAGGTTGTATGGTTTTGGAATAATCTCATTTTGAAGATGTGATAGTAAAGTAGTACGGAACAATTTGGTGAACTTTTCGGGGCTTATTAATGGAAGAGTTGACGATAATGAATCATGTTAAGAGTGTATTATTCTTAATGTTAGTAAGATGGTCTGTAAGGAATTGTGGTTTCGTGTGGTGATGATTCTTTTAGAAAGAATGTAATTTGATCGCATTTCGTAATATCGTTTAAATAAAAGGTTTGGAGTTTTGAATTCATGAATTTTTGGAGTTCATGATTTATTTGGTAGATGAAATTGGTTTGAGCAAGTGACGAGTCGGAAAGCTTTATTGGTTCTTAAGTGATTAATGTGATTTGGTCTTTTTTTTTAAAAAAAAAAATCTTTTTTATTTGTCTCTTCTTTTGAGAAAGGAATAGTCGATTTGTTTTACAAAACCTTAAAGAGTGTATATTGGGAACTGGTTAATAGTGGTCAAGTATATGATGTTGTGAGACCCTGGGTTGCAAGTTAATTGAGGAACATTAGAGGATGAATTCATTTCATGATATAAATCTCATAGAGAATTGGATCTAGAAGGAATTATGGTCGTTGGGACAAAACTGATTATATTGTTATAATTAGTAGAACCTATAGTGAATAGTGATCCAAGAATGTTTGTTCATGATGGTGGAGTATTGGATTTATCGAATAGTTGGGATATTGTGATGGTATACTTTGCAAGGATATGTAGGTGAAATTGAATGGTGTGGTTTATTGAGGGTCCAATATTAGTGAAGTAAATCGTTTTGGGCAGTCAATTGATTAGTGATGATGGTTGATATTAATGATTGAGGATATTGTTTGGATTGTGGGAATTCTAGACAATGAATATGCGATTTCTATCAAGTATACCGAAGTCACTTTAGGAGTCCCGTCGTTGAAATTGAGCATGTGTTTTATGCTAGAACCTTGGTTGCCCAATGATCATGTGTAGAAGTAGTAGAACAAAAGTGGATTCCAAATAGTATGATGATCATTGATAGAATCCTTTGGTTTTAAATCGCATGTGTGTGTGTAGAGAATTTCAAGTTGATTATCCTTAAAAGATTGAGGTGATGTGATTGTGGGTGTAGATTTTATTTGAGGTGTTGGGAATCATTTGTCAAAATAGTTTCTTTGGTAGAGGAGGGACTATAGTATCTTTTATGGGTGAGTAGAGTCTCTCTAAACGGGCGCGTTGTTGCTCTCAAAGTTGAGCATCGCTTGAGGTTACCGTTAAGAGGAATGAGTTAGTGTGATGATTTGAAATCCTATGATTTGAGAGAGAGTTTATTCCTAAAAGAAAAATTGAGAGAAAAAAATTTGATTCCTGTAGTGAAATGCCCTCTTGATTCTTGTTTGAGCCGTGTGTATGATGAGGTCATTTACAATTTGAGTTGGCTTTACGTTGGCATGTGATTCTTTCTAATTTAGGGAAAGAAAAAGGATTGATTTTGGCATTCGAATGTTTTCTCTTTTGGCTTACGTGGTGTTTATTTGCAAATGACCTATTTGGAAAATGGAAAGGTTTTTGTGATGAATCTTTGATTTTGGATTTGACTATTCGATGGGGAATTGGTAACGCGTGATTGCGATGAGAATCCTTTGTTTTCGCTTGGGTTCTATTTATAAAAGAGTTTGTTTGAAACCAGTTTGGTTGTGGTCCTGGTTAAAGGAGGTACTCCTTGCAAATGTGAAGTGGTTGATTGGGAGACAGGGATGGGAGTTCTGTGTGTTATGTACTGATTGTGTGGTTTGGTACCAAAACGAAGTTTGGCCCAAGTTACATTAGTTTGTTTCGGAAGTTGTGGAGATTTTTGGAAGAAAGTGTATCGTTAGGACCGTCTCGTGTCCATGCGCAGGGCACACAACATTTTGTATAGCCCGATGTCAAGGTAGTATTTGAGAGATCAGGATTACAAGGTTTTCTTAGAGCCGTTGACCACCAAGTAAGACCGTACCTTCGACTTCATCGGCTTGAGTGTACCAAAAATGACGAGATGAATGTTGAGGCACAAGACGTTGGTTTACGCCAAGGTGTTGTGGACGCGTCACCGAGAGAGAGGCGACTTGGGAGTTGGAGTCTCGCATGCGCGAGCAATATCCGAGTTGTTCACGCCGCACGTGTTATTTTGTTGTTTAATTTCACCGTGCGCTTTTTCTTTGAGTAGAACGCGAGTAGAATTCGGGTCGAATTCCGTTAAGGGGGTAGAATGTAATACCACAAAATAATCTTAATTTTAATAATCGCGTCTTAAGGGTTGAGAGTAATTAGTTAAATAGTATCAATAAGAATTAATTAAAACGCCTTTAGGCGTATGCGTAATTAAATAAAAAGGGTTTGTGAAAATAGATTATTTGGATTTTTTTATTTGAGCTATATAAATTGATCTTTGTTATTTTAGAAAAAAAACCCTAGCCGCTAGTTTGCTTTCTCGAAATTTTTCGCTACCGCCACTGCTTTTTTTTTCTTGCGCCGCTTTTTCCTGCATTGTGGTCGCTAAGCTCGCTGTCTGGCGTGCGTGTCTTCTTGGCCGTTTTCTTCCGCCGGCATTACGCTCACTGTCGCTGCGGCCTCCCACCGGTTAAGGTCGATTCGCCGCAGCTACCGCCCGAGCCGTGCCGAGCTCGCTTCACCGGCCGTCATTGCGCTTTCGCTGGTCGGGGCCGCCGCATGTCTTCTGCCGCGCTGAAGCCGAGTCCAATCTGCCGTCGGCCGACCTTGATCTTGCCGCTGTTGCCTGCCGATTTGCCCGGAGCCTGCTGCGGCGCGTCTTGAATTATCGCAGCGCGCTGAAACAAGTCTTACCTTCGATCTTGGTTTTTTTGGTAGAAGTCCGAGGTCAGATCAAGCGTGGATCGCATTGCTGCTACGCTAACTGCGCGGTTGTTTCTTCTTGTGTTGTTGACTCGACGTCGCGTAGAGGTTTGCTAGTAATAAATACATGTTCTCTCTGTTTTGCTATGTTAATTAGAGAATATAACTGAGATTGTTTAGAGAGGTTTAATTTGTCTAATAGAGGGGTCGATTAATAGATCCGTTAGTCCGCTGTTCCGTTGTACATTTTATTCGGGTATCGTAATGGCGGAATTTGGAAATCTCATCTACTAGTTAACTGTAGATAATTTCGATATCTTTCTATAGCATATTTTATTACGTCAATCGGACAAGTAGATTTCTAGATATGTTGTTCGAAAGGCCGCTGTTTTTTAGGGTTATCGTCGTTCGGCGCTGTTTTGGTAGATCAGTTGTTAAAAATAGTAAATGACTTAATTAGAGTTTTTGATCTACATGAAAGCTGTAGATAATTGTCCAATGGTTCTGTAGGATCTGAGAACGCGTATTTTGGTTGAGTAAAACAAAAGTTATGAATTTTAGTAAGACTGCTGTTCCGAAGCGGACAGATCTACTTTCTGGGCTAAATACGGAGGGGTAGATAATTTAATTAGAAGTCTTCGTAATCTAAGAAAAGGTGGATAATTTTATGAA
The DNA here is from genome assembly GCA_036346395.1 of Hsuehochloa calcarea. Taxonomy (NCBI): domain Eukaryota; kingdom Viridiplantae; phylum Streptophyta; class Magnoliopsida; order Poales; family Poaceae; genus Hsuehochloa; species Hsuehochloa calcarea. Next base: position 21,273,103 of record CM070598.1, on the reverse strand, counting down.
GAATCCAGAATGGGGTGGTTTGTGGTGATCGGACTTTGGAGTCAAAAGTTACGCACTTTTTAGTAACCGGTCAGCTATAGGTAACTAGTCGGTACCGGCGTAACGTGTGATATTTGGGGACGTGTAGGAGCGAAGCATTTTGATTGCTATTCTTGTTGCTGTAATTTGTATTGAAGTTGGTGTATTTAATATAGAGAGGCGTCGTGCTTGTTGCCGTCTTCTAATCAAATCGTAAGTCGCAACTAGTAAAGGCAAGTGCATGGTAGACAATGATCAATGATCGATCAACGCTTTCTTTATCTTCTATTACCATTATTGTTGTGCTTTTATTTTATTTAATTGCAAGCAATGAATTGGTATGATTATATCTTTGTTGATAAGCATGATGGAAAGTTGGATATGATGTTTATGATGAAGTTTGCATGTTTGCATTCATAAGCATCTTGCATAAGAGAAGGTGATCATGATTGATCACAACTCCACGGGAGTGGAGGAGGTCCCCGATCCTTATGGAGGAACGGGCTTGAGAGTGAATGTTGTCGCGAGCATTCACTCACGCTATACCGGTATACGCGAAAAGAAGTGCATGTGGACATATAGATTAGAGTTGCATTGATATTTGAGATTAATGAATGAGAATGATAATAGAAGTGCATGTGATGATAATGAAGTTATTGAATGTTTGTTGATATATTATTGTTCGTTGTATACGATGTGTTTGCTGGAGTCGTGGACTCACCCTTGCTCTATTGTTGTCTTTAGGTGATCTTCGAGGATGCCGTAGCTGAGAGCGATTAGAGCACTTGGACAACACATGATCATTCGCCATAATAATCTTTTCATTCAATATTGGTTTACACATGGACATGTTAGTTATTGAATAAAGTTTAGGACATCATTTGGACTAGACTATTTGCTTTATTAATTTGGATTCATTGGTTGCTACTACTTTGGATTATTTACTTGGTTATAGTTCCCATTGCTTATTTGTTGTCACTTGAACCATATTTATGCATGTTCTTTTGTGATCCATTGATATAATTTGATGATTTCTTGATGTAATTTTATAGTGTGTCGATAATTATTAGTGTAAAGAGTAGTGTGGTGGCATTCTAGGCTCAGTGTTGGGCTGGGGTGTTACAGTTGGTATCAGAGCGGGCTTTAGGTCCGTGGTGAATAGATTAACAACTTAGGCAAACTAAAATTGTTAAAAATTGTTTTAGATTAGTAAATCAACTAAAATTTGCTAATGGTTAACTAACCTAAAATTTGACACACTAGTGCACAGTAGGTTAGAGAGAGGTACGATTATCGTTTTACGCTTCCGTTCTGTTGTTTATTGATGGATGAGTTTATTTTGAGCTTTGAACTCATTGTGTATTGTTGATTGTGATTGATAGCTATGTCGGGGGATAGATGACGTGGTCGTGGTGGCCACGGTCGTGGAGGTCGGGGCCGCGGGCGTGGTTCTGTGGGGCCCCCTCCTGAGGCAGTTGAGATCGTGGTTGTGGCCCTGGGTTTTACCAGGTTACACCACCATTCGTGGTATGGGAATAGAGAGGTAGCTACTTTGATTACAGTAGTTATAGGTATTGTGTGTGAGTTTCTTTATAAAAGTTGTTCTCCTCCTTGAGCTTGAATTTTGGGCAATTCTGGTTATAGTTGCGGTTGATGAATTTTCCTTGAGATAGTGTTTACAATACAACGGGTGATATTTCATTGGTCTCCTTTGGTTCCATAAAGCCATTACTTGTTCTCATGACGGTTGATCTATTGTTGCTTTGTGTGAATATCGGTTAATAGCAAGATTGATTTTTCGTGGGAGTTCCGCCCTTCCTATTGGAAAATATGACTTATTTATTCACTTGGTATTCTGGATACTGAAAGTTTTCTATTGCAAGTTCTTTAACATGTGAAAACTTTGGCTTTATGTATTTCTTTTGGATTATTTCGAAAATGAAGTTTAATGCCTATTTTTCTGAAAAGAGTTAAAATCCTTTTGTGTTGACTTGTTATGTTTAAGCTAGAGGTGGTAAACATAGAAGTTCATTGATAAGGTATGAGTATCAGGTCGGGTCTGTAGCGTGATGCATGATTGGTCTTAACCCAAATCCTTAGAATTGAACTTGATTAATTTGATATTGTCATAGAGTAACTACGAGTTGAGTAGTGACTAAGAGTATGTCCATACCTAATTGGAGTCATAAGAGTTATTAAGAAGTATGGAACGTTGATGAACTGGCTTGGACACTAAAATTGATTAGTTTGTTGAATTTATTGGATTTGGTACCAATGGATTAATCTAATTATGTGTAAAGGGAAACTTGAGGAGATGCTAGGTTATTGCTTTAATAGATATTATTTGTGGTGTTAACTTTACTGTAGACACTTGGTGATCATATTTGGTTGATAGCTTTACATATACCTTAGTATGATTAATTATTGGAATTGTGTACAAAAGGTTGAAGGGATTGAATACCAGTGGATCTAGAATTTACAGGAGGAGTTCTGGATAGTTCTTCTTTATAGGATGACACGATGAATTTGATTATAGTGTTGTTGTGACTTTGGATCGAGAGAAGATTTTGACTTTTGAAGTTTTAGGGTGATTTTGTTGAAAACTAAATGTGAGGAGGAACAACTGAATATGTGTTGGTAAATATTCAAGTGATTCGCAAATGAAAATAGGTAGCAGCTAGACATCATAAGAAAGCTAGTTGATAACAACAATGGTTGGAGCGCAATTCCTGAGTGTTACAGTTTGGTGTTGAGCATCACTAAGAGTTGAGCTGGTGTGATTTAATAGGTGGCCTATACCTAGACAATTGTGGAATAGTCAGACAATAGCATATCCGTGATGAAAGGGTTTTGATAAAACCTTTTAATTTGTGTAGTGGATTCCTTCTAATATAAAGTAGTTGTTGTAGTGAGGTTGTATGGTTTTGGAATAATCTCATTTTGAAGATGTGATAGTAAAGTAGTACGGAACAATTTGGTGAACTTTTCGGGGCTTATTAATGGAAGAGTTGACGATAATGAATCATGTTAAGAGTGTATTATTCTTAATGTTAGTAAGATGGTCCATAAGGAATTGTGGTTTCGTGTGGTGATGATTCTTTTAGAAAGAATGTAATTTGATCGCATTTCGTAATATCGTTTAAATAAAAGGTTTGGAGTTTTGAATTCATGAATTTTTGGAGTTCATGATTTATTTGGTAGATGAAATTGGTTTGAGCAAGTGACGAGTCGGAAAGCTTTATTGGTTCTTAAGTGATTAATGTGATTTGGTCTTTTTTTAAAAAAAAAAAAATCTTTTTTATTTGTCTCTTCTTTTGAGAAAGGAATAGTCGATTTGTTTTACAAAACCTTAAAGAGTGTATATTGGGAACCGTTAATAGTGGTCAAGTATATGATGTTGTGAGACCACAGGTTGCAAGTTAATTGAGGAACATTAGAGGATGAATTCATTTCATGATATAAATCTCATAGAGAATTGGATCTAGAAGGAATTATGGTCGTTGGGACAAAACTGATTATATTGTTATAATTAGTAGAACCTATAGTGAATAGTGATCCAAGAATGTTTGTTCATGATGGTGGAGTATTGGATTTATCGAATAGTTGGGATATTGTGATGGTATACTTTGCAAGGATATGTAGGTGAAATTGAATGGTGTGGTTTATTGAGGGTCCAATATTAGTGAAGTAAATCGTTTTGGGCAGTCAATTGATTAGTGATGATGGTTGATATTAATGATTGAGGATATTGTTTGGATTGTGGGAATTCTAGACAGCGAATATGCGGATTTCTATCAAGTATACCAGAAGTCACTTTAGGAGTCCTGGCTGTTGAAATTGAGCATGTGTTTTATGCTAGAACCTTGGTTGCCCAATGATCATGTGTAGAAGTAGTAGAACAAAAGTGGATTCCAAATAGTATGATGATCATTGATAGAATCCTTTGGTTTTAAATCAGTGTGTGTGTGTAGAGAATTTCAAGTTGATTATCCTTAAAAGATTGAGGTGATGTGATTGTGGGTGTAGATTTTATTTGAGGTGTTGGGAATCATTTGTCAAAATAGTTTCTTTGGTAGAGGAGGGGACTATAGTATCTTTTTATGGGTGAGTAGAGTCTCTAAAGCGGGCGCGTTGTTGCTCTCAGGTTGAGCATCGCTTTGAGGTTACCAGTTAAGAGGAATGAGTTAGTGTGATGATTTGAAATCCTATGATTTGAGAGAGAGTTTATTCCTAAAAGAAAAATTGAGAGAAAAAAAAAATTTGATTCCTCGGGTAGTGAAATGCCCTCTTGATTCTTGTTTGAGCCGTGTGTGTATGACAGAGGTCATTTACAATTTGAGTTGGCTTTACGTTGGCATGTGATTCTTTCTAATTTAGGGAAAGAAAAAGGGATTGATTTTGGCATTCGAATGTTTTCTCTTTTGGCTTACGTGGTGTTTATTTGCAAACAGCCTATTTGGAAAATGGAAAGGTTTTTGTGATGAATCTTTGATTTTGGATTTGACTATTCTGATGGGGAATTGGTAACGCGTGATTGCGATGAGAATCCTTTGTTTTCAGTTGGGTTCTATTTATAAAAGAGTTTGTTTGAAACCAGTTTGGTTGTGCGTCCCTGGTTAAAGGAGGTACTCCTTGCAAATGTGAAGTGGTTGATTGGGAGACAGGACAGGAGTTCTGTGTGTTATGTACAGATTGTGTGGTTTGGTACCAAAACGAAGTTTGGCCCAAGTTACATTAGTTTGTTTCTGGAAGTTGTGGAGATTTTTGGAAGAAAGTGTATCGTTAGGACCGTCTCGTGTCCATGCGCAGGGCACACAACATTTTGTATAGCCCGATGTCAAGGTAGTATTTGAGAGATCAGGATTACAAGGTTTTCTTAGAGCCGTTGACCACCAAGTAAGACCGTACCTTCGACTTCTGTCAGTTGAGTGTACCGAAAAATGACGAGATGAATGCTGAGGCACAAGACGTTGGTTTACGTCAAGGTGTTGTGGACGCGTCAGTCTGAGAGAGAGGCGACTTGGGAGTTGGAGTCTCGCATGCGCGAGCAATATCCGGAGTTGTTCACGTCGGGTACGTGTTATTTTGTTGTTTAATTTCAGCTGTGCAGTTTTTCTTTGAGTAGAACGGCGAGTAGAATTCGGGGTCGAATTCCGTTAAGGGGGGTAGAATGTAATACCCTGAAAATAATCTTAATTTTAATAATCGCGTCTTAAGGGTCGGAGAGTAATTAGTTAAATAGTATCAATAAGAATTAATTAAAAACGTCTTTAGGGCGTATGCGTAATTAAATAAAAAGGGGTTTGTGAAAATAGATTATTTCGGATTTTTTTTATTTGAGCTATATAAATTGATCTTTGTTATTTTAGAAAAAAAAACCCTAGCCGCTAGTTTGCTTTCCTGGAAATTTTTCTGCGCTAGCCTCGGCTGTTCTTTTTCTTGCATAGCCGCTTTTCCTCGCTATTGTGGTGCCAAAGCTCGCGCAAGGTGGCCGTGTCTTGTCATTGCGGTCGTTTGTTCTTCTTCAAGCATTACTACTCTGTTGTCTTCTCACCTCGGTCGAAGAAGTACATCACTAGCCGCTGCTCCGAGCCGGTCTTTGGAGCTCGCTTCCGACGGTGCGCACATCCTGCGGGCCGGCTTTGCTGCATGTCTTCTTCGCCGCTGAAGCCGAAGTCCAATCTGGCGTCCGACGCCTTGATCTTTGCCTGGGCCGGTTGCCGCCGATTTGCCGAGCCTGCTGCGGCGTGCGTCTTAAATTATCGCAGCGTCGCTGAAACAAGTGCCACTTCTTGATCTTGGTTTTTTTCCGCCGCCAAGTCCGAGGTCGCATCGCGTGGATCGCATTGCTTCTACCGCTAACCGCGTGTTCTTCTTCTTGCCGTGTTGTTGACTCGACGTCGCGTAGAGGTTTGCTAGTAATAAATACATGTTCTCTCTGTTTTGCTATGTTAATTAGAGAATATAACTGAGATTGTTTAGAGAGGTTTAATTTGTCTAATAGAGGGGTCGATTAATAGATCCGTTAGTCCGCTGTTCCGTTGTACATTTTATTCGGGTATCGTAATGGCGGAATTTGGAAATCTCATCTACTAGTTAACTGTAGATAATTTCGATATCTTTCTATAGCATATTTTATTACGTCAATCGGACAAGTAGATTTCTAGATATGTTGTTCGAAAGGCCGCTGTTTTTAGGGTTACCGTCGTTCGGCGCTGTTTTGGTAGATCAGTTGTTAAAAATAGTAAATGACTTAATTAGAGTTTTTGATCTACATGAAAGCTGTAGATAATTGTCCAATGGTTCTGTAGGATCTGAGAACGCGTATTTTGGTTGAGTAAAACAAAAGTTATGAATTTTAGTAAGACTGCTGTTCCGAAGCGGACAGATCTACTTTCTGGGCTAAATACGGAGGGGTAGATGATTTAATTAGAAGTCTTCGTAATCTAAGAAAAGGTGGATAATTTTATGAAGAATCCAGAATGGGGTGGTTTGTGGTGATCGGACTTTGGAGTCAAAAGTTACGCACTTTTTAGTAACCGGTCAGCTATAGGTAACTAGTCGGTACCGGCGTAACGTGTGATATTTGGGGACGTGTAGGAGCGAAGCATTTTGATTGCTATTCTTGTTGCTGTAATTTGTATTGAAGTTGGTGTATTTAATATAGGAGAGGCGTCGTGCTTGTTGCCGTCTTCTAATCAAATCGTGCGTCGCAACTAGTAAAGGCAAGTGCATGGTAGACAGCGATCAATGATCGATCACTGTTTTCTTTATCTTCTATTACCATTATTGTTGTGCTTTTATTTTATTTAATTGCAAGCAATGAATTGGTATGATTATATCTTTGTTGATAAGCATGATGGAAAGTTGGATATGATGTTTATGATGAAGTTTGCATGTTTGCATTCATAAGCATCTTGCATAAGAGAAGGTGATCATGATTGATCACAACTCCACGGGAGTGGAGGAGGTCCCCGATCCTTATGGAGGAACGGGCTTGAGAGTGAATGTTGTCGCGAGCATTCACTCACGCTATACCGGTATACGCGAAAAGAAGTGCATGTGGACATATAGATTAGAGTTGCATTGATATTTGAGATTAATGAATGAGAATGATAATAGAAGTGCATGTGATGATAATGAAGTTATTGAATGCTGTTGATATATTATTGTTCGTTGTATACGATGTGTTTGCTGAGTCGTGGACTCACCCTTGCTCTATTGTTGTCTTTAGGTGATCTTCGAGGATGCCGTAGCTGAGAGCGATTAGAGCACTTGGACAACACATGATCATTCGCCATAATAATCTTTTCATTCAATATTGGTTTACACATGGACATGTTAGTTATTGAATAAAGTTTAGGACATCATTTGGACTAGACTATTTGCTTTATTAATTTGGATTCATTGGTTGCTACTACTTTGGATTATTTACTTGGTTATAGTTCCCATTGCTTATTTGTTGTCACTTGAACCATATTTATGCATGTTCTTTTGTGATCCATTGATATAATTTGATGATTTCTTGATGTAATTTTATAGTGTGTCGATAATTATTAGTGTAAAGAGTAGTGTGGTGGCATTCTAGGCTCAGTGTTGGGCTGGGGTGTTACACCAAAGCCTTCCGACACAATGGCTAATACCTCACTATGACGGGAGGTACCCGAGATTGAAGTGAGGGTTTTTATTGTCAAGCTACTGCAAGGCTAGGACTAAGTGATGTAAAGGCTTTGTTACGTGCTCTAGACTGCTTACTAAAAGATCATGAGCGGTGGCATCAACGGATGCCGGATAAACTAGAGAATTTGTATACTGTGGGTAAAGTTGTATACTTCTGCAGAGTATAAATCTATTTAAATATCCATACTCGCGGTCATGAGCGTGCTTAGTGCAGCCACATCGGATATAGTCTCTAATTTTGCAAAAACAGTTTTATTCGGGAAATGTTGGGATGGATATTTTTGGTGATATTTGAATTGAGTGCCATGGTACGGCTGAAAATAAAATGTTGATCGCAGCCAAGGAGGGTTGTGATTTGTTATTTATTAAATTACTTACTTGTTGTTCTTTATATATTTAACTGTTCTTCAAACTTTCGTTGCAAAATACTATGTATTGATATTGCAAATAAAATTTGCTACATGTTGTAAACAACTTGTAGCATAGAGCCTCCTCCATTGTTAGCCATGTATATATATATAAATTTTGCAATACACTATAAGTCTTGCTGAGTACGCAATGCACTCAATCTTGTTTAAATTATTGTTCAGAGGATGAGGATAACCACATGCCGAATGACGTCTTCTTCGGTCTTGGTACCGGGGGTACAGTAACAGGTCTTTCTAGGGTTTACTCCTTGTAGGTTGCCTGAGGGTTTGGATGGACATGTCACTGGGCTTTTGCTTTTAATCTACTGAATTTTTAATGCTACTTCTGATACTTGAACTTTTATTTGGCTTCTGGTCGGCCCTTGAATTGTAAACTATGTAATCATATAAGTTTATGTACCGTATTTATTTTATGTTGTATGTAATTGTGTATGGATGTGTATGTCAATGTTGTAGATGCGTGTAGTAGTCACTGATCATGGGGTTAGTACGGTACACACACGAGAATTTTGGGTATTCAATGCTCAGGGTTCGATATTTTGTATTTTATTATATATACGCGTATGAACGTATCAATGTTCTGGGAGAAATGACATTTCACATTATCGACATATCTGGACAACCTAGTTCTAAAGTCCGAACGCGTATCCTACGAATCCTGAGTCTGCCACCGTGTGACTCCAACAATTTTATGCATAATTAATGGTAGCACTCTACGTACGAAGAGGTTACTTCATTAGCTGAGTGAGAATATTGTGCGGTGATCCCAGGATCCGCGCTGAGGATGGAAAGATAGGTAAATGCAGGAACTATTTGCTTTGCTGTTGAGTGTTTATTGACATAGATTACTTGATGCTCTAGCCGCTCTACACTATGCAAATCGCTAGAAGTAGTGTTAGATCAATGCATGGTTTGGTTGGTGTACTACAGAGTACAAACCAATCATTGTGAGTTATATAGCTTTCGTTGATCAATGTATATGCCCATGATCAAATTTCGCTGCTGAAACTTGCAAATCATTCTCTTTCAATATACATGGTGTGCATGTACCTTTGATCACATGTGTACATATATCATCAATTAATCTACAACTTTAACAAGGTTTCAAGTGGATTTAATGTGCTTGTTATGGTAAAGGTAACTGACTAACTGTGAAAGGACGTACCACATAGACCTAAAGTACATCTGCACATGACTCTTAACCAACGTAGTTGATTACGAATGATACTTAATTACCCCCAAAAACTTTACGTAGCTATAGCGCTCAATGAATTTCATGGTTAAACAACACATAATTTAAAGGAAAAACTTGAGAAATATTATGCAGCTTTGACCTACCGGACAAAGCTTGCTTGTTTCTGAAAGCATGCACTCACTTTAGCTTTCTAGAATGCTTGCATTAAGTAAATGAGATCGACTTCCAAAAGGCAGCCGGCTTCTCAACTCCCCATGACACCTTATGAGCTAGCCAAATCTTTTATCCAGGGGGACCATATTTGGTTCTCATCAATAAACTAAGGAATGCACTTTGTTTAGGAATTAGCACTGTGCAACAATACTTTGTGTGAAGATTTTGAAACAAACAACCCCACTAGGCTTTGTTGGACCCTTACCCAACCAAAAGAAAGCAAGAACAAGAAAAGGGATATTATTTTGCCCAAGAACACAATCCCATTTAGTAAGGGGACACATGAGAGGGTAGTACGTAGTGGGGAGATAAAGGGAGAAGTTGCATAGAGGAGAGGCCGAGAGGGAGAGATCAGAAGATTATATATGTGGTCATAAACATACGTCATATATAATTAGGAGAAAGGGAAATGGTCAGGGTAATTTACACTAATCTTATGTTAACTTATATGTCAACAGTTGTCTAATTGTGCAAATTAGAATGCGAGACTTACTCCACCGTGCCAACTAGATCATCATTGCAATTAACAGCAACTACTAGCGGAATTGTCCGCGCAATTACGTGGCAAGATATGACAACAAATTGTATTTTTTTAATAGCTCCAATGCTTTTGGAAAATAGAACGGTTGTAATATCTACTTATGATTAATATGCACTGTTATAATCTAATCCCACCGACATAAGTGGAAATTTCTAAGAATTATGTTTTTATGATTTAATGATTATTATGATATTTTTTTAAGGCTCTACTGAGATCGATATATGTATATATATATATATATATATATATGGTGCTGTACGTGAATTCTTTATCCCCTTGCGTAAACTTGAAGTTTGAGGACCTACCTGACAATGATACGTACGGAGAGTTATATATATATAACCTCGAGTGAAAAGAAGAGAAATCAGTGGACAATGCCCACATATTCCGCGATACATTGCTCCCTCCATATGATCGATAGGGCCGAAAGGAAACAGCACCGAAGGTGCAAGAGATGCTCCCCAGTATACCTAGTAATTAATCATTTCACACTTTTCTTTTTTCTCTATGATCACTAGCTCCATTGTTCATTCATAGATGTATCCGGGTTATCGGATCCGCACCGCCGTTCGACCTCTACCCTATATATAACTCCTAAACATAACCAAACCAAACCAAACCTGACTATCAAACGTACTCAACCCACTAGTCGGATCGAGTACGACCCGTAATAAGTATAGAACCGCAACCGTTGCGATCGACAGCCCGTTAAACATGCCATGTGCCCCACTGGATTCAGTATATCTACCCGAGACCCGGAAAACCGCGTATGCATCCACCCGTCCAATATTTATTTAGATTATATACGTAGTGCATGTCATGCATGGAAGCAGCGTATGTGTAATGTAGGAGTAGTATATCGTACAGCTAGGCTAGGTCAGTCCAGCCGGCGGCGGGCCCCTCGAGCCCACATGGCCTGCAGCCGGATCCGACGGGCCCGGTGCGCCGTGGCCCGTCGACCGAGGGATCCTGGACGGTTGCGCGCCGGCGGGCGGGCCCGCGTGTCGCCGGCCGACCCGGCAGGCTGCGCCCCAGCCACCACCTCAGCCTAGCCTAGCTAGCGTCTACGTGTGCGCCTGCATCCGCATGTGCCCATGCGATGCGTTGCGTTGGCTTCCCTCCTATAAAACATGCACCCCAAGCCTCCCCTAGAGGCCACGCCAACACATCGGTCGTCTCTGTCTGAGATCATCGTCAGATCGCATCGACTGGATCGAGCACAATTCGTAAGACCTTAGAGAGGTAGCTAGCTGAGACACCGCCGGAGATATACGTACTTGTACGTCGGGAAATGGAAGCCGCCGTGGGCTACGTGAGCGCTGTCGACGCCGACAACCTCAGGGCCACCGAGCTGAGGCTTGGCCTGCCGGGCACCGTCGACGACGACGACCAGCCTCAGAAGACGCCGGCGCCGTCACCACCGTCGACGCCGAGGGGCAAGAAGCGCACCCTCGACGTTGCAGAGGGCACCGCCGAGGAGGCCGACATGTGCGACGACGTCGAGGCCGCACCGCCGGTAGCCAAGTGAGTACTCCTCCTCAACCTTTCAGATCATATGACCTTCTTCAAAATATATGATTAGTCTTAGCTAGCTAGGGTTCTTACATGCTGGCTTGTTACTGACGTGGCAACTATTGCAGGGCACAAGTGGTAGGGTGGCCGCCGGTGAGGTCGTACAGGAAGAGCTGCTTCCAAGCTGCAGCGAGCAAGAGCAAGGCGGGCAAAGAGGAGGCCAGCAACAACACAGCATCTGCAGCAGCAGCAAGCACCCACACCAACGGCCCCTTCGTGAAAGTGAGCATGGATGGAGCCCCATACCTGAGGAAGATAGACCTGAAGATGTACAAGGGCTACAGGGAGCTCAGGGAGGCCCTGGAGGCCATGTTCGTCTGCTTCTCAGGGCTAGACGGGTCCAACGGCGGCGCAAACCCGTCGGAGTTTGCGATAACCTACGAGGACAAGGATGGCGACTTGATGCTTGTTGGAGATGTGCCCTTCGAGTAAGTGTTTTGAGCTCTTCGTCTTTTGAGGTGTAAACTAAAGATCTTCTTGTTAAATTTATGTGAAGCAGTGACTTATGATATCAATCTTTGCTCTTGTGTTTTTGCAGTATGTTCACCAGCACCTGCAAGAAGTTGAGGATCATGAAGAGATCTGAAGCAACAGGCCTAGGATCACCAAGGCAAATGAAGATTTGAGAGCTAGAGATGTCACGAGCTTTTTTTTTTCCTTTTTTTTTTTCTTTTCTTCTGGGTTCCCCAAGCCAAAGGAGATGAGAGCTTGGTGTGCATCAAAGTGCACACATGGATGTGTGGCTTTGTTCGATCTTTAAACTAGGTATTTAGAAGCACAGAGGAGATGTGGAGATTTGAGTTAACTCTCCCCATGCGTTTGTACAAACACAACAGTTATATTAATTGTTGATTACTTATAATCATGCATGTTGCTAGAGGGAAGAAGAACTGGCTCTCTTTCCCTTGATTTTCCCCTTGGCTATGCTTTTATATTCAGTTGTTAAGTCACTGTATCTTTACTCTTGTTGGTTGTTTGTCAGGACATCAGTTGCTTCTCCCATTAATCTTTCAGTTTCTCTTTTGTTTCCAATAACACTTTTATTTTTTTTTAAAGATGTATATTTGCTGTTTCACAAAATAGAGCGAGAGAGAGAAATGTAGAGAAAGATGTATATTTTGCACTTTGCAGCACAGTCAAAGAGCAACTTGTTGCATCTGAAAGATCAAATTGACTTGAAACGAAAGCATGAAGCAAACAAGTTTATCATGTGCTTCGAAGATTAAAATTTGATCATGGCCTCATGGCTGATCACTGGATCCAATACCAATCTGAATTTTGACCTGGTTAAGTCGGTCAAATGAGAGAGAGAGAGAGAGTAAATATAATTCAACCAGATTGGTCAAGAAACAAAGCCCATGCAGAGCGCCGAAGACCGGCTGCGTTGGTCGATCCATGGGCGGACAGCATACATGTGGTGCACATGAGAGCCGCATCGAAGCATCCATTGGCACCAGAAATTAATCAATTAATCACAACTGCAAAAAAAGAAATCAATTAATCAAGTCTTTATCCACCTCTCAAAACACCAATCAATAAATCTTTATAATAGTCCCGAAAGTATATATATAAAAGAAATCGGATTTGCTAATTTTTAGTTGTCTGAAATTTTCTTATGTATCAGTCGTCTACCATTGCACAGTACTAAGCTAGTACCAACTGATGTATAATTTTAGCATAATTTTACTGTAACTTTTAATTCTATTTGTTTTTGTTTTTGTATTTTTTTTGTATATGTATGGTTCACCTGAATTTACTTTTGTCCAATTTTAATTCTTTTTTGTATTTGTATGGTTGACCTACATTTACTTTTGTCTATTTTAGAAAGAGACAATCTGACTCATAGAATGTTGATCCAACGATGAGAAAAAATGACTGATGAGAAAAGGTGATTGATGGATAAAAAAATTTCAGTTTTAACATAAACACTCCCAAAAAGAATGCCTTCTGGGATGGTGTGGTTGGTGGTTTGTTTGCTGTAGATCCATGTGCGGGAGATAAAGAAAATATCAAGCCCCTATCTGCACATATTTTTTCCTGTGCGATTTCAGGCCAGGTACAACCAGAGGGGTATCAAGTATCAAGTAGTATATCAACGTACATCGTGGTGGTTCGGCGTATGCCGTAGTAGTGAGATATACATGCTGCAAGATTTGGATATATATTTGGTATTGTGATCCTCTGTATCTGGATATCTGCTTCCATGTAGCAAATCTGCCACCTCTTTGCGTCAGAGACATCCAAAAGATACAGTAAAAACGTAAATGCCCAAAGGATAGTTCTTCAAGATAGCATAACAGGTGTGATGGTATTGTTGCCTCATCTGGGTTAAGGAGCACATCACTTATCAGATGAACTGATGCAACACCAACGGATATACATATACTCAGGCAACAGGCCTGTCTAATTCATTACATTTGCGTCTGTCATGCCTACTGCTGACTAGAACAGATGGCCGTGCGCCTCTCTGATAAGCTTCCAGAGCCTACCTATGTACAGCAAAATTGACGCAGCACGGATGAATTAGTTCTTCAAAATACGATTGCTGCAAGATAGACAGTGGAGCTGGCTAACTGGGGATTGGGAAATTTCCTCCATAGAGAGACTTCAGGTGCCGGTGTCAGATGTCATGAAGTCATCAGCATACATAAAGGAGACTGGTTTTTCTCTCTCTTGCAGAGAACCCATTCTCGAGTCCAAAATTGCCAATTGAGGGATAACCCAATTGGGGTTGTACTTGTACCTCCCATCAACCCACAATGCTTCACCAGTGTGCTTGTGCTTGAAGTCCGGATACCTCGGGTTCTTCTGTAAAAGCCCAATCAGTCATCAATGTAAGGATCAGAGGGGCATTAAGGTCATAAATCTTATATATTTAACATATCAAAAAAATCTCCAGCGCATATATCTTCAAAAAGAAATGTATGATAGCCAAATTACTGATGCAAACTAATAAATACATGAATAAGAAATGCAACCAACTAATATGATAAAGCTAGTGGGGGCTAAAAAAGAAAGATAGCATGAAATTTCACAACCTAACAGTGGGTGAACCCAACATGAAGATCCTTTTGCACGGTATTATGAAGCAAAGTAAAATAAAGTAGCTTCTATAGAAAATTTAGTCTACCTCCATAGAAAATTTCAAGTTCATATTCAACCTATAGTAGGAGGAAAAAAAAAGACCTGGCAAACTAAATTATGATGTAATAGAAAATTATACCTCCACAGCAAACTTATTATCTTTCTGTTCCTCCTAAGACCCTTTCAGTTCAAGCTGGTGCAACAAGTACAAATTTATGACCTATGTCCCACTACACATAATACTTACATACTCACTTCTGGTGCAACAAGTACAAAATTCAGTTTATAAATGCAACAAGTTTATAAACGTATCACGATGACAAATCACATTAGACTAGCATTGGTGATCTTTTATGAATTCAAGATGGGTGGTCTATGAATCACTGATCATTTGCAAAACTGCCATACGGGTACTCTGTATGCACCCGATACGGCGATCCTCCGCAATCCTTCCCGATACGGGATCGGGAAGTATCAAGATGAGTGGTTTTCACAATTCTGCATGAGCATAAAACACTAAAATAACCACTAAAATTCAAGCAGCAATATGGCCACAGGACTTACGTTGACTAATTTGCAACTTCTAGATTTTATTTTTGCTCTTCTGGCCCAATCAGAAAATTATGAGCAGTTTTTGTGCATGCTCATGTACACATGTTTAGGTTACACAAATTAACACACAGAAACAAGGGTATATCTGGTGCAAAAAAACATCTCTGGAGTACAACATGCAAAACCCTGCTTAAAACACTCTTCTCAAATTTTGGAAGCTATATGTAATTTTTCAGTACAAAGGGCAAAATTTAAGCCTTAAATTCTGAGAAAAATAGGAAAAAAAACATAAAAGAGATAGTTCTTATTTTATTTTATGTTTCCTAATTACATTTGACCTTGTTATTGTTTCTCCTTTCAATGTTCACTTCGGCCACACTCCACTAAACCAGTGTTCCCATAGGTGCTAGGCGGGTGGCAGACCAGCGCCTAACGCCTAATCGCCGCCTAGGCGGGTGCCTAGGCGGGATAAATCGGCTAGGCGGTCTAGGCGGGAGGGCTGTGCCTAACGCTTAGGCGGCGCCTAGGCAGGCGCTTAGGGGAACACTGCACTAAACATTTATCCCTTACCGACATTTTAGGCATGTTTGGCATGACTGTAACTTTTCTGAAAAACAACTTCCGACTGGACTGAACGGTTGAACGGAAGACGTTTGGTGTTTGACAGTCTAGCTTTTAGGTAGACTAGCTGAAGCTTCTAAATTGAGAAATATCTGAAATGCCCCCGAGGCAAATGACAGCAATTAACAACAATTAACTGCAATTAAGTGATTAACAACAACTAACGGCAACTAACAACAACTAGCCGCAATCGTCCTCGTCGTCGGCAACTAACGACAACAGAGATTAACATACACATACCACGTATTGTACAGAATTAATACCACGCATACCACATATTTGTACCAAGATTAATACATAGCATGTATGTGTACACAGATTAACACACACCACCATGTATTTGTACATAGATTAGCACACATACACACAAAAGATATAAAAAAATCTTGCGAGATGTGGATGGTGCCAGCGTTCAGGACGAAGGTGCACCTCGGCAAGGAGGTGAGCTACACACCGGCGAGGAGGTGAGGTGCACTGATGAGGACAGTGCCCAGATCCGACCTCTACGGCGTCCACACCGCCAGATCTAGCAGCCTCCCCGGTCGGCAGAGGGAGGTGGCGCGCGAGCCCGTCGGGGGAGGGAGGGAACGCACGGGGCCAGTCGGAGGAGGAGAAGGCGGACAGGCGGAGGCACGCGAGGAGGCGCACGACGCGGCGCGGGGCAGAGGGAGCGCGGGGAGAGGAGCTGCGGGAATGGGGGGAGAGGGCTGGGCTCAAGGGATTTATATTAGGTAGGATGCGGGTAAATAACCCCAACTCTAGGGGCATTCTCGGAACGTAAACCCGTCGAAGCTGCGGGAAGCTACCCCTAGGCGGCTTCCGCACGTTGTAAATATCTTCTGGCTTGGAGAAAAGCCGCCGGAGAAAGCCAACCGTTTGGGACAACTTCCGGCTTTTCTGAGCAAAAAGCTAAAGCCGTCCCAAACAGGACCTTTAGCTTTTTTACTGGCTTTAGACTTTTAGCAGTGTTATCCATGTTTTGCAATCATGTTTTATTTGCCATTGAATATACCCTCCGAAAAATGGTAGCTGGTTTGCATCAGGGTTTTCATTACCGTTAAGTTTTTTGAGGGGGTAAGGCTGGTTTGGCTGAAAATCAAAAAAATTCTGTTGAAATTTTCAAAAAAAATTGTCCAAGCCGATTTTCTCGAGACCGGTTTGTATTCCTACCGGCACCCACCGGTAAATCCGAAATTGCCGATTTTCGGCCGAAATTCCGATCCCTGGTTTGCATACAAAGACAAAACTGTTGACACATAAAATAAGAAATGATAATGCATTTGAATGCTCCGAAAGGAAATATAGAAGACATGTAACCTTATTTGTCCTGTTATCCTACCAGTCAAGTGGATTAGCAAAGAAGGCTTGCCACAACTCTTCAGTTGAACGAGAGGTGGAACTGATTTTATCCCTATTTTTATCCTCAGTTGAACCAGTGGTAGAATCAACGTAATCTTCACGATTTCCACCTTACATTCAACAAACAAGAGTCAAATCTTTCTTTTCAGATATTTTTTTTCTTACATCAATAAAAAGCTACATAGCACCAAGTCATGCGTATAGTTGGCCGTGTCTCTTATGTCCA
This sequence comes from Hsuehochloa calcarea, assembly GCA_036346395.1. Lineage (NCBI taxonomy): Eukaryota > Viridiplantae > Streptophyta > Magnoliopsida > Poales > Poaceae > Hsuehochloa > Hsuehochloa calcarea. The sequence continues at coordinate 21,255,614 of CM070598.1, read as the reverse complement.
AACTACCACTGTACCACACATACAGTCAAAAAATAAGTTTGCCCTTAAATGCTGAGTGCAACATTTATATAACCTGAAAAAAATTCAGGGTGCAACAATCAACTGCATTCACATGAGCACTCAAAGACCGAAAAGAGTCAGAGAACTGCAAAAAAGCTCCTGCTATTTCTTTCCTTGAAACGGAAAAGAGAATTATCTTATGTTGCATATTTTGTAATTATAAACAAGCTAGATCTAACTGCCTTTCCTGAAATCTTTTAGAAGTGGGTTTCTATCTTGCAAAAGATGCCCAGGAGCCAGGACAATGCATTTAAGCTTTGTTGGTGAAAACTTTCGAAAAGCGTGAAGTCTAAAGATATCTTAATTTCTTAAATGGAAATACTTTTCACAATTGATATCATTTTTTAAAGTGCAATGTGGGCCCCTAAAAGGCTAAACTTGCATGGTTGTCACTTGAGTCTCTAAGCGTGAGAACTGCACATTTAGGTCCCTAAACTTGCACTGGTAAGTTGTGCGTGCTTTGCACATGAGATATTTGGTAGGAGTATAACACAAGATCGACGGACCATATTATCATTGAAAAAGACACAAAACTTGAGACATTTTACATGTGTTAAGTATAGCAAGGTGTTCATTTGTTACAATCTCCATCTACAGTACATAAAACACAAATTCTAGATATAGTGAGTGCTCCAAGGCCAGATACAACATAGGATTCTAAAAAGAGGCCAGTCAGGTAAAACAAATATATAAATAAAAACTCATAAGTAAGAACATTGCATACAGACAGTGGCTCTATCAAGACAGCTAGTATTGAAGGTTTTTTTTTAAGAAATAACAAGGATGGCTAATGATGCAATTTTTCTATATAGATAATTCATTAGACTCTGTAAAGGTATTTCCATAACCTTAAAGCCAAAGAAATAACAAAAAGTAAGTTGACCTTTTTTAAATAAGAAAAAAGAAACAGTTGGGACAACATGAATTGAAGCATGGAAGCCTAGGATGCGATTGGGTACATGGAGCAGAGATGTGTCTATAATAGAGAAGTGCACAGCCAATATTGAGGTGGATCACAGGGCAAGGGAGCTGTCAGAGGAGGACACGAATCCCTGCAATTTCCACCGTTGGATCATGTAGATGTGGGGTTGATGGGTGGTAGAGATTAGTGTAAGCTTGCAATTAAAATTATGGATACCCCAATCATAATTCAGCATTGGTAAACTATACATTAGTATGGATAAGTAAGTCGGGACAGGTCCAAATATGACTTAATTCAGCAATTAGTGATGATAGGGCACTTTGAACTTTGACTACGTTCTTGCTAAGTAAGATTATTGGAAAGCTAGCTGGTAAGCATGTCCAAAGACATAAAACATCATTTAAATCGAAAATCATCAATTTTCATTGATTTCACATGATGGTCACAAAGTCAACAGTAAGTTAAATGAGACGAAATGTAATTTCATCTCTAATTATCGATTAAATAGGGTTTGGACCTTCCTTCACTCACTTATACAAGTTCAGGGACCTAAATAGTAAATATGCAGTTCTCAAGTTCAGAGACGCAAATGACACAACCATGCAAATTTAGGAACCCATCATGCATTTTACTCTTATTTTTACATCTGCATACATGAGAAGGCATAATGGTAATGGTTAATAGCAACTGAAATAATAGATTACGGGAAAAAAGGAAGCCATAATGTTAAAAAAAACTTTGGTGTATTTTGAAAGTAAAAGGAAGCCATAATGTTAAAAAAAAACTTTGGTGTATTTTGAAAGTACAACCTAGAAGACTTCAGACCAAAAGTTAAGCTCCAAGTGGTCAAATGTTGAAGAATGACAATTTGAAGATAAAGTGAAAAGTGTAAATAACTAGCGTACAACGGTCCATCAAAAGTGAAATCCGTGGTCAGACAAAAAGATAACCATCTGACACGAATATGAACAGACGAGAACAGACAACAGTAGTTTTACGATACAGACGGAAGATGTCACAGCCTGATTGAGATCCATACCTTGGGTATCCTGGCTTGTCTCTGGCTCATATAGCTGCACTGGCTGGAAGGACTCAATGAAATTCAACTGTTGAACCACAACCTGCAAAATATATGATACCCTTCATAATCACAAGAGAAAAGGGATGATGACAACAGCATTAAAATGAATCGTGGTAACCGAAGAAAATTTTTTTAGCGGAGATGATACCTTGTACTAAACCTGCCGCTTCTCAGGCCCCTCGTCAACAGTGTCTGATACAACAGCCAGGTCGTCCCAAAGTGCTAGAGTTACCCTACAGCCACCACCCCCATTAAACACTAAACAACAATTATTATTAATTTTGCAATGGTCAATAATCTCATCCAATATTCAACATCTCTGACTCTGAAAAGACGATATAAACACTGCTTACATAGCAAGAAAGAAGACATATCTGGAACCATCCCATACAGGTCCATCCAACAAAACACACCGTTAGTTTTGGCTTTTGGGTTAGCAAACTGAATAGTCAAAGGGAACATGATTATTTCTACAGACAAAGCTCAATTTCTTGCTTAATAGGCCAATACAGCAAGATGTTGACAACTAGGGTACTGAATCTTCTCAAGTGATATATAATTCTTATAGCTAGCTGACAAAATCCGAGCAAAACCATAGTTAAACATTTTCTTCTCCAAATAAAGCCCCCTTTTAAACTGAGGCGTCACTCTATTCCATTAGTACTTCGTAACCTCGCCATATTCATATGAGCAGCAAAACACTTTGCTGAGCCGTCCGCAAACAAAACATTAAACATCCCCTCCGACCATGGCCAAACCAATAATCACACAAACTACGGGGGAAAAAAACGCAAAACTGGTCCCCTCTACATGTTGCCGAACACCTTGCGGCATCAAAGAGCCACGACGCTCCGACTGACACACACAGCCGAACACGTTACCGGCATCCAACCAACAGGGGAAGAAAATAGTGACGCGGAAATGAGTTACGAGTTAGCACAGTCAGCGCAGAAATTACCATGTTGTCTCGGTCGCCGACCTCCAGACGGCGAGGGGGCGTGGGCAGCTGCCTAAGATCCATGTCGGTGCCCACCGTCCCGATCAGCCGCACCGAATTGCACAGCTCCCTGCTCCACGGGATCTCATCCGGCCGCGGCGTTGTCGGAGCCGCCGCCGCGGCCTCGCCGTACCCGGCGGAGCAGCGGAGGCGGCCGCTTCGCGGTAGGGGCGGCGGGAGTCGGAGAAGGGAGGAGCGGAGGCGGCGGCGCCTGGCGCTCGGGTTCAGGGTTTTGAGCGGGGGAAGCGACGGCGAGGAGAGCCATGGTGATATTTTCGACTTTCGCCTTCCTTTCTCGAGTCTCAACACTGGAGAGTGGATCACTGGAGGCCACGCGAGTCATTTTCTCAAAAAAAAAAAAAAAAAAACCCACCTGGTAGTGTCTGGACCGAACCAATCAGGCGCCAATGTCACGCCAACAAATTGATATACACAATTAGCTTCATAGATTAACATGGTATTTTCACAGACGGTGTTTTCTTTTCCCGGGTACAAATAATACTGCTACATGGCTTGCAAGAACATCAAAAACAGGGAGAAAATGCCGCTACATGAATAAACACAGCGTACGGTTTTACATACACAATTCTTCTAACTCGCGATTCTCAACCGGTCCTCATGTGCTCTCCTTGCTACTGGATGCCTCGGGCTCCTTTTCGCCGTCGCCAACCGCCGTTGGGGTCGCAGGTGGAGGCTGGTCACCGCCATCCTCAGGCTCTTTCTTCAGCTCGGTTTCAAACTCCTTGGCTGCCTGAGAGCGAATTTACAGAGACGGGTCAGGAAAACAAGCTGTACAATGGAAATAGCATGGTCTGCTAGTAGTATCGTGGAATTGTGGATGTGATAGTTCTTGCTATCAGTGCATTCTATTTTATTTTCTAATTTTGCATGTGGTGAAGTCCACCAAATCCTTCCCTAATGATGGACCTACATGTTGTTGGTTCACAGCTAATACTCTTTCTGAATGTCATTGCAAAAACAAGATCCAAGCATATGCTTGGAACTGGCCAAAGTGAACATGTAGGCTAAGAATTAGTCGTTTTCTTCAGCAGATATCAACAAATTCAGTACATCACAGAGGTCCCAATATAGCTATATTGCACAGACATGCTCTGTCATCTTGACAATGTTTATTTTCTGACATGTACAGACAATCGAGGGGGTATACAAACACAAGCTTCCGACATTAGACCCATGACTAGATAATTTCACCATAATTAATATCACAACTACCAGTCTACACTAAAAGGGGATATCCCTGTTTCCTCAAAATCAACAATCAAGTTTGCACAGAGCAGAAATACATTCTACCTAGTTAGTTTATGTTTACCACGGGCAACGGCTTCTTATTTCCCTCCAGTACTTGTCCCCTATTCCCATTCTCACTGCCGCTTAGAAAGCATACTAGAGGACATAGACATTTGATCCCACACTTACGCTAGCCCATGCATCAGTGAGTGCGGGAACAAGACAGCATGAAGTCGAGGGAACAGAACACCCACACCCAATCAGACTAGACAATGCAATATTGGACAGCGGATCAAGATCATCTACTTTGGCATATAGGCAAATTTATCCACCAAATGAACTAAAGAGCAAAATAGCCAGGCAAGCTCTGAGCTTACCTATTGACATAATGAGCAACAGACCGATCAAGCTTAAAGTCTTACATGTTCACTAATCTCACCTATCTCAATCAAGAAGTTTTCCCCATCAACCCTTATCCCTACACTGATGCACACCAAACATTAAAAATGCTTGAGCTCATGGGGCCCCACGCTTGAGACAGTTCATGCATCAATGAACGTGGGAACAGGGAACACATAAACATGCATGAGGTAACGGGAAACTCACACTCATTTACACTTTGTTAAGTAATACTATAGCACAGTGGATAACAACAACGAACACTCATGCGGGCAATGTTATCATAGTACAACCAAAATCATATGCTTCATCCGATAGGAAACACAACTTATCTTAGTACAACCCCCATTCCCAAATCCCTTCCAATTCCCATCAATGTTACAAAAAAGGCTAAAGAATTTCCCGTCCATCATTCTTATACACATATCTATTGCCCTGAATCAAATGCCACATTTTAGGCTGCTATAACAAGCAACATTATTCTAACTAGAAGAAAAGTTCAAGCAACTGATGACACATAAACATCTTTATCAATCCAGAGTTAGCCCCTCAATCAACAAAAATGTACCCACATATCTCTGTACTAGCATGACAACAAAAACGGCACCATGGGAAGACCTAAACTTCAGGACATCTTCAAGCAACACAGGGTACTAAATCCAACATTTTCTAGACACAGGAATCTCAAAATCCTCCTAATTGAATGCATAATTGGTACTAATACTAGCATAACAATCCTTGTAAGTTGGTAAGGACACATGTTCCGACAAAAGAAGCCCTAAACTTTACCATCACAAGCAACAGCGGGCAGTAAATTGGACAAATTCTAATTAATTTCTAAACAATGCCATCCTCACTAATTGCGAGATTGTTCAACAACAGCGCCGATCAATCCGTACCTCCTGGAAGCTCTTGACACTTTTGCCGATGCTGCGCCCGATCTCGGGGAGCCGCTTGGGCCCGAACACAAGCGCCGCGACGCCGGCGATGACTACGAGCTCCGGCACGCCGAGCCCGAACAGGCACTTGCACCCGAGCGCGCCGCCCCCCGCGCCCGCCCGCCTCGGTCGCGCGGCCACCGCGGCGGACGTCGCCGCCACCGCGAGCCCACCGCCCGCGACGAAGGAGGACGCCCTCGAAGACATCGAGGCCGCCGCGACGTGCGCGCGGTTCGGTTCCCTCGCGGCGGCGGCCGGCGGCCGCGCTAGGGAGGAGGAGTAGGTCGCGACTGGAGCCACTACGGCTATCCCCATGGCTGCTGCCTGCTGCTCGGTGTAGCGTCCCGGTGTCCCATTCTCCTCTCGATGGGATAGCGTTTTATGGTTACGGAGTCATGACATTTTTCTCTCGTGCTTTCTCTCGCCGCCCGCTTGATGCACGTGGGCCGTTACTGCCAATCTGCAAAGGATTCAGATGTCCAGCCCTTATAAACTTCGGCCCAAATGGGCCTATATATACTACACCGATCCGTAATGCGCTTTTGGATTAACCTGGGCTTGTCTTTTATCTTTGCATGGCAATGTTGTGTACAACAGTAAGCATCTGCATTAGTAACTAGTAATGAGCATCTCTGATTCACTTTGTTTATCACTAATTCAGTCAAGTGCTTATCGCTAATCAGATGCCAATATTTGTGGAACTGTTCCTCTGTGATTGTGACCACCTGTCCTTGCACTTGTTTGGGTCACTAGGGATGAACCTACTCTTCTTCAAATCCAATGAGAGGTGAGAAAGCTGGACAAAAGATTAGATTGCAAAATCCAAGAGGTGATGGAAGCAGAAGGACAACAGGTTCTGGACTAATATGTAGGGATGTTAGGTATTCTTCCTCTTCAGAGACTTTTGGACCTATGTTGGATGCCTACCTTGACAGGAAGAAATAGGATCTCCAAAAAGTTGATAATAAGTAGTGCCTTATCCAGATCAAACTCCTTTGCTGGCTATGTATGACCTTAGAGGTGCCAGAGTCTTCTCAGATTTATGCCCTCGTATATGTATATATATATAGACAACTTATCTCCTTGCTACTGAACTTATCACCATTATCATCTATCTCCTTGCTACTGAACTTATCACCATTATCATCTATCTCCCCCTTTTCTTTTTGCCTAGCTTAAGGTCATCGATTCTGTTGGTAATAATTTCTGAACCCCAAAGTAATACTCCTATGCGAAAAGCACTGATCATGACGAAAGAGCTACTGAGAAAAGATCAAAAGAACGTAAGTTATTTTTGGGTTTCTCTTTGCAATTTCTGTCGATTCAGAACTTGCCTATGAGAATCAAACACCGATGTTTGCCAAGCTTCTTTTTCTTGCACATGTTGTTCCATTACACCTATTTTCTTCTCATGGCCTAACCGGCCGGCATAGTCAAATACCTGTTTCCTTTTCACCACTTTACAGGCTAATGAGGTTAGAATGGAAAACTTGTAGTAGCTAGCCATCTCATGTTTTGGACAATTAGGTGGACTAGCCATGCAAGTTACTTGTTTTGTCACTGAGCTACTGGCAAGTTCCTTTCCTGAGATGTCCATGTCAATTAAGGTCACTCCTTTTTCGCTCTCTGGATTTTACCACCCATTCGCTTTCGTCGCCATCTAACCTGTGTATCTAGCTACTGAGATGGCAAGCAAGCATTCCATCTAGTAGCTCGCAATGTGCCGATATTTAATGATAATCAAAGTTCAACTAGTTGAATTCAAGGGGACGGCTCATAGACTTCCTGAATTTTGTGATGACTTCGCCTTCACTTCTGATGAGTGCTATACAAGTTTCAAGTTCTTCATGCGTTTATGACATGTCGCTGCTCTTGAAAATTAAGAGGTTACAAAACTGAATATGCATGCCAATCACTAGTAGAAGTCACTGGCACTTTCCAAAAGATCATGTAAACCCTTCTTCTTTAATTCTTATTCAATCTTGAATAAACCATTTTATGCACCATGTTAATTGGTTGACAAAGTTTGTTCTCCATTTCCATTTCTCATTTGCATTTCCCCTTTCTAGTGCACACTACTGCTTATTGGAACCAATTGCTTCTAATTAATCACGACTTCCACTGTACCAAGATGTTTACTCGTCGGCCAATCTGCCTGCCAACCTTTTGTGTCATGGATAGTTACGGCTTTCCTTTACTTTAATCAGGACGGCATATTCTTCAGCAAAGCATCCGCCGTCGCTGCCTTCGCCTGGTCGCCCCCAACGACCATTGGTGCCGCGCGCCGCCGTCCACATCGCCTAGACCCAGAGACCCCGATGCGCAACTCCAAGTCCCCGGAGGTGGTCGCCGTCGCCGTCGTACCACCCACCCGAGCCAGCGCCGTCGACCCCCTTGCCAGCAAATCCAATCCCATCCGAGCCGTGAGACGAGTTCGCCGAGGTGCAGTGATGCCGATGGTGCTCACTGTTCGCCGTCGCCATCGTGAACCCGCTGCCGCCATCAATCTCACTGCATCAGCCGCCAACGTGTCATTACTGTGGACACCACCTCAGCACCACGTGTGCGTCACGTCAGCCCCGTCGCCGCTTCAGCCACCACCACACTCAAACCCTAGATCCAACCCTAGTCGACAGTGCACAGACATGTGGAGCCCACCTATCAGCCATATTTCGTAGACCCGTGAACTCGAGTCGTGAATCCAGTCCATAGACCGTGGGTCCCACCTATCAGCTACTATTTTCTTTCTCTATTTATTTCCTGAATTTCTAAGCCGAGCCAATTTCCAAGAGTCTATTCTTCTTCATGCGATCTCCGACTAAGCTCATTCAAGTTTCTAATGCATCTAAAATCAAATTCTACCTTCCTGTATTATTATTATTATTTGAGTTCATTTTTGCTCTTTTTATATTTATTTGTATTTCTTATCTCTCTTTGCGTTAGATGATGATACTTTGGGAGCGTACAGGAAAGTAGGAACAACTTAAGATCAAAACCAAGGCCAAGATCAGGACTTGTTCTAATGCAAGCTGTACTTTGATCATATTGTACCCAGTTTTACTAAATTACTTTGATTCAAATTATTGCATGTTAATTCAATTACCAAATGTTTTATTATTTTGGGATTAGTTATGCAGCCTACTTAATTTATACCTACCCTGTGAATTATATAGCCATGATCATTTGTCACTCTAGTTTTGTTAATTACTAGTTGGTAATTATCAAAGCACCAACATGGGTTGGTTAGACACGATTAGTATTGTAACATCCCAAAAATGGATTTGTGTTTCAAATGTAAGAAAATCAGGAGAAATTAAAACTTTTCTTGCATCATGAAGCCATTGATCATTTCTGTAATTCTTGATTAAGAAATTATGGAAATCACAATCAGAATCCCCAATTAACTCCAATCAAGAACCTCCTTGTTATACATCTTGTGTCAAACCCTGGGGAATCTTTTTCCCCTGAGTTCTTGGAAGGCTTGGCAACACCTCTGAATTATCTCATGATTTTTAGAAATTATTGATAATTCATGGGGCGAAGTCAAAACTTGGTCAAACCATAGCTCTCACCTTCTGGAATTTCTGGAGAAAGTTTCAGTGCGTGAAAATCTCTGAAAATTTTATGGGAGGTTCCTCCTGCGGTCAGCGAGCTCCAGTTAAAGTTTCATAAATTTTGGAGTTTGCTTGCTACCTCAAATAATTCCTCAAGAATCAGATGTTAGGATTCGAATCCTAACTGGTTTGCACTGTTCCGTAGGTTCGAATCGGGCTCGGGCTCGAGCCACTTGACTCGGTCCAGTCCACTAATTGTACCAACTCGGTCGTTCGGGCGCTAGGGTCGTGAGCCGTTGGATAGGCATCGAACGGTCTTCGACCAGCCGAACGAGGGAGTCGTTCTAAACTGCCCGATCTAACTCAGTCGTTGGACCAGCATCGAACGGTCTTCGACCAGCCGGACGCTGGGATCGTTTCAATCCGCTCAATCTAGCCCAGCATTCGATTTCAATCCGACGACCAACGAGTCGTCTCCTTCCTCTATCCGCGCGTGAGCCTGCCATGGCGTCGCGCGAGAGAAAAGCGATGGCGTCGCGATCCACTCTATGGTCACCTTTAAACGGCTAGCTCTGCGCGCATTAAATGCCTGTCGCACTCCTCCCTCAGAAGGTCATGATGCAACTGCTCCCATCGCTCTCAAGTGCTCTCATGGCAGTGTTGACCCGACTGGAAAGCCCGGCCGTTGCCCACTGCCATTGCTCTGTTTAAACTTCATTGTTTCACCCTTAGCTTCCTTTAGCACTTCCGCAACTCCAGCTAGCACTCACCAGCTTGCTTGAGCTGTAGTCCCTCGCAATCTCTTCGACCGCCATTGTTGAGTTGGGAGTTTCGGTGGAGGCGGTGCAGCAGGGGTTTTCTTCTTCAAGTCCTTGCCCCCTCTGCTCCCCATTTACTCTTTGGAGCTTCACTCTCACTCGGTTTGGTTCTCTCTGTGCCCAGGTCGCTGTGGCCTAGCGAGAACCTTACCGCCGCCTTTCGGATACTCGTCGCCGGAGCCACTCCGTGGGTCTCTGGTCGTTCTTCAGCTCAGGTACTTTCGCATTGCCCTATAGGAGTTTAGGTGTGTTTTCATTTTTCTTTTGGTATTGCCCGTTCGGAGAGTTCTCCCGAGCCATACCTACTCAGGCGCACTCCGTGGTCGTACCGCCGGTTCAGCCATACTCTGACAAGTGCTGGCCGCCGGTCGAATCGTTAAACTTTTAGACACTCATCCCTGCCCTGGGCTGGCGCCGCTGTGGTCGGAGAAGCCGCCGAGCCTCTGGCAAAGCGTGCGGGAGGCGCTGCCTCGTGGTCGGAATTCCGACCAGTCACTGTAGTTTGGTCGTTTCGACCAGATGCAGTATTATGGTGGGTAAATATGTCGTCACGTAGTCCCCAGAACTACCCCTTATATTTAGAAGGGAGAGACCTACCACGTGATTGTAAGTTCTCCTACAATCACCCCCATGGTCGTAAGTCTTACTACGACTATGGTGTGGTCATAAGTCCGTCTACGACTATTACCTAGTCGTAAGTTCTGTCGCGGACTATACCTAGTCGTAAGTCTTACTACGACTATGCCATGGGCATAAGTCCTTCTACGACTAGTACCCAGTCGTAAGTTCTATTACGGCTTGTACCTAGTCGTGAGTTCTCCTACGACCCTTAACTGGTCGTAAGTTCTTCTACGACTTGAACTTAGTCGTAAGACTTGCTACGACTATGTCATAGTCGTAGGTTTTTCTACGACCACTACCTGGTCGTAAGACCTTTTTTCGGTCGTATCTTTGGCATTAAGAATCCAAATCAATTGGTTCTTGTTGCTAAATTCTTTATAAATTATGCTTTCGTCTCTGTAAAATTTTCAGAATTTTTAAAAAGAAAGTCTGCTGTTGAGTCTTTGTGTTTTATTCGTTCTTATTGGTTGCTTTTCGCCTTCTCGTTAGGATCTGAAGAGCACATTGACAATATTGTCGATCCTCAGCAACATCCTGACCCACAGCAAGCAGGCAAGCAGTTTGATCATGTTAATCCCATTATTTTTCAAGTCTAATATATTGTTTTCAACTCGTATGTATGCATTGCTATTTTGTTGTCAAATTATAGTTAGTATCCTATAGTTACACGATCTGTAGGACTTGTTTATCCTCTACTACCATGAGCTTAGGTTATTTGTTGTGGTCGGAGTCCGATGGATGGACTCTGGTCACTTAGTAGCTTTCGATTTGAAATTGCTTAGAAATGCTTAGTTCCGGTAGTACTGGGCGATCATCGATTTTTAGTCGATGATCTTGATCACACATTTAAGTATTATGTCATTACGACCAGCACTTGTGCTTTGTTATTTTGTAAAGTCAAAATCTGAAAATGAAAAACTGATTTGGACTTGGGCAAGTGGTCGGATGGTGGGTTATTGGGTTTGTGGATGTCTTGCCTAAGTCAACAAGGACCGAACATCTTGTGTCACACTCTCCAAGCATTTTTGCGTGCTAACCACGCGAGAGGGATATGAGACCTCTCTTGACTTAGTACTTTGGCGTGGGTTATCTCCGAGTCGCAGGAGGGGGTTGTGTGTGTTGTGTGAAACATGATATGTGTTCTTGTGTTCTCGTGTTGGGTGTGCGGTGGTGGAGATTCCGGGTAGGCTCTCCACCTCGAGGAGCGTCGTAGTTGTCCAAGGCTTTACCCGGGAAGGGTAGTTGACCGAGGCTTTACGATGACTTCGACACAACGTATGGGTTTCTATCCATACGGACGGCTCGTGAATAATTCACAATATTGGAAATATCTCGTAGGACTTAGCCGTGCCGGCATACCTTCGGAAGTGTGCTTAATAGCTTGGCAAAAGGCGATCAGGCGTGTGGAGTGCAGTGGTACACCTGCGAGGATAAAACTATTCGAATAACCTCGTCCTAGGTTATGGACACGCTTGGTTAGGTTTTGCAAGAGTTAGACTTCAACCTTTTCAATTAAAATTTGACATGGGTGGTGTGAATGTGTAATTCATACTATTGTTGTGGTGACTAAGGGTTTAGTCACTTCGTGATTATTCTTTGTTCCTATCTCTTTGTTATATTGTTGTCTTTTGCGAGTATTTGAACATTAAAAACAGATTTGTTAACTTGCTTTTAAATGTATTACATTATTGCAAATAAAGATGGCTTTGTCTTTGAAAATAAAACATCTGACCTCCATTCAAAAGCTTGCATATAGTTATGTGCAGTCTCACATTTCTACACGTAAGTCTTGCGAGTACATTCAAAGTACTCACCCGGCTTTCTTTGGGCTCTTTGTTCTGATGGAGGAAGGTGAGCCCCAAGGGCCTCACTTTTGTGAAATGTCTTTGTGGATTCGACGACTAGCTTGGCGGTCCGGTCGGTTGCCTTGTGGGTTAAGGGCACACTGGTCGGCTCTTTTGTTTATAGCCATCTTATGGCACTTTTGCTTCCGCTGTTAAATTTCCTTATGTATATGTCATTTGGCCGGTCGGCCTCTCTTTTGTAATAACTATCTTCTATTTATGTTATCTTCTGGATTGTTGTTTTTGCTTCGGTTCTATGTGAATGAATGGAATTGATGCATGAACTTTGTAAAGAGGTGTGTATACTGCATTTCTGGGAAGTATACATGTCTCGAGTCTCGGCTTATCTGATTTGTGATGCTAGGGCCGAATGGATGGCTAAGCATTACAAGCCCGATAAACCGGGGTCTCACAAGTATACTTAGCCTTGCAACATGTTATTATATTATTTTGAAATGGTAAACTCATACTTGATTAAGTGTTTATGGAATGTCTTTGTGAAAAGTTGTGTGTTGTATGTTGTCATCTGTTGATGACATGTGTTGCACTTAATCAACAGGGTGAGAAAGAATTTAGACTGGGCGAGTGGGAAGTTCTGTGTGAAATAGTGAATTGTGTGAGGGTGTTGTATGAATCTTTGTGACTTAGTATAGTATTGACAGTCTCGCCCTGGTCAATTAAGGATTTAACTTTCTACGTCATTGAACTAGGCCATATCGTACTATCACAAGCCTGATATGGGACAGATCTAGCCTAGTAAGTTATGAAGTCTCGACATTGGCTACTTGGGAAGTAGGTTAAGCTATGTGCCAGGGCGGAGGTGTGGACTTCTTTGTAATGGGTCGCATCTATGGGTGGTTCGCCGTCTTCATATCCAACGGTGTGCGTCAGGGCAACAAGCTGAGTGCAGTTTGGTTACCGGCTATATGTCAATGGTTGCGATGATGTTTCTGAAAGGTTTTGTTATGATTTACTGTTGGCTACACTAAATATATCTTATGGGTAAAGCTGTACAACCTTTGCATAATGTTAACAAACTATTCGAATAGACGTGTCCTCGGTCATAGATATACTTAGTGATTTACCCAAATGATAGATTTTATAAAACCAAAGTGGAAGGGAAGATGTGTGAACTTTGTGGGAACTCTTGTTACTTATTATTACTAATGTTCAACTTACGTTTTCAATCTATTATTCATATTCAATTGCAATTGTTGTTTTTATGCAAAAAAAACCATAGATGACATATCTTTTGGAATAAGTCATCATTTATAATTGCATTCTGTGGTACAACTTGCTGAGTACTTCATGTGCTCACTCTTGCTATAATCATCATGCAGAGGAATGATTGGAGGACTCAATATTTGCTCTGGAAGAGGAGTTCTATGATGAGGTTGATCGTTAGGTCTTATTCCTAGTTGGTTGCCTGTGGCAACTGATGGGTTCTACTGAAGTTGCTTTTCGTTCTGTTGTTGCTGTTTTTCTTCATTTGCTTAAGCACTGCGTGGCTGATTAAGTATGAACTCAACTATGAGGTCATAACCATTATTTGTTTATCAAATTTAGTTCGTTTATTCCTTTAAATCGTTTGTATGGATTGATGTTCATCGATGATACTATTGTGTGCATTAGCGTGATCTTGTACTAGTGCCCCGACACAAACCAGCGAAGAGCAAACCCATATGCTCAAATCAACTATTTTTGTTTGTGTTAGTTTGAATTGTGATTGGTAAGTCTTATCTTTTTTTGTAGAATGTATGTATCAGAGCTTCAAAAAAATGGAGGAGAAGTGTGTCTATTTGAAAGGCACGAAAGAAAATCGAGTTAAATTATAATTTTTCTTGATTATTTTGTAATTTCACTAAATTATTTGAGACGTTATCATTAGTACGAATAATTTGTACTTTGTTTTTTTTCTATTGTGCACATTTTATGCTTTACATTGAACAATATTTTTGTAACTTCGAACATCTATTTTGGACATCCTCGGTCCACCACTGCACCATGTTAATTGGTTGATAAAGTTGGTTCTCCATTTCCATTTCTCATTTGACATTTCCCCTTTATACTGCACACTACCACTTATTGGAACCAATTGCTTCTAATTGATCACGACTTCCACTTTACCAAGATGTTTACTCGTCGGTCCAGCTACCTGCCAATCTTTTGTGTCATGAATAATTATGGCTTTCCTTTACTTTAATTAGGACGGGTTATTCTTCAGCAAATCATTCAGTAGCACCTTAATTGGATGGATGAAAATGATTGTAAATATGGACAATGATCTGGTACCCACTAAAGGACAGGCGAAACTACGATGGAGGGAGGCTAACACAACAAACAAAAGGTGAAAGAAAATATTTGTAAGTTATTTGCTTCTCTGATTATGTATGCTCGTGCTTCTATTTGTATGGATACAAACATGTATATACACATGCATGATGTTATACGTGCTAGATGTCCTCTTCCTCCCGTGTTGGTCACTCCTCTTATTACATGTTGGTTAACTCAATGTTGTGGATTCCTTACTAACTGTAACGACCTCCCATCTCAGAAGGCGCCACCCAATTAAGTCTCCTTTGGGACTTCAGAGTCAGGAATGATGTCAAGATGTGATGTCTGCTCTAGTCACTGTCTAATGGTATGGAGTATTTTCTAGCCATCGCCGGTGATGTTGTGCCCCTCACCAGCGATGACACGCTTCAAGCTACCTCATAGCTTCATATCGTCCATAGCTAGTATTCAATGCAAAGCTTCATCTCCTCTCTTCAATAACGTCAACGCTCACTACTCGTTGTGGCGGCCCTTGGCTCCTTTGACTCTGGTCTTTCTCTTCACTGCTCCAGCGAGTAGCACAACATTGTTCTCATCTCCGCCGCCCCCAGGATCTTCACTTCCCCATGTGTCAATGTCTTCTTGTATGACATATCGATACCATTGCACTCTTTCATGGTTTCCTACCCTTTGAAAGCGAATGTGGTGACTTCTTTTCTGTCTCTTTAATAATATAATATAATAGATAGATAGTTGAAAAAATGACCCAAAAATTCCACTAACCGCCTTTTGAAACACTTAATTAGAACAATGTAAAGACCTGAATTATGCCACCTAAGGCTAAGATACTATCATTAGATTCAATTCTTCAAGCTAGCAAGCATCACAAATAATCTAGATTCATCCAACTCACAATCTAATCACAAAACATCACAATTAGATTGAACTAACAATCTGATCTCCAACACAACGCAATTCCACAAAGTCCTAATTACCTTTTTTTTTTAATTTATTGACATGATATTATCATTAGATTCAACTTCTCACAAATCCTCGCAACCATGCCATGCCAGGACCACGTCCCCTAGCTCCACCCTGAGCTCCTCCCACCCAAACGCCTCGACTTCGTCGCCGTCGTCCCCATCCAACCTCAGCTCGACGAGCATCATCGGCGGCGCCACCTCCGACATCTCCATGGACATGGTCACGAGCCCCGACAAGCCGCCTAGCGGCAGGCGCTCGACTCCCTTCTTGCCCACCATGAAGTAGCCGAGCTTTGCACCCGCTTGCCCGAGCCGCTCCACCGTCTGCTCCGGCGACGCCGTCGTCATGAACCGCTTCTCCCGGATCCTCTTGCTATCGCCGAACAAGCCGGACAGATCGAGACCAGGTGACATGGATATGATGTCGAAAGCGTTCAGCGCCGGCGGGGCCTGGAACGCCAGCTCGCGCTCCGGTTGGCCTCCGAGGAGGCTTAGCTGCGAGTCGAGGCTGAGTGACCGTTTGAACCACGGGTGGCTGGCGAGCTCCGCGACGGCGAGGCGGGTGGTCGGGTTGGGGTCGAGCAGGCGGCCCACGAGGCGGCGCGCCGGCTGCGACACCCACCGCGGGAGCGCATACTCGCGGCGGTGCGCCTTGCGGCACATGTCAGCGATGTTGGAGTCGTCGAACGGCAGGTGGCCGGCAAGGAGGACGAAGAGGATGACACCGCAGGACCAGGCGTCGGCCTTGGCACCGTCGTAGGCCTTGCGGCGGAGGACCTCGGGGGCGGTGAAGGCGGGCGTTCCGCACGCGGTGTGCAGGCGTCCGTCGTCGCGGAGCGAGTCCGGGAGCGCGGCGAGGCCGAAGTCGGAGACCTTGAGGTTGCCCTCGGCGTCGAGGAGGACGTTCTGCGGCTTGACGTCGCGGTGGGAGACGCCGCGGGCGTGGCAGTAGATGAGCGCGGACACGAGCTGGAGGAAGACGCGGCGGGCTGCGTGCTCGGGGAGGCGGCGAGACGGGAGGGAGGCGATCCTGGAGAGGAGGTCGCCGCCGGGGGCGAGCTCCACGACGAGGTAGACCTTGGAGCGCGTGGCGAGCACCTCGTGGAGGCGGAGCACGTTGGGGTGGCGGAGGCGGCGCATGGCGGACACTTCGCTGAGCACGCGCGTGGCTATGCCGGTGGCGGCGAGCTCGGGCTTGTCGAGCACCTTGACGGCGACGGCCTCGCCGCCGGCGAGGGAGCGCGCGTGGTAGACCTTGGCGAAGGTGCCGCGGCCGAGGAGGCGGCCGAGCTCGTACTTGCCGAGGAGCGGCGCGGCGTTGTTCTTGGCCGCCTTGCCCTTGGTGGCGCCGGCCATGGCGACACCAAGACAAGAAGGCCTCTTGGCGCTTGGGATGGTTAGTGGTACGATGGTAGTGTGGTTTAGCGCGGGTTTGCTACTTAAGAGGTGGGTGCAGTTGAGTTTGGTACGTTGTCTGTGTATGCCGATCAAGTGGATCTCTTGGTTTTTTTTTTTTTTCCTGTAGCTTTTGTAGCAAACACTAGAGTGCAGCGCCTGTAATATGTTTGGCATGTAACCTGTTGTCATTTTTATTTTTTATTTTTATTGTTTGGTGAGAAGGTGCTGTGCTGCCGATGTAATCCAACCAGCCCATGGCCCTAGATATTTTTCGAGGGCCAACAAAGGGACGGGGGTGGTTGCTCGGTCCCAGGAAGTGGGAGAGGGAGGGCCAAGGAATCAGTTTGGTGTTTGTTTTACCTGGTGGACGCGCAAAGCAACGAAAATCGGAAATATCAGGATCAGGGGAGGGCCGGTAGCTGCTGCTCTCCGCGCAACGAAAATTCACCGCCGTGTATCGGTGTATGGTCGCGCGGCCGGCTCCGGTCGTTCTCCAGCCTCCAGGAGGACAGTGGCGTACGCGAGCTGTCAACAGCCGCGGCCGTCCCCGGCGGCAACAGGAACCTTCACGATTGGACCGAACTGGCCTAGCCACGAGCCCAGCCGACTGGGAATGTACGACTTGTAATCGGTATCCGGAAGTCGAGGATGGTAACATCTTTGTTTCTTCGCCACATGAGCTTCTCGTGTGTTAGCTTAACTTTCGACGAACGGAGGAGTTTGTTTCTGTTGAGATTTTCTTACTGTCACTCGGTGTTTTTCAAAGGGTAAGCCTACCCTCCGTGCGTCCGATACGGCGCGAAACAGTTGAATGCCGGTAGCTCATGTGCAGGGTTGGAGATGGGCCTTAGATCGGTTGGGCAAGGGCCCAACACCCAGAGAAAATATTAATGAAAATTTTTAGTAAGTATACCTAAAAAAATAAGTATACAGTAGAGAGACCCTACGCTTACCGGCCAGCCCGAGATAGCCGGCCCAGCAGAGCTGCCCAGGCACCAGCGCCCCTCCCGAGCGGCCGAAAGGCCCGAAATGCAAAGTAACAAAGGCGCCAGCAGTCAGGAGCTCATTCGGCTATTCCCCTATCTTCTTCTCAATCTTCCTCCTTTCTCAAACTTCTTCTTTCCTCCTCCCACTGGTGGTCCACCCCCGGTGCCTTCGGCCGCTCACGCCTTCGGCCCGCCCTGGCGACCGGCGCCTCGGCCGCTCGTGCCTTCGCCCGCCCGGCTCGCCGCGCAGTCGCAGCTCCCTCCCTTCTAGAGTCACCGTCGTGCCCGGCCGCTCGCGCCTTGCCGCCGGTTCCGGCTCCTCGCCCGGCCAGAGCCCAGATCTACGCCCAACGCCCGGCCGCCGCGCGCTTCGCTCGCCGGGTCCAGCTCCTGCCCGGCCTCGCGCTCCTATGGGTTGTGGCCGCGCGACTCGGCCTCTGGCCGCCGTGCTGCCGGGCTTGCGCAATTGCGCCCTTGCCTGGCCGGCTGGCCCAGGTTCTAGTGGGAACTGGCGTTACTGGCAAGGAAGGTGATTAGGTGAGGTGAGCTACTGAGCTGAGTTCGAAATATTTGATGTGTTGGTGTGTAATATGTTACAGACTTAAGTACTTAATACTTTGGTATAACACTTTGGCTTGTATGAGTAAATGAGTTAATTAGTTATAACTTATCGCTTATGATTTATGAAGTTATGACTTATGAGTATGATTCAATGTATGACATATGACAGTATAACAATGTATTAGCTTTCTATTTGAATATTTGATGTATTAGAATTAGAAATACATGATGAAGAGGACCAAAACATTAACATCTTATTTTCCATCGCAATTCATTCAAACTCTGGAAACAATAGGAACGGGAGGTAATAACACCCCCACAAAACAATCCCCGTGTTGTGCTTAATCCAGATGACATTATTGCCGATCCCGGGCTTCGAAAACCAATTGAGGAGTTGGATGTAGACATTAGAGATGCCGCTAGAAGGAAGTATTTGCTATTGGGACCATGCCGACCAAGTGGCCATAAATTTCCACGAAAAATAATAGGCGGTAAAATAAGAAGCTTTCATGAAGAATTGTTCAAAAGATATTTGTTGGACCGAAAAGACGACTAGAGGGGGAGGGGTGAATAAGAGCACGCTCACTTTTTTTCACAAATAATTGATTCAATAATATTTCACTCCAGTAGCTATAGAAGTTATGAAGATTAGTATATCAGTACAGCGGAAGACTAATATTGAATCCAATTTAAAACCCCTAAGCAATACGACAAAGAGTGAAACAATTCAATGCTCAATCAATGGAGGACAATGCTCAATCCAAGAGCACAAAAATCACTCCATCAATGGAGGACAATACTCAATCCAAGAGCACAAAAATCACATCAAACATTAAGAACTCTAGCCTCCATCAAAGCTCTCCCTAAGAAATTAGGGTTTACAAAAATAGCAAAAAGGCGAAGCGGTGGTGCAGCCACCACCCTCTCCTATTTATAGTGGATGCTTAGACCTTCTAGATGTTTGATCCTATTGGGCTCCCGTTAAGGCCCAAAACAAACGGGACACATACAAACGTATTTTAAAGCGTCGTCTTTATCTCCTCTTGACCTAACTAGCTACACCTAGCGTCATCTTGCGCCTCGGATTAGCTAATAGGTCACCCTTGTCCATCTTGCACCATGCTTGAGTACATTGACCTCACCCGGCATCGTCGATCGTTCTGGACCTCAGCTCTCCAAGCCTAGTCCGATCATCCTCGCCGTTGACCGTCGTTGACCACCAAGCAACCTGCACAACAATAGACAAATAAACCGAATTTGGGAACAAGTTCTTCACAACTTGACCCATGTTAGTCAAAACATGCATCATGCACCATATATGCCCTGAAACTCATGATTTTGACCTAACACACGAATATCGCCGCCACGACGGGCGATGAACATAAGTGAAAACCGGTCGACGCCCGGGGCGGTCGACCGCCCACCTGGCGGTCGACCGCCCGACTCGGCCGGTCGGACCGCGATGACGACTTAGCCGATTTTCAACCTCTGAAAACCGAAACCTACTGGAAATTTCAAACCAATAGAACTTTTGACTGGATACTCCAAAAATTATGAGACCAAGTGCAATAGAATCACCTCTCTTGCCTACACACTCTATTTTTGGTCCAGCTCAAAATAACACTTTTTAAAGTCACCGGTCCGACCGCCGCCTATGGTTGGTCAGACCAATTTGGGATCGATCGATCATTACGCTTCGACCGGTCGGACCAAGTTCTTGCTGACGATTCTGAAACTTATCGAAAACACATGAAACGACAAACTGTAAACGTCATTGCCAATTGTCACATCATCCTAAGATCTGGAGCATATCCCCATGATATCCACAGTATTATTGGTTGGAATACAGTGTTGCTAAAGATGCTGCCTTTTGTTTTTATTGTTATCTCTTCAAGCAAAGGAGACCTGATAATTTTGGTGTTGATGCATATACAAATGTGGGGTTTAGTTATTGGTAGAATGCAATTCAATCTTTTAACGAGCATGTTGGTAAAGTTGATAGTGCTCACAATAAAACTAGAAAACATTGTGAGGCTTTTAAAAATCAGAGGCAAAGTGTGGCACGTGTGTGGGCTGGTGCAACCAAGAAGAAGGAAGAATATTTGGGTTGTATTACTATTATTTTAGGTCTTGTAAGGTTTCTTTTATTGCAAGCTCTTGTCTTTCGTGGACACGATGAATCTTCTACATCAAATAATAAGGGGAACTTTTTAGAGATGCTAAAATGGTATAAAGATAAGGATAAAATGTTGAAAGATTGTTTGATAATGCTTCTGGGAACCATTTAATGACTTCACCAGAAATACAAAAGTATTTGTGCAAAAGTTGTGTAGAAGAGACCACTAAAGCCATTATGGATGATATTGGGGATAAACAATTCATCGTCCTTGTTGATGAGTCTCGAGATGCATCTATCAAGGAGCAAATGGCTGTGATTTTAAGGTTAGTATGTGTTGTTTGGAATTTTGTATTGATTTTTTTTATTTAAAAAAGCTGACCATATTAACTATGCTTTTTGTCCTATGTAGATATGTTAACAATCAAGGGCAGGTAATTGAGATATTTCTTGGAATTCAACATGTTTCTTACACGACATCATCTTCATTGAAGGTAGCCCTAGATGCTATGTTTGCTAGTCATGGCTTATCTGTCATAGATTGCGAGGACAATGATATGATGGGGCATCAACCATGAGAGGAGAATTCCATGGGCTGCAAAGACGGGTATTGGATGAAAATCCATGTGCTTTTTATATACATTGATTTGCCCATCAGTTGCAATTAGTGGTTGTTTTCGTTGCCAAGTGTTGCTCTTCTGTCTTGAATTTCTTTAACTACACCACTTTGATTGTCAACACTGTTAATACTTCTTGCAAGAGACACGATCAATTGGCCCAAGAACACCACGACAATCTTGTGAACAAATTGGAGACCGGTGAAATTTTTTCAGGAAGAGGGGAAAACCAAGAAATTAATCTCACTGAAAAATGCATGAAACAATCAATATAGAACCTAGTTGCACTTTAAAACTAGTTCAAATATCCTGATAAAACAAATTTGATGTTACAACATTTGAAAATAATAGTAACAATATCTAAAAATAATTGTTGCAACATTTTTGAAAGGGACTCGAACAAACCAGGGTGAATAAGAACGGTATGAACCGTGGAGGAAATATAGGAATGAATCAGAATTGCATGCACAGCATCTGAAACCAGGGGTGAATGAATGAGGATGAAACAACTAATTCGATCTGGTGTAACAAAAAAATTCAGAAGCACAACAATTACTTCCTAAGTTTGCAACAAAATTTTGGTCCCGATGCAACAAACAGGGAATCGGTAAACAAAAACATGCAACAAACTTGAACTATTTAGGCAACAAATATACGAACTTATTGCAATAAAAATCAAGCCTTGTTGCGACAACAAAAACAAGCATCTAAACATCTACAACTTTTGAGTGTGGCGTATTGCAACATCCATAAATAGTAGTTGCAACAATGCAACTTACTGATTGCAAAATTTTTATTGTGATCTCCAGGAGGTGGTGGTGGCCAGCCCACACCATCATTTTCGTCATTGGCACACCACCGCTACCATTGTCGCTGGGCCCGGATCTAGTCGAACTCTTGCAGTCATAGTGGCCTCCTTCGTGATATCACCGCCTCCTCGCCCCCAACCACGTCGTCCTCTACTCAATGTTTGCCGCCCCAGCTTCTCCGACCTTGGTCCCACCAAATCCGGCACTAGCATGGGTGGCCCTTTCTAGGACGGGAAACAGGACACCAAAGGCAGCCCCTCATGCGAGCGTGAGTTATATAGTAACTTGGGCATGGGAGAGAGAGAAGAGAGGCATGGAGAAATTCTAACCGGTGTTGAGGAAGATGGGTAGCAAACCAGCAATGGTGAAGAAATTATGCGGGAGAGGATAAGAACGAGGTGTGGGAGGTTTACGCGGCAGTTGTTGGGACACATGGGCAGTGGCGAAGCCAGGATTTGAGAGAGCTTTGGAGCCAAAACTAAAGGGCTATAAGTCTATAACTAACACCAAATACTATCAATAATGAGGTATAACAAAATTACAACACAAATGCACAATCGAAATAAAATTTGAATTCGATGTTTAACGATACGACAAAATAGATAAAACATAGCAAAAAAAAGAATGTAACATACCACTAGCATGAGGTAATTTTTGCTTAATCAACAAAGATTTGGTTCATTTGATCCTATTATATCTTCATCAACAATTGTATATGTAAATCAGGGACACAAGACCACAACGTTATTTTTAATGCAAATTATGAAATAAGAATGTAACATACCACTAGCACGAGGTAGTTTATGCTTACGCATCCTCATACTTTGAAAACATTTTAAAATATTGTTATAATTGATGTTTGCAAATACATCTCGCTCAATATAGCATATCATGCAATCATTCATCTAATCATCACTCATCTTATTCCACAACTCCGTCTTGATAATGTTCATAGTGAGAAAACTCTTTCTATTGTTGCGGTTGCAACAGGCAAAATCAAGGCCAATTCAATGAGTCGATATACCAATGGAAAAACTGTGTGTCTATCAGTCTGAACCATCTTCACAGCAAGATTACCAAGGTAATTACAACTTAAGAAATCTAGATCAGCTCTCACATCAGCAATAAATGTCTCAAGTTCGTCCTTAAGGAGTACACAATCATATTGGGAGAAGTCGTCGGCATAAATCTTAGCAAATTCAACTAGTTTATCTTCATCAAAGTTAGAAAAGGAATTCTTTGGATCAAGACAAGTAATGCATCTCAATAACCGAGTAGATCTTTCAGCAAATCGACTGTTTAACTCAACAATAATTTGATCATGCACCACATTAAATATTTCATGATTGAAATGATGGTAGTAAGTTACCAATTGGCTGCCACAACCTCTTGAACTACCCCTAACAGTTATCGTATCCGACATATTTGGCACAATGATGCGATGTTGGAGACAAAATATCTTTACCTCTTCAAAGAGCTCATTCCAACCATTCTGCCTTATGTGATTAATTTTCTGCAATGTGGTCCCAACCAATCCTACAATATGGACAATATTCTAATCATTCTTTTGTAAGCATTGTGACAGATCATTAGCTTTGCCCAATATTCTGATCATAAGATGTAATATAAGCACAAATTCAAAACTCTCTATTTTTTTCTAACAAACCTAAAGCTGTGGTTTTTGAGTTGCATTAGTGGCATCATCACAAATATTCTCTAATATCTCTAGGATCGCGTCCCACATGAGAAGAAAACGACACATGGTTTTGTGATGTGAGCCCCACCGAGTATCCCCATGTGAATATGATATATTTTTTTCTAATTTTTTCTTGGCATTTTATTGTTATTTGCGCATTTTGTTGCACACGTAGATTAAAATTATTATACATATTGTATATGAATGTTGCATTAGAGCGTACAATAGGAAACGTGGTATCGTACATCCGAGCGCTAGGTGCTCCCTTTTTCAAACGGATCCTAGTATGTTTGGTTTTGATGCCCCGCACTCGCAAATGGATCACATGGGAAAGAGGGGTATAGTGTATATTTAGATATGCCCAGCTAGGAAAACAAATCTTGATGCATACAGTAAACTAGAGGTGGTTCGATCGAATTAATGTGCGGTGTATAATCACAGCTTTGATGTATAAGCTAGCTAAGGCGGATATTGCAACTGTCACATGCCAATAATTGGGAATTATTAGACCGAAAGTTGGAGAGAGCATGCATATATGGACTAGTCATTGACTGCGTTGCTTTACTTGTTTGACTTTACTAGTTAGGTAGCTTATTAGTGTGAGTTTCGCATGCAGGTCCAACGAATGAGGGGTATGTGCCATACATGGAGCAGAAGTTGGACTCGTGCGTTGACTTGGCTTGATGTGCAGGGTGATGCCTAGCTACCAACGTATTGTGTGTCTCAAAAGTCCCAAGAGGTTTTCTTAATAGCTGTACGTGTTTTTTTCTTTTGTACATATGGTTTTTCACCCCTACTAGGTAAAGTAGATCAGATTTCTAGCTATATATGTCATTGTTGAGTATGGTAACTTATATTCTAATCAACTAGAATCTGAAGAAGTGTGCTACAAGAATTTATATACAAATTTTAATAAACAAGTCACAAACCAACTCATCCAAAGCAAGAGGTGTACGAGATGATTAGAAGTTGTACTTAAAGAATTTGCGGTCGGCTTCGCCAAATCTTTATCTCTCGTCGTGATTATTTCGTTGTTGTTATTAGATTCTCCTATATATAGGATTCATCTACTTCGTTCTTGATATTGTGAACGCTAGTGTTGAATCTCGCAACTCTGATCCGATCTAAGGCTTCTGCGCATAAGAAGGGATACTAAACAAACAGTCATCGTGAGTCTTTGCAAATTTAGTTCGAAAAGGGAACATCATATATCCACAATATATAATATGAACCTCTCGCCATAAAAAAATAAAACAAATTAAAGTCCTATAAAATCAACGATATTATGCTTATATTAGCTGATTAATTAGCTTTTCCAAAAACTTTGGAGCATGAGAAAAACATGCATGGGATTTGCATGGAATATTTATATATTATTCTACCGAAAATTCTTTTGAAGGGGTTGTTGCCTTGAAGAATACTTTCATCAAAAAGTTTCCAGGACATGTTTGTACATACAAACTCCAGAAGATGCAACGTATGTTATATCCTTCTAAAATATACTAAAATCTGTAGCTTTTCTTTCGTATCGATCGATCTGCTTTCGAGATATACATGCGCCTTTATCTCACATCCACCTTGGGGACAATTATGAAACAACCCGAAAATTTCAATGTTTCTGAAATTTTGAAGTTTTTGGCTTGATTTTGAAATATTTCCCAATTCAAAATCCTCAAATCATTTCCGCTTTCCCCTTTTGGCCGTTTTGTCTTCCTCCACCAAAGGCATCTTTTTCAAAGCCGGCATGATGAGGATATCCCTACGACTACTACATCTTCCACTCCAATTGTGCATAAGGCTATTCATGAAACACCAAAGGGTCCAATGACTAGAGCAAGAGTCAAACTGGTAAACCAACATGTGCTTTTGTTTCTTAAAGAAATTCCTATTAACTTTGATGCGAAGGGGATACCACCTCATACAAATACATTGTGTATTCTCAGGTTTAAACATTGTAAAGCCTTTAGAACCGAGAGGGAGGAGAGAGAGGCTGGAGCCAAAGCAATGGAGGAGAACCATAGAAGATCAAGGCAGGTCCACGACCAGGTTCGTTGTTGCAACCAGGTCCTGGCCGAAGTTTGTAGTCGTGCAGGGCAGGGAACACCGGTCAGAGTCTACGACCAGATGTCGTCATGCAGCGCTAAAGTTGAAGGTCCAAGCAACCGAAGACTTAGATAAAAAAACTAAACCACGTGGAGGCCCAAGGCGTAAACAGTACTCGATGTGAACAGTATATACTGTAAATAGTAAATCTGAACACTATGTTTAGATTAGGAGTTGGATTCGAATCCTTTGGCCGAATCAATTAGGAGCCGGTCCTAGGCCTTGGTGCATGAGTTAAGTTGGACACCATAAATACCACCGTGACCCCCTTGTATCTCTTAGACCATGTTTAATCTATTATTTTCCGAACAACATATGCTTGTTTCTCCTGTTGTGCTTATAGCCAAAATAGCAAGAATTGGACGTTCAAAACCAAGGGTCGTTTTTGCTTTTTCTGTTGGGAATTGAGGGTTCGACGATCTTTGCTTTGTGATCAGCGTAGATCCAATCCAGTGTGTGTTTGGGCGAATTTTGCAAAGAGCTGCAGTCCGTGCATTAGTGCGGGAGATCAGCTAGCGGTTTGTCAGGATACACAAGTTATCAAGAGGTTTTAGTCGAGAAGATCGGGCACCCCTCATCACATCACCTTCCCCTATGCATCCTACCCCGCGTCACGCCGGTATCCATTGTCCCTCCCCCCTCCGCTGTTTGCCCTCGCAATACCCTGTTTCGCGCCAAATCACCACCTGTGTCGCACCATTAATAGTTGTGCCAGCTCCGCCCGCCGTGCACCCTTGCCTGCGCCACGCCCTGCGGCCCCCCTCTACACCAGTTCGACACCTCGCGCGCACCGCATCTGGCCTCGTCAACGCACGCCCTTGCGCTAGTATAGAGCTACCACTCCCACGATGTCACCGCACAACCACCTTGCCCTCCCGCCGCACCATTTCCGCTCCACCAACCACGCCGCCGCCCACGTACCACGCTCGCCCCACTCGGTTCCTGGCGCCACTGCCTTCGTCGGCTATAAAAGCCATCCACCCCCAGGCCAAACTGTAACAACCCAGCTTAGGAGAAGCCTAAGATGTCACCTACATCTATTAACACTACAAGTTTCTACATCAAACTCAACGATTTCTAACTTCTAGGCATCACAATTAAACACTCGACAACAAGTTGATCATAAATTTCAGCAAGCCGGCTAATCATAATCCAATTATAATTTGAACTAAATAATTATCAAAGGTATTATAGATAAATTTCATTTAAGGGAAAACAACAACTAGCAATAACATCGACCATGAGGAACTAAGGGAACCACAATCTAATCAATTATTACAATTCTGAAATGAATGAATCATGAGTGGAGTGAAGTGCTTCTCAAGTGCAAAATTTTCATGTTCTACATCTCCTCAAAGTATGTCGATATCAACGTTCACCTAAAACATTAAATAAACAAGCGTGAGTTCAAGACTCAGCAAGTACAAATAAACAACATACGAAACATCATATCAATGATAGACCATTCTCATTATTAAACATATGAAACTTTAAAGCATTTACAGATCATTCTCATTATCTAAAATACATATGTAAATGTCATGAATGCAATGCAAATCATGCACATGTCTCCACTTCTGCATATACCTGTATAGCTGAGTGTAACACCCGTCGGTGTTCACTCGCCTGCATTCTCAAATGCGGGGATCTAGTGCCCATCTTTTTTCATACGGGGATCTCATTTCCCATATCTTAAATATGAGGATCTCATTGAAATAAAATGAAATGAATAAATGTTGTACTTTCTAGTATGCATCATCAATTATGAAAGCATATAAAAAATTTGATATATACTCACCATTCACATGAATAATCATAACAACAATCATATAACCAATTTGTACCACCAAACATCCACTATTACTCTAAAATGTACTTGCCTTTCAGTTGAAATGACCAGAATAGAGCGACGGTGATGTTAATCCCTTAACCACTCTGCATATATTAAACAACTCACTCAATACAAGCCAAGGCAAGCAAAACAGCGATTAACACACAACACTCCTACTCGTACTAAAAAACCACAATTCTGTCCTTACACTGAAGCTAGCATAATTTTCAGCTCCCCTAACAAAATAAGATAAACCATACCATTCTGGAATCCTTAGACAACAGCCTACAACTTCTCAGGTGATCAAAAGTTCATATTATTTCGTCTAGACCCTTGCTTTAACTCCAAAGATAGATCTGTTATCTTTAGTAATATCGACTAAGAAATTCTATAACTTTTAATTGGTTCATCCATAAATAGTAATCTAAGACATTATAGTATTCTTACTGAATTATCTGCAATAGTCTAGTATTTCAGATCCCTTAATTTGATACTGTAGCGTCCCGTTTTTCGGAGTTTTTGAAAATTTTAAAAATAGAACCATTTGCTTCTATTTGCCAAAAGCTTAATTTGGAAATTTCAAAATCCATTTGCAGTTTAATATGAGTTAATCAAACTTCAATTAAATTAAAGTTGGTTTAACTGAATTTTCTGGAATTTAAAATCAAAATTATTATTTTAAGAATTTTCTTGGATTTATTGCATTTTAAAAAAAAAAGGGTTTTTCCTTTTTCCCGAAATTAAAAATTAATTTATTTGTAAAAGAAAAAGAAAATTTAAAGTTAAAAGTATTTTTATTAAGTCTAGAATAAGTCAAGGAATTTCTGTGAATTTTTCTAGAATTTTTGGAGTCTATTTGCTATTTTCTAACTTGCTTTTTGATTTGTTTGAATTTCTAAAACTCAAAAATGTATTTTAATCCTTTTCTGTTTTGGGCCGAAACCCTAGCCGGCCCATCCCTATTCCCGGCCCGCCCGTTTACTGCCGGCCCGACCTCCCGCTCTGCCTGCCTCTCGGCCGTTCTGGCCGTTGGATCTCCATCCGTAGCTCTCGCCGCCGCGTCGCCGTCTTCTTGGCCGTTGGATTGAGATCGGCCGTTTCTTTCGCCGCGCTCTCCTTTCTTCTCCGCCGTTGGATCGCGATCCGGCGCATCCGATCGCCGCGCCCTTCCTCTTCCCACCGCCGTCGAAATCGGACGGCGCCGCTCATCTCCTCGCCGCGCCTCTTCTCCTCCCACCGTCCGTCGGAATCGGACGGCTCTCGTCGTCGCCAGCGCCTCCTCGCTCCCACCGTCCGATCGAATCGGACGGCTCCCTCTCGTCGCCCCGCGCGCTCTCTCTCTCTCCCGAATCCGTCGCCGCGCAAATCCCGTTCGCCGCGAATCCGCGCCGCGCCCGTTCGCCGCGAATCCGCGCCGCGCCGTCTCGTCCCGCCTCGCCGCGCCGCCCACGCCCGCGCCGTCCATCGCCGCTCATTGTTTTTCGCCGCAAGCTCTATAAATCCGCGCGCCTCTTCCTCTCCCTCTCTTCTTTCTCTCTCTCTCTCCTCGGTCGCGTTAAATCGCCGCTCCTCCCGTCTTCCCGGCTCGGTCGCCTCCGCGTCACCGTTCTCCGCCGCCACCGCCTTCTCCCTCGGCGCCGTCGTCTCCCCAACTCCGGCCGCCACCGCGCTCCCGTCTCTCTCTCTCTCTCTCTCTCTCGACCCAGGCCCGAGCCCACGTGGCCACCCACGGGCGCCACGACGGCGCCGTCGGTCGTTCGCCACAGTGGCTCTGCTGCGTCGTGATTGCATAGCCGATCGTAAACCGGATTTTTTTCAGTAGAAAATTAAATCCGAAAATCCGAAAACCCTAAATCTATCATTTCATGTGATTTTCCAACTTCTTTTGGCTATAACGTTCACATCCGAACTCCGATTTGGGTGATCCAAATTTCTAAATTTATATAAATTCATCCTCTTTCATTTGGTACTGGTTTTGTAATTTTTGGAGTTCATTTGGTGCTGTTTTATTTATTTGTTGCTATTCTCGCGACGTAGATTAGGCATTTGGAAGATTTCTTCGACCCGACGACCGAAGACCCTCTCCTTGTCAACGAAGGCAAGTCGTAGGCCTTTGACCATGTTGAACCCATTTTACAAATGTATATTGTATTAAATTAACATGCATGGCTAGTTTTATTAAAAATGGTTTTGGGAGTAGATAATTGCCAAATTGCCATTATGCCTCCTTGATAAATTGAAAATGAAATGTCTCCTTGAATGACATATATCCTTGGACACCATAGGATGGTTAATACTAGTTGGACATAATTGTATTACCAACTTGGGTGCGTATTATTGCTTAGACATGCTCTAGTTACCCGCGAGACTTTCGATCACATGTTCAATGATTATTGAAATTTGACTAATGGAACTATGGAACAGTGGTGTGAGGCCACTTTTATTAAAAGATGTTGTGCCATGGCGGTGATTGCCATTTGGTGAATATGAACAAAAATGATTTATGCTCGGGCTTGAGGTAGGGAGCTAGAGTGGGTGCGTAATGCACATTGGGTTGTGGTAGACTTGTCTGAGCAGCCAACTAAGGACTTAACTTTGCAAGTCATTGATCTGGGTCACCTCGTGCAACCATAAGTCCGGTATGGGACGGACCTGGCCAATTAATTAGGAAAGTTTTGAGTCGGTTCTGTTGTGGCTGTTTATTGGCGCAAGAGGGGGCTGTGATGGCGAAACCTTAGCGAAGCGTAACCGAGGCAAAATGGAACTTTGTAAAAGCCTTGTCACGTGCTCTAGACTACTCACCTAAGGAAGTGAGCGGTGGTATCGACGGATGCCAAACAAACTAGAGAATTCGTGTCTTGTGGGTAAAGCTGTACAACCTCTGCAGAGTGTCAAAAATCTATTCGAATAGCCGTGTCCCGATTACGGACATGCACAGTGATTTCGCGCAAGGGGTAGTATTTTCAAAAATGTGGTTTGGTTCGATGGAAGCGTTTGGTTGGAATGGTTGGGAAGTGAACGGGATGTTCACTGTTTGATTCAAAAGAACTTGGTTATCTATGTATTATTCTTTTTAAAATCCTGCTTTGCAATCTAATTATTGTATTTATTGTCAAACTTGCTTTCTGCAAATTTACCATAAAGCCATCCTTGCTTAAGCCTGTCATGAATACTATGTGCATACATTTCTCTACGACTTGCTGAGTACTTTATGTACTCACGGCTTTATGCCCTTTGTTGATCGGTCCCAGTGAGAAGAACCAGGAAATGTTGAGTACTATGAAGAAGGCTACTTCGAAGACTTTGCGAACTAGGTCACGTCCTCCACTCGATTGCCTGTGGGCATGTCGATTGGGCTCCACGTATTTTGAGATTTCCGCTGCCAGATACTCTGTTGTTGTTAAGCCCTGTGTGGCGACTTTTGTAAGAACCTTGACCATAAGGTCTTTGCTGTTTTAATTAATATTACTTTATGCCTTCATTAGTTCGTTGTTTAATGGTTATGATTACATCATTGTTGCAACTGTGCAAGCTAGCTACTGATCATGGGACTAGCTTGGTATGCACAGAGGGTCTCGGGGTTGTGTGACACCCGGGGTCCCGACAGATACTTAACTAATTTTAATATACAGATTACCACAACTGCCAGAATCTAACAGACATTCTAGACAACAAAATTGAATTAATCATAACTCTTAGTAGATTTATCCAAAACTTGCATTCTTAGATGTTCTGGAAAGCTCAAGGAAATATCTACAAAAACCATGTTGGTCTATGTAGGACCGTAAAGGCGACTAGGGGGGTGAATAGGCGATTTCTCAAATTTCTCGCCTTAATCAAATTCAACACGAACTTTACTCCTTTAGCTATGAAAGCTAAGAAGATCGATAGCGCCTGAGAGGAAGCCTTGTCTTTTCGATAACCCCCTTAACCACAAGACACAAATGTGGAGAATTGATCTCATTGGTGCAGTGCAGGCACTTTGGCGGACGGCCAAGCTACCAAAGGGCGATCCGACCGATTTAAATCGGTTTGACCGGCCGTTAACGGACGGTCTGAATGCTGGCGGTCTGACCGCCGTATATAAATCGGTCCGACCAATTTAGTCCAAAACCGAAACACAATGCCCAAATCCAAAACGAAATTTAGTCCAACTTTTGATTCAACCAATGAAACTTGACCAAATTTGGAGCACACCTCCCTAAGGATATTAGAGACCTATTTCTAGCGACGATCGTTCAGATCCACTTCGTAGAAACGATCTCTTAAGGTTTAACCAAAGAAGTGCACAAACCCTAGAAATATGAAAAACTTGATTCAAGACTTGCTTGTGGGGGTTGATGATCTAGATGATTCTAGGAGTATTCCTACACATGAAAGCAAGATAAAATAGGTCAAGAGACCAAGCATAAACACTTGAATCAAGGAAGCACCAAAATCATCAAAAGAGAGAAGAACACAAGAGAGACAATCGATCTCTTAAGCAAGCATCACAAGATTGATTGATCCAACAAGATGCTTACAAAGCCACTCCCTCAAGGAGGACAAGAGCTCACACAAGGAGCACACACACAATCTCTCCAACCCTAGCTTCTCCTCTCCTCTCCTCTCCAAACCCTAGAAAAAGGTGGAGGAGTCCAAATGAGTGCTTGGGGTGCTTGGGGGGTTTTCCTCTCCCCCCTTTCTACTTATAGGAGAGGCTTAGGGTTT
The DNA here is from genome assembly GCA_036346395.1 of Hsuehochloa calcarea. Classification (NCBI taxonomy): domain Eukaryota; kingdom Viridiplantae; phylum Streptophyta; class Magnoliopsida; order Poales; family Poaceae; genus Hsuehochloa; species Hsuehochloa calcarea. The sequence continues at coordinate 21,223,048 of CM070598.1, read as the reverse complement.
CCACTAATGGGCTCCCATGAAGGCCCACACACACATGGGACCCACTCACACACAGTTGTTGAAGCAATCGCCTGCTTCACCACGTGTAGGTTGATCATCGGCTCTCATCATGTCGGCAAGACTCTCCCGTCCGAATCCCATCGGAATGTCCCAGAGTCTTGCACCGACTTCCGCACCGCCTGATCCAACCAGCTGCACCGAACTACCCGTTCGATCCATCTTGCCCATTCTGCACCATGCTTGAGTCACACGACCTCACCCGGCATCCATGATCGTTCTGGACCTCAGCTCTGCAAGCGTAGTCCCGATCCACCTCACCGTTGACGTCGTTGACCTGCAGGCCACCTGCACAGCAATAGACAAACAAATTATCTCTGGGAACAAGTTCTTCACAACTTGACCCACGTTAGTTCCACAATGCAATATGCAACAATAAAGCATTGACATCCATACAATAACCACAATCAAAACACATCAATGCCAACAAGGCCAAGCTTCAAGTGATCGGCGGTTTGACCGCCCCACACAGCCGGTCCGACCGATTTTCGGCCGGTTGGACCGATTCCATAACGGCGGTCGGACCGCCTGAAAAGACTTAGCCAAAATTCCATCTCGAAAATCCGAAACCTTCTGGAATTTTCAAATCAATATAACTTTTGACTGGGAGCTCCAAAAATTATGTGACCACATCCAGAGACTCCCCTCACTTGCCTACACATCCTATTTTTGGCTTAGCTCCAAAAACCATTTTGTACCAAGACCGGTCGGACCGGCCATCACTGTCGGTCGGACCTCCCCACGGGCGGTCTGACCGCCGATGCCACCGGTCAGACCGCCTGTGGTCTGACAGGCTGAAGCAAAACTGAAAACACGAGATTTTGCAAACCAACAAAGCCATTGCCAATTGACTCATCATTCTAAGATCGTGCACATATCCTCACGATATCCACAGTCTACTTCTCTGATTAGGTCATTAGCTATTTTTATCTATCAATTACTACGACTGCCAGAACTTGATAGTAAATTCTGGACAGCAGTAGTGTAAAAATAATATCTCGAGATCTACTCAACCAAACAAGGTGAACCAAGATTCTATAGAAAGCTACTGATATTTCCCACAATTCTCTAGGAGGTGACTAGACCAAAATTCGCCACTACATTATCAAACATTACAGAACAACTAAAACTGCAGATTACCGATCCACTAACAGCTCTTACCGATCAACAAAATAATAGTCCAGACGGAGAATAAACAAATTGTCACCCTTAAATACCGTGATCACGCCCGCTGAAATCCCCGCAAGGACTCCCTTTCCCCTTCCTTCTCCCTCTCCATCTCCCTTTCTTCTTCTTCTTCTTGTTCCTTCCTCTCCTTCCTTTCTCCTCTCCTCCTTACTGATCTCCTCCTCCTCTTGGCATAGCAGCAGGGAAGGGGGGTGCTACAGTGTGGTGGCACTACAGTAGCAGGGTGTTGTACTGTAGCAGGGTGCTATGGTTTGGTTGATCCCTCCCCCCTGCCTTCTAGTGGACAGTCATGGGCATTGGACCATAATGAGGTTGGCGGCACATTCCTTTCCCAAAATTCTGAAATTTTCTTCCTAATTCTATTTAATTTCAATACTAATCACTTATTTATTTTATGTTTAAACGGGATATTACACATACCCATCACCATCACCCACTAAATCCCACTTAACCACCCTCTCTTCCCCAATTCCGGCATGACCCTCAAATTTATTTTATTTACTTGTTGTTCCCAACTCTCCCCTTATTGAGTCCAGATATTTCATTTGGGTTATTTTCTTTTACATTAGGTTCCGACTTCGATGACCAAGCTCCGAAAACGCTGAACAAGATGTAGGAGAAGCAGAGATTTTCGGGGAGTTTGAGCAAGGAGGCAAGTTGCACTCGTTTGATTATTATTGAGCCTATACTTCATATACTTGTAGTATTAATTTCATTATCATATTTAAGCCAATTATTTCGTTATTGCAATTATAATATTGAATGCCATTATGCTTAGTTAAATCCTATCACCCACATACACCCACAACATCCTATTCTTTGCAAGACATATTTACCTTGACAAGTTTAAGTTACATAAAATGATAGCACATGGTCGGCATTGTCACACAATGTGTTTATAAATACTGGTAAGTAATATTGGCTGAACGCCAATAGGTTTTGGTGGAGAGTTGGGGTTGAGACCAGGAGGTTGGACAACCCAATATACTTGGTAAAAGTTAGTCAGATGTGAGATCAAGAGGTGGATAACCACGTGTTGATAATTGGTACATCGCCTCACTAGATAACATGTATGGACTAAAATCTTGTGCTAAATAATAGACACATAAATTACTTAACCACGGGTTTGGTTTATCCAACTTGGCTTAGTACACCGCTCTTCCAATTGAATAACTATAGGATGTCAACTACTCTTATTATATGGAGCAGCCGTGGATTGGGGGTGAGTTAGGATTGGGCCGATTAGGGCACTCGCTGAACTACATAGCGGTATGAACCAGTTAGCATCGGGCCATGCACTCCACCATTGGCCAATGGTTTTCCAATGGCTGTATTGCCCTTAAACCTACCGGGTAGAGACTAGAAAGGTTGAGCATTGAAAATATTGTGTTATCTCAACTTAGTCACATGCTATCGTGTTGCGTGTATATAGCTTGATACTATGAGTTTGCGGTATCTTGTGGGTAAAGTTGGGAAACTCTGTAGAGTAAAAACAATATATGGTATTCAAATACGACGTGCTTCCGGTTAGTGAAGCTGTGTTCATGAGTGATTCCAATATATGAGGCATAAGTAGAGTTTTATAGATGTTAAGTTGATAATTGCAGATGTTGAAAACCCGTGTTGTTATATTTTTTATTGTTTTACTACTTTCAACTCAAAGTAATGCATCCACATACCCCTATTATGGTAAAACCATTCTAATCACTTTTTGTCCCATCAAGTAGTTAAATAGGATTTCGTATGCAACTTGCTGAGTAAGTGTCCATTCTTGTTAATCATCAACAAAAGAACTTTGAGAAGAAACATGAGATCTTTATGATCAGTAGGAGCCATTGGACTGTGACGACTACTGGTACTAGGTCTCAATCACGCTCGGGCGTGCTTGTGGTTCAGAAGTACTTTTGTGTTGTAATATATTGTATTTGGGCTTACATGCCCTTGGCCATGTCCAAACTGGCTATTAAGCCCGAGTCGTTGTAATAAAATTTTACCTCTTTTTGTAAACGTGAGCTTGCTTGTGATGCTATTTCTTGCTTTACGACCACACATTCTAGACGGTTGTAAAGAGTTTAACGATCTCAGAAATGAGGTCGTTACAAATTAAACTATGCAAAGAAAGCAGTTGCACAACAGAAAATTTTAAGAGGAACCGAACCATAAACAAGACTAGCAGTAGTGATGGCAATCGGACGCGGCGAGCATGGATAGTGCTCGCCCATACCCATATCCGCGACCCCAATTTCCCCTCACGGGCATGCCCGTGAAGGACGACGGGCAAAGAACCTCGCCCATGCCCGTCGCCCGCGGGCATGCCCATGTGTAATATCCCGAATGTGAATCGGCTTTTCGGAAGAAGTATCGGGAGAGGGAGTGAAACAAAAATCCATAATTTTCCTTTCATCGGGGGGTTTTCAGCATATTTCTAACAACCTGGGCCCTGAGCCGCGGCACGGGAGGGACCCAAAGGGGGGGCCGGCCATAAGGGGGGATTCCCTCCCCTAAACCCTAGCCGCACCCCCTCTCTCCCCACTCCCCCACCCAGCCGCCAGACCCTTTCTCCCTTGTGCGCATCCCCTTCTCCACAGTAGCAGCCCCCTCCTCTCCCCTTCCTCCCCTGGCACATCCCCTCTCCAAGGTCGTATTCCCCTCTGGTTCCGTATTTTTCCCAGAGAGATAACCTCCCATTGGCTCATCCTCGTCGCTGTGATCCAGAGCGCCAATCAGGTCAGATTTCTACCCTCGGTTTGATCATCAGATTACGTTGAGTTAAAGTCCAAATCAGGAGATAGGATCTCTTACAAAGTTGTAGTGCTCATCCTTAGCTTTCTATAAGCGCAAAGATCACTCGATTTGGAGTTACGGTTTAGAAGTTATGATAATTTCTTTGTAACTATCCAGAAGGGCTGACGAGAATTAGCATTTACCTTGTCTGGCCAATATGACTTAATTAGAGACCGAATCAGAAAGTTCACCCAACATGAATTTTGTAGGAAATCTAGTAATAGTTGCAGATTAGTAAAGAACGCGATTTTTAGTTATGTCAATCAAAAGTTATGGATTTTATACTACCGCTGCATTTCTGACTAACATATTGAAGGAACAGAAACTTCACCTGATCATTAGATTTATTAGAAGGCCGAATCAGAGGACCTTGACTACTAGGTTATTGTAGATGGTTTTTTCATATTTCCATGGAGTCTAAAATGACTCAGTTCTGAGTTTTGTAGCAAAAGATATGAGTATTTCTCTACTGCTACGTAGTTCTATTAGACAGATTCGTTGTTCGACTTTCAGAGGATTTTTTTTACGTAGATTTTTGGCCGATTTGGGAGATCTTGCCAACTAGTCTTTTGTGTAGGATATTATTATCTTTCCATAGGATCTGAGAGCGCTCCATTTCGAGTCTCAGATCCTTAATTATGATTTATTTTGTACTTGTTGTCCAGATTGTATTCCTGTTAGAATATTGGTTTATGTGAGTAGATCGACTTTGTGATCCTTGGGTTAGGATGTTGCGATTAGATGGTTCGAGCGAGGTCCTGTTCACGTGGTTCCTCATTCAAATATATTTAATTGGTGTAGGAGGGGGAAATTCGAGTGTAGCAGCTTCCGTCTTGCCTCATTACGCTTCGTAGAGCGGAAGGCAAGTACATTGTAATATTTTATGTTGATGAATGATGAGTGCTTGTATTTATACTATTATTTCTATGATCCATGATTACATTCAATGCTTCATGTTCCTTTCATATCTGTTAACCCATGTTGAAAGAGATGATGTCTTTCATTACTCATGTTTCATTCCATTCATTCATTTGTTCATGTTTCTTCCACAGGAGTGGAAAATAAAGACCCATCAATTCTAGTATGGGCACGTAAGACTCACCATTCCAATGTGGGTAGATTTGGATCCCCGTATGAAACGTTCTTCATACGGGCCTTGGAACCCTATATTTTGTTAAATACGGGCCTAAGTGAACACCGACGGGTGTGTTACTAGCTATACCGGTATAAGCAGAAGTGTAATTCATTCATTCCATTCATTCATATGCTCCTGTTAGTTCTATGTTCATATTCTTAATGATACTGTATTGTTCATGTTCAGTATAGTTCAAATTATTCTTTGTACTTGTTGAGTCTCGGACTCATTCTTGCCTTTGTTTGTCTATTCTAGGTGATCATTGATGATGGCATTCTTGGGAGGGAATAGACACACATAATTCATTCACTTCAGCATATTCGAGTTTCAATAATATGATTTGGTTCATGTTTTTCATTCGTTAAGTCATGAACTGTAATAAATAGAGTTAGATGTTGAATGATATCTTTCCCTATGTTAAGGATGATTAAAAAACTGCTTGTGATCTTTGATTACTCCTTCGATATAATTATCTTAGTGGATTCATTAGACTTGAATAGTTGGAGTTTGTGAACTGTCGTTGGAGTCGGACTATATTCCTGCATTTGTTCTATTATATGTTGAACTCTTTATGTCAGTAGATGAGATACTGTTTAAATTCTTCTGAATTATGGTTGTATGTTAGATTCTTTAGGTAACATTTTGGCTTCCGAATAGCCAGGGTGTTACACCATATACCCACGAACATTTAAAAATGTAATGTGGATGAGGCACCATATTTACACATCAAGAATCAGTAACACAGGATAAAAAAAGGTACAAAAAATGAATTTTCACACTTTAATAAATTAGTGCACAAATTTGCTTTAGCACTCATCCAGATCTACACCAACCCCCCCCCCTTCATTCACCATCTTTTCCCAATTAACATCGTCAGTTCATCACACATATTGCCAAATATAACCAGAAGCTATGCACCAGTGAGCTTACAATTAAATAACCATACTGCCAAATATAACAAGAAGCTATTGCCAAATCATTAGTTCATCACACATATTGCTAAATATAACTAGAAGCTATTACACGGGACATTACCAAAAGTTTCATTTCATACAACCTAACACCACAATTAAATAACCAGAAGCTTTGCATCGGTGAACTTCACCACGAACTTCACCAAGGAAAATTGAATCTGTACTAGCATTGAGGAGGAGGCTGGGCGGGAGGAGGGACTCGGGCCGAGCTTTAAGGTCGGTCGGGCGCCCGGGCGGGAGGAGGGAGTCAGGACAGCTTTGAGGAGGAGGCCAGGCGTGAGGAGGTGACTAGGCATGAGGAGGGGCGGCGGCCGGGAGAAGGACGGTGGCGGATTTGGACTAGGAGTTTTATTTGCACGGTCTTCTCATCTCATGCATGGATAAGAACAAACTTCACGGTATTGAGGTTAGGAACATGCATTGTATATACTTGTTTATGTTAGTGTTGGACCGAAAAGGCGACTAGAGGGGGGTGAATAGAAGCACGCTCACTTTTTCAATCAAGATCAGATTCAATCCAAATCTCACTCCAATAGCTATGGAAGCTGTGAAGATCAATATACCAGTACAACGGAAGACTAGTATTGAATTCAATCTAAACCCCGAAGCAAAACAACCAAAATCATCCGAAACTTAATTTCCAAGTGTAGGGCGGTCTGACCTCTATTTAATGGCGGTCTGACCGGTCCATGGGCGGTCTGACCTCTGTGTAGGGCGGTCTGACCTCCAGCCTGATGAACAGTGAAATCAGCCCGAAAAACGAAGTTGCAAATAGGTCTAACTTTTGATCTACAACTCTAAACTTCATGAAACTTGGAACACACCTTCTATAGGATGTCAGGAACCTATTCCAATCGAAGATCGTGGAGATCCATAGAAAAGTTATGACCTTTTTCAGTTTGAGAGATGGATGGTTCAAAACCGAGTCAAAATAAAAACTAGATCCAAAAACTTGTTCGTGGGTGATTGATGATCAAGATGATCTTAGATGTGTTCCCACATGTCACAGAAAGCTAGATCATGTAAAGAAATCAATCAAAAACATGTGAATCAAAGAAAGACTCAAAATCACCAAATAGATAGAAGAAAGGCAAAGAGACACATCTTTGATCAAACTTTCTTTGGATTGATTTGATAGGGTTTGGGTTTACAGCCACTCCATCAATGGAGGACAAAGCTCAATCCAAGAGCACGAAATCAAATCAAAACTCTCTAGAACTATAACCTCCACTAATCCTCTCCCTGAGCCAAACTAGGGTTTCAACAATAATGAAAGGGTTGAAGGGGGTGCAGCCACCTCCCTCCTCTATTTATAGTGGAGACTTAGACCTTCTAGAAGCTTTAACTTAAATGGGCTCCCGTTAAGGCCCAACACAAACGGGTCACACACGCACGCATTTTAAAGCGCCGTCTTCAACACCTCTTGACCTAAACAGCTTCTCTTTGCGTCGTCTTGCGCCGCGGGTTGTAAAAGGTCACCTGGGTGGTATTTGGTAAGATTACCAAAATACCCCTTCTCGGTCCTTCTCCGAAGACCGAGTCCATCTGCGCGAAGCACTTCGCATGCTTTGCCACGTGTAGGTTGATCAACGGCTCTCTCCATGTCGGCAAGTCTCTCCCATCCGGCTCCCACCGAAACCACCATGGCACTTGCACCGACTCCCGCGCCGCTTGATCAAACCAGTCGCACCGAACTGTCCGTTCGGTCATCCTTGTCCATTCTGCACCATACTTGATTTCATTGACCTCACCCGTCATCGCCGATCGTTCTGGACCTCAGCTCTCCAAGCCTAGTCCCGATCATCCTCGCTGTTGACCGCCGTTGACCACCAAGCAACCTGCACAACAATAGACAAGCAAATCGAATCCGTAGGACAAGCAAATCGCACAAAGGCACAACTTGGTCCATAAGCAAGAGAAAGCAATAGAAATGACCAAGATGGCATCAGAATAGCATAGGCATGTGAGATAAGGCAAAAGAAAGCATAAAAACTTTGATTTCCAGAAAAAAGTCAAAAATCTCACTTAAGGTCCATATGAAAGAACAATTGTTCAATTGACCTTTGATCATTGTGAGGATTAATAAATGCAATTAAAGTTTAGAAGAGTCAATAAGACAATAAGAATGCAATTCAAAAACTCCCCCTCACTATGATCCTCGGATTTCAGAAAATTTCAAATTCCCCAACTTTCTCCCCTTTGTATAATCTTCTCCCCAACATTGAAATATCTTCTCCCCCTTTGACAATGGAGTCATCAAGGAATCACGCCTTCCTCTCATCCAGAGATAACAATTGCAGAATGAAGAAAGAAGCAAAAAGAAGAAGTATGCATGAAGTGCAATGGAGTGGCTTTATTTTTGTATTTTTTCAATTTTTGATTACAAGAAGCTTTGGAGATTACCCAAAAGAGCTAGCCAGCATTTCTAATATTGCACAAACAACATATCAAGCATGACAGTGCTAGCAAGATCATGGTAAGACATATATATCAAAGCTAAGCACAAAGGCTCAAAAGTAAAGCAATAGATTTGATCAATTTAAGCAAAGCTTCAAATTCAGCAAGTTCATCAACAGGGATCCTAAAATGAAATTGGCCATGTCAAAATATCAAAGTGGGATCAAAAATCTAACAAAGACCACATTAAGAGTCAATCAGGTCATGTATTGAATCATTTTGCTCAGTATTTCTCAAAAGCCCATTTGTCAACAGTTTTCACACATGCATTGAATATTGAAATTGACTAATGATCTAACTTAGTGATAAGATCCTGGACTAGGAGCCATCCACAAGCTCATCCTAAGCTTCGACCAGAAGTTGATTAAAGGTATATATTAGTAAAGAAGATCCTGGACTATGAGCCATCCATAAATTCTTCCTAAGCTTCTACCAGGGCGACAAATCTTGAGGTTCATGTCATTTCTGACAAGCAATCACCATGAGATCGTCTGGATCATCAAACTATCTCCAAGTTCATGTCTTTGACAAGCAGTCTCGTAAGAATAGTTTGGCACATTTTAAGCATAAGACAATCTTGATTTTTCATTTTTCACAAGAGCAGTTTTAGAATCTCAAGAACACAAAAGCTCAAGTAATGGTTAATTTTAGATTCAAGAGCTCACAAAGCAATTCTGACAGGGCCAATGTCACAAAAGGAGCACTAATTGCGCAACTCGCTAAAACATCCACAAATTGCAATTTTTAGTTTGAGTTGTTTTAAAGTTCTAGCTCATAGAGCAAAGACTTAGCTACACATGTAAAAGCAAGATAATTCTAGCAAGTCAAAAACTAGACATGACATTGAGCAAGAATTGAAATACTAAAGCTCCAAAGGATAATAGGCAAAGCTTCATCAATTTTAAAAGATAAGCAGAAAATTTTATATTACAATGCATCTTTTTGGATTTTTCATACCACTTGATGTATTTTTCATATGAATGCAATATGATACAATGAGATTTAATAAAAAGCCTAAAAACCTAAAAATTTCAAAAAGATCAATAAGTTCAGAAAAAGAACAATAAAAGATAAAAAGAACAAGGTAAGATCAGAAAAGATCGAACTCCCCCTCAAACCAACCCATAGGGATAAATTACCCCTAACTCGCTTCTCAAGGTGGCAAACCTAGTTGGGTCTAAAGGTTTGGTGAGGATATCAGCCAGTTGAGCTTCGGACTCCACGAAGTGCAGCACAATATCACCCTTCTCGACATGGTCTCTAAGGAAGTGATAGTGAATGTCTATGTGCTTGGTCCTAGAGTGTTGCACAGGGTTCTTAGCAATGTTAATAGCAGAAGTGTTATCACATAAAAGAGGAACACTAGCAAAATTTAACCCATAGTCCTTAAGAGTGGATACCATCCACAAAATCTGACTACAGCAACTAGCAGCAGCTACATATTCAGCATCAGCAGTAGATTGTGCAATAGAGGACTGCTTCCTAAAAGACCAAGAAACAAGAGAAGTGCCTAGGAAGTAATAAGTGCCCGAGGTACTCTTCCTATCAAGCCGACAGCCCGCAAAATCAGAATCAGAAAACCCCCGAATGGACAAAGAAGAAGAGCAGGAGTACCAAATGCCATACTAGAAGGTAGAGTGTAAATACCTGAATATGCGCTTAACTGCTTGGCGATGGAAAGTTCTCGGTGACGCCTGAAACCTCGCGCAGAGGCAGACTGTGAAGTGGATGTCCGGTCTTGATGTCGTCAGGTACAGGAGGGAGCCGATCATGCTGCGGTACTCGCGTTGATCCACGGCTTCTCCTTACTCATCTGGATCCAAAGCAGTCGAAGTCGCCATGGGAGTGGCGATCAGCTTGCAGTCACCCATGTCGAAGCGTTTGAGCAGATCCTTAGTATACTTCATCTGATGGATGAAGATCCCTTCCTTACATTGCTTGATTTGAAGCCCCAGAAAGTAATTGAGCTCTCCCATCATGCTCATCTCAAATTCCCTGGACATAGTCTCAGAAAAGCTGGAAACAAGAGCATGAGAAGAACCACCAAAGATAATATCATCAACGTAAATCTGAGCAAGTAGGAAGTCATTGCCACGCCTAAGAATGAACAAGGTCTTGTCTACCTTACCCATCTCAAAATCATTCTTAAGCAAGACGGTCTTAAGTCTATTATACCAGGCTCTAGGGGCTTGTTTAAGACCATACAAGGCTTTGGATAGCTTGAAGACATGATGTGGATTCTTGGAATTCTCAAAGCCTGGGGGTTGCCTAACATAAACCTCCTCCTCTATGAAACCATTCAGAAAGGCACTCTTAACATCCATCTGATATAATCTAAAGCCCTTAGAAGCAGCAAATGCAAGTAGAATACGAATAGCTTCTAGTCTAGCAACAGGAGCAAAGGTCTCATCAAAATCTAACCCCTCAACTTGGCTAAAACCCTGAGCTACCAACCTAGCCTTATTTCTAATCACAGAACCATCCTCATTTTGTTTGTTTTTGAAAACCCAGCGGGTTCCTATAACATTATGACCACTAGGAGGTTCTACTAGGTTCCAGACCTTATTCCTCTCAAAATTCTCTAACTCCTCATGGATAGCATTGACCCAACTAGAATCAGATAAAGCATGTGATATATCGCGGGGTTCAAAAGAAGCTACAAAAGCAGAATGAGAATAGAGGTTTGGATCATGATACCTGGAGCGAGTGACTCGCTCATGGAGATTACCTATCATCTGATCCGGAGGATGCTGCTTTTGAATGTGAAGTGGCGCACCCAGAGAGGAAAATACCTCTTCGACCTCCGCAGGTACTGCTGATGATGAAGATGCAGCAGATGCCTCATCTGAAGGCGAAGTAGTCACAGGAGATTCTTGTGCTGGAAGAGGAGCGTCAACAGCAGCAGGTGGAAGAGCATCATCGAGTCCATCATCATCTTCCTCTACAAATATACTCTCTGTCACCTGTGTATCACCTGAAATATCTGATCTAGCTCCAGGGGTAGTCTCATCAAAAGTGACATTGCATGTCTCCTGACCCAGGTTAGTTTCAGCATTAAAAACTCGAAAACCCCTTGAATGCGCAGGATAACCCAGAAATAAACCATCAAAAGTTCTTGACTCAAATTTATCTAGGTTTCCTGTCTTGAGAATAAAACACATGGATCCAAAGACTCGAAAGTGCGAGACAGGGGGTTTTCTACAAAACCGAAGCTCATAAGGAGTCTTGCCCAAAGACGGTCTCAAAAAGATACGATTTGCAATATGGCAAGCAGTAGAAATAGCTTCGGCCCAAAACCTCCTCGGAGTGTTATACTCATCTAGCATCGTCCTAGCCATCTCGACTAGGGTTCTGTTCTTCCTTTCCACAACGCCATTTTGTTGAGGGACGTGTGGAGAGGAGAACTGATGCTCAATTCCACGCTCAGCACAAAAGGAAGCAAAAGAGGCATTCTTGAACTCCGTGCCATTGTCACTGCGGATCGCTCTCAAGGCACTCGGAAGTTCAGAAGCCAAACGAAGAACAAGATCACGATAATGATCAAAAGCTTCATCCTTCAAAGCAAGAAAGAACACCCCAAGTGTATCTAGAAAAATCATCGACTACGACAAGAATGTACCATTTTCCACCGACTGACCGAATCCTAGCGGGACCAACAATATCCATATGAAACAACTGTTCCGGTCCGTCAGTCATGACCATAGTCACTGATGGGTGTGAGGCGGCAACTTGCTTGCCATGCCTACAGGGCGCACATACAGCATCCTTGACGACTTTGAGTTTGGGCAAACCTCTCATCAGCTCAAGGTTGCTAACTCGCGTCAGATGATCAAAACCAATGTGCCCCAAACGACGGTGCCAAAACCAGAACTCAGAAGAAGAAGATGAAATCAAGCACATGAGAGAACCAGCAAGAGATTCAGAAAAATCAGCTCCAAAGATCCTAGCAACTCTAGTAATCCCAAAAACAAGCTCACCAGTTGAATCAAGCACCCGACAAGCATTTTTCTTAAATCTAGTCTCATAGCCATCGTCAAGAAGTTGAGAGACAGAAAGTAAGTTAAACCTTAGCTTATCCACAAGGGCGACGTCCTTGAGGATGAACTTGTCGTTCACCATGATCGATCTCGTTCCTTCAATCCGCCCTTGCCTATCATCTCCAAAGGTGATGAATTCATCACCCGTCGATCGCGTGAAGGAGGTGAACCATCTTGAGTCTCCGGTCATGTGGCGTGAATAGTGAGTCGACGAACCACGTGTCCTTCCTCTTCCGCGGTAATCCCGAAAATCAAGGCACGGAAGAGCGATGTGTCTCAACATCAAGTTAGTTAAACAAGACTTGGGAACCCAATCTCGAGACACACGTCTGCAGTAGTATGCAAAGCGTAGTGCTATCCTTGATTAAGTTTGAAGTTCTGTTATGAGCAATGGTTACTTTAACATAAGAGTTATCCTGTCTAGGAGCATGATGATGAGCATGTGACATAAATCCTAAACCAGGTTTCTTCTTTTCTATGTTACCACGTCTCGTAAAAGCTCTAGGTTGATTGAGTGAAATTCTATCAAAATTTTCTTATCATTTTTCAACCTACGCCAATGTAACTCAACCAAATGCCCATTCTTCTTGCAATAGGTGCAATGGTACTTGATACCACCGAGAAGCACCCTTTGACTTAACAGATGTTTAGGCAAAACCCGCAGATTTAAAAATAGTTTTTGCAGGTTGGGTTTTAAATTCAACTAACCTATTTTTCAAGACTTGAGTAACTTTGGGCTTAGAATTATCTTGGACAGAGTTGTATCCTAATCCTTGCTTCTTATAAGGAGTTTTAGACTTGTCCAGAATCATGTTTAATTGTTTCTTACCTTTAGAAAAAATTTCTAAGGTATCCTTAAGATAAGCATTTTCTTTTTCAAGATTAACACATGACTCACAAGTTTTGCCTTTAATAGCTCTAGCATATTTTTCCTTATATAAAGCAATTTCAAGTTTAAGAGCAGGACATGAAGCACATGTAGAAGACTCAATACTGTCCTTAAGCTTGACATATTTAGCTCTAACTGCTTCTAAGATATCTTTAACTTCATGTTCGCGTTCAATGCAAAAAGAGCAAAGGGTAGAATCAACCATACCAGAAGCAACCAACTTGCTAGAATCTAAGCATTTTTCACAAGGAGCAGATTTAACCTCAACTAGCTCAGTCCTAGCATTTTCAAGTTGTTGCAAAGCAAGATCATGAGCGATTACGCTTTAGCAAATTACGAGTGTAGAGCATGGCAGGAAGAACATTCATCAGATTCAAGAGTCTTAGAATTTGCAAGTTCTAAAGTCAAATTATCTACTTGAGACTCTAAGTCCTTGTTCCTAGCCATGATATACTCTAAAGCCTTATCCTGGCTCATGAGTTGCTCAAAGATAGTTTCGCATCTATCAGAAAGGACATCATAGGAGAGAGGTACCTCATCGTCGTCGACGTCATCGGAGTCGGCCATGAAGCAAACGCCGGTGAAGTCCTTGGCCTTCCCCTTCTTCTTATCTTGAGGGATCTCCTCCTCCTTGTCATCCTCGCTCCCGGAGTCCACATCGCTTAAGGATTGTTCCCCAAAAGCGGCAAGAACCCTGAGTCGCCTTTGTCGACTTAGCGACATCAAATCTTGATTTGTTCCATTGAGGCTTCTTCCAAGCTGGCTTTCCTTCCTTGTGGTTGCTCTTTCCTTTCAACTTGGGGCAGTTTGCCCGTATATGATTAAGCTCACCACACTCATAGCAAGTCACGGGACCTCCTCTCTTTTTGTTTCTCATATTGTTATAGGCCCGTGTGGCTTTTCTGACTATGAGGGCTAACTCGGCCTCAGGAAGACTCTAAACTCCTCTTCATGGATTGCAGATAAACCAACAAGCGAAAATCCACAAGAAGACTCAGAAGACCCATCAGAAGCTCTCTTGATCGGGTCTGCTACCAAGGCCATGTTTTCCTTCTTGGGATGATCAATCCTCTTGATCTCATGAGTCTTGAGCTTGCTATAGAGCAGCTCCAAAGTCAGATCAGAGAGGTTGACATTCTCCTCAATGGCGGTAGCCTTTATCTCCCACTCCTTGGTGTTGATTGCAGCCAAGAGGTGGGTGGCATTTTTAGATTGAGAATATTCAATTCCAACAGCTTTCATCTGATTAATCACTTTGTTAAAGCGACTGAAAATGTCATGGATGCTCTCTTCAGGACGCATCTCGAATTTGTTATATTCACGCTTATAGACTGTCTAGCGTACTTTCTTGATTTGGGACGAACACTCATGGTAGGTTTCGAGGGTGTTCCAAATCTCGTGCGCAGTTTCAAGATTGCAAATTCGATCATACTCCTGTCTACCAAGCCCACCATATAAGAGGTTATTTGCCTTATTGTTGTTAGCCAAGAGGGCTGTTGAAGCCGGCGTAACAACTTCAGGAAGAACGAGCGGGGCTCGAACAACCTCCCATATAGCTTGTCCTTCGCTCTCAAGGAAGACTCGCATGCGATTCTTTCAATAGGCATAGTCGTGCCCATCGAAGATATGCGGCTTGGTGGAGTACTTATCCATCGCCAAGTTCAGTGGCCGGTTAAGATCAAGATTGAACTAACCGGGCTCTGATACCACTTGTTGGACCGAAAAGGCGACTAGAGGGGGGGTGAATAGGAGCACGCTCACTTTTTCAACTAAGATCAGATTCAATCCAAATCTCACTCCAATAGCTATGGAAGCTGTGAAGATCAATATACCAGTACAGCGGAAGACTAGTATTGAATCCAATCTAAACCCCGAAGCAAAACAACCAAAATCATCCAAAACTTAATTTCCAAGTGTAGGGCGGTCTGACCTCTATTTAATGGCGGTCTGACCGGTCCATGGGCGGTCTGACCTCTGTGTAGGGCGGTCTGACCTCCAGCCTGATGAACAAAGAAATCACCTGAAACGGTTGCAAATAGGTCTAACTTTTGATCTACAACTTTAAACTTCATGAAACTTGGAACACACCTTCTATAGGATGTCAGGAACCTATTCCAATCGAAGATCATGGAGATCCATGGAAAAGTTACGACCTTTTTCAGTTTGAGAGATGGATGGTTCAAAACCGAGTCAAAACGAAAACTAGATCCAAAAACTTGCTCGTGGGTGATTGATGATCAAGATGATCTTAGATGTGTTCCCACATGTCACAGCAAGCTAGATCATGTAAAGAAATCAATCAAAAATATGTGAATCAAAGAAAGACTCAAAATCACCAAATAGAGAGAAGAAAGGCAAAGAGACACATCTTTGATCAAACTTTCTTTGGATTGATTTGATAGGGTTTGGGTTTACAGCCACTCCATCAATGGAGGACAAAGCTCAATCCAAGAGCACGAAATCAAATGAAAACTCTCTAGAACCCTAACCTCCACTAATCCTCTCCCTGAGCCAAACTAGGGTTTCAACAATAATGAAAGGGTTGAAGGGGGTGCAGCCACCTCCCTCCTCTATTTATAGTGGAGACTTAGACCTTCTAGAAGCTTTAACTTAAATGGGCTCCCGTTAAGGCTCAACACAAACGGGTCACACACGCACGTATTTTAAAGCGCCGTCTTCAACACCTCTTGACCTAAACCGCTTCTATTTGCGTCGTCTTGCGCCGCAGGTTGGCAAAAGGTCACTTGGGTGGTATTTGGTAAGATTACCAAAATACCCCTTCTCGGTCCTTCTCCGAAGACCGAGTCCATCTACACGAAGCACTTCGCATGCTCCGCCACGTAGGTTGATCAACGGCTCTCCATGCCGGCAAGTCTCTCCCATCCGGCTCCCACCGAAACCACCATGGCACTTGCACCGACTCCGCGCCGCTTGATCAAACCGATCGCCCGAATCGTCTGTTCGGTCATCCTTGTCCATTCTGCACCATACTTGATTTCATTGACCTCACCTGGCATCATCGATCGTTCTGGACCTCAGCTCTCCAAGCCTAGTCCCGATCATCCTCGTCGTTGACCGTCGTTGACCACCAAGCAACTTTGCACAACAATAGACAAGCAAATCGAATCCGGAACAAGTTCTTCACAACTTGACCCACGTTAGTCAAAACATGCATCATGCAACACATATGCACTGAAACTCATGACTTTGACCTAACCAACGAACAACGCTGCCACGAAGGCCGACGTTCAAGTGACAACCGGTCGATCCCCTCGGGGCGGTCGACGCGCTGCCTTGCCGGTCGGACCGCCGACCATAGGTCGTCCGACCGCCGAAGGACTTAGCCGATTTTCAACCCCTGAAAATCCGAAACCTACTGGAAAATTTAAACCAATAGAACTTTTGACAGGAGACTCCAAAAATTATGGGACCAAGAGCAATGGGATCCCCTCACTTGCCTACACCTTCTATTTTTGGCCCAGCCTATTCTGACTATTTTTTGTCACGGCCGGTCTGACCGCCGCACATGGCCGGTCCGACCGATTTGGGACCGGTCGGACCGCCATGCTATGGCCGGTCGGACCGCCCCTGTCTAGAATGCCTGAACAATTCTGAAACTTTGTCGAAAACCCGTGAAACGACAAATCGTTAACGCCATTGCCAATTGTCACATCATCCTAAGATCTGGAGCGTATCCCCATGATATCCACAGTTAGAAAATGACCAAGGGTGATCCGGCGTTTGATGAAGAGCAGCCTTGCAAAGGGCAATAAGCCCGTGCCCCGTAGGATTAGGACGTAGCGAGCGTCCAGCTCCTAGTAATCCCTCCCTAACTGAAGCAGCAGGGAGGAGGGCCATCCGCGTCACCAGAGATCCACAATCTGCATCGGTGGTTCTCATCGTAGAAGTGTTACAGAAGTTCCGGTAGAGACATGCCTTGCAACAGATGGAATAGACGTAATACTAGTGGGAAGATTGATAATGACAATAAAATACTGCAAATTAAAAATTACGACCAAATAAAGACAACAAATTAATGTACACTAATTTACTAGTTCAAAATTAAATACGGCTATTTAAACATGACTAAATTAATTAGGGGTAAAACTAATTTCTGCAGCAAAATAATATGTAAGACATTGATCTTACCTTTATTTTTTCTATTGTTTTGTTGTTCAGTCCAACCAAGTTTTGAGAGCTTATATTTACGTAAGCATACAAACAGCTTAAGACTCGCATAATATCCCTGCTTAAGGGATGTTACTTTTGAATGATACGATTCAAGCAGTCAATTTGCACTACATGATTTGTTTGCTTCATGCGTAGTTGGGAACTCATTCTAAATTTTGACCAACCAAGCTTACTTTTGTTACTATAGAATGATAGTCATACTGTTGTTGCTCCTAGTTGTTGTTGTGATATGTTAGAACTATGAGCTTCCTCAACAGATTGTTGAAATTGTTGCAACTAATTAATTGGGTGTGGTTGCTAGTGCTTCTAGTCCAATGGATCTCTATTATAATAATAGTGGAGCCATTGCACAGCAAAGGAGCCTAGATCACATCAAAAGTCTAAACAAATACTTCAACGATATCACATTATTCGTGAGCTTGTTGAAAGAGGTGATGTGAAGATATGCAAAGTGCACACGAATTTGAATATTGATAATCCGTTGACAAAGTATCTCCTGCAACCTAAGCATGAGGTACACACAAGAGGCATGGGTATTAGATACATGTATGATTGACTCTAGTGCAAGTGTGAGACTGTTGGTAATATGCCATAGAGACAATCATAGAGATGATTGTATTACGTCTATATTTATGAGTTATATAATAAATGTTATTTTGTTCCTTGAATGAATCATTAGTTATAAAGATTGACAAGTATATGACTTGTTGGTGAAGCTCTTTACCTTATATGATGTCGTTCTAAATGTATCCCTGGTCGAATATCACTATTCAGAACACTAGTGGCTCTATCGATCAACATATGTATTGATTGATGACTATGTTTCACCGGTCATGGATATAGTGATATCGAATCAATAATGTGAACACGTGTTAGAGAACATGGTGTTGGATTGACCCACCCTGAGACACTGTTGAGATTGTTATGATTTTATGTGTCATCAGTTGGTCTCAAGCAATGATGATGTATAATCCTTATACCTTATATCAGCCTGGTTTTCTACATGTGTAATAGTACACTTAGGGACTGTCAAACGCTACTTTGTAACTGGGTAGTTATAAAGGTAACTTTTGGATATGCTATGAAATATGCGGAGGAATGTGACTAGTCGGATATGTGATTTGCCCCTTCTAACATAACAGGAGAGATATCTCTGGGTCCCTCAATGTGGTCGGATAAAGAAAGTGCATGGTCATGTCACCGGTGGTCGAAGAGTCGACCACATCAAGTTATCCAACACTTGATCGAAAAAGTATTGAACAGTCCATGGATGACAAATTATCTCATATGGAGCTCAACCAGATATCGTGTGGCAAAGGAAAAATACACGAGCAGGTCATTTAGTTCGAATAGATACAAACTATTCGTACGGATATATGAGCTGGTCGTAGACTGGTCGAACATAATCACAAACTAGTCATAAGGTTAATGAACTGGCCATGACTAAATATGAGCTGGTCGTATAGAGATATGGGCTGGTCGTATAGAGATGTGAGCTGATCATAAGTGATAAAGACCTGGTCGTAGATCATATTGCATTAAGGTTCGTCCGATATAATTTGTGTGTATTCGAGAATCGTTATGTCCTGCTAGGAACCGCTAACGACTTGTGATCGAAAAAGGTTTTCGAGTCACAACCGATTACACATGAACCTAATGGGTCACACACTTAACGGGTTGGAATAAACGTATCCAGATAGGATCCGTCATGGACCCTATATAAAAGGATGCAAGTGGCTATTTGGAGGAGGTGAACACGAGACAGACGTGACATACAACGTGAGTTGTTCCACCGGAACCCCAGCCGTCATATTCTCGAGAGCCCTACCGTGCGAGTTGGTGCTAACACACTGGCATACAACGTTCCATCCCTAGACTTGTGGATACCGTAGTGACGCTACTGTGGTTGCTGTTGCGCTAAAGGACGATCTACGACTTCGCAAGGGACGCGACTGGTTACTAGAGGAGACGATCGGCTACAAGGATGCTGGACGATCGACTACAACCACTACATCGACGCGCTCTACGTTGAATCCGGCTGCTCCAACTCTTCTTCTGCTGCAATACGCGTCTAGTGGTAACGATCTATGATGTCTTGTTTGCATATGTAGAATTTTTTATCTATAATCTCTATGATCCTGGTTTACGTTGTATAATTTTTGAATTATCAGCTAGTGTAGTCTACCCGTACCCCTTCAGTTTCTCTCTCGCATGCATGAATGTATGCACCTACAGGGGACAATGATTAGTCGGGAAACCGATGGAGGTGATGGGAGATGACAGGAGGTGACATGTTTTTCGGTGGAAAATGAGCCTTCCCAGGTGAGTTGGTCCGAAGGACCGAAGGGAGGGTTTGGCTTGTCCAAATGATAGATGATATGAGATAGCAGAAGACTGGCAGTTTTTTTTGTTTCTTCGAAGAACCGAACTGCCAATTCTACCTGCTGCTTGGCGCAACGGGGAAACATCGATGACCGTGCGATCGAGAACACCGCACAATAACATGCGGTTTTGGCAGCACCGTACGATGACCCAGTGGTTTTGCTCCAATACGGCAAAAACCTCTGTTGAATGACTACTGCCTCTGCACCAGGCCGGTTCGGTTGTCCACAAGTTCAAGAAGGGTGGGGCCGCCAAATGACATATAAGTGGGCCCACGGAAGGCGACATAGCATATATAGATTCCCGAGGACCCACTAGTTAGCAAGAAAGGAACAGATCGATTTGCCTGTCAAATATCAATAGCAAATGCACAATATTTGCGAATTTCCCTAGCCCATCAATCCACCTAGCTAGCTGTCAAAGCTTTTTTTGTACTAACGTGCTAGCATCTGAGATACCTGCATATTCTGTTCTCGGCTAACTGTTGGCTTGATATTATATATACACGAGCAACCACCAAAAGGTAGGAGACACTAGATATTATATATATTGGTCTCTTGTAAATTTTTTATTCTTCGGTAAATTTGGTTGATCCTCAAATAACATCTCGATCTTGCGGAAATCGACAAAAATGCCATGATCATGATGCTGATGCTGACGTGATATCGCATGCTTACTGCTTAATTACAATATGCATGACAAAAATGTCAAAGCAGTATGAACTCTGCAAACTAACTTACAAGCCAGACAAATGATTGATGGAACATTCATAGAAAATAGTTTCTACGCACATAGCAACCCAATCAGCATGCTTGTAGAACAGTACGCATTTTTTTTTAAAGAAACCCAATTGACTCACTTGTTGACAGTGAGTCATTGCCAACTTGCGCCTAGAGCTTGCGGGCATAGTTAGTATGCATGGTTCAGTGATATTCCAGTTAAGAAACATCTAAATACGTACTCTAAAATGAAAAGTTAGGAAACATCTAAATGCTCGAAGACATAATTGGTACAATATCATATAGCTAGAGGTAGGGTCGCCCTCCTGTTTAAAGATTAGGACGTATAAACATACAATTTCAGCATTGGCGATCATGATGTAGCTATCAACAATTTGGTCCATAGTTACACATCTTAATCTCATATTCTTTTAGTATATATATTTGGAGAAAAAAAGTTTATATTTTAACCTTCAACTATGGCCTCGATTTATTTTTCAACGCACGACTGTAAAACAGTATACTCTATAACCTCGAACTCTCAACACCTTTTTAAACACAAACTTCGACCCATTCAAGGGTGGTTTTGTCCTAACGTGGCATCCTAGTTGGCAAAAGTTGTGACATGGCACGTTGTCAGCAGCATATCAATTAAATCAGCAAATAAAAAGTAGTTGGCCCCCACATGTAAGCCACATGCACGGCATATCTGAGTCAGCAAATAAGATGGGCCCACAAGTCGGTTCCTAAAGGCCTCTTCCTCCGTTCCTTTCTCTTCTCCATCTCTGCCCTGCTATCCTCTTCGCCTACCGCCGCCGCCTCCAGCCACGCCTTGCCTCTCCCTCCTCCACTCCTTCTTCCTCCTCTACCCACGCTCCCATCTCCCCTCCCTCTCCATCCCATGCGCACACCAACACGGATTTGTTGGAGCCAGAGGAGGGAGAGACGAGGAAGAAGGTGAAAGGTCGATGCCACATCAACTGTACTTGCGCATGTTGATTTTAACTCAATGAAATTAGGACACACGGACGACATTTCAACGAAAAATCACCTCAGTTTGGGTTGATAGGGTAAAATAGATGATTTCGTTAGTTCGAGATCGTGAAACTAAATATTTCCTAGTCGAGTGTTGAAAAATAAACTGAGTCTAGAGTTCAACATTGAAAAGTGGATTTTTTTTTTCTATATATTTATAAGAAAATACGGCTAAAATATTTGCTAAAGTAGAATGAACCAGCGGGCCACACAATTCAGCTATATCTAATATAATATTAGACAGTGACAATAATCAGTAAACAATCCTTCCTCATTAAGCATAAATTAAGTTACTACACCTCAGTACGTAGGACATCCATTTCCCACATAGTGATCGCCTGTGAAAGGAAAATATAGCTTTAGATTCGCCAATCGCTGTCAGGACGTTAGTTTAATCGCGATGCGATGGGCGATGCTGGTGTTAACACTTGATGATATTGTAATTGAACAGAATTGACCTGGTGGAGGTTAATTAAGATCCGAAATCAATTAATATTAGCTACATCTGGATTAACTATTTCAGGGTTGTTGAAGGGTGATGCATTCCGGTAGCTGTGCTGTGCCGTGCTGTTCTGTTCTGTATAAAGTTTGTACTGGACAAGCTAGTTTTCTTTTGTTTTGTTCAGCTGTTCTGGTTGTTCCAAATCAGTGCATGTCAGCAGGTTCGCAATTTAGCTTCTAAGTACCAATGCCGGTTGAGTTGATACATTAGGGCTAAGGTTATGTACAATAGGTTTACATTAGCTGTCTATAGTTTTTGACACGTAGAATTTAAGCTAACGTGGATGACAAGCGAATAAAGAGAGAGAAATATAACGCCTACAATCCTGTAGACTGTATCACCAGAACCAAATAAAGAATAAAGGATTGTGTGTTGTCTACAATCCTGTAGCCGACTGTATCATCACAACCCATTATATTAGCTGTCTTTAGTGCTGTCTGCAGGTGACATGGAGTGTTGCTATAGACAGCAACTGCATGTACCATTGTACATGCCCTAAGGGAAGTCAAATTACTCGGTTTGATGGTTAGAAGAGTAAATATCTTGTCAAATCTATGCATGCTGAGCCGGCCGGCAAATGCTATATCTGTCCCTTGACTGACAAGCGACAACATATATTTTGGTTGCGAGATGTATATATATATAGACATACATACCGGAATTAAACAACAATACAGAAGCGCCCTCAAACCTAGCTTCGTACTGGAAACTTGTAGATCACTTGGGGGGCACAGAAACAAAATGGATTAAGTACATTGTTCGTCCCTTAACTATTGTCCTAGTTTAAAGTTAGTCCTTGAAGTTCAATACCGGATACAACGCATACTCGAAGTTTCTAAACCGTGCAAAAATCGTCATCTGATCCTTTTGAGGCCGGTTTTGTGCCACGTGGTTCCAACATGGATACTGACTGGGAAACCGTCCACGCTGGCGAGTTGTTGACGAGTCGCACGCCCAAAAAACTATGAACACCTCGCTCTCCCTCACTCTCTATCCCGACGAGAAGAAATCCCCATAGTCGTCCCCCGACCCGAGCTTTCCACTCGTGGATCCCCCCTCACCGGAGAGGGCAAACACCGGGCACCGCTGGCTACACCAGTGAACCCCAGTGAGTTATTTTTTTTCTTAGATTTGGCATGATTCGTGGCTTGTATTGGGCGATTAGGTTTGGTGTTTTGTGGTCGCCAATTTTGTATGGTTTTTCGGATAGGGTAGTGTATGATTCATAGATCTGCCATGATTCGTCGCTTGTATTTTCTTAGATCTGTCAAGATTCGTCGCTTATATTTTCTTAGATCTGCCATGATTTGTCGCTTGTATTGCACGATGAGGTTTGGTGTTTTCATATTGTTTTTCGGATAGGGTATTGTATGAATCGTTGGATGTTATCTGTCATGTAGGTGTCAGCTAATTATGGAAAATTTGGACAAGCTAGCTGTTAGGTTCCATTACAGTGGGGATTTCTTTGATGATGAGAAGCGATTGCATTATCGCGGAGGCAGAGAGGGTATGTCTTACATAGATCGTGATAAGTTGTCGATGCCCGAGGTTCAAGGCCATTTGAAGGACCATTGTGAGGAAGTTGAGTTGGTACTAATGCACTGGCTTTTTCTAGTAAAGTTCTGAAGAATTGATTGAGAATCCTAACATATGACAAGTCCTACTAGACAATGGGTACTGTATCACTTATGGTGGTGTTGTGGACATCTATGTTGAGGCAGTGGGAGTTGATGCTGCCTTAGATGGTGTGGATGACAAAGAAGCTGAATACAGTGATTGGGAAGACGAGGTTGAAGTTTAGATGCAGATAGATGATGATGAGATTGTGTCAGACAATGTTAGCAAGGAGGTGGAGGTCATACCAATGTCACCAGCTGATACTGCAAAGGATATTGCGTGTAAGAAGAAGTTCTACAGTGCAATGCCTGATAGGAAGGGGAAGGGGAAGGGAAAGGTTGGCATAGATGAAACAGCCCCAGGGGGTGGAATTCAGGATCACTCCAGTTCTGGCAGTGATTATCTACTTGGAGATGTTGAGACCTCAGAGGATGATGAGGAAGCTGCTGAGAACAAGAAGAGATATAAAGATTTCAACAGCAAGTTGAAGTCAGGAGACTCGCTTGTCCAGCTTGGGCAATTAGTGGCCTTAGATGATTCTGAAGTATATAATTTGGGAAAAGTACAAGAGGGCAGTAACACTTCTTATTTTTCTGAGAGTGGGGAAGAGGATAGCTACAAGGAAGGAGGTAGTGATGGTGAGCTACTAAGGAAGAAACCAAAGTACCCTAGGTATGACCCAAAAGCCAGTCTCCCTACCTTTAGCTTGGGCATGACCTTTAGCTGCAAGGAGCTTTTCATTAAAGTAGTTAGGCAGTATGGACTTGTTAGGAGGTATTTTATTACATTTCCCAAGAATGACAACTTAAGGGTTAGGGCTAAATGTCAATGGCTAAAGTGTCCTTGGGTCATCCTATTGTCAAATAACAGCAGGACACAGGGCTAGCAAGTGAGTGGTTTCAAGGATGAGCACACATGCCCACCAAGAAGGGACAACAAGCTTGTTACTTACAGGAGAATATATGAGAAGTTTAAGAGTTCCATCATGGAAAACCCAACCTGGAAGCTTGAATACATGAAGTAAACAGTTCAGGAACAAATGCATGCTGATGTGAGCATTGCTAAGTGCAAAAGAGCTAAGTCTCTAGTTTTGTAGAAGATATTAGACTCCAAGAAAGGAGAGTATGGCAGGGTATTTAACTACCAAATGCAGCTTCTTAGGACCAATCCAGGCAGCACAGTGGTGGTTAAGCTTCATCCAGATGCCACAGAAGTTGTATTTCAAAGGATGTACATATGTTTGGATGCTTATAGAAGAGGTTTCCTTGCTGGATGTAGGAAAGTGATTGGTTTGGATGGTTGTTTCTTCAAAGGTCCAACCAATGGTCGGCTAATTTTTGCAATGGGTAGAGATGAAAACAATCAGATGTACCCCATAGCTTGTGTTGTAGTTGAGAAGGAGACCAATGAAGCATGAGGCTGGTTCTGTGGGATTTTCTTCAGAGACATAGAAATTGGAGATGGAGATGGATGGGTTATCATCTCCGATCAATAGAAAGTAAGTGTCATTACTAAACCAGTACTTAACCATTTATCTCATAGGACATGAGCAGTACTTAACAATTTGTTTGTTGCAGGGTCTGCTAAATGCTGTGGAGTATTGGGTACCCAAAGCTGAGCATAGGATGTGCGCAAGACACATCTATGCCAACTTCAGAAAGACTTACAAGGACAAAGCTTGGCAAAAGAAATTTTGGTTGTGTGCCAAAGCTCCGTGTGTAAATCTATTCAACCACCATTGGGAAAATCTTGCAAAGGATACACCTGAAGGTGCTAATGCAATCATGAGGACAGATCCACAACATTGGAGCATGGCATAGTTCAAGTTGGGATCATGTCGTGATTCTGTGGACAACAACATGTGTGAATCATTCAATCATGCCATAGTTGAGTCCATGTTCCTCCCAATCATCAGTATGCTTGAGTAGATCAGGAGGAAAGTGATGGTGAGAATCCATACCAACAAAAGCAAGGTAGGGAAGTGGACTGGTGCAATATGCCCTAATATTTTCAAGAAGCTGAAGGACTACATCAATGAATCAGTTTTCTGTCATGCAGTGTACAATGGAAAGGATGGTTTTGATGTCAAACATAGAGATCATAGGTGGACAGTTAACTTGGACAACAGGACTTGTTCATGCAGGTATTGGCAATTGTCTGGTTTGCCTTGCCCACATGCTATTGTTGTATCTACTGGAGGAGCACTTCACTTGATGACTACATAGCACTATGCTACTCCATTGAAGAGTACAACAAGACTTATGAGCACTGCTTGCAGCCTGTTGAGGGCTTGATCTGTTGGCCCACATCTGAGAGGCCAGGATCAAAGGCACTAAAGTTTCAGAAAATGTGTGGTAGGCCAAAGAAAAATAGGAAGAGAGTGCAAAATGAGAACCCTAAAGGAACAAGAATGTCTAAGGTAGGCACAATTATTAGGTACAGGCTCTGCAAGGGGATTGGACACAATAGGTCTAGCTGTGAGAGGAGAAATAGGCAAGCATAACTGTTGGACCGAAAAGGCGACTAGAGGGGGGGTGAATAGGGGCACGCTACCTTTTTCACAAATAATTGATCCAATAAAACTTTACTCCAGTAGCTATGGAAGCTATGAAGATCAGTATATCAGTACAGCGGAAGACTAATATTGAATCCAATTCAAACCCCTAAGCAATACGACAAAAACAACAAAGATTGAAACAATTCAATGCACTAGCAGTCTGACCTCTGGCCTTGGGCGGTCTGACCGATTCCCTGACGGCCTGACCTCTGGCCTTGGGCGGTCTGGCCTCTGGTGTACAGAACAGAAGAACAGCCCCGATGACGAAGATGAAACTTTTGATCTACTAATCCAAACTTGATGGAACTTGGAACACACCTTCTCTATGATATCAGGGACCTATTCCAATCGAAGATTATGATAATTCTTGGAAGAATAGAGATCCTTTTCCGTTTGATCAAAGAAGGGTTCAAAACCGGGTCAAAACGAAAACTAGGTCAAAGCTCTTGCTCGTGGGTGATTGATGATCAAGATGATCCTAGATAGATCCCCACACGTCACATCAAGCTAGATCACGTGAATAAACCAAGCAAAAACTCACGAATCAAAGAAAGACCTAAAATCATCAAATAGAGAGAAATAACGCAATGAGACAAAATATTGATCAAATTTTCCTTTGATTGATTGATATGATCAGGGCTTACAGCCACTCCATCAATGGAGGACAATGTTCAATCCAAGAGTACGAAAATCACATCAAACATCAAGAACCCTAACCTCCACAAAAACTCTCCCTAAGAAAATTA
Source organism: Hsuehochloa calcarea (assembly GCA_036346395.1). Classification (NCBI taxonomy): domain Eukaryota; kingdom Viridiplantae; phylum Streptophyta; class Magnoliopsida; order Poales; family Poaceae; genus Hsuehochloa; species Hsuehochloa calcarea. Next base: position 21,195,778 of record CM070598.1, on the reverse strand, counting down.
GGGTTTTCAAGAATTGCAAAAGAGGCAAAGAGGAGGTGCAGCCACCTTCCTCTCCTATTTATAGTGGAGGCTTAGACCTTCTAGATGTTTGATCCTATTGGGCTCCGTTAAGGTCCAAAATAAACGGGACACTTACGCACGCATTTTAATACGCCGTCTTTGACATCCCTTGACCTAACTAGCTACACCTTGCGCCATCATGCGCCTCGGATTAGCTAATAGGTCACCCTTGTCCATCTTGCACCACGCTTGAGTACATTTACCTCACCCGGCATCGTCGATCATTCTAGACCTCAGCTCTCCAAGCCTAGTCCCGATCATCCTCGCCGTTGACCATCGTTGACCACCAAGCAACCTGCACAACAATAGACAAGTAAACCAAAATTGGAAACAAGTTCTTCACAACTTGACCCATGTTAGTCAAAACATGCATCATGCACCATATATGCCCTGACACTCATGACTTTGACCTAACACACGAATATCGCCGCCACACCGGCGGCGATTTAACAAAGTGAAAACGGTCGATCGCCCCGTGGGCGGCTCGATCGCTTCACTCGGCGGCCCGATCCGCCTATGGGCCGGTCTGACCGCCAGCTGGGACTTAGCTATTTTTCCTCTCTGGAAAACCGAAACCTACTGGAATTTTCAAACCAATAGAACTTTTGACTGGTGACTCCAAAAATTATGGGACCAAGTGCAATAGAATCACATCTCTTGCCTACACCCTCTATTTTGGCCCAGCTCAAAATAACACTTTTTAAGTTCCTGGTCCGACCACCGCCTATGGCCGGTCGGACCGATTCGAGACCGGTCTGACCGCCACCTATGGCCGGTCGGACCGATTCGAGACCGGTTACTGCCTGATAATTTTGAAACTTATCGAAAACACATGAAATGACAAACCGTAAACGCCATTGCCAATTGTCACATCATCCTAAGATCTGGAACATATCCCCATGATATCCACAACAACAAACATCAGGGCCAACCAGGGTCAACAATCTCATATTCCAAGTGTTGGGAATTCTGCATTAGCTGCCCCTATTCCCCTGGTAATATGTACTACCATTAATATATCATATTATTTATTACATAGTTTATGCACATATGACATTGCAGGATGTTATTCTTCGTTCACAACAGAGCTGTGCATAAACAGATAGGAAGAGAAAGGCTAGCTACCCACCTGCTCATACCAAATGGAACTGCACTGGGGTAGGAATCTTGTACTTAGAGAAGACAGGGACAACTATTCAAAATGTGGTTTCATCTGTACCTAATTACATAGCTTGATTTCCAATTACTTGCATTTGGCAAACTACTAACCTCTAGCTGAATACATATGTACCTACAGCCTGGCATGCCAAATCAGAGGATCATCAGAACATCTGCTTCTGCCAAAGTCAATACAACTTATGGTGGTTCTGCTTCTATGAACTTGGAGGCAACTGTGCCATGTGCAAGAGCAAAGTCATGTGTTAACATCCAAGTGACCTCTGGTTCTGCTTCTGGTGAAGCCAAAGCCCAGGCACCTCCCTGCCAAAGGAAGAAGATGATTCCAAGCAAGATGAAGAAAAGTTGTAGTTCAAAGCTTGCAAAGCTTCTCGGTATACCAACTAATCAGTGATGTCATAGCCATATCATAGCTAGACTTGTAATGTTGAGAACTACTTTGTGTTGTGTTTGTCATGTATTTGCCAGACTTGTAATGTTGAATGATTTTCAAACTTCTGGTCCATGTTATGTCATTCCCAAACTTATGCAATCCAATGTGTTGAGAACTACTTTGTGTTGTGTTTGTCAACTATTCTTAGATCTACTTGGACAGTGCTGGTTGTGGATGCTTACATGTACAAACTCTGGTCACATACACATACCACATTACAAAAAATGGAAAATGTAGGGAAACATTGTGCCAAACTGACAGAAAATGAAAAACAGGGAAACATTCAAGTATTACTTAACTTTTTAGTTTCACATACACATACCACATTACATTTAATGGAAAATGCAGGGAAACATTGTGCCAAACTGACAGACAATGGAAAACAGGGAAACATTCAAGTATTACCAAACTTTTCTGTTTCACATACACATACCACATTACAGAAAATGGAAAATGCAACCATACCAACATTCATATAGTGATACATCATGCAGGAGATTACATGAATGGGCAATTTCAGTTTCATGCCATACACATAGTTCTGGGAATCCTAGTACTAACTAACATTACAACAAAAACACCAAACAAGAACAATATAATTCTTCTCTATTTCTCCAGCTTTGCTACCCTAGCACCGAGTCCAACTAGTGAAGCTTCTTGTTCCCTTAATTTGGCGGTCAGTGCTACAACACACTTTTCATGCCTCGATTTAACCTCGCTCAACTCTTGTATTGCATCAGAAATGCCTCCAATGAACTCACTTTTCTCCTTCCTCAAAGCCCTAACAACATCGCGCAAGTCCAGTAACACTTGCCTCAAGAACGGGGTTGTCTCATCGTCAGACCATGCCCAAAACTTGCAGCCTCCAACCTTCAAATACCAATAACAAATCAGGAAACCCTAAAAAAACAAAGCAACCAATTCGGGAAGAAGACTAACCCGTGCTCGCATGCATGTCAAGTACCTCTGTGCTGGGTTGGAGTCGCTCCATGAAATCCACCTACCCACCTTCTCCCCGCAGTGGCAAAGGATAGTTGGAGTGTACTCCAGCGGTCGCTCTCTATATAGGATAGGCGATGTGGAGGGACCATGGACCGCGCCGATGCAGGGTACACTCCATGCCGCTGACCTCGAGCTTCCTCCGGTCGCCGACGACCTCGAGCTACCAAAGCTCGCCATGGCGCCGCCTCCACTCATCGGGGAACCCTAATCCCCTACAAGCGAGATAGAGAGAGTGCAGCGGCTGGCGATGCGTTCTTCAGAGGCTAAGTAGGGACAGTTTCCCAGTCAGCATCCACATTGGAACCATGTGGCACAAACCGGCCTCAAAAGGATCAGATGACGGTTTTTGCACGGTTTAGAAACTTCGAGTATGCGTTGTATCCAGTATTGAACTTCAGGACTAACTTTAAACTAGGGCAATAGTTATGGATCCAGCCAGCTATATATGCAGAGATAAATATGGTGGCATGCAGATGCAGTCACTATATATCCACTATGCTGCAAGAATCACGCCACTTGTGGTTCGTATCGTCTGAGGACCTGTGCCAATATCTAGCTAGTTGGGACGACCTAACTAATACTGGAGCCCATCACCATTTGTCTACTAATGAAAACACTTAACTAGCTTGTGCTTAAGAGCATCTACAACAGTTCACGTCACTTGTTACCAAGGGGTTGCCACATCAGCATTTAGATGATATGGAGGAGAGAAGATGAGGTTATTTCTAGATGAAGAAACCAGTAAATTGCTAATACCAAGACACAATAAACAAGCAAATACTCTATTGGAGACTTACTTGTTACCTAAAAACGTGTTTTTCGGGTCCCACTGTCTCCAAGTAAAATATCCACCAGATCACTTGTGCAGCCCGACTTCATTATTGATATGATAAATGAGCCAAAACATATAGGCCACAAAGTTGTACTTCATTATTGATCATCAAGAATCATGCACACTTGTAACAACTAAAGTCTTAGACATAAGCTGAAGAAACAATCCATTGGAAGACTTGTTTCTTTTTATTAAATTGAGTACTCTCTCTCCTCTTAGTAACAAGCTAAGAAACAAACTATTGTGGATGCTCTAAAGGATAAATTGGGCCCATTAGCGTGATCACATCCTTTGTTTCTTGCTAATGTTTAATTGAGCACGGACAAATGGTATTAGAGACTCCAAGGGAAAGCAAATGTCAATTAATGACTACTCGTTTTCATATGACTTTCCTAGGTACTCTTGGCCGCGATTTAATTAGTTAGTTGGCTATTTTTTTAGAGGACAATCTGATAGTGTATACTTTCAAATAGTATGAGAAGTTCCATGTGTATATTTATTGGGCGCGACTAGCGCTCGGATGTACGGTCCGAGCGCTAGCTCCGTACATCACTGCATACAACATCCTCGGACAACGATTGCAATATTTTTTCTCTAGATGCAACATTTCAAAGAACAATATGCAATATTGTTTTCAACAGGTCACAACATTGTTTTCAACGGCCGCAACATCAGAACATTCGCAATATCAGAACATGCAACATCAGAACATCAGTGAAGAAGAGGAAGAAGACTAATTCAAGAAACACCAGGGGAGGACTTCCCTCGTCGACCTGTACATGAAGACATCGCTGGAGAGGAACTTGCGCCATAGGGAGCACTCGTCTAGTCCAACTCGTCATCTCTTACGAAGACTCCAAGGCCATCACCATCCACCCTGCTCAGTTCCTCTCCTATTCTCCCCTAATTGATCCTAGAAGCGCGAAACATCCTATCCCCGCTCCTCGGTACAGTAGTAGGCAGTCCACATCTTCGATCTCCCTCCCTGGTTGGAGATGGCATTGGCCGCCTTTATCGTTTCCTCGCCGACGGCTTCCCCTGTGGTCGCCCGGTCCAAGGAATGCCCCTGCTTCCTCCTCAACCCTCGGTTCTTACCCATTTGCTGGTTTCTTTGGTTGGGGTTTGACCTTCTATTGGTAGTGGGCGCAGGTGTTTGGAGGAGGAAAGAACGAAGCTAGGACTGGGTAAGATAAGGAATGAGTGGTGCTAGTAGAAAAGATAAGGCTTGGATGGACGGTGCCACATGGATATATGTGTTGGTATGACTGTACTGTAGTGAGTCTAAGATGGGTCGTCCGGGGCATGTCTCTTAGATCGGACGTTTGGCCCAAAGCATTCACCATATTTATTAATTATTACTCCATCAATCTAAGGGTATTTCTAATAGTGTATTTATTATCGTCTCTTAGCTATGCTACGTCAACAAAAACCTACGTAGAGGAGAGAGAGCGCATATCGTCTCTTCCTGAAGAGACTGTCGTGCACGTGAAATAAGATATGATATATTAATCTATTCTAGTTGACATGTGGATCTGTTTCAAAGAAAAATTATAAAATACAAATGTTAGAGAGTGTGTAAAGATTATATATATAGGAGATGTTGTCTCTAAAGATGATGTAATATATGTTAGAGATAAAGTTATCTCTACCTATTAGAGATGTCCTAAAAATACTTGTCACTTTTTTATTTTGACCAGTCAAACCTTGTAATCTTTTATCAATAATTATTTTCTAAATATTTAGATTGATCGTGCCAAAAAAGATATATTGTTAGGATTATCGTAAGAAATACTTTCATATATTATATATGTTAGCGTGAAATTAACGGTCAAAGTTTAGCCTCAAGGGCCGTAAAAGGCTGTAAAGAGTCAAAAGTGAAGAATAATGTGAAACGGGGGCGGTACTTATGCCTTCGATTTGCCCGTAGTGTGGTCGTGTGGATTCGATGCAAGGACCTCGCAGTACAGTTTCTCTGTGATGGGCTGGGCCGTGTACATTTCTAAAGACACTAACTCTCAAAAAAAAAAACTGAAGACACTTCACATACATAGACATACAGGGCCTGCTTTGCTTTCAATTTTTATAAAACAAATGGATTTGCTTTCTGTTGCATGCTTAAATAGTAGAAATTTGACGGTTACATCTGTACATTTTACCATAGCTATGTATGCACATGTCACTAGATGCTTCTATGCATGCATGTGATATACCTAGTACAATGCTATACTAGCTCACGAACTCGTGTACAACACCATTCACCTCGATCATGCTACACCCGGGCACTTTGGCCACGCCCTCCTCCCGCATCCTCCCCCTCACGCCCACCCCGCCCCCGACCTCGCCGCCGCGCGCCAACACACTCGCCGCGAGCACGCACGCGCCACTGTCCCGCGGGTCGCACTCCATGGCTTCCCTTGCCGCGCGTGCCCCCACCTCGGCGTCGCCGTGCAAGCGGCATCCGGATAGCAGGGCGCCCCACATGGCCGCGTCCGGCCTCATCGGCATTGCCCGGATCGTGTCCTCCGCTTCCCCGAGCCTCCCGGCCCGGGCGAGCGCGTCAACGAGGCAGCCGTAGTGCTCGATCCCCGGCACGACGCCGTACTCGCTCGCCATTGATTCTAACATGGCCTTCGCCTCGTCGGCCATGCCGGAGTGGCTGTGAGCCATCAAGATTGCGATGAATGTGACGTTGTCAGCCCTTAGGCCGTAAGATTCCAGCTCGGAAAACAAGGCGAGCGCTTCTTGGCATTGCCCATGCACTGCCAGCCCAAGCATCATGGAGTTCCAAGACGACAGCTTGGCCAAGCCTTGTGATCTCGAGGCGTCGAACACCTGACGAGCCTTGTGTATGGAGCCACACTTGCAGTACATGCCTACGAGCGCGGTGACCACGAGCGCGTTCATGGCGACGCCGTGCTTGTCTATGTACGCGTGCACCCACGCGCCCTGCTCCAGCGCGCCGAGGCTGGCGCAGCAGCCGAGCACGCTGACGAGCACGTTGGCGTTCGGCTCCACGCCGTCCGCCTGCATCGCGGAGAAGAGCTCCACGGCGTCGTGACACCTCGCGGTGCGGGAGTACGCGCTCACCATGGCGCTCCACGTCGCCACGGTCCGTGCCGACATGCCGTCGAATACAACTCGCGCCTCGTCCACGCGCCCGGCCCTCGCGAGCGCCACGATCACGCTGTTGCACGCTACGGCGTCGAACGCCTGGCACTGCCCGAACAGTGTCAACGCCTCGTCCGCGCGGCCGCAGGACGCGTACATGGCGATCATGGAGTTGCGTATGTACGCGTCCCCGCCGAGACCGAGCTTGAGCACCATGCCGTGGAGCGCGGCGCCGTCGACCGCGCGGCCGAGCCGCGCGTACGCCGCAAACAACGACGGGAACGTGCGCCGCTCCGGCGGCGTAGGCGACCGGAGCATATCAACAAAAAGCGCCACGGCCGCGTCCGGGCCGGGCCCGTCGGACAGCGCCCTTATGGCGGCGTTCCACATGAAGGCATTGGGCCTCGGGTGGTGCCTGACGAGGCGCGCGGCGTAGGCGGCGTCGCGGCCTTCGCCGGCACAGAAGGCGACGGCGCGGCTGGCAGCGATGGGATCCCTGGCGAGGCCGGACTTGACGAGCGCTGCGTGGAGCTGGCGGAGGTGAGCCGTGGAGGCGCATTGCGTGTGGAGGAGGGTGAGGACCGGGTGGGTGGCGAGGAAGGCGGAGATGGAGGGGGAGGAGGGGAGAAGTGGGGTAGTGGTGATGGAGGAGGAGCAAGCGCACGTGTGCAACGGCGCCATTGCCATCCCCTGTTCCTTTGAGTTGCTCTGCTTGGGTTTTTGGCTGTGGCTTCGATGCTTGTGTTGTGTGCCATGGTTTTCTTGTGGATAAGGTCACTTCATTTGTGGCCTATCAGGGACAGGGAGAAGATAATCTAGTGCTTACCAATATTGGGCTGAGATGGGCCAACTCAAACGCTGGGCTGCATTTAGGCCCATTAAACTAGTGATATGATTGGGCAAAAACTAAAAAGTTTTAGCTCATGTTCCAACCAGACGCACAAAAACAGCAATGCTACCCAGTTGTCGTTATTCAGCAATATGTCACGTGTTGGTTGGTTGGTGGGAGGATTTGATCGAGTTTTTTTTCGCGTTTAGCATTATTGACGTTTGAATTAACAAAAAAAAAAAACAACTCTCTCTCTCCCGAATCAATTACAAAATAACACCATGAACAAGCGGGGACACAATGTTAGAACAAGAATTTTGATCACACACAAGATGGAATGAAGAACAGGACGGAAAACAAAATAGCAAGAACACCAAATACCAGAAATGAAAAACACTCGGGATTTCAATTTGCGCTATATCTGGTGATACGACTTTTCTATTTTTCTCCTTTTTATAGATACCATAACAGGTTACAATCCAGATACCTTAACATGTTACAATCCAATTCCAACTCGGTTTCTCTGAACTAAGTCCAACCTCGGCGCCACCTGAAGTCTACGCATTGTTCTGCCGCTGAGTCCGCGGGATGGCCAGACGTAATGACGATACCCTGTTCGTAGATTTGTGTGACGCCTTTGTTCTTTTTTACTCCAGTGCTACTTATTTCTTTGTGTCCCGCGAGTTTGCTAGAAAAGCAAAGATGAGTATGCAACAGATCTCGCAATTTGTCATAGTCAATTCTTCAGGAGGTATCATTGCTAGCTCCACGGTATGTTCGGAGGTGTGGTTTCATTAGAAGGTGAGGATTTTGTTGCCAACCTAATGGTTATTCAGATATAACTTTTTGATATTATTCTTGGCATGGACTGGTTGCATTACTACCGGTCGTGGTTTCCTGCTTCTGGAGGACAATTACTTTGCAAGCTCCCTCCGAGGAGGAGATAATCTTTCAAGAGAATGCACCTCCGTGTTCTCTTTTTGTGTTGGCCAGCTTGTTCCCTAGCCGACAAACGGTGAAGTTTGGTTTACTTCTAGCACTTGCGGAGAAACCAAGCATACCTTGTACATTGGGGATATTCTAGTGATATATGAGTATCCCGATATATTTCTCGAAAAGCTTCCGGGTACGCCACCCGAAATGGATGTGGAGTTTAGGATTGATCTTGTTCCTGGCACATGACCTATTTCTCTATCCCCGTATCGTTTAGCACGACCTTTTCAAGAGGAATTGAAGAAGCAATTGAATGAGTTGTTGTCCAAAGGGTTGATTTATCGTAGTGTATCGCCTTGGAAGCCCCTGTCCTATTCACTATGAAGAAGGACGGGGTTGGCGCATGTGCATGCACCAGACTATCGTGTGCTTAATTAGGTGATCATCAAGAATAAATACTATTTGCCTCATATCGAGGATTTGTTTGATCAATTGAAGGGAGCCAAGGTGTTCTCCAATATTGATATGCAATCTGGGTATAATCAGATTCGAGTGCGGGAGTAAGATATAGAATGCTTTCTCTACAAGGTATGGGTACTATGAGTATAAGGTTATAACGAGAACACCGAATACCAGAAACAAAAAACACTCGGGATTTCAATTTGCATTGTATCTGGTGATACGACTTTTCTATTTTCTCCTTTTTATAGATATCTTAACATGTTACAATCCAGTTCCAACTCAATTTCTCTGAACTAAGTCCGAGATGGAGTCTGAACAACATTGATGTGCTACAGTAACTGAAAGCAGAAAACTCTGACGCTATGCAATTTGAATTTGCTTCGGCAATTCCAACTACAACAGCAAATCAATGCAAACTAAAAACAGAAAATCTAATGTGAACTACAAGATTTAAACCAACTCACAACGCGTGGCTTGACCATGCCCACACGGATGCAGTGAAATCTGGCCCCCGAGGCGCAATCAAGGCAGTGTCGAGCCTCTAGGCACGGCAAAGGAACGAGCCCAAAAAAACCATTAAAAATATTTTTTAATACTATTTTGTACTATTTGATACTATTTGATAAATACTATTTAAAATATTATGTACAATAATATTTAACACTAAAAAAAATCTATCAAGAGCATTTTTTCTTTGAATTTTTTTCTTGTTTTTTTACCTCACACTCGCAGCTTCAAATATATTATCACATATACCAAAAAAAATAATAATTTTTTCACATGAAATCACGACACAGCAAGTACAATATCCTTGAGGCAGCAACGATTCACCGAACAATGCCAAATAGCATTTAAATAGTACCAAATAGTGTTAAAAATTATTTTTAATAGTTTTTTAAACCATTCGGCCACCGCTCCTTTGTCATGCCCCCAGAGTCACGATACTGCCTTTAGCGTGCCTCTAGGGGCCGAATTTCACTGTGTCCGTGCCCTTGGGACACGGTCGAGGTATATTCGGTCCTCAAGTGCACAGTGGAGGCAATTTCGGTACCTAGGAGCACAAGCAAGCCACATGTGGTGTCTTTGCTTGTCCGTGGTTTTATTTTTATAATTGATTCGGAGATAAAGCTATTTTTATTAATTTATGCTTCAACAGTGATATCCTATTTTTGCTAATTCATACGTTAATAGTGCCAAATACGCCGAAAACTCAATCCATGCCCGTGCCGAGGATTCCAACGTCTTGACGCGCCGTGGTGTGGTTCATCATATGCCGGAAGCCTTCGTTGGCCCTGGTCGGCACGGGCATCGGTCTCGGCGCAGGCTTCGGCCGTCGCGCTTGCCTCGTCTTCAATCTCTGCTAGTGAGAGACCACCGCCATGCTCCAGGCGGCCAATGGAGACACGGTGCGCACGTTGTTGGTGATCAATGTCGCACACCGTGCCAGCAAGGCCGTTGAGCTTGTTGTGTACCTGCTGCAAGTGCTGCCGCAGATGTCTGTGCTGATCTGCTGCTGATTGCAATAGGACGGCCTTCATGTTTGCCAGTAGATCATCTGGAGCATCGATGCTGCCCATAGTGGGCGGCGCAGCGGTGCGCCGTGACAGAATAGAACTAGCCTCACAGGCGAGTCAGATATAATTTCTCAGACTAGAGCTTCCAATTAAGATCCATCCCTCACAGGCTTCACTAACAACAGAAATACGGCTAACCAAACTGCAATGCACAGGAATTCAAAGCAAAGAATTTGTTGAAGAACAAAGATGTACTAGCCAGCTGTCAATGTTGCTTCTGCATTCCGCAGTTCTCTTCTCGTACGGTCAAACCACTCCTTCAACAGAGCTTGTTATACACTTCACAGCAACCAATCCAGGAAAGAAATCCCCTCCTCGCCTTAAATGAATACCCTTCATGCCGGGGTGACAAAAAAAAAACAGTATACACTTCACAGCAACCATTGCCTTTTGTCCTTTGGTGTTTCTCTGAGTTTCTTGCCAAGGATCACAAAAAACAGCATTTGCATCTACGCAGATCTTGCGGACCTTCAAACCACCTATCCCAAGATGGGCAAGCAGGGCCAGTAGTTCTGCAGTAACAGAAAAGGGGGAAAAAACAGGCGTAAGACTACGAAGTAGAGAGATTTGGACAAAAACAATAGAAGGATGTTTCTGTGGTTACACTGGAAGAAGAGGGTCTGCTTTGCTTTCAATTGTTACAAGAAACCTGGTAAAAGTTAATAATGCAGTCAGTCTCCAACAAAAAACCACACTACAGGTGCTTTTTAAGCAGTAACACCAGTGCATAATAATGGAATTGATCGAATTTTCTGACACATACTCTTGCAATGCTGCTGATACCTTATCCGTTTTCTCAAGCTCTTCAAGTTCCTCCTGCACGCAGTCGTCACATTGATAACGTTACAGATTTGGTAGGAGATGGAAGATCAGAATTTTTTAAAGGAAAAAAGAAGACATCCTTACCAGTTGTACATAATTCTAAATTTTAAGATAAAACAAGTCTCTGCCAGATCTAGAGATAATTATGTCCAGAACAGAAAGTGAATAAATCTAGTGTGTCTATAGCACCACTATTGAGAAATTTAATATGATTTTATTTGGCAATTTGTAATTTATTCTGCAATGCAAGTAGCTTTCTCTGTTTGCATTCTTGTAATGTGCAGCTAACAGATAAGCTGGACTGTTAGAAATAAATTTGTCACAGGTGAAGCGTCCTCTTTTATTTGTACAAAAATATGCCAAAAGTTGAGCCATGCGTTCCACACTTCCACTGTAATCCAGTCTATGTCAAAAGGCAATGATAGCAGCCTAAAAACAATAACTGTGTATTCGTTCAATAGAAATGATAAATTATTATGATTTAGCAATCAAAACAGGTAGTACTACATGATTAAGACTCTTCGAATTCTAACAAGTGAACCCGATAGTGTTATTAATTGTAGTTAAACTCTCATTAGAACTTACTGGTTTTACTGACTAGGTACACGACTCATTTAAGTAGGGTAAACACAAAACTACGAAAGTATAAGTCAATATGCCATGTGACAGATATGATGTTGATAGAAAAAAAAAAACTGCCTCCAATGGGAGCAGGAATGAGACCATGCAATTACACTATACCAAACATAACAGGATTTACCGCCAAAATGGAGTGCTCTTTAGGCCCGTCATTAAAGTAAACTGATTCCATCTGTTGACTGTAGTTATTTCTAGCTTAGACTACAGCAGGATGTTGACAACAGAATTTAACACCAAATAAGAACTACACATTATATTCCACCTTAATCAAGAGTTATCATTTATATGCCTTTGAACTTGTAAGGAATAAGGAAATACAAGAGATTTCACAAAAGACACCAAAACAACTTCACAGACTTATTGTATACCAAACACGCAAACACACATCGTCCAAGATTATGCTCCTTGTTTTTAAAATCTAGATTATCCGATAGGATAGAGCACATGATGATATTCATCTGGCCTCTAATTCTAAGAACTTTACTGAATAAGAAACTTGAGTGATGCAAGGAAATCCATCTTAAAGAAATTGTGTCATAAACCTTAGTTCATCGAGGTAAATACCATTAAGAGGAGGGCCGGCACGGCTCGGCTTAAGGAGAAGAGGTCTTAGGAGAAAGGAGGGACCATAGACTGGGATGATGAACCTTGGGAGAGACAAGATTATTTCTTCTTCTAACAATTATAGATAAGATCAATCTAAATGACGACATTCCTAACTAATAGATAACCTTCCTAATTAATAGATAATCTTCCTAATTAACTAATCCCTACGCAAGGAAACTAATCAACTATTTAGAGAAATATATATTCTTATTAAAGAAGGTAATCTAATATAAAGGATATGGAAATAACTAAATATAACATCCCTAAACTTAAGGAATAGATGGGGGGATTTCCTTGGCCACCAAAGGCAAGAGCTTGCACTGTTCTACAGTGCACCCCGCGATAGGACCCCTGTATATTGGGCCGTAATAAATTGCTTGAAAGGTAAAAACAGAATTGACTAAAGTTAGCTAATTACTCAAAGACCATACAGAAGATGTTTCTCTATCTTAACTACTATAATTCTGAGTTTACCCTACAAAGAAATCGTCCTACCACCTAACCACCCACACTCGTTCTTACCCAAAAAAAACCATAGCACATCCACTCACAACGTCTATTAATCCAATCTATTCTACCCCAGATCTCAGCACACACCTGCTCCGCTCCCAAATTTCAAATCCCCGCACGCTCCCCTCCCTTCCATTTTCTGTTCGCCTCCTCGTTGAAACCCTAACCGCCGCCGCCGCCATGGGGGGCTCGCACAGCAAGGAGGACCTCAACCTCTCCGACTCCAACGAGGACGACGCCACCTCCGACTTCCGACGCCCGACCGCCTCGCCTCGGCCTCGGCCGGCGACGCGACAGAGCAGCGACCGCCTCCATTGACGCCATCGACCGCCACCTCCGCAACTCGCACCTTAAGCACGCCAAGCCCATCTCCCAAACCCTAGCCCCAGCTGCCAACCCTAATCCGGCGCACCGCCGCCGCCTCAACGCCGTTAAGCTCTACCTCGACATTGGCGGATCCTCCTCTCAACTCGATGGATCGCTCCGACCGCCTAGCCGCCGCCTCCTTCCTCCGCTCCGGCGACGCCTCGACCCGACGACGACGCCGCGCCACCGGCCGTGGTGCCTCATCGTGGCTCCATGATCCGGCCAGGTAGGGCCGGGCTGCACTCAAGACGTTCCTCGGCAGCTCGTGTCGACTTTGGTGCAGCTGTCTGGCGCTCAAGTTCCTCCACGCCGACGGCTACGCCAATTTCTACGCCAAGTACGAGTTTCCTCTTCGAGAAAGACCACGGCGCTGCCGCCACGAAGGAGGAGCCACGCCAAGGTGTTCGGAAGGAGTTCGCGGCATGGGCACGCCGGAGGATCGGGACGAGTCTATATGGGAGGACGCGACCAACGATTCACGCCGAGCCCTAGGCGCTTCGATGCCGACCAAGAGTCCAATGTCAAGCCACTCATGGAGGACTTGAGGGAATTTGAGGAGCCTGTGGAAGAGGGTGGCGACATACTGAGCCTTGCGCTTGGTGCCTTTGGATAATAGTTTCCTCGTTGGTGATTCGGGCATTCAGTGGTGAGGAATTTCGAGCATGGGATACATGGGAAGGGCGTGTCGGTGAAGTTCTCGGAGGTAATACAAACTTCTCCACGCCAAAGAAGGCACTTCGATGTTGAGACGTCCATGCTCTGATGAGCCCAAAGAATCGACGGAAGCCACATGGTAAGGGGTCCATCAACTGGAAAGTGAGACAGGGGAAGGTGGTCTCGAATGGAAGTTTGAGAAGGATGGAGCAGACGTTAACATGAGGATATCACAAATGATAGAAAGGGGGCACAGATGGACCCTTGAGTCCACCTTCTTGAAATGGATGACAACCGGTTGTGCAGGTGGGATATGAGGGACCGTGGGGATTGTGCGTAACTTAGCAAATGCAATGGAATCACTAGTGTTGCAAGGACTCGGGGCCATCGCCTCGAGGGGCACAAACTTTTAGTGCTTTGCGCCCACGGTGATGGCTCAATTGTAGTTGGGTCATTGGATGGGAAAATCCGCTTGTATTCCAAGAGCTCTATGAGGATGGCGAAGACACCTTTCCGTATCGGGCTCGCCTATTACTCATGTGGATGTTACTTATGATGGCAAATGGATTTTGGGGACAACTGATACATACCTTATTCTTATATGCACCATTTTCATTGACAAGGATGGGAAGGAGAAGACCGGGTTCGGCGGTAGGATGGGGAACAGGATTGCTGCTCCAAGGTTGCTTAAGCTTTCCCCACTTGACTCTCATCTTGCTGGGGAAAAACAACAAGTTCCGTGAGGGGAGGTTCTCATGGGTGAGTATATCTTGCCACTTCCGCTATTTAGAATTTCTATTCAAATTTACTTACTGGTGCGTTATATAAATGTTCTGTTGCATTTAGTTGGGAGTAATTCACATGATCAAAACTGATATTTTGGTTATCTTGCATATTTGGTAACCATTAATTTATCAAGGCTAGCCCCACATCATGTGAGCATATTAATCCACGTACCGTCTTCGGAGTTTACCCCATTCGTCCCCCTCCCCATCCACTCACGCGCATGTCGCCTCCTCCCCCGTCACCCTCCCCATCCACTCACGCGCACATCGCCCGCTCCCCCGTCCCCTTAGTCCGCCCCTCCCCCGCAACTGCCGCCCCCTCACCTCCCTCTCCTCTCTCGCGGCCACCGCGACGTCCACGGCTACCCTTCCTTCCTCCCCCTCCCTCTCCCTCTCCCCCTCCCCACCCGCGCCCCAGACCTCGCTACACGCCGCATGCCGGATTCCCCCTCCCCCGTCCCCCTCAGTCCCAACAGCCCTCACCGCTGCCGCAATAATCGCCCCTCGCCACCACGCTCGCTTGCGCCACGCCGAGCCGCCTCGCCCCTTGCCCCAACCCACCGCCGAGCCTCCCTCAAGCCTCGCCCTAGCCCGTCACCGAGCCGCCATCAACCCTCGCCCCCGCACTCGCCAGCCACCCCTCGCTCCTGATCGAAGAGAGGAGAGGAGAGAAGATGGGTGGCGGCATGGAGGTGCACAAGAACCGGTGGATCGAGGAGTGGAACGCCGACCGTGAGAACCTCGAGTTGAACTTCCGCTGGACCCGCCGCAGCCTCGCCGTCATCGGCTTATTCGGCCTCACTGTCCCCATCCTCGTTTACAAGGGCATCGTCCGCGAATTTGTAAGCATGCGTTTCCCCCAGTGCGTTTCCCCCAGTCCCTCGAAGAACTTTTCCGCTAATTACCCTCTGTTGGGTCAAACTTCAAATCTGTGCAACTAAAAGAACTGTTGGGTCAAACTTCAAATCTGTGCCCAAACTTTCCAACATAAATTTCTGTTGTTTGCTTTCTTTGAACAACAGTTTGAGATGCTCTTGCTTTGAACATTGAAAAGGCTAGGATTTTCCTTGCTTCCCTCCGACCCCTACAGGAACCCAGAAAACATGATATATGGTTTCAAATAATTGATGGTTTTGTTAGTTATGTATGTTTTGAAGTATACTATGAAAAAATGTTGTTTGCTACTGTTTATTTATAGAATTGTTGCACGGAGTGCTTATTCTATTATGTTGCACTATTGTGATGCTCATAGATATATGTATTACCATCTTTTCATTGGTTGATTTACGTCATGTGTTAAAAAAACATTATTTAGTACACGATTTGAGATTCCGTTGCAGCGCACGGGCACCCTACTAGTCTGATAATAGAACAAGGATATCTTCAAATTGTGTAGGCCCCTTATACAATTGCCATGTTTGCAAGGGGCGTCAATGTTAAAATGCTCCTTACACGTTGCATGTAGGGTTAAAAAAAACATCTTCAGAACTTTCAAAGCACGAAACATAACTATTTTGAGGGAAATTAGCCAATTTGGTTTGTTGTAAGAACTGCCAAAGAACGTTGTCAGTGGGATAACTGATGTCAAAGTTTACATTGGTAGTTTCATATAGCAGTAGTTAAGCAGTTGCCCAGTTTTATGACTGCACATCGTTGAATCAACATACCAACTTGTCACCTAAACTTACGACCATCCAGAATGTCATGCTAAGGCATTAATTGAAAAATCCTTTATTGTAGCAATAATTTTGACTTCTTATTTAGTTAATTCTACTTATTACATGTCATAAGATGTAGTACTTCAGATAATTGTTCTGTTTCAATAATCAGTTTGATCCAACACAAATTTCTCCCTCCAATTACCATTGGAAAATTGGAGCACACAAATAAGAAAGCATGGTTTCCCATTAGTACAGGTCTCCCAGGAAGAGACATCAGCGCAATCAGTAGTTCAGTCTTCAGTACACTGTCTGTGCGCCCAATCATTTGATGCAGCAGAATTTCGCTTTGTTTTTTCAAGCATAGAAACTGCAAAAACCCATAAACTACAAATAGTCGGACAGACAAGAGCTATGTATTTTTTGTCCCCATCAGAAAAAGGCCCACAAAAGGGTACGGGAATTGAATCTTTGCCGCAAGAAAATGTGCAGCAGGACCAGGCAGCAAAGAAAAGCACACCGAACATGCACATGCGCTTGACCGCTTTCCACCACCCACCCCACCCCCACCCATGGGAAACAAGAAAATTGTGACGCAAAGAGGGAAGAACACACAAAGAAGAACCTGGGAGGATAGCCATGACAAAGGTTTCTTGGTAGACGGCAAGGGATGGGAGACTTGGGAATTATCAGACAACATGTCACAACTAGTTTATAGACGTGGAACGTTGGGCTAAAAGGGTACACAAGTTTTCGCCAATGTGGAGGAGGAAATGCTGCCCGCCGCTGCATTTCGGAACGAGAATTCCCCTGTTCTTCCCCATTTCGCCGGTTCTCACACTAAAAGGAATCCTAAAAGGCCTAAAGAAACCTTTTCTTTTCTTCATTCCGAGGAAAAGGAAGCAAAGAACTTTGGGAAGAAGAAAACTAAAAAAAAATCAAGGAGGAGATAGGCAGACCTCGAGGAAGCGCGCTTCTTGCTCGAGCTTCTTGAGCTCGGCCTGGATCCGGTGCCGGCCACGAGTGTCCCCCGCGTCCCCTCCTAATCCGCCGCCGCCAACCTGCATCGCCGTCCGACGGCGCTGGTCCCGCAGGGAGAGGGTCTCGCGTCCCCGGTCCCCGACGGCGGCGCCGGAGAGTAGAGGAGACGACGAGTGCGAGTGCGACCCGGTGACCGGTGGGGCGGACGCACACGCACGAAAGGACAGATGCGCGCAGCAGAGAGAAAGAAGGAAGGACGAACTGTCGCAGAGTGCGGATGGCGAAAAGTTTTTTTTCAAAAGTTATTCGGACGATGCTAGGAGCGATGGGAGTCGGGGAGTCGGGCAACCTCGGCGTTAGCACGGGGTAACGCACAGGAGCACGGTTACCGTCCTTCTTTCTGTCATTCGATAAAAATGATACGGTATAAGTAAGGATAATGATAGCATACGGATGTACGATACGAAGGAAAAAATAAATACTTCTCCACCATTTATATTTAGTCTTATTTATATATTCAAAACAAGCTCAATCAGTACCACTCATTCCTTCTCTGTATATCTATCTCTTCTCAGGCAAGTATTTTGCTTAGTTCCTTCTCTTGCTTGTTATCCCTCTCTCTATACACTTTCACAACTTCAGCACACACGCACGGGGTTGCGCCGACTGTACCATGGGTGAAGCTCCCTCCGGCCGCCTCCTCCCCTCTGGCCGCTGGCTGCCGGCGCCGTCGCCTCCAGTTCCCCCGCGTTGTATGAATCGGGCTCCTTCACGGCTTAGGCTGCCGCCACGACGCCGCTTTGGCTTGGCCCAATCCGCCCCTCGCTCCTCCTCTCTGTCCGCTTGCCTCCCTGGTTCGGCCCGCTCCTCCGGCCTTGCGCTGTGCCCGTGAGTACCTCCTCCTCGGTCCACCTCGTGCTTCTCCCCTCATGCACCCCGTCTGGCCCAACGGCGTTGCGCCACAATTCTGATGTTTGTGATGTTTGTGAATGTTTGATGTTGCGGTCCATTGAAAATAATATTGCATCCCGTTGAGAATAATGTTGCATACTGTTCTTTGAGATGTTGCATATGTAGAGAAAATATGATGTATCTATAGAACAAAAGTGTTGCATCTGTAGAACCAAAGTGTTGCATACTATTCACGGTGTTGTTGTAATTTTTTCAATTCGTTTTTGTTCAAATGCTTTGATTTTGATTCTGATGTTCTTCAATTTAGGGAAAAAAAATTACAAATGGACGGCTGTAGGGTAACTTACATAATCCGATGACGGAATGTGGTGTACGGGCTTAGCGCTCGGACGGTAGGCGTTCCCATACAGTAAACATTAAGTTGCTACATGGTAGATAATTAGGTGGGTGACGGTGAAGCCGCTATCCTCTAAGGACAAGTAGGTAGGCATCGGCTAGAACGCGGAGGCACGAACCCAACGGTTGCAGAGGCATGGCCAGAGATGCAACGACGGCGGTGGAATCTGGCGGCGGAATTTGTCGAGGAAGGCCTTCGGTGGCGCTCGGTTTATTTGGCAAAATCCGAGCACAAGGACGGAATCGAGGCTGGCGGCTTGGGGATTTGGGATAGGTGGATGAGGCGACAAAATTGACACGAGTGGCCACTCTTTTATAGGCTTGGGATGGGGAGTTTGGGTTCGGGACGGCGGTGGCTTCCATGTTCGGCTTGAACACGCACAAGGAGACAAAGACGGGGAGGAAGAAGGAGGACGTGACACTGGGGGCGGGGTCCATCGGCAAAGAGAGGAAGAGGAGGGAGGATGTGGCTGTGGGCTGGCGTGCGGGAGAAAAGAAGGAAGTGGGCCAAGCGGCTGGGCCAGAAAAGAAAATGGGTCGGGCGCAAAGGAAAAAGGGGAAATGCTAAAAGGAAGAAATTCAGCCCAAAAGGAAAAAAAGGGGAAATAGATTTTTCATATCTAGAAAATTAGATTAAATAAAAAGGAGTTCAAAGAAATAGCAAATAAACTCCAAAAATTCCCAAAAAATACTCTGAAACTCAAGGAACCCAAATAAAATAGCTTTTAATTTAATTGAAGTTTAGATTAATCACATTAAATTGTTTTGATTTTAGAAAATTCAAATTAAGCTTTGACTTAACTAAGAAAATTCAAATGGTTCTTTACGTGCATATACACATCACAAAGCTGATCAGACAACACACTTAGAATGCATCTGGCAAATATTGTCGTAGTCGTGTCGTACTCTGTTTGTTGTCATCTCTTGAAATTCAAAATTCACACCAGTGAATTTCTCCGGTTTCATTGCCTCAACAAAACCAGCCATCACAAAGTGCCAATCTGGTTTTTGGATTGATAGGTATATGCGTAGTTTTGTGAATATTATAATTCCTAAAACAATAATTGAATCAACAACAACATATATATACTATGCATATTTAGAACTATGAACAGTAGCATGATGGTCAACTCAAATATATTTATATCATATATATATGCGCTAACAAGGCAAAACCTCGAATAAGAACACTATTAACAAAAGTAGGCATCAACATCATCACATGATTTATTTCTAGGAAGTAAGGCCTAGTCATATCAAATGATATCACCGTGACTTACATATAATCGCTCCGGTGAAGATCGCACTAGAGTCTGATACAAAGAAGACGACGCGAAGCGGATGATGGAGGAAGTCATGAGCAGTCACGCGAACGCTTCCCAAAAACCTGATTCGCTCCAACCTTTTGCAGGATCATGAGTGACATCGGCTTCAGAGACACTGCTCTCCCCATGTCGGTGCACACCGAGGAAGAGATGGAGTAGCCAAGGTTGTGCAGCACAGAGGAACATAGCTCTCTATTCTAGTACTGATCTTTCTTTATGTTCTGTTCTGAGATGAGAGATCTCTCCCTCGTATAGAACCAATAGCGAGCAAAAGAAACTGACCACATTACTCTGTTTTAAACATAGTTAATGCATGCCATAAAAGCCCCATTGAAACTTTCCACATTTCGCCATGCATGAGTGGGCCTTTGGGATTTCCTAGGATTTATTAGAATTATATGTGGGTCAAGCCCATAAACTCCAACAATCCTCCACGAGATCCCAAAAGCACCACAAATTTGCCCATAATTCCAAAGTGTTGTTGTTATACCAATTTTTTTTGGTGGAGACCAGTTAAGATTGAACATCTACCTAGAACCTCAAGCTACACTCACCACAACTACATAATGGACTAAGCCTTGAATTGGTTGTTTTGTGTGAACAAGTTTCACCTAAGGTCTTTTCTGATACTTGACCGCCAATAGGCTACTCCTTTGATGGAGCATACATGTCATACTCATGTGTCTCTTCATGATGTTCTTAGATATCACCCACATCTCATGGACTATGACCAACAACCGAGCTAATATAGGTGTGTTCTTACAAGAATACCCTATAGGACGGTATTTTGCTGTTAAGCCTCAAAACACATTAAGACAAAGTCATCATGCCTTACGGTAATTAGAGTACTGCATCTCTAACAGAGTGAGATATAAAGTAAGAATGTACTCTACTGTTATCCAAACAGTTTGTTTTTCCCAGTGCCTATTTCACGGGATCTCCGATCACATAGGTTTGGGTTACCACTGTGTAACTCACGTGGGTCTCATTCCCATCTCCTTTGATGCAATTTCAATCACATTTCATGGTAGTCTCTTTGTAAAGGGATTGTCAAATTTTTAGCTGTTTGGATATAATCCACATGTATTATTCCGGAGTTTCTCAATTTTCTGATAGACTTCAATGGCCTTTTCACATGACTTGAGGATTTCAAATTATCCTTTGCACTTGTCATCTTTATGATAACTGTTTGGTTATCATAGTACATAAGGATAACTAGGATTGGTTTTTCAACCATCGGTAAATCCATCAAGAGTTCTTACAACCATTCTGTCACAACAATGTTTGTGTCTAATGCTGTGAGTTCTACCTCCGAGGTTGACCTCGTCAGTATGATCTGTTTGCAAGACCTCCATGAGACGGCAGTACCATCTAGAGTGAATACATATCCACTCGTAGCATTTATCTCATCAGCATCAGAAATTCAATTGGAATCACTATCTCTCTAGTACACCAAGATACCCAGTATACTGAATTCTGTAACTCATTGTACCTTTCAAATAGCACATAACTCGCTCAAGTGCGCCAATGATCATCTCCCTGATTAGTGGTAAACCAACTCAATTTTCTTATAGCAAAAGAGATGTCAGGACAAGTAGCAATAACCAAGTACATGAGTGAACCAATAATATGATAGTACCTCAATTGATCATTTCATAGTCTTCAAATCTTTCGAAGTATTAGACTTGGATCATAAGGTGTTGCAGAGGCTTGCTTTCCATATAGCCAAAACAGCTCAAGACCTTTTCAACATAATGTGATTGTAGCAAGTTAATCCCATTCTCTTTCTTGATCAACTTGATGTTTGAAATAACACCAGTCGCTCTCAAATCTTTTATGTCAAAACTTTACGATAAAAATGACTTAATCTCGTTAATCACATCAATGTTTGTCCCAAAGATAAGTATATCATCAATATACAAACATAGAATTACTCCTTTACCCCCACTATGGCGGTAGTATACACATTTATCTGCCTCATTTATTGTAAACCCCGCAGATGTTAAAGTTCTATCGAACTTCTCATGCCATTGCATATGTGCTTGTTTGAGGCCATATAAAGATTTCAATAAATTACAGACCTTACTCTCTTATCCAGTTACTGCAAATCTATCAGGTTAATCCGTGTAAATTTCCTCATCCAACTCTCTATTGAGGAAAACTATCTTTATGTCCATTTGGTGGACAATAAAACCATGTAAGGCAGCCAAAGATAGTAGTACTCGAATAGTAGTTAATCTGGTAACAGGTGGGTAAGTATCAAAGAAACCATCACCTTCTTTTTTAGTATAACATTTAGCCACAAGCTGAGTCTTGTACTTTTCGATTATACCATCAGGCCTAAACTTCTTCTTGAACACCCATTTGCATCCAATTAGCTTACAACAAAATGGACGATCGGTGACTTTCCATGTTCCGTGAGCGATAATGGAATCCATTTCAGTACGAACCACATCCTTCCAGTACTCTACATCACGAGATACATATACCAATGAAATAGATTTGGGAACATCATCCACAAGGTACACAATGAAGTCATCACCAAAAGATTTTACAACCCTTTGTCTCTTGCTCCTTTGAGGAGTTACAACACTGTCATCCTTGTCATGTACGTGTTTGTGTGTGTGTTCAATATACTCAATTGGAGCAGTAGGTTCAGGAGTTAAATAATTTGCTCGACTAGAAGAGCTATGTGAATTCTTCGTATGAAATATATTTTCAAAGGAAATAGCATCTTGGGATT
Source organism: Hsuehochloa calcarea (assembly GCA_036346395.1). Taxonomy (NCBI): domain Eukaryota; kingdom Viridiplantae; phylum Streptophyta; class Magnoliopsida; order Poales; family Poaceae; genus Hsuehochloa; species Hsuehochloa calcarea. The sequence continues at coordinate 21,172,972 of CM070598.1, read as the reverse complement.
CCATTATCATATTGATTGGCATGTTAGATATTTTGAATTGAACTACTAGAAACCTATAGCATGTACTATGATGAGTATATCGTAGATAGATACAGTCCAGTGTTTTAGGTCCAAGTTTGCACTTTTTAGTTATTAGGATATTGACTTTTGTCAAACACCCCCCAAGTACACAAATATGGGAGTGATAGTTTTCTCCCTTTCCAACCTTCGTACATTGTTACCTCACTATTTTAGTAGAAACTCTATTTAGGACATGACACGTGGTCAACACAACCTCTCCCCACCATGCCTTAGGCATACATGTAGTATCTAACATGGCATTCGCCAAAGCTAGTCAAGGCGCAATTCTTTCTTTCGACAACCCCATTGGATTGGGGCGAATAGGGAGGTGTTCTTTCATGGATAACATCATGTTCCGCACAAAACTGATTGAACTCATTAGAAAAATATTCTCCACCACGATCGGACCTAATTCTTTTAATCTTTATGTCTAATTGATTCTCAACCTCAGCTTTATAAGTTTTAAAGTAGTCTAATGCCTCATCCTTTGTTTTCAACCAATACACATAGCAGATATCTAGTTGCATCATCAATTAAAGTAATAAAATGTTTTTCCCTCCTTTTGTCAATATATCATCCATCTCACACAGTTCTGGATGTATGAGTTCCAATTTTACGAAATTCTTTCCTCCATAGCCTTGTGAGGCTTTCGAGGTTGCTTCACTTGCACACAAAGTTGGCATTTGGAATATTTGACTATATAAAAGTTTAGAATTAAATTTAAACATGAAAGTCGAGACATACAACCAAATTTATATGACATAAATGTGAGTGCCACACACTGACCTCACCACCATTCGTAGAGTCATAAATATGGTTCACAACCTTATTTTTTTAAAAAAATTAAAAGGGGAAAACGGAACAAGCTTGCACACTCATAGCCTTTTTCAATAAAAAGTCCAAATTTTGACATGACTGCTTTATTCGACTTGAATACCAACTTGAACCCATCTCAACATAGAAGAAAACCGTTGACGAGATTCTTATTTATTGTAGGGGCATGTTGCACGTTCTTCAAGCACACGATCTTTTCCGAAGTAAACTTCAGATCTACCGTTCCAACACCAAGAATAGAAGCATGTTACCCATTCCCCATTAGAACGGAAGAACCCCGTGTGACTTGATAAGAAGAAAAATATATGCATAAGTGAATACATGAATATCAGCCCCGGTGTCAATCCATCAATCAGTATATTGACATGCCAAAAAGATACTAGGTAAATTACCATACTTAGATGCTTCAGCCTCGCCAATAATCACATTAGCAGACTTCTTCTGCACTGGATAATTTTTCTTGCTCATCCGTTTGTGGCATTTCTTAGCCCAATGACCAGTCTCGCCACAAACAAAGCAATTAATATTCTCCATGAACACTTTCTTCTTACTGTTGTTGGCCCTTTTGAAGTTGGTGGTCGAAACAACTTTGCCTTTCCCTCTGTCAATATGATGCATGAGTTCGCTCTATATTGTCCCTCTTGCACCATTGGTGTTACATCCTTTGCCTAGGTCTTCTCTTCAACATCAAGACTAGCAACCAGATCCTCAACAAAAATATTTTGCCTCTTGTGTTTCAGATATATGGGGAAATTCCTCTAAGTTGGAGGCAATTTGGCAATAATGTCCTCAGCCAAAAATTTGTAAGGCGATTGACAACCAAAGTGGCGAGTTCCCTCACAACGAATTGTAGTTCATGAACCTGCTTGACTACAAAGCGATTATCAACTATTTTGTAATTATGATATTACTCCATGACATACAATTCATGGCCAGCATCTAAGGCAACGAACTTGTGTTCGAATGCATGCCACAGATCCACATCGTTTTTCATGTGCATACACACATGACAAAACTGGTCAGATAATACGTTTAGAATGCACCTGACAAATATTGTTGTAGCCATATCGTACTCTATTTGTTGTGCAGCAGTACCAGGTCTTGCAGGACCTAGTATCACGACCCAAAATACATTCATAGCTGAGAGCCACAATTGGACCCTTGTTTGCATCTCTTGAAATTCACATCGTTGAATTTCTCCGATTTCATTGCCTCGGCAAAACCAGACATCACAAAGTGTCAGTAAGGTTTTTGGATTGTTAGATATATTCACACTTTTATGATTATTATAATTCCTAAAATAATAATTGAATCAACAATAGTATATATATTAGGCATATTTAGAATATATATATGTGTGTGTGTGTGTGCGCGCTAACAAGGCAAAGCTTAGAACAAGAACCTACTAACAAAAGTACCATCAACATCATTATATGATTTATTTCTAGGAAGTTAGGTCTAGACATATCAAATGATATCACCGCGACTTACAGAGAATCACTCCAGCGAAGGTTGCACTAGAGTCTGATGCGAAGAAGACGACGCGGAGCGGCTAATGGAGGAAGTCGTGAGTAGTCGCGCGAATGCTTCCCAAAAACATGATTCGCTCCAACCCGTGCAGGATCACGAGAGACGTCGACTTCGGAGACACTGCTCTCTCCACGTCGGTGCGCGCCGAGGAGGGGATGGAGTAGCCGAGGTTGTGCAGCACAGAGGAACATAGCTCTCTATTCTAGTACTGACATTTCTCTATGTTCTGTTTTGAGAGGAAAGATCTCTACCTCATATAGAACCAATAGCCAATAAAAGAAACTGCAGGCATTACTCTGTTTTAAATACAATTAATGTGTGTCATAAAAGCCCTATTAAAATAGTATAATTCAAACTTTCAGTTTCTAATTCGTATGCATGGTTTTGAGGTGCAGAAGAAAGCAGCAGATCCATAACCAACCGAACACGAAATCGTTAGACCATTCGCATGCACGTCGCGCGAGTGCGCGTGGGCGGGCGATGGCGTGGCGTGGTGAGGCGAGCGAGCGAGCGTGTGCGTGTGTTCTTTTTTTGCTTGCTTCAACTAGGTAAGACCAACTCCACTTTATATATTGATCTCCTTCCACATAGACTAGCAATATGGTACTAAATTTCTCACCTTTCACCATGCATGAGTAGGCCTTTGGGATTTTCCTAGGATTTATTAAAATTATATGTGGGCCAAGTCCATAAACTCCAACACCCAGATCATCCGCCTCTGTATAAGTCCTCATGTGCACCAAAAACATGCTCTTTGGACAGATAGTATGGGTTGAAGATATACATCCACATGTATTATCCGCATCTGTATAAAATCCTATTGGCACCGAAAAAACCTCTCTGTTAAGATGGTATGCCTCAATGGTACGAGTGGACCAGATTATCCACCTCTGTACAAAATTGTTTGTGCACCAAAATACCCACTATGGACTTATGGTAGACCTCAATGGGACGCTCTGACCCGGATAATCTGTCTTTGTTGAGTTTTTCTAACTTAGCTAATTGATCCAAAATTTGAGATTCTCTCAACCAAAAACTTGATCTTTCGCACCTTCTGACAAGAAATGAGCTAGAATGACGTAGCATGGACCATACCTAGCTACCAAATCTAGTCAATAATACGGCCAAAGAAAAAAAAAATCTAGTCAATGCCTGCAAAAATTCACTCTGCAGCAAGCGGTACCAGACGTTCGTGTGCTTGGCTCCAACGCTGCTCCCATCACAAGCTCGAGCGGCCTACAGCAATGCCTTCCTGCATGAGCCTGATGACCCGTTCGCGCCCTGCATCTGGGACAACCTCGTGCCGAGCCGCTGCCTCATGTTCCTCTAGCTCGCCCACAAAGGCCGAGTAAACATGAAGGATCACCTGTTGGAATTTTTCATTTACTTCTTTGCTTCCTCACCGCTTCTATGTGTTCTGCTTTTCTCCTGAGACCCGATGTGGTTGACCTAAACCGAAGACGAACACATGCGAACGCAATGGAACTCTCGAACGCGAACACAAGAACACAACAAAAATTTTATGCCGCCGAAACAACAACAGTTTTTCTGATTTTCTCTTACTCTATTGATCTTGTTGTTCAAGTTACAAGACCATAGGTGCCTTATATAGTCTAAGCACTTGGATTCTTTGATCCAAATCGTTTTTTAGTAGGAAACCTACTCGGACTCACATTAGGACACCAAAACTAAATATGAAAAGCTAACAAAGGAAATAAACTAAATTGATCCGATGTTGATTGCATCAGGATTCTAACACCCTATACTTGGCAAGTCTAGATTAATTTCCAACATATGTCTTGTCCTCTGTCCTCACAATGTGACCCGCGACGTGAGGCAGTCCATATGCACTAAGCCAAGCAGACCCTCTGCCCTGGTTCCTGTGAACAAAGTAGAATGAACGAAGAAACTCGTAGACATGAAACGAACAAATAACTGCTTCTCTTCTTTTTTTTTTTCTTCTCAACTCAACTTCACAACTCATGCTTCTTATATTGCATTGCTCACCTTCTGTTACAACTCGCGTTAACACACACATATTTTTATATGCTAGGTACACATGCTCGTATACGAACTCGGTTTCCACAAGATACGAGATGAACTCGGACTCGATGACACCACAACTCGAACCCAACCTCGTATACCTGTAATAACTTTCCACTTAAAACTCTTGGGTGACCCTTTTAATAAAAAGGAAAAATCTATCCAACCATATACCGTTGTATGTGTTATTAACGGGATAGCAATCCCACGTCCGATCTAATAGCCACGGGCAGTTGCAGCCATCTTCTGATCAACCTTAACCATCTATCCATCGCCCTCGAGCGATCCCTCCCACCAGTTCACCATCTCTCTCTCTCTCTCTCTCTCTCTCTGGTACCTCTAGTGTCCATCCTGGTCCGGTGAGCAGCGCTTAGGGAGAGTGCCGGTGGTGTTTGCGATACGTGGCCAGCGACGGCTTGCAGCGACGCATGGGCGGTGGCGCAGTGGGCAGGAGGTGGCTTGCAACGGTGCTTGCTGCGCGAGTCTGGTGGTGGCTCGCAGAGCATGGCCGGCGGTGCAGCAAGCTGGTAGGAGCGGCGTGGCTCCCCTATGCTGTCAAATCGACGCGCACCGCCGCAGACCCAATCTGAGCCAATTTGGGCGAGTCTGTCCCTGGTCCCAATCTGTTACCTCTACTGTTCCCTTGTTCCAGCGTGCGGCGGCAGCCAACGTGCGGCGGTGGCATTTATCCCATAGTCGAGGATTGGCGTACCAACGTGGGCGAGCAGGTGCCACAAGCTGCGAGCCTGCGGCCGAGTGGCAGCCGGCGTGCGAGCGCAGCAACGGAGCCCAATCAGCGTAGGCGAGGCCGAGCAAGTCGAAATCTGGTCGAGGACGCGCAGATCGGGCAGACCAATAGCGCAACCAGGCAGTAGCTCGGATTTGCCGCCTCAAGCACAAATGCGAGCAAGGTTGGCGACAACGAGGTGGGAGGTGGTAGAGTCTACACCGGGTGGGGAGTCAGAGTCGTCGGAGTTGAGGAGGTCGGACACCACGGCGTGGAATCCCCGGGCAACAAGGGCGGCCATATGTGACTCCACGAGTTGGTGCAGAGGCGGCGCATGGCGGTCACTGTCCGATCAATGAGCTCTGGGAAGAATGAAAATGCTGAAACTTAAAAGAGTGGTTTTGAAATCTTTTTGAAACTTGATGTTTGATTTGAATCTTACCTGCTTTGAAATTTGAAGTTGCTTAAACTCATTTGAAACTCTTCGAAACTCGCTTGAAACTCCTCGAAATTCTATGAAATTCTTCGAAATATTTACTAAAACTTGTTCAAAACTTGCCTAAAACTCTGAAACTCACTTGAATTTGTTGAAATTTTTTGTGAAACTTGCATTTTTTTTTAAACCGAAAAATCACATGAAACTAGCGTTTTGGAACTTGAAACCACTTGAAACTTACACAAATTGTAAACTTTGAAAGTAGAAACTTTGGTAAAAATTTGTATTTTTGGAACTTGAAATGACTCAAAACTCTATGAAACTCCTCAATTTTTTTAATAAAACTTGTTCAAACTCTCTCAAACTAAGTTGAATTTGTTGAATCTTCTTGTGAAACTTGCATTTTGGAAACCGAAACCACATGAAACTTGCGTTTTGGAAACTAAAACCATTTAAAACTGACACGAATCTTGAACTTTAAAAGTTGAAATTTTGATGAAACTTGTATTTTTGGAACTTGAAATCACTCAAAACTCACATGAAATGTGAGCGTTAATATTCAAACTCCAATGAAACTTGCTGAAACCTACGAAGCTGAAACTTAAAACACCTATACTGTTGGAATCGATTCCAACGACACAACATCAGGTAGCAGGGCCCTTAATAAAATTGTTCAGACTGGCTACAAGGCCTGTCATAGTTCTGTAAAAAAAATATTGCTATTGCTCCGTACCATTTTTGTTATTCTGATGTTGCCACCAAATTCTAGCTCAAAGGTAATAACTCGAGTTTTTGGCTAATTTGACCTCTTTTTGGAACGGAATAGCAAATCTAGCTTGTGCGTGAACGAAATAGCAAAAATAGCACACTTACCGTGTGAAAACACCGCGGCAGAGGACCTGCCACACCCAGGCGCACGGCAGGCTGAAAAAGCGAGCAAAGCACAGTAGCAAGAGTCAAAGAATTGTTCATGTTGTTTATTCTCCTGCTGCTGCCGTGCGCAGGAAGCACGGCACGGCAGGTGGTCTACCTCTGTGTTTTTGCATAGTAGGGGTGCTATTTTGCCATTTCATTCACAGTGGAGGGGGTTATTTTGGCTATTTCGCTTAAAAACATGTCATTTTAGCCAAAAAAAAAAGTTTAACAACTCTAATATGTTCACCTGGATGGAATGGAAGAAACATGATTGGCAAGTTTATCTTCAGTTGTTCCTAGTACTTCAACTAGTTCCTAGGGTAACAATAGAACTTTTTCCAAAATTGTCTTGGTCTTGATGAGATTGGCATGGCAATCTAACCATGGACTAACACGCAACTGCCTCAAAACTCAACCCAACCAAACCAAACCCAACTCTCTGCTCACCAGCAAGGTACTAAATTGCGTTGGTAGCGCCGGCAATAGCGGTAGCGGGTACAAACGCTACCAAGTTGAAGTAGCGTTAAAAATAGCCGAAGCAGCTATGGCCACCACCTCAAATAAATGCAACAACCCTCTGCAGGGACAGAGCTAGAAAAATTTTATCCAGAGGGCTATATGGTAAGAACTAAATATCGAGAGATCTCAAGTACAAATATTTTGACATTCTACATGAGCAAATTAAGAACTATATAAAGGGCTTCATCAACCATAGGGAGAACAGGGCTCCCACTAGTCCCCCTGCCTTCGCCCCAAGCCCTCTGGTTGTTTGATGAACATACATGCTTCATGTCAGGAAGAACAACCTTTGCTACAATTCCTGACAAGCTGCAAAAACACGCAATGGAATCACCAATGAGATTGGTTGAGCTCAAGTCTTGGCTACCACATATGTGCAAGGAATGAGTATTGTTGTTGGTATGGACAGTTCTTGCTACTATTTTTCGAGTCGCTCGTGCAGAAGTCGAACATGTTGGTAGTGCAATGTATGGCATCGGCTTGGGGACAAGCCGAAATTCAAGCGGGAGGAATGTTGTGGATGTGGGCCTTTGGAGTTAGGCTTCCAGGTGGGACAACTAGTGGGTTGCCTCATGGCCCAATCGGTGGGAAGAGAGGCACTACAAAAGAAGACAAGCAGCAGCTACTCATTGGAATGAATAACATAATAGAAGCCTACATCTTGGCTCCCTTCCTCTAGAAGCTCTGTGCCTTCCTCACCAATTTATTTCTTTGATTTCACAATCTAAATTACTTCTTTTCCCAGTCCTTGCTTCCTATTCTCACTAATTTGTATCCCAAATACTTTATATCCAGGGTTGGAATTGTTAATATATATCTTGGGTTGGTATTGAACGGTGAAAACCAAGTGGGATCATAACACATTTCATGTGAACTACCAGGTCCCAGGACATTCTAAGTTTGGGAAATTCCTTGATCATATCCGAATGTTTTTACCCAGTAGACTGATTTGGCCAAAAAAAAAAGGGTCCGTCTATACAAGATTCAACTATTTTCTCAGCCTAAAACAGTCAAATTTTAGTTCATTTACAGCTTCATTGTACATAAATTACAATAAATTATGTAATTTTTGTTCTTGCACTACTATAAAAAAAGATCTTCACAGACGGTTCAAAAATATCATCACATACGGTTTCATGAGTCGTCTGAGTTTATAGATCAGTAATGATATGAGTTCATCACAAACGGTTTTTGAACCGTCTGTGATGCAGACTATCACAGATGGTTATTAACTCAGAACCGTTTGTGGTAGTTAAAATCGTCTGTGATAGTTTACTAGCACATACGATTTGTAGATTAAACCGTCTATAACAACTGATGTATAACACACAGTTTGTAGATAAAATTATCTGTGAGAGCTAATGTATCACAGAAAATATGTCCTAAGGAACCGTCTGTGACATTCTTTTGTATTGCTAAATCTATTTCTATTTATTGGCTAGCCTCGGAAATGCTAGCCATGCCCTCTGAAACAAGCTGAAACACAATAAGTACATGTATACATCCTATTCACATTCATTTCAAAAACAAGCACATCCATTTCACAAATTAATTAACTAAAATTAACCATGCATGTACATTTACACACATATACCATTAAGTTCAATCTTATCCCAATCAAGTTCAATCTACATTGTGGAACTTCCCATCTGGATTTATAATCTCACGGTTCAAGAATACCGTAAACTATCCTCGAATGTTTATGAGCTGACCCTGTTCCAACGCAGTTGTATCGATGCCCGCAACCTGTCGTTAGGAAGATTAAATTCGTGCATATATAAATCGATAAGTATGAAATAATTATTGCAAGATTGGCAAACCTAGGGATCATTGGTCATCGCGGAACCGACGAGTAGTTCCATGTTGTGGCAAACATAGTATCCACAGCTATTGTAGGCTGACGGTTGTTGGTGGCACTACAAAAATTGAATTGGTTAGTTCGAGAAGCATTACTATGAAGTGTTACATAGGATTAATGTGTACTAGCGAATACTGAAAAATTTAGATCGTGTCGCAAGATCCTTCCCTTGCATTTCCCTCCTTTAGCAAAGTACCGACAAACGACCTATGTGATTCCAAGAAGTTAGCCTTAGCCATTATAAGGAAGGAAATACTACAATAGAGTTATCTATGGGGAAATGTGTTTACCCGTCGATTAATTGTTGGACAATTTTGAAGTCATGTGCGGCCCTCTTTAGGGAATCTAGGTATATTACCTTATTCCGTTTTGGTATAATTACAACTAGAATCTAGTGGAACCTACACAGGCATATCGCCATGGTCATCCTAAGTTCGTGTTGCTTATAAAGTACAAATCAATAAGTATAGACTAGTGCAACACTTACTCCTGGTTGTAGGGCAAAAGTATGAATTCCTTATCGTGGTGAGCCAGCAATAACTCCATCATGTAATCCTCGACAAATTTTACATTCTCCCTGATGGCTTGCAAGGAGACCAAGTGTGGGTCGAGGAAACCTACCGGTGAATTCCCGGTGACCTTCGAGAACTTGTTCTTTCTGTTCAACCTCGACGCTCTCGACGCCTCACTCATGCGATGTTAGACACTATAAGTGTGTACAATCACGGTCAACGTTCGTGTAATACCGATAAATGTTATACATAACTCCTTTCTTTTGTGTGTGTCATCTCTAACGTGATCATTCATCTCATCTCTGAGGGATTCAGTGATCTCATCTCTGAGAGATTCACAAATTGCCTCTTGTAGTCTTACATCGCGCTCGGCTTTGGCTCTCTTCCTACTCGATACGCTTCGGAGTCCTCCGGGAATCCATATTTCCATGGAATATAAAAACCAAGGCCTCTCGTGTGACCCGGGTGCTCATTGTTCCCTAGGGCCGCAGAGAGTATATCTCTCTCCCCGACTGCATGGAATGAGCCTTGGGAAGATTGTGCACTCAGCGCTTCTTGCAATAGCCCGACATGTCATCTCACTTCCAATGAAGTTTTGGATTAATTACAAACTAGGTAGTTCGATATCTTACCAGGCGCTGTGACACTTCCTCGTCTGCGGGTTTGGAAAGGAGATAGCCCTCAAAAACACGGTAGATGACCTCGCTCTTAGCCAGTTTCGGGCGCGCTCATCAGGGATCACGACAAATGGCGGGGAGGCATTCCAATGGTTTGCCTATTGGTCCTGATCCCCCTATTGCGGGATTTTACCTGCATACCCAGTGGTGCCGAGCCTGTGGGGATGCGTATTTTTTGCCTGAAGGGCCCTGTGCGTCGCACTTTCACTCCTAAAATCTTCTGTCATCTTCTTCGCTAGAAAATCTTGCTAGTACTCTTCCATGAACGGATACTTCTGGAAAGGCGTCAAATCCTTCTCCATGTAATTCTTGACAAGCGTGCTCTTGAAGTTCTTCCACGCTTTGTAGGCCTGTAGCAATGTGTGTCGTCGCACGGAGTCTTGGTGTTGTTCCAGGATCTCAAATGATCAGAAAATATCCATTAGCAACTCACCTTTCTGAGCTTTGGTCAACTCCTTCCACGAATCGTAGGTGATCTTGACCCATTCTCGTGCAACTATTCCGATCGTTCTCCAAAATGCGGACGCTGCTCGTCAAGGATTGAGAGGGGTCCCAGACGCATCAACCTCCGTGATGGTAAATCGGCTCTCGGACATTTTCAAAATTCCTTTTCTTGTACCACGCTTGGATATTCCAAAGGACGGCACATCACATGCATGACGCGACGATGACGAAGAATGAGTGGAAGACATCTTCACAAGAAATAAAAGTTCTAACATGCATGAACATATTATCATAATATTCGATCTCTATGTGTATGAGTATACACACTAATTAATAAATAATTAGGATATGTAGGCAAGAAAGACCAATAGAATGATATAATTGACATATAAACATGTAAATCCTCCAAGTCATTTAAAAGGAACAATATGCTTAACACAAACATCATGTGAACAAATAAAATCAGCATAAAGCTATGATTTAATATTTTGATATTACTCTCAGATATAGAGTTGCACAAGATTTAATGTTGGCCTTCTTGCTACTTTAGTCTATACTCTTCATTAATTGAATTTAACAATATTAATTCAAACTTTGAGCTCTAAAATAGTATTTTACTTATCTGACGACATGATCTTTAAACAAAAAGACAACATATAATACTTTCATCCTGGAGGTTCAACCAATTAACCAACCGAGAGTAACAGACTAAATGATAAAGATCAATCAACACTTACCTTTGGGCGTAAATGCTAAAGAACAGAACAGCTTCAATACAAGATTATTATCATCACAGAGTATGCATCTCAAGCCCACCACACCACATTGCAACATATGCTAATAGAAATATCAAGCCCACCACATTACATCGGTTACCTTTGGGCGTCGAGGAGAAGGACGATGGAGCAGGGAGCACCAGAGCAGAAGGGCACGACATCGAAGGGGAGGTGCATCAAGTTTAGGGGAGGAGGAGGTGACATGTGCTCGGGGGAGGGGAGGCGAGCTCAGGGAGGAGGCTCGTCGTGCTCAGGGGAGGAGGGGTGAAAGGTTTAGGGAGACGGCGGCTCGTGCTCGGGGAGGAAGCGGTGGGCTCGAGGGAGCAGGCGCGCCGGGCTCGAGGAGGAGGTGGCGTAGAGGTTAGAGAAACTTAATCATTTGAGTGGGGGCACGTGCAAACCCTAGAGTAATAATATAAATAGGGTTGAACATTGCAAAATAATATCACAGACGGTTCCAATAAATAACCGTTTGTGATAGATTGTATATCACAGACGGTCTGTAGATGAAATCGCATGTAATATATGATGTATCACAGACGGTTTGTAGATGAAACAACGGGGAAAATACATCTCAAGATCACATAGAGTCGTTACCACCTCATCGTGCAGGGCATCTAGTCCTTCGGGATCGATGGCCTTCTGAGCAATTGTGTTAAAGAAATAACAAAACCACATGATTATCTCTCGAACCTTGATAAAATACTTCTAATTGTAACAGGGGGCATCTGTGTCATCAGCACATGACAATCATGAGACTTCATGCTAATTAACTTTAAATCTTCCATCAAAACAAGTTTCTTCATGTTGGCAGAGTAACCAAACGGAACTTTCACACCATGCAAGCACTCGCACAGTTCAGTTATCTCGGTTTTGGATAGAGTGTAACAAGCGGGGGGGAGGTACGTTCATCCTTTATCGTCTTTGTCGGTGCTAACTCAAGTCTGATGTCCATATCAACCAAGTCAAGCCGTGCGTTGACACCATCCTTTGTTTTGTCACAAATGTTCAATAAGAAATCAATCAAGCAGTCACATACATTCTTCAATACGTGCATGACGTCGATGCAGTGGTGAACTTCTAGGTGCTCTCAATAAGGTAAGTCCCAAAATATTGATCTCTTCTTCCAGATGTTCTTCTCACGGGTCCTCGATTTACGTCCATTTTCGAGCACAACATCTAAATCCTTAACCATACAATAGACCTATTTTTCGCTTAAATGCCTTAGAGCTGAACTGTCCACCTTCTCTCCGTCGAATTGTTTCTTCATCCTGCGGTATGGGTGAGCCCTCCGAAGGAACCTACGGTGACGCATGTACAAGGTTTTATGCAGTGCTTCAGCCACACACTCTCAGTATCATCTAAGTAGTGAGTACATGCTTTGGCCCCTTTTGTACTTTGACCTGACAGGTTAGCAAGGGCAAGATAATCATTTATGGTGCAGAACAACAAAGAGCTTAAAGTGAAGTTCTCTCATTTGTATGTATCCGACGAGGATCTAATAATCCTCATTTTATCTTTTATCTATAATTCTTATTATGGGTAAATATGATGTCACATAGTCCCCAGAGGTACCCCTTATCTATAAGGGAGAAGCCCAATAAGTGGTTGTAAGTTCTTCTACAATCACCCCCACAGTTGTAAGTCTTCCTACGACTATATCATGGTCGTAAGTCCTTCTACAACCACTACATAGTCGTAAGTCCTTCTCATTGCTCGCACAGTCGTAAGTTCTTCTCGATCGCCACCGGTCGTAAGTTCTTCTACGACTGTAAACTACGACCACCTTATAATCAAACCTACAAAGAGTGGGTCCAATTGATTAAGGAATCCGAACGGTTCGCACGCACTATTATTCCGCTTATTAATGGTGTGTAAATACCCCATTATCTCCGGAAGATAATTGCGGACGGCGTGAAGAAGCCGAGGCGCCGGTAATTCTCGCCATCATGCGCCAACATCGGATTAATTAGGCGCATCTCCATGAGGCAAAACGGCTACTTCTTCACGACTATATAAGGGCATCGATCGAGAGAGATAAGAGAGGGAGAGACAAATAACAAGAGCTACCAAGTAGGAACACAAGTGCTATTCTCTGTAATAGTCTTAGTCTTTTACTTGATCATCAAGAATACCATACACACAGATTAGGGTTATTATTCTCTCCGAGAAGGCCTGAACTGCCTAAACATCCCGTGTCAATCCACTCTGCGTCATCTCATCTCTAGGAGACCCCGAATCAAACAATCTTTACGTAAGATCGGTTCTAATACACCGGCTGGCGCCGTCAGTGGGGATCTTCCGTAATCTCTTGTCAACATACTCTCTTTTTCCAATCTCATGCAATTATGGCGGGAGAATGGAGCGAGGAGAACTGGTTTGACTTGGCGGATTCTGTGACGTCGACATGGATGCCTTGTTTCGACTACGAGCCGAGTGATGCATCCGCCGATGGTGATGTTGCCTCCGAGATTATTCTCCAGAAACCATCCCATTAATGGAATTGAGGAGGATCCTTATCCCCACAACAATACGCCTAACAGAGGAGCCATTTCCCTCAAAGGACAAGGGTCAATCCGACCAGACCGCCTCCTGGAGGACTCACAACACAACGAGTTCTTTCTCCAAGTGTTCAAGTCCCTTAAGACGGTCCGACTTGGTAAGTCAAGTTCGGGAGTTACCATTCCAGGACTCCACCAAGATCTAGTGATCCTCTCTCGTGGTAACTCCAGAGAGGTGGGATCAAGCATGCTTTTCTCAAATTCGACCGCCTCCCGCAGATCTCATTTGCGAGCGGAGATGATTATAACCCTGAGTTCCCCTACCGGAGGGGATTACTCCAAGTCGCCAGATGGTGTCCCTCGAGCACTCCTCAGCGGAGAGGCCTCGAGCGCAAGTGAGAATCATCAGCGGAGGTCTTCGTCCTTCCCCAATCGTGGTCACCTCATGGAGGCCGAGATAAGAACACTCCCCGAAGATCACACACTGCGCCCCCTCGTGGTAATGGCAAGGGCACCACCGTTGGCAGAGAGAACCAACACTCTGATGAACGCGAGGGAAATCCTCGACATTCTCGCACTCCACTAAGAAGGCCTCAAAGACGATGAGGAGGATTTTGATGTCGCCGAAGAAAGAAGATTGCGATCGTAAGAACTCGCTGGCGCATTCAACATCGACGGAGGAGGTACAAGAACTCCAGGACATCAACGACTTGCTCGAGAATCCTAGCCAAGAGCTTGCTCGAACGCCAGGGTACGATCTCTTTGCTGAAGAGATTACGCAAAGACTTCGAACTGTGATGACAAGACTGGAGGTACCTCATCGACAACATTCAGGTAGTCGCAAAGAATACGACTTCCTCGGCTACAATCAATCCAATATTTTCTCGTAGGAATCGACACGCCATAAGGCGAATCGATCCCTATTCGAGAAATACCTTTCGATCACCAAGATCAAGAAGCCCCTCGGAGGTGATCATTCACCACTCGACAAAGAAATTCTAACGAGTGGAATACGAGGAGTATTCTCCTCGAGAACCGAGGCCTACTACGTAGCAGTCACCACACGGTATCGTCGATATCGATCACTGGTGACATTAACCCTTCTTTCCTACAAAGAAGGCGCTAAGAAGTGATTACCGGATGCCGGGCATTTTCGCCGACCTCGAGCGGTTATTTGCCACCTCATTTTCGCCGTGAACATGGAGAAATTTGATGGATCTCAAAATCCCATCGAATTTCTTGAGATCTATACAACACCGTCCGAGCAAAGGCGGGAGGAGAGCATGTAATGGCGAATTACCTTCCGATCGTGCTCGAAGGATCCGCTCGATCGTGGTTATTAAACCAACCACTCGAGTCGATCTACTCTTGGCAACACCTCTCGTGATCTTCTACTGAGCGAATTTCCAAGGCACATACAACCGCCGGAAAAGAAGGCGACTTGCACCGGATAAAATGAACAACAACGAGACTTTGCGTCAATTCATCAAGCGCTTTAGTCGGTTCAGAACTCAATTCCGGAAATTTCTGATTCCTCTGTGATCAGGGCTTTTAAGCAAGGAGTCCGCAGTAGAAGAATAACGGAGGACATTGCTCTGAATCCTCCCAACACTATGTTGCCGAACTCTTCGAGATGGCCGATCGATATGCAATCGCTTCGAGGCGGTGAGTGGAACAACACTATCGATCGAAAACATATACTCCTCGAGAACCGTGAAATTGGTAAGGATAAAAAGCAAAAAGTCCAAGAAGAAAATAAAAATCAAAACCACAAGCCGTTGGTTCCAAGGAGGTTCTGGCCGTGAAAGATGGAGAGCCCCAAACCACCAAGTCGTACCCTGATCAAGGCAAAGGTAAGCGCCCTGATCGTAGGAACGACAAACCAAGGTGGTGTCCTTTTCATAAAAAGGAAGGACATGACCTCCGCAACTGCCGAGTTTTCCAAAGAAAGCTCGAGGACTACTACAACGGCAAAGCACCACTCCCTACTCTCGGCGGTGGACACACGAGTGGCCAAAAGTCGTCGGATGATGAGGAGATGTCGTTCCAAGATCCGCAACATACCGTTGAGCACATCTACGGAGGATCATCGACATACGACTCCAAACGACAACTTAAAGCTGCCGGATGAGAGGTAAATTCTATACATACTCCTCTCGTCAATAAATTACCGAAGTGGTCGGAAGTTACCATCTCTTTTGAGAAGGATGACTGCCCAATCACTACGAGTCGATCAGTCGATATCCGATTGTGGTCGAACCCACCATCAACAAACTGTCGGGTCAATCGAGTGTTGATTGATGGTGGCAGTTCTTTGAACATATTATTTACTAAAGCCCGGGCGAGATGCAAGTACCGGGACAAAGGTAAGGCGATGACGATATTCCTTTCATGGAATCGCACGGGTCTTCACCAAACTCATTGGCCAAGTTTCTCTTCCTTTAACATTTGGCTCACCAAGTAATTTCAGGACAGAGAAAGTCTCCTTTGATGTGGTCGATTTCGATACGGCATATAACGCCATACTCGGACAACCAACTTTGGCAAAATTCTTAATGGCTACTCATTACGGGTATCAATGTCTTAAGATGCCAGGTCCCAAATGAGTGATCACCATTCGATGTGACAAAAGATGGCGATAGTCACGATCGTCGATCCTCGAGATGGTTGGTCAAATACCAACTCGAGATGAAAGTCACCTTCGACTAGCAAGTCGAAGCCTAAAGTCGCACCAAAGCCGAACGACCAAGTCAAAGAGGTTCCTCCGACGCGAGAAGAACCCTCAAGATGCTTACGCATCGGGAGACTTCCGACCCCAAATAGGAAGACGCCCTCATTACCTTCCTCCGAGCTAACGCAGATGTCTTTGCGTGGCAAGCATCCGACATGCCCGGAGTCCCCAGGGAGGTGATCGAGCACAGGCTAGCTTTATGGCCCGATAAAGTACCCAGTAAAACAAAAATTACGGAGATTTGCCTGATCGGCGAGATGCTATTAAATCGAGTTGGATAAGCTACTTAAAGCGGGCTTTATAAGAGAGTCAACCACCCAGAGTGGTTGGCTAACCTGTAATGGTCAAAAGTCAAGCGGCAAATGGCGTATGTGCGTGGACTTTACCGATCTTAATAAAGCTTGTCCAAAAGATGATTTCCTTTACCTCGTGTCGATCACCGTTGATTCAACCTGCAGTTGTGAGATATTAAGTTTTTAGATGCATATTCGGATACCACGGATCAATATGTGTTTAAGCGATGAAGAAAAGACCGCATTCATTACTCCATTTGGTACCTTTTGCTATGTCAAAATGCCATTTGGTCTAAAGAATCTTGGTGCTTCTTTTCAACGCCTAATGCAATCGACTTTTCATCTCAATTAGGCCGAATTTGGAAGCCTATGTTGATGATCTAGTCGTAAAAGCATTAAGAGACTTAATCATATCATCGACCTACAAGAAACATTCGACAACCTCGAAAGCACCGCTTAAAACTCAATCCGTAGAAGTGTGTGTTTGGAATTTCTTCAGAAAATTGCTTGGATTCCTAGTATCCGAGCGAGGAATCAAGCAAATCTGAAAAAAAAGCCATCCTCGGATCGTCCTCCAAACACAAAAAGGAAGTCCAAACTCACCGGGTGCATGGCGGCTTTAAGTCGTTTCATCGCATGCGACTAGGAGAAAAGGACTACCTTTCTTTAAACTTCTCGGAGACATGAAGGTTTTGAGTGGTCGAGCGAGGCAAACGCCTTTGAGGATGTCAAGAGGTATCTTCGAGTGCTCTGCTCGGTTTCTCCAAAGCCGTAAGAGACGCTCTTAATTTACCTAGCCGCCACGCCACGCAGGCGACAAGCGCGAGACTAGTCGTAGAACGTGAAAACGCATAACGACCGGTTTACTACGTTAGCGAAGTTTTACACGCCTAAGGAGCGTTACCTCGAGGTCCAAAACTTCTATATGCCCTCCTCATGTCTTCGAGGAAATCATGCATTATTTTCAGCGCACAAAATAGTCAGGCTGCCTCGAGTTTCCTTTGGGAGCAATCCTCCATAATAAGGAAACAATGGACGCATGGCAAAATGGTCACGAACTTGGGAGTTCGACCTCCATTCGTGTCCCGAACGGCCATAAAATCCCGGATCTTGGCGCACTTTGTCGCCGAATGGACAAATCTGAACTCGCTCAGATCCCGAAGACGATTCCCACGATCGCTGGATGATGTACTTTGACGGGTCACTTACTTTAAGTGGCTCGGGTCGGGTGGTCTGGTATCTCCTACCGAGAAACCTTAAAGTATGCCATACAATTAAACTTTCGTGCCACTAACAATGTGGCGAGTACGAAGGTTTGCTAGCCGGCATACGAGCCGCGAAAAGCACTCTCAATTAAATCGACTACTCGTGAGAGGAGACTCTCAACTAGTCGTGAATCAAATCGGAAAGAGTACCAAAGGCTCTAACTCAACAATGGCTCGGTACTTATTAGAAGTACGTAAGCTAGAAAAACATTTTTAGGTTTCGAGGTACAATTTATCCTCGAAGGATAATTTCCTCATGAGACCAACTTGCTCGGATGGCTTCTTCCCGATCCACAGTACCAAAAGGAGTTTTCTTGGAGCAACTCAAAAACCGCCTCTCAGTCGAAGAACCGAGACACCTCCTCTGAGATGGCCTCATTAGATTACGAGGATACCGGATGACTCCCATCTACGAGTATCTTTACAAGGGTTCCAGTGCAAGATGATCTTGAGGCGGTCGATTATCCCAAAAGCCAAAATGTATACTTTGGTTGAAGGAATCCTCTATAAGCGAGGAACCCAAGGGATACTCATGCGATGCATTCCGCAAAAGCGAAGGAATAACACTCCTTCACGATATACACAAGTGGCATCTGTGGGGCGCATGCTTCCTCTGAGAACATTGGTTGGTAAAGCCTTCGACAAGGTTTTTATGGCCTACACTACTGTCGATGCTAAGGAGATGGTTAAAAAGTGTGTCCATGCCAATTCCATGGTAGAGCAGATACACCAACCACTCAAGCATTACAGACGATACCTCTTTCTTGGCCTTTTGCGACTGGGGCTTGATATCCTAGGACCGTTTCCCAAAGCTCCGGGAGGTTTCAATTCCTTTTGTGGCTATTGACACGCTCACAAAATGGATCAAGCCAACTCAGAATCGGATAACAACTAAGCAAAGAAAAGGTTCATAATGAGAAGCGTAATTAGTCGATTTGGAGTTCCGAGTCGGATAATTACGCACAATGGTAAACACTTACGCAAGTGCAAAATTTGTGAATTTTGCGACGAGTTGGGTACCAAGCTATGCTATGCTTCATTGCACATCCCAAAGCAATGGGGCGATCGAACGTGCAAGCGGTCAAATAATGCGAGGAATTAAAACTCGAGTCTTCGACCACCTTGTTAGCGCTCGGGGCTTGGGTACAAGAATTACCCTCCATATTATGGGCGCTCAGACGACCATCGATCGAGCAACAGAGAAACACCATTTTTTCTAGTCTTCGGAGCCGAGGCCATGCTTCCTCCGGAACTAAAATTGCGGTCGATTCGAGTTGAAACCTTCAACAACTCAGACTAGGAACAACTTCGAGCAGATGACATTAACCTACTCGAAGAGAGGAGAAACTTAGCCTTAATCCGTTCGGCAGTCTACCAACAAGCCTGCGCAGATACTATGATCGTAAGGTCCAACCTCGCACCTTCAGTGGGTGACTTGGTATTGAGGCTCGCCAATCCAAGTCCAATCGAATAAACTTTCCCCAAATGGGAAGGTCCTTACGATGGGTCGAAGTAACTTCGGCGAGGTCTGATCGACTAGCAATGGAAGATGGACAGGTTCTCTCAAACTCTTGGAACATCGACCAGTTACGATAATTCTATGTGTGACCAGTTTCTCAGGCAATAAAAGTCCAGGTTCTTTCTACCTCTTTTTGCCTTATTTTCGAGTAGTGCTTTTTTAATCTTTCGACTATGATTTTAAAACACCCAGTTTTCTTTACACTGGCCAAAAAGCGAGAAACGTCATCTGGTCGAAACTTTTCCTCTCTGCATGTGGTTCTGCCCACTAGAAGGAATTTCCAAGCATCGACTCGTTACTCATTTTTTCTGCCAATACAAAGAGCTCGGGTTTTATCTAGTCGTAATGTTCTCAAAGCCAACTCTCTCAATCTTAGTCTATTTTTTCAGTAAATTCAAAAAATATTCTAAATAGAGTGCACTTTCTTACATTAGTTCGACCACCTTTGGTGTACTCGATTTGTTTTAACTGGTCGAAGGAAGAGACACACCTAGTCGAAGTCTTTCCTCTCTGCATGTGGTCCTGCCCACTAGAAGGAAACTTCCTAGTGTCGCTCAGTCTCCTACTTTTGCTACTGGAAGAGACTTATCGAAGTCCACCAAAAAAGGACGAACGAATGAGTAAAGTCCTCTAAGACGTTTGTTTAATTCAAGTTGCTGTTCTTGGTTTGATTAAACTAGTCGGAGATGGGAACATCACCTAGTCGAAGCCTTTCCTCCCTGCACGTGGTCCTGCCCACTAGAAGGAACTTCCTAGTGTCGAGTCGTTTCTACTCTTTTCGATCAGTACTTGACAACCGTAACAAAAGCTATAAGTTAAATAAACCTCTCTTTGTTTTCAGAAACCCCATTTTTAAACACTATTTATGTAGATTGTCTAAACAATCTAAGCAAATAGTCGGGGGCTAGGATAAAGTTATTAATTTGACTTCAATTCTTAGTCTTTCATTCGTTTATTATCTTTTGAGTTACTAACTACTCGACAAGATGATTTTCGTGAAATGAGGCGGATCATATATTACTCATTAACAAAATTGTCCGCTTACAAGGTAGTTACAAGATTACTCAAGGGGAGAGCCTAGCCGCATTTCCTCCGCCACCTTTTACCAATCGATCAGATTTCCTCAATCGCACGACTTGCCTCGATTCGGAGATATCAAGTCGGCTTCGATTGGTTTAACATTAAGGCGGGGGTCTTGAGCTTTAAGTTTCGCCAAAGCGTAACTTACTGCAGCTTCGACTGCTTCCCTTATTGATTCAGCTTGATTAGTCTTCAGAGTGGTCACCATTTCTTGCAATTTTCCGACTTGTTCCCCAATGGTACTTGTGTGAGCAGCTATGGTATCTTCTCGAGGAGTTTTTCCTCGAATGTAGCTCACTAAGCACATTGTTCAGAGAGTGATGTTGCCTTGAAGACTAGTCTTCATCGACTCCATCTCCCGTTGGGTACAAGTCGAAGCCTCGCTGCTTTTGTTTTCACCACTTGTTCGAAAAGAATAATATCGGTCAAACAAAAATATACTTCTATAGGAAGATAACACAAAGATAATTATAGGTAAAAGCTTTTTCTTACCTACTAATTGAGAATCCAATTTCTTGACCTCTTCTCGATGGGAAGCAACGGTTTGAAGATGCTTTTGCTCCCATGCTCGATGTCCTCCGCATTCATCTTAGCAATGCGACGGACTCATTGCGATTAAGGTCTTTGCTTGGATTTCACCTCGAGGCTTCTCAATTGGGCAGCAATTTACGAACAAAAATTGGCATTAGAAAAGGAAAATACTAAAAAGAATAACAGTAAAGATTTACTTACATTAATCGAGTTCTAAAACTCTCGAGTTCTTGATCCTTATTCGCGTGTCTACGGAAAACTCTGAATGACCAAAGCTTTTCTTGAACTTGATCGAGCTTCCGCATCTCTTTTCTTTATCCGAGAAGAAAGGAGAGTCGGTAAAGGTTAAAGATCAAAAGTAGTCTTAAGTTCAGAACTTCTCGCTTATTTTTCCTCGCAATCTTTTAGATGCAGAGAGCAGCCTCAAGTCTATCCGAGAGGACTAATACTTCGTTCCTTAGCCTCCTCGACTCTTCTTTTTCATAGTCGAGTGAGTCAGCTAAGGTCTTCGTATCACTGTTTAACCTACAAAGAACAGGAACAAAGAAAAACATCATCCGAATGGTTGTAAGTACTTCTACAACTACCGACCTAGTCGTAAGTTTTTCTACGACTACGATACGGTTGTAAGTCTTTCTACGACCACTACCTGGTTGTAAGTAGTCGTAAGCTTTTTACGACTAGTACTTTGTCATGAGTTTCTTCCATGACTATTCTCGTAAAACATTTTACGAATATTTAAGTCGAAAAACAACTATGAATGATAAGTGACTTACCACCTCTCTGCCTCTGCGCAGAGTAGTTCCTTCTCCTGTCTTAGCTCTAAAAGTTGTCGATGATACTCACCGACAACAGCAATTTGCTCCAGAGCTTTCTGCAAAAAGAGAACAGTGAGAAGAGAAGGAAAGCCACATATATAAGTATTTCGAAGATACTTACATTCATAGTCGTCCTAGCAAACATTGAATATACAAGGTCCGGGTTTTGCAGCTTATCCATCCTCGCGACCTTGTCCCACCACACCTTCTCGAGGCGCTCGTTATCAAAAGTATTCTCCGTATTGGGAATATCTTTGGGATGGGGGACTCGGTCACGAGATCTGTAAGCAGCAGACCCTACGACGGAGGCAGGCCCAAAGAAGTCACCACAGAAGTTGAAATTTTCTCCTTACGTTTACGTGATTTCTCTTTGGGTAGGGGAAGGAACGCCTCCTACGATTTCCTTCCCAGAGCGGTGCGCAGGCTGGTCACCACCTTGACCAGAGGCTTCCACAGCTGCCTCTGTTGTTTCTACAACCTCAGTGGTCGTAGCGGCCACCTCAACAGTAACAGCCGCTACTTCAAGGGTCGTAGTTACGACCTCAGCAGATGTGGAAGTCACTCTGGGAGTCTCGACTTCATCGGCCACCTGGGCCAAGGGTGATGCTTCGACCACCTCCATTGATACCTCTCCGAAGAATGAAGGGATAGCAATGGACTTCTCAGCAGAAGCATTCCCGGGGGCTGAAGGAGTCGGACTGAAATAAAGAAAAGCAAATCAGGTCGTGAAAAAGAAAAAGGTAAATGTCGTTCTTACACTTTAGTACATTTCACATACCTCTGCACCCTGGTCTTAACCAGGAATTTTGGAGCAATCCTCCCTACGGAGGACCTCTTCTTCTCCACGACCACGTCTGGTCGAGGTTCAATAATTGGCCCAGCTACGACCACGTCTGGTCGTAGAGTTTGAACAGGGATCAGGGCTCTGGTTTCCTGATCCTCTGGATGGACGAGATCAGTCTCGACCATTCGAGCATAAAGACCGCCCTCGATTGCGAGTTGTGTTGTGCCGATGCAAAGATCGCCCTTCATAAAGACATAAAATCTTTCCAGTTCTCCCTTTCCAGTTGCTTAATAAAACTAGGAGTGGCACCGACTGCGAAAGATTCCGTGTCATAATAGAAGGGTACCTTAGCCTTGCGAGGTTTGCGCTTAAGAGGTTCAGCTGCTTCAACCTCCTCGGCTTCGACGGCTGCGGCCTCGGCTTCAGATACAACTACAGCCGCCGCAGGCTTTGTAGAGGGTCTGGTCGAAAGACCAGAGCTCGAGCTTGCTCCCCCCTTATCGGCAGATTTTACAAGTCGACGTCTCTTCGAGGGAGGAGCCGAGCCTTTGTCTTCGACAACCCGGCGACAATAGTCATCGAGCGACTTCTTCGTCGTCCCGCAATTTTCCATGCCTACTTTACGTAAAACAAGACGAAAAGAAGAATCACTAATTAATCGTAAGTTTTTCTACGACTAGTATCAAGTCGTAAGTTTTTCTACGACTCTTTCTTGATTGTAAGATATTCTACGATCACCATTAGTCGTAAGTATTTTCTACGACTATAAAGTCCTAAAGAAAGAATCAAATTTCTGATTACCTTTAGGCGCTCTATCCTTTCATCTGCGGACAAAGCCGCAATGACTTGAGGAACCGCCCCTCGGAGTGGCGGGGACTTCTCACAGATGAGTCGACTGAGTCAACCTCGGCTGTGAAAGATCCGTATAATAAACAGATAAAAATATTAGACAAGGTTGAGAAAGACCAAGCGGAGAGCTAAGTCGACAATTGCTTACCCTCCTCGTAGTCTCTCGTGGGGTCTCCTCTTCCAGTACCTCCACATAGGAGATGCTCGTTTCTTGAGAGGACTAATTCGGCGTGTGATGAAATCCTTCACCACATGCCATCCGTCACACCCTTCTTCCTTCAAGTCTTTAATAGCTTGAATATAAGGGCTAATCCGGTGATATCTTCGAGGGTTGAGTCCCATGAAGATTTCTTTTCAGCGACCTTCCCGCGAAGGAAAGGTTGTCTTCAGAGGTGACCTTCCAAGAGAACCACCTCTTCCTCCACCCGACCACGAAGACCGGTGAAACTCAATGTACTCCTTCGACTTGAGTCGTGGAGCTTGAGACCATGACTTCCGGCGATTCGGTTTGTCGAGCCATCCCATAATAATATTGAAACAGCTCGAGATCCGCCGAATCCCTGTGTACGCCTCACAGATATACGAACACGCTCAACATGGTAATGGAATTGGGACCTAAGTTCACCGTTCCACCCCAAAGTGTTCGAGTACTCTCAGAAGAAAGGGGTGGGCGGCAATCGAAGGCCGCACTCAATACGCTTGGAAGGCGGGATTTGCCCATTTTCCCCGATGGCGATCTTTGCCCGATGGCGGAATCCACTTCACGAGCCTTCTGCGGGATCTTCCGATCGACCAAAATCTTGATCTTAGCGCATCCATCTCCGATTCCTCCCATTCGAAACTCTCTTGGCCATTTCGCTCGTAGCAAGAAGTTTTTGATTGGGTTAGCGTGAGAAGATGAAACCTAGTCGAAGACGGAGAAAGCAAGAGCTCGAAGAACAAATGGAGTGATTTGGGGAAAGGTAAAACCCAAGTTTACCTCTGGTAAGTTTTTATAATCAAGACGATCTCCGCCGCCGGAAACCGTCTCGCTATAGGTCTATGAGAGATGGTTGTACCGCCGGGAAACCGCTTCATCGGACAAGTCTATGAGAGCCGTTGCAATTCCCGGATGGTCCGCTCGAGAAAAAAAATAGTTACGTATTGTCACCTCCAAGCAAAATTACTTTCTTGACCAAGTCTTTCTAGTCGAAGGAAGTATCAATCGGAAGAGTTTTTCTCCGATTCCCCTACTACGACTACCAGACGGTCGTAGGGGTTTTTTATGACTTTTGATAGTCGTAAGCAACCTTCCTGACCAAGCAAATTCCTGGTCAAAGCAGCACTCAAATGTCGAAGAGTTTTTCTTCGACTATCATTCTACGACATTCTCATGGTCGTAAGTCCATTTACCGAAACCTTTATCAAATAAGTTACTTTCACTTGAAGTTGGGGGGCTAGATGACGAGGATCTAATAATCCTCATTTTATCTTTTATCTATAATTCTTATTATGGGTAAATATGATGTCACATAGTCCCAGGTACCCTTATCTATAAGGGAGAAGCCCAATAAGTGGTTGTAAGTTCTTCTACAATCACCCCACGGTTGTAAGTCTTCCTACGACTATATCATGGTCGTAAGTCCTTCTCGACCACTACATAGTCGTAAGTCCTTCTCGATTGCTACACGGTCGTAAGTTCTTCTACGATCGCCACCGGTCGTAAGTTCTTCTACGACCGTGTAAACTACGACCACCTTATAATCAAACCTACAAAGTGAGTGGGTCCAATTGATTAAGGAATCGAACAGTGCACGCACTATTATTCCGCTTATTAATGGTGTGTAAATACCCCATTATCTCTGGAAGATAATTGCCGACGGCGTGAAGAAGCCGAGGCGCGGTAATTATCGCCATCATGCGCGTTCATCGGATTAATTAGGCGCATCTTCCTTGAGGCAAAACGGCTACTTCTTCACGACTATATAAGGGCATCGATCGGAGAGATAAGAGAGGAGAGACAACAAGAGCCATCAAGTAGGAACACAAGTGCTATTCTCTGTAATAGTCTTAGTCTTTTACTTGATCATCAAGAATACCATACACACAGATTAGGGTTATTATTCTCTCCGAGAAGGCTGAACTGTCTAAACATCCGTGTCAATCCACTCTGCGTCATCTCATCTCTAGGAGACCCCGAATCAAACAATCTTTACGTAAGATCGGTTCTAATACACCGGCCGCTTGGGGATCTTCCGTAATCTCTTGTCAACATACTCTCTTTTCCAATCTCATGCAATTATGGCGGGAGAATGGATTTCTTGGCACTTCCCATACACCATAGTATTTTTAGATCTTCTATCAATAGTGCTAGGTACACATCAATATCATTCTTGGGTTGTTTCGGCCCTTGGATAAGTATCGACAATAAAATATATTTCTACTTCATACACAACCAAGGAGGAAGGTTGTAGATGCAGAGAGTCAGGGCCAAGTGCTATGTCGGCTGCTCATGTTACCGAAAGAATTTAAATCATCTACACTCAATCCAAACCTTATATTCATGTTCCGCAAACCTCAATCGATGTTTTCCAAATCATCTTAGCTTTCCATCAATTTTACCAGTACCAATGCCTTTTGCATCATTTGAGTTCACAAAAAATCGCTTTAAACGGGGAATTATAGGAATATACCACACCACCTAAGCAAAAGGTCCGTACTTCACCTCGATTCCCTCGCCGTCAGCTGATTGATTCTTACGCTTGTATCGGGATGCGTTGCACACCGAACAAACATGCATGTTTGCATACTTGTTACGGTAGAGGATGCAGTCGTTCGGACATGCATGTATTCTTTCTACTTCCATTCCCAATAGACAAAGAACCTTCTTGGCTTTGTAGGTGGTTTTGGTCAACTCGTTTCCCTCTAGAAGCATGTCCGCTAAGAGACCTAACAGCGTTGTGAAACCCTTATCAGACCAACCATTGCTTGCCTTCAATTCCATATTTCAAGCATGGGTGACAAACTTGTGTATTCCAGCTTGCAGTCTGGGAACAAAGGTTTCTCTGAGTCCTCCATTAAGCCTCGAAATTTAACATACTACCTCTCGTCACATTTCCCTTTTGCATCGCGAAGTATTTGATCCAGATTGTCATCATGCAGCCTATCTGAATTGGAACCACAATCAACATCACCGGTGGCATATCGTTGACTTTGTCGATGATGTCGTTATTACTACCTTCCTATATAATATGCTCTTCACCATAACTGGTCTAACTTGTATACCCCTTTTTGAAACCCCTTCGAATCAAGTGTGTTTCGATCTGCGCTCGGTTCTTAAACATCTTCGGATTCTCGCAGTCAATGCATGGACAATACATATATTACACCCCCTTATTCAACACATCCTCCTCGACGACTCTTGTAAAAGTAGACACACTATTAATGTACTCTTCACTCACATGGTTGTCAGCGTACATCCAGCTTCGGTCCATCTACGCGACGCGTATAACAATTTGGTCTTAAATATTGAATTAATTAATTAGTATACTATAGATGCAACTTTTGATATGTCATTTGAAATATGTATTTCTAATGAACTGAAAAATCAGCAATGCATTACAATATTAGTGTAGTAATATGTGTGTAATCAATGGCAACAACACCAATAAAATCTAAACTTCGGCCATGCACCCTAGGGTTAAGTTGTTCATTAAAAATACATTATAGACAACTCACCCAACTTCATATGGCAATGAGCCAATACTTACAAAACAACACAAAAGGCTAGCTAGATCTAAACCATCTTCAATTATCTCTTTACCAAGTTAGATCTAGAATATAATGCAACGAATAACTTACTAACCATCGATAGTCAGGAACAAATTACTAATCATCGATTATCAAGAACAAATTACCAAGCTAGATCTACAATCACTATCTTCCCAAATCCGCGGTCTCCTTTCACCAAATCGCCTCAAAGCCCCACCTCCTCAAAGCAGCAGCAGTGAGAACAGAGCTGAAATTTAAGACAGATCTGGAGGGTCGGATCTGCAATAAATGAGATTATCACATACGGTTTTTAATACAAACCGTCTGTGATGAGGACGAAATTCACAAATGGTTCATGTTGAAAACCATATGTGAAGTATCACAGACGATTATGAAAAGGAACTGTATGTGATATTACGAATATCACTATAGTTCCTTTTCATAACCGTCTGTGATACTTCACAAACGGTTTTCAACATGAACTGTCTGTGATATTACATCTTCACATACGGTTTTTAGCGCAACCAGTAACACAGACGGTCTCTAAACCAAAACCGTCTGTGATTGCATGTAATAAGACGGTTTTGGTCAACCGTCTGTGATGATGCGTCCAGTATTAACCTTTTTTGTAGTAGTATTGATCACTGTAAGTATTCTCAAAAGTCTTAATAACTCATATTTTCATCACATGATTCAAAATCTAACATTAACTTTGAGAGATTGAGGAAAAACAAAGACTAAAAATTGAATTCTATAGCAACAAAATACAGCAATGTGGTGAACCCATTATGTTTTGAATAAAAATCATAATAAATTCAGACACAATTCATCAGACGATAAGAAGTACAAATCTTAAAGCATATCGGACGAATAAAAATTTGACTATTTTGACAAAAGAATGTTGTTTAGCAAAACAGGAAAAAAAAACTATGGGCATGTCTTCGTCTACCTTTACTCACAAAGCCATATGCAAGAGCGTGTACTCACGCTCTGTCGTGAAGTCGCATACTTATGGCTAGGGGTGTTAACGAATCGAATAGTGGTCTTCCCGTATTCGTATTCATATTTTCTAAAAGAATACAAATACGAATGCAAATACTATCGAATACGAATACAAATCGAATACCTATTCAATTCGGTCGAATTCGGATATCCTCGTAACTTATGTAATTGTGAGATATTTATGATATTTTATCCTCGTACATTGCATACCCAATCATTCTAGTCTATCTATTTCTCTACTACTTAAAAGAAGGAATTGGTGGTGGTCCGTCCTCCCTAATGCGATGTAAGCCGTTAGATCTATCTTTCTTCGTGAGATGTGAACCGTTGGATCTCGTTCTTTATCAGTTCCTCCCGTGCGTATGGTTGGCCACCCATAACCCCCTCTCCACTCCCCACACCCCAACTGCCCAAGATGGTGCGCAAGAAGCCCAAAAATTCCATCGATCTTTCCAAGAACGGGTTGTCGATGGATCACTTGTATTGTAGGCTGAGCACGATGATGATTGACGAGATATAATTTTTTTTAATCCGTAGCAAAGCACGGACATTGGACTAGTTTCATATAAAAACATGAATTCACATTAAACTAAAAATACTCATCCAACTAATTAGCCATAGTACAATCAAATGTGTATATTATTTTATCAAATTCAAATACGAATACGATTAATGTGGATAAAATAACATTTCATATGGCAAAATTTCATACCATATTTGTATCCATATTTTTATGCGAATACGAATACAAATAGAGGAGAAATTATTAATCGGATGGAAAAATCTAAACCATATTCGCTACCAACAGAATTCGGATACCGGATAAAAAGGATAATTCCAATTCGATTGACACTCCTACCTATGGCTAGCCTCCGCAATTGTAATATTTTTTAAAAAACAAGGGGAAAATTCATAGACACCCCGTAAGTCACATGCTTTTTCAATATGCCCCATATATCTTATTTTCATTTACTTTACCCTTCATAAGTTAAGTTGGCTTGCAAATACCCCCTAGTTCGCACTGTTTTCTCGTGGTTTTAATTATTTTTTAGCACTTAGTACTTATTTTAGTGACTTCAATAAATGTTTCAATGATTTGAGTGATTTCGGCATTTTCAATACACAATTTCAGCATTAAAACATTAGTGATAAAATAGCATATTACCACTACTGAGATAACCAAGACCACGGGAGCTAGTGCCAAAGATAATGAAAACCATGAGAAATAGTGCTAACATACGGCCGGAGTATTTGAATGCGAACATAACTTATGAGGGGAAAATAAATGATAATAAGATACGAGGGTAAATTTTTTTTAAAAAAAAAAGTAAGTGATTTATGGGTGTCTATGGCTTTATTTTCCTTCAAAAAAAAAAAGCCTAAGCATGGATAAGCCTAGACCTGAGCCAACCTGTTCTGCTCATGCTAAATATAAGAACACGGAGCCGAATTTAGGTTGGGCCGTCATTTGCTGGGCTTGTCTGGAGTTGAAATTGCCCGCATCTATTTGGGTTTAAGATGGATCGACTATGTTTGATCTGGGATATACTAAAGCTTTTTGTGGGTGTGAATCTCGAGGCAGATCGGTGTCTCTTTTATGGCTTTGTTGCAGGCTAATGCAGGTTGGTTCCCGCACGCACGCACCTTTCGGTGTTTTGCATCTGCAGTTGAAGCACTTGAGACAGACAGAGACAGCTCGGTCGCCTTTACTCAAATTAAGACTTGGGATCAATATTAAAAATGCTTGGTCACGGAAGAAAGGGAGTTTCCAGTCTGTACGAAAAGTACACGCACACACGCTGTTTCTCACTGCTTTCCTTCACATCAGTGATATTCAGTTGCTGCATAAATTTGGACTTGGAGCAGAGATAACTGAGGAGCTTCGCGTGTGAGGAGCAGCTGGAAGATCCAAGGAACAGTTACTTACAAAGCTCAAATAGGTATGGATCGAATCGGTTATTTTTTACTCGAGCTCAAATAGTCTCAAATTGGGAAAAGAAGAAACAATGCACGAAGAGCGAGATCAGAAAATATTATCAAAAATTCTTGCGAGAAAAAATTACGGTATCAACTGGCGATGATCACTATATGAAATGTGTTTACAAAACGCAGAGGGATTACAATGAGACGTCGACGCTCCCCATACAACTTACAAGAGGTATATAAAGGGGGTAAAAGGACTTGGAGTAAAAACTAATCTGTTAATATAGTACGTTCGGATTCGTCCATATTAGAAATTCGGATCACATATATCAACAAATTTCCTCTTGTAGCATAATAAAGAATCATCAATCGTAAAAATAACTCCACAATAAGATAAAAATCACCGTGCGCCAACTAGTCTCTAGGACTAAACTGTAACACCAACTAAGTTTGAGCTTTGTCATCATATCAGCTGAATTATCATGAGTACTTATCTTGCACACCTTGACATCACCTTGAGCAATAACACCTCGAATAAAGTGATATCTCATATCAATGTGCTTTGTTCTCACATGGAACATCTGATCTTTTGTAAGATATATAGCACTCTGACTATCACAAAATATAACAGTGCAAGAATTATAACAGTGCAAGAATTATCTCCATAAAGCTCAGTGTACAAACCTCTCATCCAAATAGCTTCTTTACAAGCTTCAGAAATAGCCATATATTCTACTTCAGTGATAGATAAGGCAACAGTGGCTTGCAAACTTGTCTTCCAACTAACAGCACAACCACCAATGGTGAAAACATAACCTGCGAGAGACCTCCTCTTGTCCAAATCACCGGCATAATCAGAGTCAACATAACCAACAAGTTCATCTCTAGAATTCCCAAACTACAAACAAGTATTAGAAGTGTCACACAAATATCTGAAAATCCACTAAACTGCTTTCCAACGCTCTTTTTCAGGATTAGTCATGTATCTACTAACAACACTCGTTGCATGAGATAAATCAGGACAAGAACAAACCATGGCATACATAAGAAAACTAACTACACTGGAATATGGAACTCTAGACATGTACTAAATATCATAATCTGACTCAGGACATAAGGCTGAAGATAATCTGAAATGCGAAGCAAATGGAGTACTCACTGGTTTTGCATCATGCATATTAAAACGACGAAGGACCTTCTCAATATAAAATTGTTGACTAAGGTATAACTAGCCAGATTGCCCCTCTCCAATAATCTCCATGCTAAGAATTTTATTTGCTACACTTAGGTCCTTCATCTCAAATTCATTACTCAATTGTGCTTTCAGTTTTGCTATTTCTGATTTATCTTTTGCAGCAATCAATATATCATCAACATAAATAAACAAATAAATAGCTAAACCATTAATAGTCCTTAAATAAACACAGCTATCATAATCAGACCGCTTAAAATCATGAGAGAGCATAAAGGAGTCAAATCTCTTGTACCATTGCCTAGGAGATTGCTTCAAACCAAAAAGAGATTTCTTTAATCTACAAACAAGATGTTATTTTTCAGAAACAACAAAACCCTCAGGTTGATCCATATAAATATCTTCTTCCAACTCCCCATATAAGAATGCAGTTTTAACGTCTAATTGCTCAAGTTCATAACATGCATAGCAACAATATTGAGTAAAGTGCGAATAGAACTATGTTTCACAACTCGGAAAAAGACATCATTAAAATCAATACCTGGTATCTAACTATAACCTTTAGCAACCAACCTTGCTTTATACCTTGCTGGTTCAGTAGGAGAAATACCTTCCTTTCTTTTGAAAATTCACTTGCAACAAATAGGCTTCTTCTCTTTTGACAATTTCACTAATTCTCAAGTGTCATTCTTATCAAGTGACATCATCTCATCATGCATAGAAGTTATCCACTTATTACAATTAGTGGAGTAAATAGCCTCAGAGTATGATGAAGATTTTATATTACCTTCAATTTCTTCTGCCACACTCAAAGCATAAGCAACAATATTAGCTTCTTCAATCAACCTCTTGAGTGGATTAATCTCCCTCCTAGGCCTGTCAACTGCAATGAACCGTTGTGGTGGCTGCTCAACAATAGGTGCATCATGAACAACAATATTTTTCTTATCTGATGTGTCGTCTGAACCAACAAAATGGTCCACCTGAACACTTGAATTCTGCTCACTCTCAACAGGAACATTAGTAGGCAGTTTATCATGAAGCATAGCAGATTCATTAAAGATAATATTTCTACTAATCACAACCTTACTTGTTTCAGGATTTCACAACTTATATCCTTTGACACCAGATTTATAACCAAGAAAGATGCATTTAATAGCCCTAGGCTCTAATTTTCTATTATCAACATGAGCATAAGCAATACAACAAAAAAACTCTCAATTCTGAATAGTTTGCTGGGGAACCAAACCATACCTCAATTGGAGTCTTCTTTTCAATTGCAATAGAGGGTGACCGATTAATAAGGTAGCAAGCAGTAGAAGCGGCTTCAGCCCAAAAACACATATGCAAACCTGCATTTGACAACATGCAATGGGGCTTGGAAATGATGATCATGTTCATACGCTCAGCTACACCATTTTACTGAGGAGTACGGGAAACAGTGTAGTGCCTAATAATGCCTTCAGTCTTGCAATATGATTCAAATTCATTTGAACAAAATTTCATCTCATTATCAGTGCGAAGTTTCTTTACCTTCTTTTGAGTTTTGTCTTTCAACCATAGTCTTCCGCTTTTTACATGTAGAAAATGCTTTTGATTTATGCTTCAAGAAATAAGGTCATACTCTTCTAGAGTAATCATTAAAAATTATTAGCATATAACGAGCACCTCCTAACGATGACTTGTGAGATGACCCCCATAAATCAGAATGTACATAATCCAAAATACCTTCTGTAGTATGAACTGAAGTATTGAACCTCACCCTCTTGTGTTTTCCAAACACACAATGCTCACAAAATTTTATAAACATTCTTAAGCCATACAGTCACTTCAGAAAACCAACACAATCCTTCTAGAAATGCCTTGGCTGCTTGCAGAAATGACATTCATTCCCATTAAGTTCTCCAGCGGGAGCAACATGGGGCTTAGGTGCATTGTGCGCATTAGGGCTTGACTTATCTGAATTAGGGGAGAATTATAGCTTTTTCTTGGATTTGAAGTCCCGTTGGAGCTTCCTTTTGTTAGAGCCGCTAACTTTATGCACAAAATCTTTCTTTTCGGTCCTTATTCTCTCTTCGTCCTGGACACACATGGTGATTAAATCGCTCAAGCTTCATTTTTCTTTCTGAGTATTGTAATTAATCTTAAATGCAGTGTACTCAGAAGGAAGAGAAGTAATAATAAAATGGACCAGGAAACCATCAGATATCTTTATGTCCATGCCCTTGAGCTTTCCAGCCATATCAGTCATCATCATGATATGCTCTCTTATGCTGCTGGACCCATCATACTTAGCGAACAAGATCCTCTGGATTAAAGTACTGGCATAAACTTTACTGGAGCCTTTGAATTTCTCCTCAACTGAAGCCAAGTACTCCTTAGCATTTTCAGAATCAGGGATTGTTCCCCTGATCTCAACTAAGATAGAGGTCTTCATGATCATTAGTGACAGGCGGTTGGACCGCTCATATTTTTCAGCATTAGCATCATAAATTTTCTTTTTCTCATCATAATTATCCTCACCGTCGGTGGGGAGAACAGGAGCGCTCACCATTAACGCGTAGTCAAGGTCTAAAACTCCAAGGACGACATGAGTTCTTTCTTTCCAAATGGGAAAATTGCTTCCCGTGAGCTGCTCAATATTGTCAATTGTGGCGGCAACATTCGAAGTGTTTATTGCTGAACTGAGAGACCATGTGAGAGGTCCTCCACTCTGAGTGATGAGTATTTGACAAGTGTGTTGATTAGATTGAGAGTTGAGTTTTTCGGTTTGGACTTTAAAAATTTGAGTCGGAAATCGGAACTACATTTGTATGGGCGGAAGTTCCGATAAATCGAACTACGGTATTGGAAATAGGAACTTCCGATTTTCACAGGTTTTGAGTTCGGTGAAGGAAATCGGAACTTCCGCACAAGGGTAGCGGAGTGTCCGATATACCGACATTGAGTGTTCTCGAGGTACCAAATCGGAATCAAATATCTGGAAAGTCGGTTGTTAGGATATCGAAGTACCGCAGATGTTGAGTGCGGAACTTCCGATAATCCCGACGAGCGGATGTTCGAAATCGGAACTTCATTGTGTGGTAAGCGCGAACTTCCGATTGTGTCGAGCTGTCGCGAGAGAAGAATATTTTGTGTTTTTGATTGTGTATGAGTTTGAGTCTTATACAAATATTGATGCTATGATATTGTGCAATGCTATGTGATGTGTTTTTATGCATGTTGATGCGCAGGCATCAAGATGGAGTCGTGGCGAGACACGTGGACGGACTAAGCGCAGGAGGCGTTGAGGTCGAACGGTCGGGATGTGTCGAAGACGGCGTGAATCTTGAAGCGGTTGCGAGTCGTGCACAACAAGGTGTCTGGGAGGCTTCGGAAGGTGCGCAAGGCGAAAGGGTCTTTTCGCAAGCGGCAAAAGTGGAGGCGGTTCCGTTGGTGTAGCGGGCTTAATGGGTTGGAGGCCCATTAGCAAAGGCTATAAATAGGGAGAACCACAGAGTTAGGGTTAGACTTTTAGAGAGAAAATTAGGGTTAGCTCTAGAAAAGGATTTGTTTTGCTTTTTGAGAGCTTGTTGAGAGGGAGAGTATGAACTGAAACCTATTGT
The DNA here is from genome assembly GCA_036346395.1 of Hsuehochloa calcarea. NCBI lineage: Eukaryota > Viridiplantae > Streptophyta > Magnoliopsida > Poales > Poaceae > Hsuehochloa > Hsuehochloa calcarea. The sequence goes on along the minus strand of CM070598.1, from coordinate 21,137,798 downwards.
AATCATTTCTCTTTGCATTACCTCTGTAATCCATGTTTCAATCCAATGAAATCTGAGGTTTCGATTATTTGATTTTGCAACTCTCTCTCTCTCTGTTCATGTTGAATATCTAGGGTTTTGATATATCTTTTGATTCGTTTTATGAGATAGCATGAAACTTCATATCTAGAATCGTTTTGGTATTGCTATTACTTCCTCAAAGTTTCATGCTCTAAGAATCGAGAATCTAAGCTTATCATTGGTTTTGGTCTTTCTTGCCCCTTCTTCAAGAAATCCGTTTTTGGTTCAATTATTGAATCTTTGGTTGCGATTCTTCTCCATAAGGTCAAGATGGTGTTTAGGATGATGTCCTATAAAACTTGACCTGAGAAGAGCATTCAAGATTAAGTAGTTTGGATTTTTGGGCAAAAACCCGAGCGTTCGTTCTTCGGTCAGGATAATCGGAGCTTAGATTTTATGCGTGGAATACCGCAATCGGAACTTCGCGATATACAACTGCGGAACTACAAGCGGAACTTCCGCAATCTATTGCCTTAACTTCCGATTTCGGAAAAACGACTGAAACTTGTTCTTGTTATTTGATCTTGCTTCATTTACTTTCTTTAGATCTTCAGAGATCTTTGTAGGCTGGTTTTAAATACAGTGAAGGGGAGTATTAATTTTTAGGCACCATTCACCCCCCCTCTGTTGCCATTTCGGTCCTTCAATTGGTATCGAGCGGTTAGCTCTTCTTGATAGATCTTAACCGGTCGGTTGAGCCATAACAGCGGACAAGTATTCCACCAAGCCTCCGCTTTTGATGGTGCGGATTACCCCTTACGGAAGAGCCGAATGGAAACTTACATCCGAGCTCGGGGTATGCCATCCGGAGAAAGGTGAAGGTTAGATTTGTTTGTTCTGCCGATGAGAACATCAATCTTTGGAAACATGGCGATGTTGAGGCAAATGCTAAGGCAAGGAACATAATCATTCGAGGTTTAGCGAAGTGAGTTTGATCGTATTTCTCATTTGATTTACGCTTACATCCGGGTGACCCTCGATGCATACCATGAGGGCACCACTCAGATTAAGACGGTTAGACAAGACCGGTTCAAGCGTGAATCTGATAAATTTGAGATGCTTCTTGGCGAATCTCTTGGCGAGTGCTTTTCGCGTTTTCACAAGATTTTGAGCAACCTCCGGCGGTCGGTCTTACATACCCGACTCGGATAACGCTCGACGGATGCTTTACGCACTTGATCTTCGTGTTTGGGAGATGAAAGTGACTACCATCAAAGATAGCACGGACCTCTCGACCACGACTCTTGATGCGCTTTACTCGCGTCTCAAGACTCACGAGATTGACATTGTCTCTCGAAGGTCGAAGTCACGATCGATGGCTTTAGTCACCGATCCCACTACGGATCTTCTTACGAGTCGTCGTGGGTTCTCCTAGGCGCTCTCGTGACATAGCGATGATCGATTAGAGCGACTTGAGGATGAGCAGCTAGCCCTCCTAGCTCGGAAGTTTTCCCATGCTTACAAGAGGAGGAGGGATGGTAAAGAGGAGGTCCTGTGATTTGTTTGAGTGTGGTGGCCCCAACCACATCCGAGCAAACCGTCCCAAGCTTGGGAAGGGCAAAGGTGACTATGGCGGTCCAAGCAAGAACGACTACATCGACAAGAACCGCAACACGAAGCCCTCAAAGACTGATCAAGGCAAGAAGAAGTTCCGCAACTTTGGGAAGGCAAAGAAGGCATTCCATCGCGTCCTCACCGCCCTCGATTTAACCGGACACCGGCGAGGTGGAGGGTGGAGTAACGATGGTGGGAAGGGCGATCATGATCCCAAGGACGACGACAACTTCTCGGCATGTGCTTCATGGCCCTCGAGGCGAGCGAGGCGACAATGAGCGTACTCCGACTCCGATGAGGTTAGTCCCACTTATGACCAGACTTAATGATGCTTTTCTTAAGCTAGGTAGATTCCATGCTAAGTCTAGGGCTAAGTGTCTTTGGGTTGGAGAAGGAAGTAGCTAGACTATCAAGGGAGCTTACTTTACTTACATCTGCTCCCTCCGTGATGAATGTGACACATCTTTGTGCTTTGATTGATGATATGGATAAACTAAGGACCTTACATGATAGTGTGTCCTCTGAACTTGACATGATTAAGGTAGAGAACATTAGCCTTCTTCTTGAATTAGAGATGAGTAGGGTAGCACCTCCTTCATCCACTCTTTGTTGAGGCTCTGCTTGCACCTCATGTGAGGTTAAGGACAATTCGTTTAGAGGTCTTTATACTATGTTGCTTGATCTGCTGAAACTTGTGAAAATTGTAATAATCTCAAGATGAACCTAAAGCAGGCGATCACAAAATTGTTGAATTTCAAGGCTGCGCTACTAGAGCCTATTGTTTCTTGTTTAAAGCTGTCCTAAGTTAGCTGCTGAACTAGAATCAGTATCTAAGCGGTTTCAAGAAATGATCGATCACAATAACAAATTGGCTCGATATGCTTCTAAGGACCTTGTTAGCTCACCATGCAATCATTGTTATAAACTAAAATGTGACTTGGTTGCCTTGGATGAAAAATGTGTGAAGCTAACTAAGGACCTTCTAGAACACAATTATCTGCTTGTATTGTGTGTCTTTGGGAAGAAGTCTAAGGGTTTGGTAGAGGCGCCTAGCAACGTGAACCAATCATTAGCGATGGGATTTGTCCCCCAAAGTCGGTGTGCGTGCACAAGCCAATCTTTCCTCATTGTTGGTTCTTCTTACGCTCCCTTACCTTCTGCTTCCCTTCTTCCCCTGCTCTTCTTGCACCTCTCTCTTTGGGAGTGTCGGTATCTTATGAACACTCTCGAGAGGTTTATAGGAGGCAAGAAGAAGCTCAATCTCATTCTAGACAAATCTAAAATTTGCAGATTTAATCGGGGTCTAGGATATGATATCCGAGAGGATATGAGGAAGCATCCACCGTCGTGCTCAAAACCATAGCACCGGTGTGATCAAAACTAAGCCGGGGTGAGAAAGTCAATTTTAAGTCGTGGGTTTTGTTCAAAGGATTTCGACGACAAGGTGATTCCACTGCAGCTTGGCCCTCGAAGGCGTATCATTGCACCTTCTGTCGAAAGATGGACATTTAGTTGATCATTGCTTGAGCGCCAAGATCCGCGTAGAGGCCGTGTTGAGTCTCTTAGGCACATTCGAGGTCGATCCCGGATCTTGAGTGCACCTAAGACCAACACGAGGTCTAGATTTGTTCCATCTGATGATTTTGGGCAGCATCGAGGACTTGGTTTTTCTGAGTTTTCTGATTTTCATCCTCATGCTCCCTTTGGTCGTAACCTCCGCCGTCACGAGGTAGATCTCGTTTTCCTTTCGAGATAGCTACTGCGGCAAGATCGACATATTCTATCGCACTTGACTCGCTCTCCCATAGCGATCGGATCCGACAGAACAGTGAGATCTTTTAACTTGTTGAGTGACAGAGGCGTAGGGTAGATAGAGGTCAGTCTTGCTTGACTACTTCATCTGTTCGCCGTGTTACTCAGTATTGGGTGCCAAAATCACTGTTGATTCACCCCAGTACTGAGACTTTACTCTCTGTTTGACTCGAGTCGCACGGTTGGGAAGGAAAGGTGCGGATTGTAGACTCGGTTGTTCACGTCATATGACCGGAGATTCTCGTTGGTTTTCTTCCTAGCCCGTGCTCCGGTGATGAGGCGATCACCTTGGAGATGCTTCATTTGGGCGCGTCATCGCTAAAGGTACTGTGAGCATTAATGATTCTTTTATTTTAAAAGATGTTGCCTTAGTAAGTAAGGCTGCAGGTATAATCGCTTTCGATCTCTCGACTTCCGATGACGGTTTCGAGGTGAGCTTTAAGAAAAACAATTGCAAAATTCTTGATTCTTCGGGTAGTCTAGTTTGCGGGATTTCTCGATATGGGAGGATCTTTCGTGCTGATTTTTTTGGATCTTCTGGTGATCCTCTCCGATGTTTAATTGCTTCGAATCCGTGATTTGACTTTACGGCATAGGAGACTTGGTCATATAGGATTTGATCATCGACCGAGTCGTGACCACGATCTCATTCGTGGTTTGCCAAAACTCAAAATGGTCAAGGATCTTGTTTGTGCTCCTTGCCGCACGGCAAAATGGTTGCCGCTTCACATCCTCGATTCTGATGACTATATGCGGATGCACCAGTCAATCGCTCCATATGGACACACGAGGGACCAACAGAGTGCGATCGATGGGAGGAAGTGGTGCGTACTTGTCGTGGTCGATGACTTCTCGAGGTATTCTTGGGTATTTTTCTTAGCCTCGAAGGATGAGGCGTTTACTCTTTTCGTGGTCTTTTAGTAGGCTTTCTGTTGAGCTCCCGGGTGCATTACGAGCAATTACATGCGATAATAGCACCGAGTTCAAAATTCCTACTTTGAGAGTTTTGTGGTGAGGCAGTGTAGAGCACCGGTTCTCGTCTCCATCGTCCCCCAACAAAATGGCGTTGTGGAGAGGAAGAACCGTACCTTAGTCGAGATGGCGGGACGATGCTTGATGAGTACTCTACACCTAGGAAGTTTTGGTGAGGCAATTGCTACTACTTGTCATGTTTCTATGAGTTTTCTTGGGCACTCTTGCATCGCACTTCTTATGAGTTGAGATATGGCGAAAACCAGGCGTCTCGCATTTTCGTGTGTTTGGTTGCAAGTGTTTTATTACGAAGTGCAGGAACCTAGATAAGTTGAGTCACGATCTTGTGATGGGATCTTTACGGGTTACTCGACTTCTTCTCGTGCCTATAGAGTGCAGGCTGAGTCTACTAAATTGTTAGAATCTGTGAGGTGACCTTGATGAGGCCGATCCGAGGACTAGGCACGATATTTCGAGTTCCTTAGAGCGATGCGAGTCCATCTTTGTGGGCGATGAGGAGGATGGAGATGAGGTTGCTTACCCGATCCAGTTCCTTCTCCTCTTGAGGTGCCTTCTTCCACCGCACCTCGAGGAGATCGTACCCTTACCTACGCTTCTTACGAAGCTAGTGGCTCTGTCCCTATCTCATGCGCTAATGAGGTAGAGGCCACTTCTTCATCTCACCTGGACCTCCAAGACACATTCAAAAGGACCATCCTTGAGCGAGATAATTGGAGATCTCTTTGAGCGAGTCACTCGTTCAAAAACTGGTATGTCTCTATTCTGTCTCCATTATGCCTTTGTTGCCTCGTTTGAACCCAAAGACGTTTGTCATGCTCTTTCTGATGAGTCATGGACTAACGCCATGCACGAGGAATTGGAAAACTTTGAAAGGAACAAGGTCGGTCCCTTGTTGAGCCCCCTCAAGGTCACAATATCATTGGGACCAAATGGGTGTTCAAGAACAAGCAAAGTGAAGATGGGTTAGTCATTGAAACAAGGCTAGGTTTGGTAGCTCGAGGGTACTCTCAAGTTGAGGTCTAGATTTGAAGAGACTTTTGCCCTCAGAGCTAGACTTGAAGCCATTAGAATCACGCTTGCCTTTGCGGCTTCTAAGGGTTTCAAGCTTTACAGATGGATGTCAAGAGTGCCTTCCTCAATGGCCTTATTGAGGAAGAAGTCTATGTGAGACGACCTCCTGGTTTCAAGAACCCCAAATACCTAACCATGTCTACAGCTTTCCAAAGCTTTGTATGGACTCAAGCGAGGCTCCCGAGCTTGGTATGAAAGGCTTAAGTCCTATCTGTTGAGCCATGGTTTTGAGATGGGTAAAATTGACAAAACCTTGTTCATCCGCCGTCTTGGCACCGATCTTACGCTTTCGTCGGATCTACGTGGATGACATTATCTTTGGCGGCTCCTCGCATGCTCGTTTCCCGTTTTCCGATGTCATGAGCTCGGAGTTTGAAATGAGTATGATGGGCGAGTTGAGCTTCTTCCTTGGCTTCCAAATCAAAGCAGACTCGGGAGGTACCTTTCTTCATCAAGGCAAATACACTCGAGACCTCCTGCGTTTCGACATGAATGATGGAAAGCCATATCAACTCCAATGGCATCTACAAATTGCTCTGGATCGGATGAAGACGGCGAACACATTGACCAAAAGGATTTCGGGAGCATGATTGGCTCTCTCTTGTACCTCACACCTCGAGACCGGACATACACTTTTCGTGTGTCTTTGTGCTCGGTTTCGAGCTTCTCCTCGCGTATCTCACCGTCGGCGGTGAAGCGCATCTTCGGTACCTTGAGCTACCATTGACTATGGTATCGGTACTCCTCCTCCTCTTGTCTATCTCTTAGAGCCTTCTCCGATGCAGATTTATTGGTCAGTAGGATAGATAGGAAGAGCACTTCGCACTTGCCAATTCATTGGCACTTCTCGCCTCTGGTCGTCGAGGAAGCAATCCGGTGTTGCGCAATCCGCTGCGCAGAGGCCGAGCGTTCTCGCAGCCCGATTCTTTGTAGCCAAGTGCTTTGGATGGTCTCGACCTGCGAGATTTCGGGTTATCTATCATTGCGTTCCACTCTTACGTGATAACACGTCTGCGATTTGCATTGCCAAGAACCCGAGTGCAACATTCTCGGACCAAGCATATTGATATCGATATCACTTTCTTGAGACCATGTAGAGAAGGGTGACATTGTGCTCCGGTTTGTGGAGAGTGAGCACCAGTTGGCGAGATATCTTCACTAAGCCTCCGGAGGCGGTTCTCGGTTTTACTTCTGGAGAGAGCTTGGGGTGGTTTGTCCTTACGGATTTCTTTGTGAGGGGAGCTTTGTGCTACTCTTGTATTATATTATATTATACTCTTACTCCTTTACTCGTTACATTTCTTTTAATATTTGGTCAAAGACCTTCCAAAGATAGGTTAGAGTGGTTATCTTGCCACAATTGCTTTGACAGCTACTTCTTATCTTGTGGTTCTAGGATGCTGCTTATTAGCTGTCTCTTCCTTCTCTAAGTAGAGCTTACTCACTTCTTATAGGTTCTAGCAGGGGTCGGGCCACCCTTGGGTAGACAGGACGTGTTTGCTCCTTAGTGTATGTGTAGATCGGTGATAGTCCTAGAATCATATGGGGTAGATAAGAACACATGCGGCGATAGTTTTCTCTATATCTTTTCTATGCTCTAAAGGATGCCTTTTACGGTTTACTTATCGATTCTCGCTTTTGTTCCTTTGGTTGGGGGAGTTATTCTTGGTTATTCCATACTCTTAATTTTGTCATAACTCAACTTTGAATTAAAAGATGCATCTCATTCTGAAGGGAATCTGGATTTTTGTGCATTTCATTCCGCATTGCATTATAATCAAATGGAGTCTTGTTTATTATCCCTTATGATATGTTTTCACTGTTTTACATCTTGCCATGATTTATGCTAAACTGCTAGATCTATCATGACTTTTTATGTGTAGTTTAGTCTTTGCCATGCTAAGGTATTTAAAAATGCTAAACTTGAATTAAAATCTTGTCATGATAGCTCTTGAGACTAGTCTGGTTGAAACTATCCTTCTATGATTTTCGCCATGTCAAGTAGGCTGAGTTGAGTCCTGAATCTCTTTTGAACTTTTGAGTAAGCTATGTCAGTTTGTTAAGAAACATGACTTATCTCTAATCACTGGTCTAAAAACTTCAAAAGCAAAAATGATCTCTTTTGTGCGAAAAAACTGATCTCACCAAATCTTTCTCATGAGACGGCTTGCCATTGCACTAGGCATGAACTCAGGGGGAGCCTTGGATGACCTAAGATCACCTCCTTAAGTCTGTTGCTTGGAGTGGTCGCATAAGGCTTGGGATCTAGCACATGGCCAAAAAAAAATGGTTGAAGCTCAGGAGGCAGTTGTGGATGTCACCTAGTCCAGAGCTTGCTTTACTGAGATAAAACCATAAAAAGTCTTCAGAAAAAGAAAAATGTGCTAAAATTGCTTATCTTCAAATAGACCGAGTTCTGGATAAAATGAGTCCTTCTTCAACTGGTAGCACTCTAAACTGTTCAGTATGAGTCTTCTTGGTTCAACTTAGATTATTTGACATGGCTTGCATCATCCTTGGATATCTTTAGCTAGATTTCAATCTTGACTTATTTGACCTGCTAAAGAATTGGATCATTAATCAGATTATGGATTTTCTATCTTAGCTATTCTCTACATCAATTGTCATGATCTTGATAGCATTCTTCTGTGTTATGGCTTGGTGTAATTCTCTAATAATCATTTTGGATAATCTACATGGCTCCTAATGCTTAAAATGATCATATAGTCTTTTCCTCCCTTTTCTACATATTGATGATTTTATTGCCAAAGGGGGAGAATTTTTGTGAGAAAAAGCCTTCTGGAGAAAAGCCTTGAGTTTTGTGCGAAAATTGCTCTTTCATCTCATCTCAAGTCTTTCTCTTTTGTCAACTTGGTCTTGAGCTTAACTACTCTTGTTTAGACCTTGGTTGACTGTAATCTCAAACTCATCTTATGCTTTTTCGGTAATTGTCAATATACTCATCAAGGGGGAGATTGAGAGACCATGTGAGAGGTCCTCCACTCTGAGTGATGAGTATTTGACAAGTGTGTTGATTAGATTGAGAGTTGAGTTTTTCGGTTTGGATTGCTTACGGTGAGTCGGAAATCGGAACTATCATTGTATGGAGCGGAAGTTCGATAAATCGAACTACGGTATTGGAAATAGGAACTTCCGATTTTCACGGGTTTTGAGTTGGTGAAGGAAATCGGAACTTCCGCACAAGGGTAGCGGAGTGTCCGATAATACTGACATTGAGTGTTCTCGAGGTACCAAATCGGAATCAAATATCCGAAAGTCGGTTGTTCGGATATCGAAGTACCGCAGATGTTGAGTGCGAACTTCCGATAATCCCGACGAGTCGCGGATGTTCGAAATCGGAACTTCATTTGTGGTAAATCGGAACTTCCGATTGTGTCGAATCGCGCGAGAAGAATATTTTGTGTTTTTGATTGTGTATGAGTTTGAGTCTTATACAAATATTGATGCTATGATATTGTGCAATGCTATGTGATGTGTTTTGTCTGTGTTGACTGCAGGGCATCAAGATGGAGTCGTGGCGAGACACGTGGACCGGACTAGGCGCAGGAGGCGTTGAGGTCAGAACGGTCGGGATGTGTCGAAGACGGCGTGAATCTTGAAGCGGTTGCGAGTCGTGCACAACAAGGTGTCTGGAGGCTTCGGAAGGTGCGCAAGGGGCGAAAGGGTCTTTTCGCAAGCGGCAAAAGTGGAGGCGGTTCCGTTCGGTGTAGCGGGCTTAATGGGTTGGAGGCCCATTAGCAAAGGCTATAAATAGGGAGAACCACGAGTTAGGGTTAGACTTTTAGAGAGAAAATTAGGGTTAGCTCTAGAAAAGGATTTGTTTTGCTTTTTGAGAGCTTGTTGAGAGGGAGAGTATGAACTGAAACCTATTGTAATCATTCCTCTTTGCGTTACCTCTGTAATCCATGTTTCAATCCAATGAAATCGAGGTTTGATTATTTGATTTTGCAACTCTCTCTCTCTCTGTTCATGTTGAATATCTAGGGTTTTGATATATCTTTTGATTCGTTTTATGAGATAGCATGAAACTTCATATCTAGAATCGTTTTGGTATTGCTATTACTTCCTCAAAGTTTCATGCTCTAAGAATCTGAGAATCTCGCTTATCATTGGTTTTGGTCTTTCTTGCCCCTTCTTCAAGAAATCCGTTTTTGGTTCAATTATTGAATCTTTGGTTGCGATTCTTCTCCATAAGGTCAAGATGGTGTTTAGGATGATGTCCTATAAAACTTGACCTGAGAAGAGCATTCAAGATTAAGTAGTTTGGATTTTTGGGCAAAAACCCGAGCGTTCTGTTCTTCGGTCAGGATAATCGGAGCTTCCGATTTTATGCAGCGGAAGTACCGCAATCGGAACTTCCGCGATATACACTGCGGAACTACCGCAAGCGGAACTTCCGCAATCTACTGCCCGGAACTTCCGATTTCCAGAAGAACAGCCTGAAACTTGTTCTTGTTATTTGATCTTGCTTCATTTACTTTCTTTAGATCTTCAGAGATCTTTGTAGGCTGGTTTTAAATACAGTGAAGGGGAGTATTAATTTTTAGGCACCATTCACCCCCCCCCCCTCTGTTGCCATTTCGGTCCTTCAATTTGCTGAACATTAAAATACAGTACAAAAATTAGAAATAACATAAAGATGTATTGCATGCAATTAACCCTACGTTGGTCTGATTAACAACATGCAAAACTACAATTCTAATCCATATCACCGTTGGGCAGAAAATGAAAAAGAGCTTAACAATTTAATATGGCAACACACTACTACAAACAATGTTGGTCAGTATGTAATCATGTGCATACATAATGCCAAATAAAACATAAAAATCTCTAATCAAAGTATCTCATTGGTTCAATTTTAATTAGAGACAATGGTACACTGTTATTTGGGTAATTAACATCAATTAAAACCTTAAACACAAAAAATATTTGGAAATTATCAAAGTCAATATTCGCCCAACTGTGCGCCTGTGCCCCGGCCTGCTGCTCGCTTCCACTCCGGCTCGCCTCAGCCTACCGCTCGGCCCGACCACGCGCGGTGTGCCGGCCTAGGAAAAGTTAGCCCAAAATTGCCGAAGCGATGGTGGTCGTTGGATCTGATCGGACGGCTGATATCTGCGCGTCATCACACTCTGTTGGCCGAACGAGCGACGCGATACGTTGGATTGAATCGAACGGTCGAGAGTGAAAATCGTGCGGTATAAAAAAACTCGGTGGATGGGAAAACCTAACCCTAACTCATTCTCATCCTCTCCCGAGAAAAGCGGGCGACGGCGTCGACGCAATCGCGCGGGCGGAGAGCGACAACAACTGCTTCGTCGGCAACGGCAAACGCGCAGTGGCGACTTGAGGCGGCGCACGACAAGAGGCGGCGCCCCCACAGCCCTTCTCGCCGGCGCGCGTGTGCGACTGAGGTCGCGCGTGCAGCCATCGAGTGGAGCTACGGCGGCGCCCGAAACCAGAGTAAAATCGGCGGTCTCCAAAACTTGAGTATCCGCCGCTCTTAGGGTTCTGATCTGAGTTGAGGATTGGGGTTTTGAGTTTCAGGATTTCGTCAGGGTCTCACTAAGGGTTCCAAATCCCCTCCTTCTAAAATGCTAAACCAAGCTCCCCCAAACCTTAGATCCGGGCGATTGAGACTAATACGGTTCAAACTGAGCTAGGGTTGCTCTGATACCAAATGTGTGCAAGATCTGAGGCTAAAACGTGATCTAACAACTTTAACCCTAACTCAAAAATAAACATTTAATCTAAACATTAGGGCGGAAGTGTGATTACATACCTGATGTTGGTGTTCCCATCGCGGTTTGAGGCTCGGTCGGGGTCGGCGCAGGAGCAAACACAGAAGCGCCGACCTGAGGTGGTGCAATGTCGAGATGACGGCGGAGGGCTTCGATCTTCGCCCACAGCAGTGCCCGTAGAGATCGGATCTTTTCTTAGGATCCTCGTAGCCTAGAGTGATGCACACACGGCCGTGCCAGAGTCCAAACTATTAATATGGCGTTGCGTGAAACGGGACCGAAAACTAATTCGTTGGTTGCGCCCCCGATCAGGGCGCGAGTAGGCATTGCCCCTCCTGATTTCTCGGGGTGGTTAGCCGAGATCATCCCAACAACAAGAGGTATATAAATGGGGTAAAATGACTTGGAGTCCAAATAAGAAACTAATCCGTTAATATGGTATGTTCGGATTCGTCCATATTAGAAATTCGGATCACATATATTTACACATGGCGAATTCCAATTTGAACTTGCCTTCCAACCATCAACTGAAGGAACTATATTCCGGAAGATTTTGTTGTTCCTGCCATCCAAAGACTCCAGCAAGCAAGAATGATTGTTTCTATACTGAACTGCAAATTGAACGCCACCTTAATGTGCTCCAAAGCTTGAAAAGTTGAAAATCCGACCTGTGTAGCAAGGCATAGTAAGTCCCAGCAAGTTTGTGAAAATTCACACCAAAAGAATAGGTGAAAGAGAGTTTCCTCTACTTGTTGATTACATAAAACACAAGTATAGTTTTGCAAGGGGCATTGTTTTATCATGAGCAGATTTTTGGTATTAAGTCGATCTTTCAATAACAGCCAGAAAACACTGTATGTCGAGATTGACATGAACTTTTCCAAATCCATCTAAACAAAACATGACATTGCTGTTGGCCAATGAGGACTTTGTATGCCTTAACCAAGGAATAACTTCCATATATGTATGTCCACACATCGTTTTCTTCAAGCAACACCAAATCTTGTAAGTCAGCAATCCCAAAATGCTCAAAAGCTTGGAATGAAAGTGGCAAGTGGAACAAATCTTGAGATGGTACAGTAAGGTATACCTGTGCCACTGTCAAATCAACTGATTTAGCAAAAGAGAACAGCTGAGGATTCTGCATAGAGAGCAACTGATTATTCCAAATATCTTGCCAGAAACACACTGTTCTGCCATCCTTTGTGGAACATTTTGCAATTCCTTTGTAGAGAGTTAGGAGTTTTAGGTTATCCTTCCACCAGAAAGACCATTCATCAGTCATACTAGGAAGTTTGTTATCTTGATAATAAGTCGACCAGATGAGCTGTACCCAAGGCAAGTTTTCTATGTTGAAAAAATTATGAAGATTCTTGAGCATAAGAGCAACATTCTGAGTGCCAATGTACTCCTAATCCACTCTGTTTTTGGGGCCAACAAACCATTTTCCGAGCTGCTAAAGGAGGTTTTTTAGCATTGATATTAGATCCTCTCCATAAATAGTGTTTTCTGTATTTATCATTCTGCATGACAACTGTCTGAGGGATTTTTAGACTACACAAAACAGAGTTTGTCATCCAGCAGCTTGTCAAACTCGAGCTATTTTTTACAGCCCTAACTTGGCATTGGCCACTGCATCAGCACAGCGGTTGCACAAAGCCTTCGCTTTGCAGGACCTCCGTATCCAATCAGACAGATTTGCCAAAAGAGCGGCATGCAACTGCGGCATCTCATCTCTTCTGAATGACGGCCTGAATAGACCTCGTCTCTCTCTCTCTCTCTCACACACACACACACACATACACATCTCCTTTTGCTGCAGTCTTATCCATGCATCTTTCTTTCTTCATCACAAGAACCTCAGCAGACGCTCTTCTTTCTTTCTTTAACAGTTTACTTCTCCCGAGCAAAAGCGAGAAGATTCTCGTTTCGGCGACCAAGGTTTCAAGTAGTGTTCGTGATCGTTGAGCTGTTCTTTTTCTTGTCAAAGAGAGGACATGCGTTTCCTTTTGCATTGGATCAATTCGATCCAGGTTCCATAAACTTGGCATTGCATCGGATACGGCAGTCCCGGTGGATTGCAAAGCTGAATAAAAAAGGAGATCTTTAGCTCACCAATCTCGAGGATGGAAAAGAACATCACGAGGTTCCATTGTCACATGTCCCTGATAATTAAGCTCATAAGCTGCTGTGACTCTGTAAGCAGCTTCATGCACTGAGGAGTTCAAACTCTCAAGTAAAAATGGGCTTGAGATGATTACTTGCGGAGAAGCTGGGATGCAGAGTCTAGATCAGAATGTTCCCAGTTTTTTTTTTAATTCAGTGAGAAAAGAACTCCCTTCATACTGCATCACATGTTTTTATCCCAAAAAAAACTGCATTGCATGTTGAAGAAGAAATAATGTGAAATGAAACACCTACAAATAACAAATAATTAATGTTTTGCAACTGCTTTTATGGTTCAAATTATGTGGTCCTCTGAACCAACTGCCCAACATTAAGGTGGTCCTGAATCACTTGCAATTGCAATTTGCATGCTGCATATTCCTACAGTCGAAGGGAATGTGATCCTAACTCCGGAGAGAACAGAAAAAACAATGGTGTACAATCTTCACCAACAAATCATCAGCATCCAGAGCAGAGAAGGGCCCCAGGGAATTCGTGAGGGAACAGCTTTAATGGGCCCTGATCTCAGCAAGGCGAGAGAGGCAGATGATGTTGACGGAACAAAAACAGCTTTTGCTCAGTCAAAGACTCTAAACCGCAACAGTGCCACTGTGAGCAGATCACTTGACTCTTTTTCAGAACTAGGAGTGGTTAAGGACAAAACAATATGTACCAACAAAGATAACATGCCTCAAATCTTCTCTCCTGTACAAGCGGTTAGCTAGATCAATGAAACCCATAACTCATACAGCAGAAGTTCACAGAACCCCCATTCAAAAAGGAGAGACAGCAAGATGCATACAGAAAACAATCAGAAAATGGAATAAACAGATGCTTTACTAAATACCAACAGAACAAAGCATTTATCTTTTACAGCCACTGCTCCAGATAGATGTCTGTATAGCCACACCACACCCCAAATGAGAGAAAAAGAGGCAAAACATACATGAGACAGAACAAAAGGATAAGAAACCAGAAAGGAAAGAGCACAGAAAGCACGCCCCTTCGGCTCACTCCTTCCCTTTCTCTTCTTACTATGAGGGATGGAACCCCATGCATTGCATTCTCCACATGCACACAAACACTTAATTCCCGCCCTAACAACAACAACAGGAGGTGCCCTAGCTACATAATTCCTGTGAGACAGGGTGCGACCCATTGCCCATGCTGTTCTGTTGCCTTCACTTCACATCTACAGCCTAGCAAACAGATGGCTTGGGCCGACCCTGGCGTCGGCAGGTTGGGGTGGGCGGGCTAGTCACACGGAGCGCTTCCGCTCACCGGCAATGCCGAGGAGGCGCGCCACGCCCTTTGTCCACATTTCGTACTCCCTCTGGCTGGTGCACTCGAACTCGATTACCCGGTGCTCGGCCGTCCTAAGGCCGAAGTAACGGCGGTGCTCGCCATCCTCCAGCAGGTGCCGGCCTGGCCATGCCGCAACGTCCTTGCACACATCTATCACCACACCTGCACAGTAGACATGGATAAACCTAAATGCCATGGACAAACAGTGGGGATGTTTTCAGCAATGTTTGCTTGCCATTTACTTTTCTTCTTCTTGGTGATTGTCCCTGCAACATGCCGGCTCTTCATTTTGAGCATGACCTGCAAACATGCCATCATAAGTAAGCAAAAGTTCACAATTACCACAGAAGTTTACTACTATTCAAGAGCACAGGCATTTACCAGGCCCATTCGGTTGATGTACACTGATACAATCTTCCAGTGCAGCGCACCTGTAGGTAAAATGATCATGCAACAGCAACATCAGTAAATGTACATGGCTTTTTTAAACATCATGAATCAGAAAGATCACCAAACAGCACCTTTCCGTGTGCGCTTGAGGAGCTCAGTGCCGCGAGCAAGCAATTCTTGGCTGCACAGGCCCAGGAAGTTGTTCTCCTCCTCGAGCGAAAGATCATCACTAACACTACTACCGTTGATATCAAACTTGTGATGCTGCTTGTGCACACACTGCTTGTGATGGTGCCCTCCTCCCATTGTGCCCTTCTCTACTGGGATCACCGCCGCTATGTTCCACACCTCCTTCAAAGCCCTTGCTTTCAATGTGGCTGCACCTCTCAATGCTGCAATCAACAAACCGCTACATGATTATCTAACTCAGGATCGATAAATAGTTATTACATCTGGTGGAAATGACAAACCAGTAGCAGCAGCAGCTGTGACGGTGACAATGTCTCCAGCTGTCCTGACGTTCACTGCTGAGCCAACAACTGCTTCCAAATGCTCACGCTCAGCTCCCATGGACTCTGCAGCCTCTACACATTGTGCGGCAACAAGTGTTGCTGCAGACGCCACAGCCATGTCGGTGCGGGCTGCACGATCATCCTTGCCAGATCCTGATGCTGCAGCAGTCGCAGCAGCCACAGCTGCAACCGCCGCGGCCACGGCTGCAACTGAAACAGCGGCATGGACCTGCGCATTCTGTGCTCGTGTCTCCTCTTTCTTCTTCTCCTTCCTATCCTTGAGCCACCGACCAACTGTCTTATTGCCGCCTCGGTATGCCTGTGACTTCGGCGTGCTCACTGCTCTGCAGTACTGCATATTTCCAAAATAGCCCACGGTTAGCACCTATGAATCACCGACGCTTCGCAAAACTGCCGTATCGGTAAGGTGAATTTCAGCTTTTAAAATTAATAAAAATAATCCCCGATTCTTCCCCGATCCTCCCAGGCCCAAAACACCTAATACGAAAGCCCATAAACAACCCACCCAACCCCAAATCCTCCGGGCGCTCTCCCTCGCATCGCTATCGCACGCTCGCGCTCACACGCCGCCGCACCCAGCAAAGCAAGCCGCGTCCTCCTCCCAGATCTAACGTCGTCGCCCTCCTCCGAGTTCTGCCACCGCCACCTACCCCATCCAGCAGCCGCATCCTCCTCCCAGATCTGCTGTCGCCGCTCTCATCCGAGATCTGCCGCCGTCGCCGTCTACTCCACATCCTGCAGCCGCCACTTACCCTCCCTTCTCACTCTGCCGCCAGCGCGCCGGGCTGCCATCTCTCGTGCTGCAGCCGCCTTCTCCCTCTGCCGCCAGCGCACCGGGCCGCCGCTATCTCTCCTGCTGCAGCCGCCGCCTCCCCTGCCTTCTCCCTCTGTCGCCGGGGCACCAAGCAGCCATCTCTCCTGCTGCAGCCACCGCCTCCCCTTCCTTCTCCCTCTGCCGCCGCCAGCCGTCTTCTCCTTCTCCTGCAAGGTGAGTGACGCCCGCCTGCTCTGTTTTTCTTTAGTACATCTCAATATCTCATCTCAATACCTCATAGTTCTGAGAAAGAGGCGGCTCTGTTTTGCTCAATCTCTTGAGCCTCTTTACATTTTTCTCATTTTAAAATACATTGCGTATCGCCGTACCGGTGATACATATGTTAGCACAGACACTTGGTCCAGTCAGAAGGATATTGCTATGATTTTCCAATAATTGGTCCATAGACCCATGAAGAATATTGTAGAAGAAACAAAAGAGATTCTGCAAAAAAAAATTCCAATTTGATTCACGCATAAATTTGGCGGGACAATGTGTTCCAAGTTATAAATTCATTACATAAAAGGTGACACAAGAATTGCGACTAGGCCCAGAACGAATCAAAATTTCTCTGGTGGGTCCTTGACTCACAGTACTGATAATTATTCAAGACAGTGCATTTCATTGGCCAGTACAAACAACTGTGTTTGCACAATGTTAATCTGGTCTCGAATAAGTCGAAATATACTAGTGCATACACCGGTAAACAATGTGAATCACAGAAGACAATCGACACAATCATGAAGCACTGGAGGAGAGAACCTAAGAAGAAGCTTTTCCAAGAGGACAGTATTAGTCCTAGATCAGATCGAAGAATGCATTATTACATTAAATTAGAAAAGCTGAAGGAATAACACTTGATTAGGGACCAAAAAGGCACAACTAGCCTCACCATGCAGATAAGGGAGCAACCTAAAGGCATGAACTGCATGCCTGCTGCAAAGCCTGGTACTTTTTAGCCAGAGAGAGAAATGGGTGGGACGGAGAGTGACATGGGCAGACTGGACATGTTACAGTGTTTGCTTGCACAAGCAGGAGAGCAGAGGCCAGAGACAAGCACTGAGATGGTAGCGGGAATCAAAGCTTCTTTACCACACACCAAGCAAAAAACAAAATCCATCGTATCACGACCCTCCAGCTCGGAGAGCTACAAGACAGCAGGTCACACCATACAGAATTAGGATAAAAATACTAGCACTGCAAGGGAGAGGTTAGGGGATTGTACAACTGTGATTAGCTTAGCTGGAATGACCAGAGTGCCCCTGTGTATGGCTTACCTAACCTAATCAAACATTTGACCTTGACCTCTCGTAAGACTGGTCTCTCTTGGGGTTGGGGGCATGTGGAACAACAGCAGTGTGGGGGCATTCTTGGGTCCTTTTTTCCCTTACGAACCAAAACTAGAGGAGACATGGAGCAGTTGAAGAATCTACGAAGGGAATTTCACATTGCTTTATAATATGAGATAAATAAATTGTTTAATGAATATTTCAAGAAAGAATCTTTTCAAATTCCAAATTAAGGATTTGTCAGGTGAGATGGACCAATTTATAGGCTGGTTTGTCTGTATGAAAGATTTCTTCTCTCTAGATATCCAAACACATTATTCTAGCACCATACTGTGTTGGTTTGCAAATTTGCCCAGATAACATTGTGAAGGTAGCATGCTGAAAGAACAGAAAAGGAAAAGAAAACAAGCAATTATTGTTGGGAGCACACAACGGGAAGTGATACTTAAAAACTACTACAGTGAAAAAGAGAACAAAGTACAAGAAAGATGAAAACAAGGCATGAAGAACAAGAGCAAGGAACAAAAAGGGAAGGAGCCAATTTTATTGACAGATTAGCAACAGGATCCTATATCTAGGAAAAGAGGATTCTTCTCTCAAACCAAGAAGAGGTAAAGCAGATTTCTCTAGCATGCCTGGTTTCAAACCTACAAAGTTGTAGACATGCCATCACACTGTTCAATTATTTAATGATATGCACGTGAATAACACAGAAGTATCGTTTCAAAACACACACACGCACACATAAGTATATTACGTACTTGCAATCAGTGTAAATTTGTAAACGTGGTGTTCAAATGGCTGAAAATATGAGCGTTGATGGGCATAGCAAATGAACAAATCACGCAAACAGGTAAACAATAATCTTGTGCAGTTTCATCAAAAGAAAGATCCACATATTCTGCATGTGAATGGATACAGACTTCAATCTGCAATACAGGAGCTGTCGGTGGGGGAGATGGAAAAAGACATGGCTATGAGCCATGACAAACAATTACACAGTGGGTACCGAGATCACAAACTCTTAAGAGCGAAAGCAAAAGGGATTGGGCAAAAACAAAAGATGTTGTGGGGGAAACAGGAAAGGGTTAGAAGTCAGGTGTTTTATTGGAAGGAGAGAAAGGCATCCCTGTGGCCTATGGTGAGTTATTTGTCTAGTTTTGTATTTTGTTCTCTCTCTAGAAAATTTTGTGCACAGGGAAGGCTGCAAGGCTGGTCTCTTTGTCCCAGGAAGTCCCACAGCTTCGAATAGTCGTTTTCTTGGGCAAATTACGCTTGTGACCTCGGCTGTTCTTTTACCACAACGAAGTTCCTTCTTTGACGCCACCTATTGCTCTACAGATCAAGTAAATTGCTCCCGTCCTAGAAAGGATAACCCAAATCTGCGACGGCTATCATATTAATCTTTAGAAAGTTTTGTGATGTTCAGTTAGTAAAATCTGTGACATCACTGCTTCATCACATACATCTGCACAGAAGTATTTACTTCAACACAGAGTTGTGCTTACTGTATATCCTTGCTAAGCACTTATGAGTAAGCACATGCTTGTCATGTAAAAAATACAAATTAAAAGCATAAGCATAGCTGCAATTCCAATGGAAAAAGTAGGTAAATAGAACATATTTTCCTAGAAAAATAAAGTACAGCGTAGCATGGACAACTAAAAGCTACACAAAAGCTTCAGTTTTTATTTTATTTTCGGTTTTTAGGTGTGGAGCACACCAAAGATGATTTCCCACAGAACAAACACACGACCATTAGTCAGGCACACGACTACAACTTCTTTTTGGTTTGTTTTTTTGAAGGTGTAAAGAATCTCACACGGCAAACATTGTGTCCACTAGTCAGGCAGTAAAAGCAGTGCCTTGGTTCCTGTATCTTTTCCCTGATTATTAAAACACTTTAATGACTTAGTACTATTAAATACAATTAGTGAACCACATGCCTGCAGTTTAGTGCTAGTTTAGGCACACACAAAAAAAAAAGCAGAACTGCTAGCAGTACAACACAGGCACAAGTAGTGACGAGAAGTGACCTTTGAGTCATCAATCTCCGGCGAGACCGGCGGGCTGTCGGAGAGGGAGCCGCCGCCGTTGAGAGGGCCGCTGCTATGCGAGAGCCTGCCGGAGGTGAGCGGCGCCACTTCCTGCTGCCAATTGCAACACAATAAGAATGTTTCAGACATCAAGATTAGCTTCTACAGATAAACTAAAAGTACACACAAAATAGCTTTTTAATTTTTTTAAAAAAAAACTTGTGCTAAATGGGAAAGAGCAGTAGAAAAAGCACCTCTTTGCCTGCTAAACGCAGAGCAAAATGAAATTTTAGTTCTCGGAAGAACAGAGGAATGGTGATAAATAGTTGTTCCGATCATTAAACTGGGACTAAGCTGCGTAATTAAACGCAAAAGGTGAGGATTGCACGTCTTCTATTTGCCCTTAGGAGAAAAATCTCTAGTTTGGCCGTTTCTTCTTGTCCCAACATGGGGTCAAAGGGAAAACGGAGGGATGAAAACCCATACGAAAAGAGATAATTAACGGAGAAAGTTGGAATTCCATCAGAGAATGAAACCGGCTGAATGGGCTAAAAGATCCATTAACTCCCATAAAAAAAAGGCTGGATTTTGTACAGCTTTGTACCGGAACGTACGCTGGGAAGCCTCAGAATCTACAGGAGAAAGAAAGAAACCACGAACTCATCAGATAAACGTACAGAATAGAGTCAAATTCGCAGTAGAATGCGGCTCGGAAGAGAAAGCAAATAAGGAGTCGAAATCCCCTATATATATATATATATATATATATATATATATATATATATATATATATATATATATATAAATAAAGACCAAAGCACACGCCTTTTTGTTAAGAGATCTTTTGTTAAACACACGCAAAAGAGAGAGAGCCCAGATGTTACCACAAACGGAAATCTCCGGTTACGAATTGAAAAAGGACCTATTTTTCCTTTAAATGGATCGTGATTTTTAACCGAGCCAATTCTTTTCAAAAACAACAACAAAAAACAGAGGAGGAAACGAGGGGCTCACCGCTTGCGCGAGGATCCGCTCCATGATGAGCTGCGAGGTGGCCGCGGAGGCGAAGGAGAAGGAGCTCCCCGAGGCGGCGGCGGAGGTGGAGGTGGAAGCGAAGCCGCCCCCGTCGTCGAGCTCGCAGGCGGCATCCTCGGCGATGGGGCCGACGAGGGCGGCCGGCTGCGGCGGCGGGCCCCCCCGCACGGCGCGGGGGACGTCGATGGCGGAGGCTGAGGCACTCCAGGAGCGGGAGAGGAACTCGAGCGGGTCAAGCGGCGGCTCCGGTGGCCGGAGCTCGCGGGCCCGGGGGTCGCCCATGCAGGCGCCGCGGCGGCGGCGGCGGCGGTGGCGGTGGCGGTGGACCGGGGGGGGGTGGAGTGAGTGTGAGTGTGAGTGTTAGAGTACTTTTGGATCGCCCACTACTACTAGGAGTGGGAGTGGAGGTGCTGCTTTTATACATGCCACTAAGCCAGCCACGTCCCTCCCGAGCTTCCGGCTAGGGGCTGTTTGCTCATGTACGTGTCAAACTAAACCAAATATTAATAACGATAATGAAAATTAGTTGTTATCTGAGTTGTTCCTAAAATCTGATAACAACTACGGGTAATGCTAATGAAATCTAATATTACATGCAAACAATCCAAATACGAGAAAATTACTTTAATTTTGATAATACCAAAATTTGGATTAGCTACAATACAAACAATGTTATTTTTCTCAATAATTGATTTTACCTAGGTTTTGGCAACACCAAAATTTTAGCTTAGCTTATTTTGATCATCAACCAAATAGCCGATAGGAACGAAATAGCATCCCTACCACACAAAAACACCGCGAAAGGCGACGTGCCCCGCGAAATCGCCACGAAAGGCACCACCGTGAACGGGGCCGTGGCAAGCGGCCTGCGTGAACTGGCAGCATAGCAGGGTTCGCGACATGCCACCTTGGATGTCCCAGTTCGCGGTAGGTGGCTTTTTCGCGGTGATTTCGTGCGGCACGTCGCTTTCAGTGGTGGTTTTGCACGATAGAAGTGTCATTTTTGTTATTTTGTTCACACAGGGCTAGTTTACTATTTTGTTTTAAAAATAAGTTATTTCAGCAAAGACTATCCCTCGCCCGCTCTCGCGCACTTGTTTCTTGTGCTTGCCTTCCATTCCGTGGACGAAACCAGGTTTTAGTTAGGATAAAGATGTAGTTATTCGACGTGGTACTTGTTGCACAAGATATTATTAAGTTGCTAAGAGCATAGTTATAAAACTCAGATCGGACCGGAGGTTGAATCGGAAAAAATCGGACCCAGAGACTTTGCCAGACCGGAGATGCAATTGACCCGAAAAAAACCCGATCGACCTACTTGACCCGAGAGGTTTTGCTTGACCTGGGTGGGTTTTTCTCATGATGGCAATTTTCAAGAAACCCCTCAAATGGAATAGTTTGTCTAGACAAAGCTGAAGGATATGTTCATACTTTGGGTGCTTTTAGGTTTTCGTATGAATCCCCTTGTGAAATTGGCGACTATACAAAATTAATTTCCATCTTTCTCATTCTCTCAGTCCAGTTGACAACACCTCTTCGTTCTCTTCTCAGCTTCACCTCCATCAGCAAGATATGATGTATTTCCTCTATTTGCTTGCTTTTGCTTGTCTCTACTCTCTAGTCTTTGATAAGATGTATGTGTTAGATATTTACCATGTTATTTTCTAATCAAAGTAATATATAGTTAGATCTAAGATGTAAGTTGTAAGTTGGCAATTCATGTATTAAACCAAACATGTAGTTCATTTGGATGTGAGAGGAATTGAAGCATATTTAAAACATATTCATCCAAAGAAGAAAAATAGACTAGAACATCAACTATTTAAATGATCTCGTTATTGTGTGAGTCTATGATGTCCCTTTTTGACTGGCTTAATTTGTTGATCGAAATTTCTATTATTTGATTATTATTGTTTTTTGTGAATCATTGATTTTTTTTCCTATACATATGGTACGACCGTTGACCCACTGGTCCGACTACCGGGACAGTGACCCGAGACCTCGACCGGGTCAATGACTGTTCAGGGTTTATAACTATTGTTAAGAGTTTCCCCCCTCCATTGATTGGTATCTTCATTCATCTCTACAGGTGGGATCCGCATGAATAAACTAAAACAAATTCATTCTCTCTCTCGACACCCACCACTCTCATCTCACCTGAATCCCAAACTCTGTCTACTCGCCTCCTCAGCAATGGCAAGAGGCGCGACGGCGGTTGGGCGTGTGCGACCTTGATTCGGCGATGGTGTGGCGGCCAGGTATGACCTTGATGCGGAGGTGGAAATAGCGAATCTACCCATGTGGTGCAACTTCTCCCTCGATCCGGTGACGACGGCGCGTGCGTCTTCCTCAACCTCGGGCGGACGGGTGGCGGTAGCGATTCGCGGTGCAGCGGCCGGGTACGACCTCGATACTGAGGCCAAAGCAACGTGGCACGACTTCTCCCTCAATCCAATGACGTTGGCGCGTAGGTCTTCCTCGGCCTAGGGTGGGTGGCGGCGGCGAATCGCAGCCCGGGGGCGGATATGACCTCAATGTTGAGGCCAAAGCAACAAATCGAGCAGCGCGCGCGACTTCTCCATCGAAGGCAATACACTAAACTAATGTCAAATGTATTAAGTAATCAACGATGCAATCAGAAACATGCACTTAGAGAGTGCCTCGATGCAAATCAGAAAGAGTGACACGATGTTGATTGGGTGCATCACTGATCTTCCTTATGCGAACAACTTTATCTGGTTGATGATGTCGCCTCACACGTACTCAGCAGCAGCTTGTCCAAGATCCAGGGTTCACAATTTCGGTAAATTTTTGAATTTTTGGTCCTTTTGTTACATTCCGAAAGAATTTTGATTCGTTCAAAAAAAAATCGGTTTGTTTGAATTTGAGGATTAAAGTGAGTAAACATTCGTAAAAAAACAACTAACCAAACAGAGCCTGGTGGCAAGGCCCTTGTACTCTTATCCTGGAGACCAGGGAGCGAATCCCATTAAAGGTATTAATTTTTACAATTATTTTAAATTTTAAATTCAAATTTGATTCAAGCCAGATTGAAAACCCACAGAAAATTTGTTCCAAAATTTCGGTTATTTTGGCTTTTTACAATTATTTTAAATTTTAAATTCAAATTTGATTCAAACCAGATTGAAAACCCACATAAAATTTGTTCCTAAATTTCGGTTGTTTCGGCCCCCAACGAATTTTTTTTTCAAAAACGAAATTTGTTTCCCTGCCAAGATCTCGTCGGGAGAGAAGGATGTCGATGAAGCCGTCTCACCGTGCACCTGCAAGAGGACGTCGTCGAGGAAGAATAGGTTCGAGCAGTCGCTCAGTGCGCTACCGAGAGATCTATAGACCACCCCCCTGCAAGGACTCACGCGGACGAGGCTTGGAGACACCACTCACCGGACGGCCGTTGCACGACAAGCAACTCGCCCTGCTCAGTTGAGGACATGACTCAGCACAAAGGCAAAACAAGAAGCTAGAGGAAGAAGATCAAGTTGGAGATAACATCAATTGGAGATTTATACAAGAGAGAGAGATTAGTATACCAGGTTTGCTAATTTTTAGTTGCCTAAAATTTTATTATCTCTCAATCACGTATAATTGAATAGTACTAAGTCTCAAATTGCATCACCAAGTGATGTGCAATTTCAGCACAATTTTACTGTAACTTTTAGTTTGATTTTTTTCGTTTGCATTTGTAGGGTTCACATAGATTTATTTATGTCTAGTTTAGTTTTTTTTGTCTTTCTATTTTGTAAGGTTCGCCAAATTTATTTATTATCTAGGTATATATTGGTGAGAGGAAGAAAATCTGGTCCATAGAATATTGATCGAACAGTGAGAAAAGATGACTGATGGATAAGAAAGAATCAAGCAACTAATGCTTATACAAACCCTATCATAGTATATGGCTTTAGTATATGCATGAATGTATGCATGCACTCGTTCAATGCCACCAACGGTATTTGCATTTGGAGATAGCTTGACGAGGAGACCGAAAAGCATTTAAGGAACTCGGAGGACGCTGGGCAGGGGCAGCGGCAAGAGGGTTTGCAGAGTTGGAGAGTTCACGCAGTGGGTTAACTCGCACGCACCTGACTTGGAGAAAATGGTCCCTACTGCACGACACCAGTTGTGCAAGGTACGAAATCATGACGACCAACATGTCCGAGGTGTACAACGGTGTCCTCAAGGGTGTCTGATCACTGCGATAGTGGAGGAGAGTTGAAACAGTACCGACGGGTACTTCATTAACAGAGCCATGGTGGCCAAGAAACATATGGAGGATAGCAAACAATTCTCGGAAGTAATGCAAGCGTACCTAGAGAAGAAGATCAGCAAGGCTCATTCGCACGTTACTCGTACCATGGATGGCGTCAAGTTTGAGATCCAGCTCAGAGAGAAGTACGTCATGGGCCACGCTAGAGGGGGTCGGAAGCAGGTCTGTATAATTGGTGACGTAGCATCGTGCACCTGCAACAAGCAGCGGCTTCTCCACGAACCATGCTCCCATGTGTATACGGCATGCGCGGCGTGGCGTCAGGTCTCGAAGCATTACATCTCCGAGTACTACGACATTCACCACCTGTATAGCACTTGGAGTGCCGAGTTCCATTCGTATGGCCTAGACATGCACTATAGGGACCTTTAGGGGGCAGGTGAAATGGGTGTCGAACGACGCACCGAAGCAGACCGTCGTTGGGACATGAGCAGCTATCGGCAGTCGGTATGGAACAGTTACAATATATTCCCCTACCATTTATCTTTCAAAGTACACATGTTGTACCGAAAAGGCGACTAAAGGGGAGTGAATAGGAGCACGCTCACTTTTTCAACCAAGATCGGATTCAACACGAATTTCACTCTAATAACTATGGAAGCTATGGAGATCAATATACAAGTATAGTGGAAGACTAGTATTGAATCCAATCCAAACCCCGAAGCAAATCAACCAAAATTAACACAGGCTAAATTTTTAAGTGTTGGGTGGTCTAACCTCTATGTCAATGGCGGTCTGACCGGTCCATGGGCTATCTGACCTCTATGTTAATGGCGGTCTGACCTCCAGCCTGATGAACAGTGAAATCAGACTGAAAAATAAAATTACAAATAGATGTAACTTTTGATCTACAACTCCAAACTCGATGAAACTTGGAACACACCTTCTCTAGGATATCAGGAACCTATTCCAATCGAAGATCGTGAAGATACTTGGAAAAGTTTTGACCTTTTTCCGTTTGAGAGGAGGATTGTTCAAAACCGAGTCAAAAATGAAAACTAGATCCAAAATTTTGCTCGGGTGATTGATGATCAAGATTATCCTAGATGTGTTCCGACATGTCACAACAAGCTAGATCAAATGAAGAGATCAAGCGAAAACTCGTGGATCAAAGAAAGACTCAAAATCACCAAATAAAGAGAAGGAAAGCAAAGAGACACATTTTTGAGCAAACTTTCCTTGGATTGATTTGATATAGTTTGGGTTTACAGCCACTCCATCAATGGAGGACAAAGCTCAATCTATGAGCACGAAATCAAATCAAAACTCTCTAGAACCCTAACCTCTACTAATCTTCTCCCTAAGCAAACTAGGGTTTCAAAAACAATGAAAGGGTTCAGGGGGTGCAGCCACCTCCCTCCTCTATTTATAGTGGAGGTGGAGACTTCTGTTAAGGCCCAACACAAACAGGTCACACACACATGCATTTTAAAGCCCCGTCTTCACCGCCTCTTGACCTAAACCGCTTCTCCTTGCGTCGTCTTGCGCCGCGGTTTAGCAAAAGGTCATCAATGCAATATTTGGTAAGATTACCAAAATACCCTTCTCGGTCCTTCTCCGAAGACCGAGTCCATCTGCGTGAAGCACTCGTTTGCCTCGCCACGTGTAGGTTGATCAACGGCTCTCTCCATATCGGCAAGTCTCTCCGATCCGACTCCCACCAAAACCACCATGCACTTGCAAAAACCCGCGCCGCTTGATCAAACCAGTCGCACCGAACTGTCCATTCGGTCACCGTTGTCCATTCTACACCACGCTTGAATTCATTGACCTCATCCGGCATTTGTCGATCATTCTGGACCTCAGCTCTCCAAGCCTAGTCCCGATCATCCTCTCCATTGGCCGTCGTTGACCACCAAGCAACCTGCACAACAATAGACAAGCAAATCGAATCCGAAACAAGTTCTTCACAACTTGACCTACGTTAGTCAAAACATGCATCATGCAACACATATGCACTGAAACTCATGACTTTGACCTAACAAGCAAACATCGCCGCCACGAAGGACGACGAAACAAGTCAACATCGGTCGATCGCCACCATGGCGGTCGCCGCCGCCCCTCGGCGGTCGGCCGCCACCTATTGGCGGTCGACCGCCAGATTGGAACTTAGCCAAATTTTCTCCCTAGAAATCTGAAACATGCTGGAATTTTCAAACCAATAGAACTTTTGATTGATGACTCTAAAAATTATGGGACCAAGTGCAATAGAATTCCATCTCTTGCCTACACCCTCTATTTTTGGCCCAGCTTCAAAATCCTCTTTTAGCATTTGGTCGTCCGATTGCGCCATGGCCGGTGGCCGTCTCGACCACCGCCAAGGGTGGCGGTCGGACCACTTCGCGGCCGATCGCTCAAACCGTCTAAGGCCCGACAAAGACTCGCAACTTTGCCAAAACACATGATCCGACAAACCTTCAACGCCATTGCCCATTGTAACATCATCCTAAGATCGTGAGCATATCCCTATGATATCCACAACACACTAACAACCTCTCCTGTCTGCCTGTAGTCCCTAGATCCGCTATGTGGCTACCGCAAGTGGATCGACCAAGAGATCCACATACGCGATCAGTGGCAAATCGATTACGAGGAGTGGGATGCTAAAAGGCCCCGCAAGATCCGGGAGGAGGAGCGCCGCAATGATGAGCAAAACGATGGTATCCGTCGAGAGAAAGCTTATCTCAAGGCGTGCAGGCGCAGGGAGTACAAGGCTCGCGAGAGGGAGTGCGAAAAAAGAGGGGAATGGTGGCCAAGGCCAAGGAGGCCGGCGAGGAGTTCAACGCTGAGCTCGCGAGGACGGGGAAATGACCCAGGTCCACGCTTAGGTCGGGCCATTCCGTACTAGTCCCCCGAAGGTTGGATTTATTTCAATTCAAAAAGGCGTATATGTATCGTAGGAGTACTTCGGTTTGTTATATCGTGCATGATGTTGTTTGTTATGCACGTAATCAAACCCTATGCATCGTGTAATTCCTGGCTTTAGTATAAATTTTATTTTAATTTGCAACTTCAAATCTCGTCGCCTTTCTGCATTCAATTCTTCGAGTAAAAAGGTATCCAACAACATTTAAAAAATCTATTAAAAACTTTTTCCTAGTTTTTATTTTATTGGATTAATTAAAGCTTAATAGGAAAATTCTAGAAAATAACAAACATTTTAAATGATAAAATAAACTTCAATTAAATTTAAATTTATTTTATTGAATTAATTCGTGTTCCAGTGATTTTTATGAAATTTTCTTAATTTTTTTTTTTTTCCTTTCTTTTCTTTCCTCTCTCCTCTTACTTCATGCGCCGGTTGTGGCAGTAGCATCTCCCCCTGTTGTTGTCCCCAGCCGTAGCACGTCGGTGCTGCTATACGCGGGTGCAACAACTTGCTGCTGCAGTGCGCGCTGTTGCGGTATGAGGGCGTGAGATGAGAGGGTCAAATCTAGACTTTCGAAGCTATGAAAGCTAGTTTTGAAATTTCGGATACACAATATGTTAATATCCAAAATTCAAGATATGGCGAGCACACTACCGTGTGCATGTGCCCGCTGCCGCTGCTCCCGATTTCATCGCTACTCTCTAGGTTTGAGTTGGAGTCTGGGCTCCGGCGACAGTTTGTCTCATCTACCTCTAGGTTGGTTCATCTTTAGCTCCCACGCTCTTGCATGTGCACAGCCACGGGAGGAGGATGGCTAGGTTGTTGCGAAATAGGACGTGGATTGTCTGCGGTAACGTCAGAGAAACACTGTTAAACAGTTTTTTTTTTTGAGTGACCCATTTACAAATCATGTAACCGTTTCGTCGTGAAATCTCCAGAGTATGGTAGTGACCGTTTCGTCCGACGGAGAAGACAACCTTTTGAAATGGATCGAACTAAAAATGTGTTATGTCCTTTCTTTATCATTATCGATAATTTTAAGGAGTCAAATCCCGTTGTACCTGTTGTATAGCTGACCTTCGCAATTGACTGAAATGTGGCGTCAGAAAGACCCATCGTCTTTTCATTTTGTCTTTGTCGATAATTTACAACCCTCTACTTGTTACTTAAGATGTTGTAGACCTTCCGAATTTACAGGATTGTGGTCGACTTTTTGTGACAAAAATATGCAATTAGAAAGACTTGCGGAATTTAACTTTGCTTTCCTTTGTTGATGAGTTTAAGGGTCACCATACAGTTAGCCTCTAAGTTTCATATAGATCGTTGTGTTTGGACTATTCAATCTGGTAATAACTCCTTTTCTCTTCATTCTTTTCGAGACCCCCTCTCCAGGAATTCCAAATGATCCGCTTTGTTGATAACCCTTCGTCGAGATAGGAGAGGAGTACAGACTTGCTTTCTCACGGTTAGTTTGGCAGTAATGTTTTGTTCTGTCCGTGAGCTATGGAAACTTTTTGTAACTATTTTCTTTTCTTTTTTTATTTATAAAAAAAAAGGACTTTGAGGGATTTCAATTTCCTTTCTCTCTCTAAGTGTGCAGTGTGCAGGGTGCAGTGTGCTCTAGCTCTTTTGTACGTTTGCTCTATCTAGGTTGGACTGGGCTCCTATGACTTTGCCTCACCTACCTCAGGTTGTTTCTTCTCTAGCTCCCATGCTCTGTACCTGTATGTGCACGGCCACCAGTGCCTAGCCCGCAGGAGGTTGATGAGAACTGACGCTGGCTTCGTCCGCTCCACCGGGGGGTGTTCCGAGCTTTTGGCGAACATGGCACGGCTGCCGGCCATAATATCAAATTTGGTTTTCTCGGGATGTTCATGTAAAAAAAATAGCACCATAGAGTAGCCGACGTTCGACATCTAGTTGAGTCTGATCCCTAAGAGGCCGAACTCCTCCCCCGCGCGCCGCATGGCAAGTCTAGGCCTCTAAAGGCAAGACCTAGCTCGTCCGTGCCCTTGAGACGAATCTATCTGGTCAATGACTTAGGGGCACGGTGCTGCTGAGCTCACCTGCGAGGCACGATATTGTTGAAAACAGTGACCCTGGCAAATTAAATACGATTAATTGACTAGGACTAATGAACTCTAACTAAATTAATTATGGCCAATTAAGACCAATTAATCATAACTAAATTAACTACGACTAATTAATTACAACTAATTAATTACAGCTAATTAAATATTACTAACTAATCACCACTAATTAATTATGAATAAATTAATCAGGCATAACTAATTAATTATGACTAATTAGCTACAACAAAATTAATTACAATTAATTAACTATGAGTCAATTATGAATAATTAACTATTAGTAAATTAAGTTCAGCTAATTTAAGTAGGCCTAAATAATTGCTACTAGTTAAGTAAGACTAATTAATTATGACTAAATTAATTATAGCTAATTAACTATAACTAAATTAATCATGACTATAACTTAATTACAACTAATTAAGTATGAATAAATAATTACCTCTACCTAGCTACGAGGAAATAATTATGACTAAATTATTTGGACCAAGTAATAACGATTAGATTAATTTAGCACTAATTACATAGTTAATAAATATAATGCATGGGAGAGAAAAATTACCTGGTCTAAATGTCAAACTTTCTGTGCTAATACGACTGCTAAGCACTACTCTAAACACTCCTTAATTGACAGCAAAATCGAAACTCACTCGCTCGCTCTATTCTCTCTGTCTCTCTACGCTGAGCTAGAATGAGAATGGGAGCGAGAGCGACGCTAGTTTTTATAGTCGCGCGAAAGCAATTTCTGTTGACCGCGAAGCGACGGGAGGGAATTCGATTTCCTTCTGCAGGCTGTTTTTTTTGTTGCATGCATGGGAGACAAACATTGTGATGCATGAGCGCGACGGCAGATGACAATGTTTTCGACAATACCGTGCTCCCAAGGGCACTGACCTCGGTAGCATCGTGCCCCTGGGCCACATACCAGCTATCTCTCACAACGGGGGCCGGACTTATCACATGGCGCGCAGGAAGGAGCCTGGTTCCTGGGGCACAGTGGAGGGGACCGGACTTGACTAGGAATCAAGAGTCGACAGCTTCATGGTGTCATCTTTAGCATTGACGTCGCGAGGGAACTAGATTTGCTATTATAGCCGGCAGCAATACCATTTTAGAAGGGAAAAAAACCAATGATCTTCTCACTGTAGATATAGTACTTCACTTGTATAGTTGCATACTGCTGCTAGAATATTTTTGCCATCTACCGGTGGTGATTCCCAATAAACATGTTACATTAGTATACTTTGTACAGTCCAATTTGTACCACCCAGAAAATTCAATCTACACCGGTTTTTTTTTTTTCGTTCGAGTAGCATTGCAGAAACTACCAACGGGACCACAACGCGCCTCTTCGACCCCTTTGATTTTCTCTTCTTACGTCTCGTGCGAATTTCTCACCGATCGGTGTACACGTCCGCCTGTGAGAGAGCAGCTGCAGGTCGAAGTCTTGAAGCTTTAACGGGTGAAGGATTTATGACAAATTAGTTACTAGCTCAGTCATCATCTTTGGATTGTCGTGACCCATTTCTTCCTCTCTCTCTCTCTCTCTCTCTCTCTCTCTCTCTCTAAGAAAACACTACTCCACCAGCAAAGATCACTGCTGGGATCCGGATCTTATGTGGTTCCGTAAAAACAACAAAAACATTATTATAGTAAAAATAGTGATTTTACTATTTTCCTTAGATACTATAGTACTGTTTGTTTTTTTGATGAGACGGTGGAAAGAGTAACGTAATACATATCAGTGTGTTCCCTTTTATCAGTGCCATGCTAATGCAGGGACCCACGTTCCACCTAGTGCGCTACTGTTGAGAATAACGGAGCAGTACATGCTGAGCGTAGCGTTTTAAATGCTACGTGATGTACACGGCCACGGCGCGTGACAAGCAAATATGGGCGGCAGGTGGCTCCCGCCTGCATGCAGAGAATTGGATTCAAGTGGAGTGGCCGCTGGAGCGTACGTGAGTCGTGCAAAACTTAGGCCTTTTTTTTGTATACGCCACCGGCAACAATGGACCTGTAGGTCGTGTACGTTCTACGTGGTCTTTCGAATATAAAATCCTCGTGTTCCAAATAGAATCTTAAAATTATCGCGTTCAAAATTGTTATCGTGTTCTAAACAGGGTCCACAACTTAGGTTTACTGTAAATGCATATGCGTCGTCGCCCAGTTAACTTGAGTATACTGGGCAGTTGCAAATAGGAAACACACTTGGGTGCCACTGACACGATCAGTACGTACGTGAGTTAATTAGCACTAGCACCCCCCTGTGCGCAGACGCCGGCAAAGGGCCACGCCACCCAGCTATCCGCGATCGCACGCGTACGTGTACGGGAGAATCCCGAGCGCCGACTGTAGTGTACGTGAGTACGTATGCATATACCTCGTGGCCCTGCCTAGCCTAGCCTAGTGCCTGCCCCGCGGCCACTGCATGCGTGGCGGGTGCCCGCCCTGCCCGGGAGGCCCGCCCGCGCGTGGGCCCCACCGGAAGCAGGCGTCTCGATCGCGCGCGGTTGCTTCCTCGACGGTGCTGCCGCCCGCTGGGTCATCAGCCAGTCCTCGCTGTGCGTGGGGCCCGGCCACCCGATCGATACAACAGGCTAGAGTAGCCAGCCAGCCAGCCAGCCAGCCTATGGCGTGGTGTCACTGTGTCTGTGTGTGTGACCTCACGAGATCTGCCTCACAGTGCCCAGCAATGGCGGCACAGCCCACCTCGCCCGCAGCATTGGGATCGGCGCGCGCCAGTTCTGCTTCTGGTGGAGCTCTGCCTGCTCGATCATCGGTATATCTCGTCGCTCGCTGCATGCAGAGCCGGAACTAGAACGGAAATGATCAGAGTTCATTACTTTACTATACATATAAAAATATATATAATTTTTAAATAACAATGCACTAAATAGTAATTTATATTGCAAACATTATCAAAATGTATCATCCAGTTAGATATTGGACTGAACCAGGGTGCACAACTTTTAAGCCAGGGGGTGCACGCATAGTATATATGAACTAATCTTTGCTATATTTTTTTGCTGTGACACCGGGTCCTTCCACTGGGCTCCGCCCCTGGCTGCATGGTCTCCGTCACAACTACCAGGGTGTTATTTTGGGCTCGATCGTAGGATAGTCAGCTGATTTTTTTTCAATCACTTTGCAATAGACCATATCTATCTAAGATTCGCACAAACTACCGTAACTTCGCTCTTGCATCTGCACCTATGCCGCCTCCCGTTGCCTCTTCGGCGCCGCCTTTAGCGCCGACGAGCACCTCTTCAGTCACTTTCTTCATCCTCCTCTGCCACGTCTCTCCTGCCCTTACTGTCGCTTCCTCCTCATCTGCAGTGAAAATACCCCCCGCCTCCTCGTCTCCTGCGTCTACTACCACCGGATCCACCACCCACTACTAAAAAACAGGTCATAGAAGACGCCTCATCACAGACGGTTCCAAGATGAACCGTTTGTGATGTGTACCTATCACAGATATAGCTATCACAGACGGTTCGTGGTTAGAACCGTCTGTGAAGAGCTATCACAGACGGTTACGATTCGTGGTTAGAACCGTCTGTGAAAAGCTATCACAGACGGTTTGTAATAAGAACCGTCTGTGATGACCTCTCATTCGACTAGGTAATTGAAACCTTCCTTCGATCAGCTAGTCGAAACCTTCTTCGACCAAGTAGTCGAAATTTTCCTTCGACTAGGTAGTTAGAATCTCCTTCGACCAGTTAGTCGAAACCCTTTCCGATCAGGTAGTCGAAACCTTCATTCGACCAAGTAGTCAAAATCTCTTTTCGACTAGTATTTTCGTAATTCTATCACAGATGGATTGTTTTAAGAACCGTCTGTGATGAGATGCTTATCACAGACGGTCCATGATACAAACCGTCTGTGATATGTCATTACAGACGGTTTTTGTATAAAATCATCTATGATATTTTTGTTTTGTTGGGCGGGAAAACAAAAATTTGCACTTAATGGGCGGGCTGCTGAAAATCTATTTATATTAACAGAGTCCTCCATATCCTCCTTTGCCATCTACATCTCTTGCTCTACCATTTCTCCTCTTCCATCTCCATCTCACCCTGACCTTGCGCTCCGGCCTCCCACGAGCTCGTCGCCCGCGGCCTCCTCCACCTCGCCCCAGCCTTGTCGTCGCCGGCCTCCCACGACCTTGTCGCCCCCGACCTCCTCCACTTCGTCGCCTCGTCCTCCCTTGAGCTCGTCGCCCGTGGTCTCCTCCACCTCGCTTCGGCCTCCCACGACCTCGTCGCCCCAGCCTCCCACGACCTCACTCTCTCTACTCCCCCCTTTTGCTCTATGATGTAAATTACTACCGTGATGTGTTAGTGCTATGTGAATGGATTGGGTTGATGCTACTGTGATGTGGGTGATGCTGTGTTGTTTTAGTGCTCTATGAATGGATTGGGTTGATGCTACCGTGATGTGGGTGATGCTGTGTTGTTTTTAGTGCTCTATGAATGGATTGAGTTGATGCTACTGTGATGTGGGTGATGCTGTGTTGTTTTTAGTGCTCTATGAATGGATTGAGTTGATGCTACTGTGATGTGGGCGATGCTGTGGTTATTGTGGGAAAAATAACGAAAAGTTCAATCCGAAAATCCATATCAGATTCATTCGCGAGGCTACAGACGAAATGAAAACATGTTTTCGTTTTTTTGCAATAGAAAAAGCTATCACATACGGTTCTAAACAAGAACCGTTTGTGATAATTAGTATCACATACGGTTCTTGTTCAGAACCGTTTGTGAAAATAGACTATCACAGACGGTTCAAAAATCGTCTGTGATGACATAAAGTCAGACGGTTCATAAAACTGTATGTGATGACGATTTTGAACCATCGCCGGCCTCCCACGACCTCGTCGCCCCAGCCTCCCACGACCTCACTCTCTCTACTCCCCCCTTTAATTTTGCTCTGTGATGTGGATTACTACCGTGATGTGTTAGTGCTATGTGAATGGATTGAGTTGATGCTACTGTGATGTGGGTGATGTTGTGTTTTTTTAGTGCTCTATGAATGGATTGGGTTGATGCTACTGTGATGTGGGTGATGCTGTGTTGTTTTTAGTGCTCTGTGAATGGATTGTGATGTGGGTGATGCTACTGCTCCGTCATTTTCTGTAGTAGTGACTGCCTTCTAATCATTTCGGTTTCATTGGCCCTGTCGACCTTCACCGCCCTCCTCCTCGCTGTCGCCACCTCGACGAACCGCCGCTGCAACCACCCATTGCTATTATACCACCACCCTGTTCTTTTTTAAAACCCTGAAGCACCGGTGAATCTTAACCTTGATTCGAGGCTTGCGCCGCCGCCGCCGGCTTCGAACCTAACCACTTGTTTAATTTTCCACGAACGGAGTGGGTTTGTACTTGTTCCATCGTTATCTCGTCAATTAAAAGAAAGGACCAGTATAAAATGAAGGATCGATTCGTCTCATCAAAATCTGAGGAAGGATCCCGTGACTAACCAATCCATCTTGAATGAGACGATCCAACAGATGCGAATTTCATTTTATCATGACGTGGCACGCACGCACGCACTATCCAAACAGGGAGCAATTTAAGGAGGCAAGCAAACACACATGCATGCACGCACGTACGTACGTACGTAGGCAGGAACGTAGTTACGAGCATACTACGACGAGATACATGCACGAATAGAGGATCCGATTCTGATCGATCGGTTTGCCTCGGGGATTAACGAACTTACAACAGTAGCTACCTGACGATCGACCGATCACGTACTCTACATAGCTAGGAGCAAATGAATTCGTCGGACTACTGTGGATCGATCGACGAGGGCATGCACCAACAAGGCTACTGCCGGTAGCTACTACTGGTACGTAGAGTCGAGGGAGAGCGTGGGTTATTACCTTATCCGGTTATAAATACATGTTATTTTAGATATTAATTTTGTCTTTAAAATATAGCTCCGATAGCTAATCTCTATTATAATATAGTTACTTACGACACCCAATAAAAAATATAATACCATTTACTTACAACACTCAATAAAAATATAATATCATAAAAATATTCTTCGAAACAAATATATATATATATATATATAATTTTTATAAATCTAATATAAACATTGTTTTAAAAAATATCGATAAAGTTTGACATACGACGTGTACTGTGACGGGAGGGAGTACGAAGCACTCTAGGTAAATTCAAAGCCCCGTGTAAGACAGCCGCGTCTTTCTTTCACCAAACCCAATGTGGCCAGTAGCACACCAGTAGTAGCTCACTGTAGTCACGGACAGATAGGCCCAGGCAGCTAGGGAGAGAGAGAGAGAGAGAGTAGCAAAGTTCTTGCTAGTCCACGGTCACCGAGGAATGCCAAGCTAGCTAGGTACGTACACACACTTGAGCCAATCAATCGTGTCATTGGGTCCGGGCCTTGTTCTCTCGCTCAATCGTCAACCGAGTTTTTGTTTGTTTTTTGAATTGACAGTTTATGATTCATAGCAGCAAAATAGCCCCGTATGCGAAATCGTAAAAATTAGTTTACACCACAACAGGCTACACAGAAGGCTCGTACCACCTGCAGTATGTTGGACCGTGACAGGAACGAAACAGCGTGGTGCGATAGGCAAGGCCACACGTCCGCGGAAGGAATATGCATTCGTACTACCGAGGTATTGGGCTGCTGCAAGGGACACGCTCGTCACTTTTTTTTATTTTTTTAATAAGCCAAAGACTCTTGTCAGCTAGCCTTGCTGAATAGCGTCCTTGCAAAGTAGAATTTGATTAAAAAGGGTTGGAAAGGGATCATTCTGTGAATATTCAGAGTCCACTGATCACCTTTTCTTCACCTGCTCTCTGGCTAGATACATTTGGAGAGTAGCAGTATGTAACAGCTTTAAAATCCAGAGTCGTTAAAACTCTTCGCAACCGTTCAGAATGTGCAGTTGCGAAGTAAGCAGTGTCTCAAGCATACTTTCGATTGCAACAAATCAAACTTTTATTACATAAGATTAAGGTTTAACAACCAGTTTTGACGCAGACACGGGCTTCCAAACCCAAAGCTAATATAATACAAGACAAAAGAAAAACACACCACAGACACGCTTGAGCACAATCGAGACCTAAAAACAGTAGTCACTGCCTTCTGGGGGCCCACTAAAATCCTGCTCATTGGGGTTCTCAGCATTTTCCCAATCTTCTTCTGCGGAGGGGTTGCAAAATTTGCAAGAATGAGTACTACTACCGTACTCAACAAGCCACACGGAAAAGCTAAATAATTACATGCAAGAAGTTCAATAGATGATTAGGGTTTACCTTAACAGGCATCTGTGGATGCATTTTTGCAGTTTAAAGCAGTTTAACTTTAAAACAGTAAAACAATAATAAATAATAACAACAGGGGTTTCCCCACAAATGCACAAACCAGATTCATATCTCAAAAACTCTACTTATGCCTCATGTATTGGAATCACCCATGAAACACAACTTCATTAATCGGAAGCACGACGTATTCGAATACCATTTGATATACTCTGCAAAGTTGCTCAGCTTTACCCACAAGATACCTCATGCTCGTACTATGTCAGATCATAGACACGCAACATGTTAGCGTGCAACTGAGTGGGATAACAAAGTTTTTTCACTGCTCAACCTTTCCAGTGTCTACCCGGTAGGTCCTTACTCCATACAGCCCTAAGGAGACTCCACCGGCCGCAGCTATGGATCTCTCACCCCGATGCTGACGGGCCCATACCGTTATGAAAGACCAGCGAGTGTCCCTGCAGGCCCACTCCTGTCTCACTCTAGA
The DNA here is from genome assembly GCA_036346395.1 of Hsuehochloa calcarea. Taxonomy (NCBI): domain Eukaryota; kingdom Viridiplantae; phylum Streptophyta; class Magnoliopsida; order Poales; family Poaceae; genus Hsuehochloa; species Hsuehochloa calcarea. The sequence goes on along the minus strand of CM070598.1, from coordinate 21,099,944 downwards.
TGTTGTAGATATTCAATTGGAAGAGCAGTGTACTAGGCTAGGGAGTAATGACCACACCTGTGGTTGAGCGGTTTTCTGTGTCTGTTACTTTGGCATAAGGTTCTTGTCCTTACTAGTCTCACAGTGAAGCGATAGACCAACATCAACACGTAGCTGTCTATCCTCCGAGCCTCACCTATGACTCACTTTTTCCAACACAAGTCTATTGGGTTGCCTAACTTCTTGGACACAACCCTCAACTTCAAACCAAAACCATTGGCGAACCGCCAATACTCTCTTTTGATTGATAACCACAATTTTGGTGACAAAACTATTTGCATAGATAACATTTTATGTGGACTTGTCAAGGTGAATATGGCTTACAAGAAATCTTAACCTTGTCAAGGTGAATATGGCCTACAAGTGTTATGTGGGTTTGTATGTGGGGTAATAGGAAATATCTATTCATCATGGCATTCCAAAGTATTATTTCAATACTTGAAGTAAAAGGGCACAAATACAATAATAAAAATAATATTAAATATATGAACTGTAGGTTCAAAATGATCAAAGAATGTGGCCTGCCTTCTTGCACAAAGTCATGTAGATCCTGTTCTTGTCTGATGTCTTCTGTGGCTTGGTCTTCAAGATCGTGAGCTAACGGGAAGCAAAATAATAAAACAAACCAAGTAAAATCCGTCTCGACAAGGAATGAGCTGGGAACAGCATGCAAGCAAAAAGAAAAAAGAAAAAGAAACATAAAGAAGGTGGTGCGGGAGGGTGGGAATTTATCTGGGGTTTAGTTGGACTGAACGGAGTGGAGAAATAGATTTCTGGGCTCGAAACAGACAAAACAGATATAAAATACTGAATTAGGGTCTCCCGGACGAATAGTAATATTTTACTATTTATGTATGGAAATATGGTGGTGAACAGTACTAAGATCACTGTTCATGGTAATGAACAGTAAACCCAGATTTTTTTTTTGGATAAATAGTAATTTTTAGGCGATGAGCAGTAAATGAAATTACTGTGTAGCGAACAGTAAAAATCTTAAATGAAATGAACAGTAAAAGGCCCGCCCTTTTACTGTGTGGCCCGAGGCCCAAATTAGCCGAGCCGAACCGCTGCTGGCCTGCCTTCGGGCTTGCCCAGCGGCTTGAGCCACGGCAAAAAGGCTCAGCGCTCGCCTGGGGCGAGAGGAGGTGTGAGCGCGCGGCCTCGGCGACGGCGGTGGCAAGACCGGAGCATCAGGCGAGTGAACCCGCTTTGGGGTTTTATGGGGCGAAGGGTGCGGGAATGGGGTGGCGACGGCAACCGAGAGGTGGCGGCGGAGGAGCTCGGTGCCGGCGAGTTCCGACGAGGGAGAAGGTGGGGCGAGGTGGGGGAAAGGTTGGCGGGGGTGCTATTGCCAGAGGTGGGAGGGAAGGGGAGGTAGGGAGGCGGCGAATTTACTGAAGCTTGCTTCGGGCGGAGAAAAGAGGCGGCGGCGGTTTCTTCGATTCCACCGGCGCCGGGGAAGGAAGAGGCTAGGGGAGGTGCTGGAGGTGGGGATGAGGAGATGAGCAAGCCGGGGTGCGGCTTTTATAGCCCGGAGAGGCGGTGGTAGTAGTAGGGCGGCGACGACAGTGGAGGCGAGGTGGCGGCGGAGGATGCTTCGGGGCGGCGCCGGGGAAGGAAGAGGCTAGGGGAGGTGCTGGAGGTGGGGATGAGGAGATGAGTGGGCCGGGATGCGGCTTTTATAGCTCGAAGAGGCGGTGGAAGTAGTAGGACGGCGGCGACAGAGGAGGCGAGGTGGCGGCGGAGGATGCTTCGGGGCGGCGCCAGGAGGGAGAGGTGGCGGTCGGGGCGGGGCCAGGTGGAGGCGGCGAATGCAGTGGAAGGCTCCGGAGGGGAGAGGTGGCGCGGGAGGTGGCGGTGACGATAGCAGCGGGGCGGTGATGGCGTCGGCTGCGTGACGCGAAGAGAAGAACGGGGGAGGGAGGAAGAAAGGAGAAGGTGGAAGGAGGAAGAAGGCGCCTCCGGCTGAGAAGAAACGGAATTCCGAAAGAGGAAAGCGGAAAATCGGCTGGAGTTTCCAAAAACAAAAAGATTTCAAATTTGAACCAAAAGTTTCGAAATTTTTCAGATATTCAAATTTCGGACTGTTTCATAGCCTTTGCCAGGAACTTAACGACCCAACAAATGCTTGGATCACGGGTTGATGTGTTCCCTAGAAAATACAAGCGTTTGATTCTGGTAGTGTGTGCGGTTATTGTTTGGACGATCTGGAAGACAAGAAGTGCTTCCTGCTTGCAGTAACAAAAGACCTGAAGACCCCGCTGCCTTGGTGTTTTCTATGTGGTCGTGGCTTGACGGCTGGACGATTTCGCAGAAAAAACAACAGGCTGTGACGATGAGAATCGCAATGTGATCACTCCTGCTGCTGCTGCTTTTTTTTTTTTCTCTCTCTCTCTCTTTTCTTGTCAAGCCCATGAGACTTGGTAACTCCGATTGGGTTATCTGGTGTGAAGGTTCTGTTCTGATTCACCTTGTAATGTATGTGTGTTGAGTGAGTTAGCACAGGCGTGGAGTTGTCTTTCTGTTTACTTCTGGTGCGAACATCCAATAGAATTGTAAAATTCTCGGTTTTGTTAATGAAATCGGTCAGGGTTATGCCCTTACCGCTTTCGGTGAAAAAATAAAAATAAAAATAAAAATAATCGTCAGCCTTCCGACATGTGCTGCTTGGCTTGGCTTGGCTTGGCTCTGCACCAGAATATATGGAGTACTACTCCTTCCGTCCTTTTTACTTGATATTTTTTTTTTCATCACGGTTGGGCAGATCTAATTACTTTTTATAGCTACATTAAAATATACTAATAAAATACTAATATTATTATTTAATGATAAATCTAATGATATAAATTTTTTTTAAAACCAATTTAGACAGGAGGTGAGTATAACGCAAGCTGCTTAGCTCGATATTTAGACGTACCTGTTTAGCTTCTTAAATTTCAAGATTTCACGTGGCTCCAGCAGGTCAACTACAACTATCGATTCGATGTAGTGTGCTACTCTGTCCCTGTCCACTGTCAGCCGTGAACCGTACACGCATGCATGGCTAGTCATCTCAGGTAATTGATGTCGATCATATACACGGCCGATATACCTGCATCTATCTACTCCACTTGCCGTCGATCTACGCACCGTACGTGACATGGTAACATGGCATTGCCGAAGAGTACTTGCGGCGAAACTGTACATGTTTTTTTTCCGGCAACATTTGCGTGTCGATCGATCGATGGATCCACCAACTCGTTATGCATCCAGGACTGTACTGTACAAATCTACGATTACCGTTGTGTATAGCGGTGCGTTGCACAGTACGAGTACTGGTACGGTCGGGCCATATACGGATCATCAAAATATTTTTCAAATCTTTATCTCACTGTCTGATCTAGAATGGTTTATTTCAAACAAGCAAACACATGAATAACTATTTTCTTAAATAATCTCGTACACGTGCGATTTGGTATCAGCAACCAAACATGCACGCACCGGTGCGGTGCGGTTGCTCGTTCATGGAAGCGTGCATTGCGTTGCGTTGCATGCAACCGCACCGATGGACAAGTACGTACGGCTCGATGGTAGGCGATGTACGTTATTCTATATATTGATCATCTCTTCATCGAGCCCAAATCAAAAGGTAGCTAGCTAGGCATGCAGATCAAAACAACTGTTGGATCGGCCCGTGCGAATGTTCCCCAGCAGTGCCTGTACCTAGCTACCTACCTAGCTGCGTCGTGTTCGTGCATATATATACATTGCACGCATGATCGAATTATGGTCTTATGATTCGCTTCACCGTGCGTGCATGCGCGTCCATTCCAGGATGGATTTATAAGGCCGGTTTACTCAGATTTATTTTTATCTAATTAATTTTTTTTTGTATTTGTAACCGCCACCTACGTTTACTTTTGTCTGATTTAGAATTTTCTTTATGCCTCAATACATAAACTTTAGTATCCATTGGATCAAATTCTTACGGCTAAGAAATGTGACTGATGGATAAATTTTTTTTAATCATCTGAAACATAGACGCTCCTTATTCGTGTATAATCACCGGTTATTATACTCCGCTCATGTAGCGGCCGGCAAAACTAGTGTAGTTCTTCTCTCCCGGTGGTTAGAACAAGTTAGCGACAAGGTATTACCGACAGAGTGATGTCCAACAAGACGAGGGGGACTACATGCAAAAAAAATAACATGCGGAAAATGTTGGATTTGCAGTAGTGAACAATTGCAATAACTGCAATGGTTAATGTACACCGATAATATATACTGGTGGGGCCAAAATAAGTGGCATGGATTTTTCTCTTGACCACCGCTGATAAAATTTCTAGGATTTCTCTCCTTTCCAAGGATCAGTGTAGGAATTTCCAGACCTAAGAGCAAACGAGGTGCCTGTGTTACAGTATATGTGCATGGTGACAATATATATTGCCTATATCTATTCGCTCCGAGTCTCTAGTTAATTAGTTTGCCCATGAGAAAGAAAAGGGGAAACATTGATAACTTCATGCCGGCATTGAAAATAGTTGAGTAACTGCATCGTGCGCGTGCTCACGGTGACTGTGTGATCTCATCGGACCGTTGGACCATGAGGTATATATGGTTACGGTCAGCCTGGTCCGTAGATATGCATGTCTTAGCCAGAACTACAAGCTAGCTAGGGAAGGGACCAGCGGCTGATCAGATCGAAGAAGAAGCATGCATGGGGGCCCAGGTAACTAACAGGTAACCAACCAACCAACACTACTATATAAAATTTCTTCAAAGATGGTTAAAAAACAACATCATATATGGTTTTATGAGTCGTTTGAGTTTATAAGTAAGTAATGATATGAGATCATCACAGACGGTTTTTTAATCGTTTGTGAAAAAAAACTACCATAGGTGGTTCTAAACAATAACCGTCTGTGATAGTCAATTATCACAAACGATTCTGGTTCAGAACCGTCTGTGAAAATAGACTATAAAAAACCCGTCTGTGATGGGTTTTTTATTGAAAAAAAATTCAAATTTAGAGCCAAACCAATCAAATGTTGGACAGTAGTTTCCATATGCTCTTTTGATAGTTTGCAAGAAGGTAATTAAAAGATGCCCTCTCTCAATCAATCAATGGCTCACTCTCTGACGAGGACGAGGTCGAGTAGAGGCGTCCATTTTGAACCGAATCGGCCTCCCTTGTCGACCACAGATGGGAGTCCCTACTGAGAACGAAATCTGACAAGATGGAGCGGACAAAATTAGAGTGTGAATGAAACCTGAATGGGAATTTGGGGGCAAAACTTTGTGTTCACCTGAGGCCAAGATGGGGGATCTGGCGGTACTTGTCGAGCCACAGCGCCCCGCTCACCGGAGGCACCGTGAAACAGCAGGCTGCAGACGCGTGTCGGCCTCCTGCGGCAGATTTGGAGCTCCTGCGCGTCCCTCCTCCTCCTCGTCGTCGTCGGCTGCGTCTCCTCACTGAACCGCGTCGAGGAATCGATGGAGGTCGCTGCTGCTCGGCGTGGAGAGGGGAGAGGGAGAGACTAATGGAAGACAAGGCATGGGTGAGTATAATATATAAGGATAGCGCTAAAACATTTTGCCTCCCGCGCAAATGTTCAAAAAATTTTGCGAATCACAGATGGTTTCAAACAAAAATCGTCTATGATGAGCTAATATCACAGACGATTCATATTTTAAAATTGTTTGTGACTCCGTGATTTTACCATGATTTGGAATGGCTAACTCTGTGATTTTACCATGACTTAAAATGCCTAACTATCCGATTTTACCCATCTGTGATACTTCGCAGATCTTAATACGAACCGTCTGTGATAAGTCTCATCACAGACGGTTCTTAGCGTATCCAGTAATAGAAACCGCCGCGCTGTTAAAACCATCTGTGATTACCATTAACACTAATGGTTTTGGAAAATAAGAACCGTTTGTTATAAATATCTCATCATAGACGATTTTTAGCGTATCCAGTAATAGAGATAGTCAAACAGGTAAAATTATCTATAATTACCATTGATACTAACCGTTTTGAAAAACCGTCTGTAACGAATCGTTCGGTACTAATCTTTCTGTAGTAGCGTCGGCACAACGCTAAAGTGAAGTTGTGAACTACTGTCGTACAAGGTTGGTGTCAATTACTCTGTGCATGCATCCAACTCTCTTTTGTCTGTGATCAGGCTCCCAATGGTTGACGAGACGTAGGAAGAACTGTAAGAGAATCGTTTAGTTTCTATAGAGGTATAGCGGATTCGGTCCGTGCCACATGCACGTCAAATAATCAATTGACGAGGCACCAACCAGCCTACTACACTGAATGGTGCACCACACGTCCACACCAGTATTAACACGTATAGCACTACTAGCTAAGCGTGTAACAATACGTTTAAGAATATTAGTAGTACTTGTCAGGTGGAGCATGTCGTCCTGTGCTGATTAATTCAAAGACAAATTAAAGAGATGCGTCTAATTAAAATTAAATAGCATTTCTTTCGGGGACCCCCCCAAAAAAAAAGAAGCAAGAATATTCTGCTCTTGTCATTCAATTCATACAGCTAGCACGCCGGCCAGGCGTACATGTCCATCGATCCACGGCTAAATCCCACTGAGGCGTAATGGAGCGAGCGAGCGAGTGCTGGCCGGCTTGACGGCGACAAGGAGGATGAGCAGTTGAGCCAATGGTTGGACGCCCATGTATGATTTGAGAGGTGGCACCTCATCATCAGTCGCGCTCAGCTCCTCTCTGTGAGGCGCCCCCCCTCTCAAGCCCCTCCTCCTGTGATCCTGTCTATCCGTCTCCTCGCGGTCTTCTCGTTGCTTCAGTTCATCTGTGACTCTAATGCTAGCTTTTGACGAAGGAGCCAGTAGAAGAGGGAGGACAGCCCCACCATGCATGTTCCAACTTGAAGTCAGTGGTGAGAGCATATCAAATGGGTAGCAGATATATGGTGTAAGCAACACTAAATACTTTTGCCTGGTTTTCTATCGTGGGGGCCGGGTGAACTATCAATTTGCTGAGCTCTGTTAGTTCTCCGGTCTAACCGCCCCTTAGAAGAGGGTTTTTCTGTGGAGGGTAAAATGTGGGTTTGCTGTAGGAGTAGTAAGAAATTGGAGAAATACAGCTATTTAACCCGCTCCATAAAAGGGGGTAAAATGTGGGCTTGCTATAGGAGTAGTAAGAGATTGGGGAAATACAGCTATTTAACATTTTGCATTGTTGACAACGAGAGGCATCGATAACCCGGTGTAGCCTAGGTGAAGCAGAAACCGCTATCGCCGATGGTTTATCCAAGAAACCAGCGTTTAGAGGAAGTTAAGCCCCTTGCAAACAGCACAGGAGCTTCCCCGGACACCTCAGAAGCAGGACGATCAACTACTACTGACTTCCCAAGTTGTATGGGCATCTCCAAAAAGATAGAAACGGACAGGCATGGCGCGGGTACGCAGCAGCCGCACTGCAGGCTCTCAGCTGGCGTGTGTTGCCTCGCTTTGCCGCTGCCATTTCCCTGTTCGCCCTGACTACCAACGCGTGCATATACACACACACACCAAACAAACATCACTACTTCAGAAAAGCTCATCACAGACGGTTCGTAACAGTCATTACAGACGGTTTTTGAACCGTCTAAAATTTTATGTCTGTGATAACAGACGGTTATCACAGACGGTTGAAAAACCGTCTGTGATACTACAGAATCACAAACGGTTCGTGGTTGGAACCGTCTGTGATAAGTCTTTAGACCTAATTAATTTTTATCGTATTTTCAGCTAGCCTCAGGAATTGCTAGCCATGCCCTCTGAAAAGTAGCAAGCAGAAATATATCACAGATTAAATCATGTAGGTTGTCCGATCTTTCGTGGTGGAACAGCGGTAAAAGTACAGTAACACTCCGGCGGTCATGTAGTAACATGATGTCTTTCATGCAGTAACACTCATGCGGGAGCGTAGTAACACAATGTCTTTCTTGCAGTAAAACAAGCTTGATAACATAGTTGAATCACACTAGATCAGTAAGAACCGAAGTAGAAGCGACCAGTCGTAGCCTTCCGAACAGTGAACGAAGGATCGATCGTGAGGCGCCCCCCCCTCTCAAGCCCCTCCTCCTCCTGTGATCCTGTCTATCCGTCTCCTCGCGGTCTTCTCGTTGCTTCAGTTCATCTGTGACTCTAATGCCTAGCTTTTGACGAAGGAGCCAGTAGAAGAGGGAGGACAACCCCACCATGCATGTTCCAACTTGAAGTCAGTGGTGAGAGCATATCAAATGGGTAGCAGATATATGGTGTAAGCAACACTAACCACTTTTGCCTGGTTTTCTATCGTGGGGGCCGGGTGAACTATCAATTTGCTGAGCTCCGTTGGTTCTTCGGTCTAACCGTCCCTTAAAAGGGGGTCTTTCTGTGAGGGGTAAAATGTGGGCTTGCTATATAAGTAGTAAGAGATTGGAGAAATACAGCTATTTAACCCGTCCCATAAAAGAGGGTCTTTCTGTGGGGGGTAAAATGTGGGCTTGCTACAGGAGTAGTAAGAGATTGGGGAAATACAGCTATTTAACCTTTTGCATTGTTGACAACGAGAGGCATCGATAACCCGGTGTAGCCTAGGTGAAGCAGAAACCGCTATCGCCGATGGTTTATCCAAGAAACCAGCGTTTAGAGGAAGTTAAGCCCCTTGCAAACAGCACAGGAGCTTCCCCGGACACCTCAGAACCAGGACGATCGACTACTACTGACTTCCCAAGTTGTATGGGCATCTCCAAAAAGATAGAAACGGACAGGCATGGCGCGGTATGCGGCGGCAGACTGCACCCTCACGGTGGCGTGTGTTGCCTCGCTTTGCCGCTGCCATTTCCCTGTTCGCCCTGACTACCAACGCGTGCATATACACACACCAAACAAACATGTACAGTGCTGAGAGCCGAGCTCTGGCGTATTTCAAGTACGATCTTAGTGCTCTAGTGTCTACTTCCTGCTTATTCTGATTCATGACTTGTGTAATGGAGGTTCTCAAATCAATCCAAGCAAGTTTTCCTCGAGAAGAGTTATCTCTTGTTCTTGCTTTATTTTTTACGTCCTTTGTGATTTTGCTTGTTCATTTGGTTTTCTTGGTGTTCATGTTGTGATCTAATTTTCTAAGACACGTGATAATACATCTAGAATCATCTTAATCATCATCCACATACAAGTAAGTTTTTGGGTCAAAGTTTGAGTTTTTTTCGGTTCTTATGTCTTCTTGACCTTTTATAAGAAATTCATGGAACCTTGGTTTTGATAATCCTGATCATTGATTGGAATAATTTCTTGGCCTTCTTGATGAGCTATGTTTGAAGTTTCAGAGGATTCTTGAACTATAGTCCAGGCTCCAGAGATCAAAAAAAATTACCACTGGCGGTCAGACCGGCCAACAACAGCGGTAAGATCGGTCTCAGTGAGGTTTTGGTGATTTTGGTCTTTGTGTCTCTGGGGTTCATAGGTTTCAACGCAAGACTTACGTTGTGCTTATGTTCTCTGATCTTCGTAGCTTCCATAACTATTGAGGAGAAGAAGTTGGAATTGATCGAGGTTCGAAAAAGAGTATTGCTCCTATTCACCCCCCGCCCCCTCTAGTCGCTGTTCTAGTCCAACAAGATGGATTTATTCATGGAAATTTCATGACTCATGCATACTCACATGCAGTACATATGTGCGTACTCTTCACTACTACACAAAAAGTACATCACAGACGGTTCGAAACAGTTATCACAGATGGTTTTTGAACCATTTGAATTTTTATGTCTGTGACGCATACAATTTTTAGTTGAAACCGTCTGTGAAGGGCCACTATCACAGACAGTTTCAACTAAGAACCATCTGTGATGGACCAATATCACAAACGGTTATATTTATTAACTGTTGTGATGTCATACATATCACAAACAGTTAGTAAACAGAACCGTCTGTGATATACTACGTGTCACAGACGGTTCTTGGTTGAATCTGTCTGTGATAGTGGCCCTCCACAGACGTTTTTTTATTGAAACCGTCTGTGATAGTACCGTTTCCAGACGGTTCCAACCAAAAACCGTCTGTGATAGTTCTTTATACCTATTTTTTTAAATTTTCGGCTAGCCTCAGGAATTACTAGCCACGCCATCTGAAAAATAGCAAGCAGAAAACAGATACATCACAGATGAATCAATTGTTGACAACTCAAAGTGATCATTTAAAACTCAAAATCAATTACAAAAGATCATGTTCAAGTATTGTCGCTAGATTTACAATTGAATTACAACTACTTAAAGTGATCAATTACAATTGAATCAATAGTTTCAAGGTCGTTCAGCGGTGTCGACAAAGTGAAACTCTCCGTCGGCGTTAACGATCTCCGTCTTGATGAAGGCGCAGAGCGCCCTTCGAACCTCTGAGACCTCTTTCATAACGAGTGCATCTAAATCTATGTTCAAGCCCTGTCGCTAGCAGGAGTAAAGTAGTATATATATATATATATATATATATATATATATATATATATATATATATATATATATAATTAATAAATAATTATTGCGAGATTGACAAACCTCGTGATCATTCATCTTAGCACTCATCATTTGCCTCATATGATGGCAAACGTAGAATGCCATAGGTGATCTTGTTTTTGCTAGCTGCACTGCAAAAATAGAATTACATATATAGGTACAGTCAATTCGAGACGCATTATTATGAAGTATGATATAGGATTATTGTATTTTAGCGCGTACTAGAGATCACGTCCTGTGTTGCAGTGTGGCGCTCGATCCGTTGTATAGCCCTCCCTCGGCAACATAGGTGATGAATGACCTGCATGATTCCAAAAAGTTATTCTCGGCCATTTGAAAAGAAGGGAGACTACAATAGAGTTATGTATGGAGGAAATAAGCATACCTGTCGAGTATTCATTTCACAAGGGTGAAGTCATGATTTTTGTTGAGTAGGGAATCAAGGTATATTATCTTATTACTCTTTGGTATAATGACTAAAAGGATCCAGTGGAACGTACTCATGCATATCGCTATAGTCATAAGCCTAAGTTCGTGCTGCGTATAAAGTACAAATGAAATTTGTATAGCAAGTAGTGAAGTACTTACTTCTGGTTGTAAGGCACTATTCGGTATGCGGACAATTTCGATATTCCTCTGCCATCTCACTTACGTACCACTTTAATCGAAGATCCAGACGCATTCGGCAACATCAATGACGGTGGCGAAGACAATGCCTCTGCCATCTCGCTTGCTTGCTATATATATAAGTTACATACGCAATGAACTAAAATTTTATGGATTGCAAGTTGATATTTTATACATAAAAAATAGAAGTTACCCAACCAATTAACTAAAATTGCCTTGTAAACACATTAATTACATAAACAAATAGAAGTTACCCATTGAACTTAAATATATGATACGTAGTAAAGAAAATATATGACATTGCACAAAAAGCTGCAAATGACATAGTTTCGTCGATTCACCTGTGGCCTTAGAGGTCAGCCAAGAATAGCAGAGCTAGCCCGAGTATAGGGAGAAGCATGTTTGGATAGGTGTTTACAAGAGTTTATTCATAGATAGCCAGATATAAGAAAGAATAGATGTATGATAGGTATAATAGAGCTCATAGGCAACTATACAAGCATGACATAAAGTAGCAGCGTGAAGCATAGAATAGACATCTGTTTTTTAGACATAGACCAGGGCTACTAAAGCTAGCTACTAAGTAATGCAAGAAATAGATTTTCTGGTATATGTGTTTGAATATGAATAACCATGCGGTTGTGTGATAAGTCAGTCAAGATAGGGTTTACCGGCACGAGGAGCAGAGACGTACCTGGGAGGTGGCTTCGGATGGGGGAGACTACCTTGGGAGGTGGCTTCGGGGGAGGAAGGGGGAGGAGGAGGCCGAGTGGTGTCGAGGTCGGGGAGGCGGGGAGTAGCAGGGGCATCGGGTTCGGGGAGAGAGGGGGTCGCCGACTCGTCGTCGGTCGGGCAGCAAGTCGACGTCGAGGAGGAGGCTTCGGGCGTCGGGGAGTAGGTCGGAGGCAAACGAGCGGGCTAAGGCACTAGGGAGGTGAAGGGGCGAGAGTAAGGCAGAGTGACGAGTAAGGGTGCACAAACCTTATCGATTCCCTCTTAAATAAAGGGATATCACAGACGGTTCTATTATAGAACCATCCGTGATATGTCATCACAGACGGTTGTATTTAGGAACCGTCTGTGATAGGTCCATATCACAGATGGTTCCAAGAAAACCGTCTGTGATTTATGTTATCACAGACGGTTCCAAAGGAACCGTATGTCATGAGGCGTCTTCTATAGACTATTTTGTAGTAGTGCTTGTTGATACAGATCAAACCTCAAGATGAGATTAAATCATGTAGGTTGTCCGATCTTTCGTGGTGGAACGGCGGTAAAAGTACAGTAACACTCCGGCGGTTGTGTAGTAACATGATGTCCTTCATGCAGTAACACTCATGCGGGAGCGTAGTAAGACAATGTCTTTCTTGCAGTAAAACAAGCTTGATAACATGGTTGAATCACACTAGATCAGTAAGAACCGAAGTAGAAGCGACCAGTCGCAGCCTTCCGAACTGTGAACGAAGGATCGATCACAGATTAGAAGATTGAATTGTATAGATTCCGATATATGGTTTTGGTAGCTTGGAACCGAAACCCTAGGTAGAATTCATAAATCCACGTACACCACAGCATATGAACGAAATATATACGATCAATTGATCCAGTGGATGAAAACTGACACAATAGTCGAATCTCACGTGCCCGAAGAAGAACCCTCAATGAATTCCTCGAGAACACTCACATGGAATTAACTAATGCAAACCGACTATAATACTCGTATGTGCCACTTTAACTTGGTGGTTATGTTGGCTAGACGCTGGACCCTATCCAAGATCTTGTAAAGGAAGGATATTATGTAGAGAAAATAGAATGCAAGCACCGATCTTGTAGCCCCACGTGTAGCAAGAAATCTTGATTTGTTGCCTCCTAATCCATGATGCTTCCTTATCTCTTGTTCTCGTATCAAATAAGAAATCACATTCATTTTTGAAGAAATCCAACTTGATCTCGTTTTATTCCTGTATAGCAACTTCCCATAATTGCAATTTAGCTTCTTGGTTGAAAACGTGCCCAAGAATTAAATTCAGAAACTTAATTAGTAGTCGTGGCCCGCGTCACTAGTTACCGCAACTAAGTACTGGATTAAGCTCATTATGGGCACGACACGAGATTCTTCGGCCCCCTTCGCTTTCCCCACACCATTTATGTCTTCTCGCCGTACGTACGTATGTAATATATGCATGCATTTCCCGGCCAGTACCTAGTAGTTTGACATGTTAACGTGGTGCATGGTAATAAACAGTTTTATTCATGTGTTAGTAAGTAGGAGTTACAATCTCATCTCAGTCAATATTCTTTACAGCACAAGTGTTCGCACGCATGGTCATCTCAGGAATGTAGCTAGTTATCAGGACCTTGTAGAAAACAAGCAGCCTCACCAACCAACTCAAATCTCAACATGTCTCAAACATCTAAGAAATGTCTCTAGAGAATCAAAAGTGTCTCAAATAGCGTCTCTACAAAAAAGGACGGTTTAACAAGTGTATGGTAAAATGTGTCTGCACGATTTTAGTTTTGACAATTTACAAAATGCCTAACACGCGAAATGTATTTACACATATGGCATCGTTGTCGCACGCTACTGTGCGGCAACACCTCCCCCGCTGCCACATAGTTGTTGCCGCAGCCGTGCGGCAACGGCCTACATGCCGCCACGTGTCTCGGCCACGGGTTCAGTTGAAATTTACACGAATTTAAAAAATATAGCAAATGAATTTAAATAATTATAAAATTTTATGTAGAGAAATTATACTGTGTCGAGAGGTTCCACATAAAATTTTATAATTGTTTGAAGTCATTTGCTTTATTTCACAATTCGTGCAAATTTCAGCCGATCTGTGGCAAGACACGTGGTGACCTGTCGGCCGTTGCCGCACAGCCACCGTGCAGCAACATCCCACAGGCCGCCACGTGTCTTGGCCACATGTTCGACTGAAATTTGCACGATTTTTAAAATATAGAAAATAACTTTAAAAAATTATGAAATTGTATGTGGAGCAGGTACACTTTGTCGGAAGGTTCCACATAATTTTTTATATATTTTTGAAATCATTTACTATATTTTACAATTTATACTAATTTTAGTCGAACCCATGGCCGAGACACGTGGCGGCCTATGGCCCGTTGGGAACGGTTGCCACACGATCGTCGTGCGGCAACGGCCTACGTGGCAGGGGGGGGGAGAGGGGGAGCTACGTGATGACGAGGGAGGCGTTGCCGTACGAAAACAGTGCTATTTGTGCACATGTATACATTTCGCACATGGTTAATCCTGCAAATATGGGTTGAAAAAAGTGTTATATTAGCCAAAAATTCTTCGTGCATGTAGTACGTACATCCATACATATAATTGAGTTCACGCATGTAGCACTAGTTACGTACTCTTCGATCGGGTATTGTTTTGGACTATATATGGTTCAACAGTGAACTCGGTTCATCTTACGTACTACATAATGATGTAATTCTAGCTCCTTTTCGGACGGCTGAAAACTATCAAGGAAAAAAGCAACACTGCCTTAGCTTACAATTAAAGGACTAGTATATTATATATAGTATATATATATATATATATATATATATATATATATATATATATATATATATATATATATATATATGTATAAAAGAGTAAATAGTAAGTAAGCATATCTAGTTAGCAATATGCGGGTGGAACTAGGATAGAGCTCGAGTAAATTCAATATCTCACCAGTAGGTAGCATCCTGGATCGAGTAGATGGAGTTAGCTAGGGTTGCAACTTTTGGTGCAGCCGACGGCCGGCAGAGTTGGGGGGCCCGATCGATTCCCTCTGATTTCAATGCGGTGTACAAGCACAGCCACGATGATGCGATGTTTGATCGATGCATCTTAATTTCCTCACTAATCATTTCTAGTATTCCACTCAGCCACATGATTTATGCTGCTGATCCGCCAAAAGCTTCAATGCGTGGGCCATGAGACCATGACACTCAACTTTGGACATTTTCTACCATTTGTCCTTTGATCTCTAAGCTAACGTATAATGGGTTTACATCGGTTGTTTATAATCTCTACTACGTAGGATTTAAGTTGATGTGAATGAAAGAGAATAAAGAGTGAGAAATATGTTATCTATAATGCTATAGCCGGCTGTATCACCAGAATTAAGGAGAAAATATCTTAGGTTTATAGAAGCATTAAAAGATTATGTCATCTATAAAGACAAGTGAAAAGATAACCTATTGTATGAGTTGTTTACAGATGATACGGAGAGTTGATACAGACGTCAGCTGTTCTGTAACGTTGTATATGCCTTGAGGCCATATTTAGATCCTATGATTTTTTTTTTTTAAATTCATGCGCGGAAACTAAACGATCTTCTGTTGATTTCTACAAAAAATTCATGCGTTCCGAACCGGGCCTAAAAATCTAAAATCGTGTAGGATCCCATGTGTTCGATGGGAGTTAAAGGCCGAAGGCCCCCCTCGGGAGGCGCGTCCACCGTGGCGTGGACGTGACCGGCACGACGTCCAAGATAAGCTAACGATCGACTGATCCCAATTCTGCCGCCTGCAAAGCGCAAAAGGAGATTCGGTAAAGGGATTGATGAAAGCGTGACTGCTAGCTGTGTACGTACGTGGAATTTCCGGAATGAACGCAGGAGACGCATGCAGCAGCAGCAGCAGCAGCAGGAGGAGGAGATCCCGATAAAGAGACGGCTCCTGGGCCTCCCTGTCGCCTCGTCTCGCATTGCATTGCCAGTTAATTTGGCGTTGCATTGCATTGCGTTGCGTTTCCCCCGTTCCGTCCTGCTCCTGCTCTAAATTAAAACTAACTTCACATATAACCAAGTTAGTGTAGGAAAAAGTTACCCTAATATTGCCAACTGATTGGGCCATTTTAGTTGTAAGTAAGTCGTAATACTAATGCCGCAAGCCCAGCTGTCCAGGTCCATCAGTTTTATTGGATCATTCATGCCTCAGCCCATCCATTTGGCCCATGGACGTCGTGATGCTAACATAGCTTTTGATCTCATACGCAGGAGTAACCTGACAACGTTTACCCAACAAGCAGGGGGCGTTTCGTTCGGTATTTTGGGTAAATACGGTTCGATAAATACAGTATATACGGTTTGGTTAGTTCAGTAAATATAGTGCTACATCAATTTTAGATCATGATCAGTGTAAAAACAACACTATTTCAAATCCAAAAATTCATATAACTTTTGATTCGTAGATCCAAAAGACTTGAAACTTGAACCAAGGCTGGGCCATGATCTTAGGAACCTATCCCAACAGAAAATCTAAAAGAACTTGAGAGAATTTGAATCTTTTGGTTTGTGAAACTCCGCTGCACCAAAATCGGATCAAAACTAAAAATTGAGTCAACTCTCAAACCAAAGCTCCAAATGACTTGAAATTTGGTATGCACCATCTCTAGAATGTCAAGAACCTATTCCACTCAACGATCGAGAAAATCGTTGCCAAAGTTATGATATTTCTCTGTTTGAGGGAAAGTTACACAAAAGCGGGGCAAAAATCAAAGATGGTGAATATGACTTACTCTTGGATGTATGATGGCCAAAATGACTCTAGATATGTTCTCATATATCACAGCAAGCAAAAATACCAAAGAAATCGAGGTAAAAACAGTTGAATCAAGAAATCACTCGGAGAGGCCAAAAAGAGCAAAAGCCGGGTTTCTTCATGAATCTTACTATGAAAGTGGCTAGATGGGTGGAGATTGATTTCCAGAGGTTATCTCCATCTCTTAAATGTCCTTAGCACAACAAGATTAAGAAGGGAAGAGAGATAGGGGAAAACCAACCAAATCAAGAGAAAATCAATCAACACAAAAGAGATTCATAGAGATGAACAAAGATTGATGTATTTCTACTTGAGGATGAGGGTTTTACAGCCACTCCACTTGGTGGTCAAGAGAGCATACCATAGCTCTCAACTTCTCTAAAACCCTAACCCTATAACTCATGAACCCTAGGTCTCAGAAGAGGATGACGGGATGGATGACCACAAGTCTCCATCCCAACCCCTTAAATAGATGGGCTAACCAGTCACATCTAACTCTTGGTGGATATTATCCACTTAGCATAATGGGGGAAACCCGATACTCACACTCTACTCTTATGCAAGCTTTTCAAAGCGCATAAGTCCGAATCCGCTAAGTCCTTAGCCTTGATCCAGCTTGATCATACCAGCTTCTCCATGACCTAAACCGCCTTTCCAAACGCCGCTCAAGAGTCGTGGTTTTTTACCGAAGCAGTTTCCAGTATTTTGGTCAAACTACCAAAATACGCTTCATTGATCCGGTCTTCTCCATCCATTGCAAGCAATCGCCATGCTTGCCACGTGTAGATGCACCACTGGCTTGCCGCGCGTTGGCAAGTCTCTCCCGTTCTGGTTCCACCGGACCACGTCTCACTTGGACCGACCAAGACATATGTTGCAATCCCACCGTTCGAACTCCCCTTCAACATGTCCCACCTTTTCTCGTGCTATGCTTGAGATCACCACCTCACCCGGCATCCTCGATCGTTTTGGGTCTCAGCTTAGTCTCGATACTTGCTGTTGACCGTGGTTGACTACAGGTGACCGTTTACATCCAAAGACAAAGAAATCGTTTTCGAACACAAGCTCTTCACAATTTGACCCACATTAGTAGAACATGTTTAATGCAACCTATAAACTCTGATAAATTTACAAATCAATTTTTCGACCTTCCCAAATTGCAATGGTTTCAACACAAAATAATCCAGAACTCTCTCACATGGTCCTCCACATTTCGATATCGGTAAATCCTAGTTTATTTCGATGCGGTATCAGTAAATACCATATTTACCAAAATTGACACGCCGCGTTGCGGCAAGTGCCCGGCCGGCCAGTACCCAGTGGCATCCGGCAGCAGTACTGCCTACTGACTCATTCTGAAAACCATAAATCCATTTCATCATACAACAAAGATATACTATGAGTACAAATATATCACAGCACAGTAACATTTGTCTTGACAGAAATAAATAGTTCTAGCAGAGCATTTTATTCCTAAAATTGACACCTTGAAACGAGGACCAACAATTTTGAGTTCTCACTTCACAAAATTAGCTGCAGCAGGCTTGCCTTCACATATATCAGGAGACTGGAGTTAGGAGATAGGACCAACTCGAGTCTACCCAGGGGCGGAACTAGAACGAAAATGATCGGAGTTCACTACGTCACCATACATATAACATCATATATAATTTTCAAGTAACAATGTACTAAATAGTAATTTATGTGGTAAATATTGGCAAAATGCATCATCCAGTCAGAGGTTAGGCTGAACCGAGGTGCATAACTTTTTAACCAGAGGGTGCACGCATAGTATATATGAAGTAATCTCTGCTAGATTTTTATTTTGACCTGGTGTCCAAGTGCATGCACTGATGCATATGCAGTCATGCACCAGCGGCCAGTTCAGTTGAGTGCGGGATGAGAGAGATGTGGAATTGGGGCCACTGGCTGGGCTGACTGGTGGATGGGCCAAGCTCGTATGATGAAATGGGGCCGCTGGCTGGTGGATGCACCGTGCACCCGAGCCAGAGCTATGAGTGGTAATTGCGATTTCGGGTTTTCCGGTTGTAAAAACCGAACTCCCAGATCTGATTTCTGTATTTCGTATACCGGTCAAACCGAGTTGGCCGACACAATTCGGTAGTTTTAGTACAGTATAAAAATGAACAACCTACATAGTGTGAGATTATATGACTACTACATAGGTTCGCCACTGAAGCTGAACACCGATTGTGTCTATGGTTGGGGGCAAGAGTGGAGCCAGTGATAAGCCATGCCTCAGGCTGGACCGACTCTTTTTAGTCTAAGTCTTCTATTTTTTTGAATTTTTGGCAATTTCTTAAGTAGACTTTCATGGATGGTTGATTCTATCCCTCAGACTATAGCCTACAAATCCCGAAGCCTAGATCCGCCCCTGGTCGGGAGGCCGGGGCTGTGTCATCGGGGATTACATGGGGTGAGGTCGTCTGCGCCGGAAGATGCTAACTCGGGCGGAGGCGGAGGCGGAGGCATGTATCCAGGGTCTAAGGATGACTGCGGAGCAAGGCATGGTGAAAAATTATCGATGAAAGTGAAACTGACGCCTTGGTCCTGAAGCAAGCGATACGCAGTTCGTGAAATTAAGCAGTCCTTAATCCCAATCACTGATGTTTATCGTGTTGAGTATGCGCCAAAAGTGTTATGACACAAAATAAAAACTGCACAGCAGTTATGCCCAATGTACAAACAGTTTTGTAACTGACACCCTTTGGTTTATTGGCAACTCTTCATCATGTATATATACATGTACAAAATCAGAATAAATATACTTTTGGTTTTCTCTCAATCACTTTATAATACGTTATCAGCACACAGAGAAAGCAACAAGAGGTAATGGCACTTTGTGACAATCACAAAAGCGCTTTTCTGCAGATTCTCGCTCTAGTTGATTCCCTACACAAGAACTTGCATGTTCTTCTTGCTCCTCTCCATGAGGAGCCTCCACCACCACGCCAGGCATCCACCACCATCATCGCCACCGGTCATGGTTCACAGCCGGCTCATCGTCGTCCATGGGCGACGCACGGCGTTTACCCACCGGCGAAGGCCCCACGCTATGGTCCTTACCGGCGACCGGCGCATGCCTCCGCAGCGGCCAACCGTCGTCCCGGTCTCCGGATCTGCAAACCAATACAAGCATCCTCCGCCAAGGATGAATTCTCATCCACATAAATCGAAAAAAAAAAGGCGCGCGCCGGCCCGGCCCGCGGCGCGGCCGCGCAAGATCCGGCCAAGCGCGGCCGGCCAAGCGCTGGCCGGCGCATTATGCGCCTGGCCCGGCCGGCCAGCAGCCGGCGGCGTAGCGGCGGCCGTACAGATCCGACAAGCGCCTCGACCACAGGCGCGGCCGGCATGATGGCGCCCCGGCCGGCATGCAGCAACAAGACGCCGGCCGGCCGGCCGGCTCGGCGCAAGGCCGACCCCGGCTTGTGGCATGGCCAATGGCCCGCTGGCTTCGGCCCTGCACAGAATGGCGGCCATGGCGCTCCTTCAGCACACGGCGTGGCGCTCCCATGGTGGCTAGGGTTTGGGAGTTAGGAAACCCTAACTCCCTTCCATTATATATATGGTCGTCTTTAAATGGGCTTCTACCAAATTAATCCCACCTCCCACTGGGCCAAAGGCCAAATGGGCTTCAGCCCAGGTTGTCACGATTTTGTATTTTCTCCCTGTATTTCATGGGAAATGCGAAATCTTTATTTTAAATAAATTTCTATTATAAATTTGCATTTCAGTCCCTACAGGATCTAAAAATTATGTAAATATTTAAATAGATGTGCATTCACATTTATATGTTTTACATATATAGGATTATTATTTTATTGTAATTTATTTGCAATACGCATTGCGATCATATTTAAATTTGCTATCTTTAGCAAAATTAAAATTCAAAAATTCCCATTTAATGAGTACCATTGTACTTAATAATTTGGAATTTTTTGCAAAATATTATACCTAACATAAATACCATAAAATCACAATTTATGGCCCTTTTTGCTACATTTTTTTTTGTACGCTATGCCATACAATAAATTGATGTTCACCACCAATATTGTGATTATACAGTATTATAAATATAACCACATGTTATATTTAATTTGGGTATATATATATATATTCATTTGGCATACAATACTCATATTGTTTTCCACATATTTTGCATTTTATTACAACAACACCATACACATTAATTTACCTCATGTAAATTAATTATTTATGGTGTACTTTTTATGTAGGTTTTAAATGGCTACCAAAGATTTTGAGCCACTCGCTATCGATGGTACCAATTACCCTACATGGGCTATGGACTTAAAGATCAACCTCACCACACGTGGGTTGGAAAGGGTGATATTTAATCCTCCCGCAGATCAAATTCCTCCGGATATTGTGAAATATTCCGTTTTAAACATAATACTAATCACATACATCCAGATTTAAAGGCGGAATATCCGTATGAGGAGAATCCACTTACTTTATGGATAGCCCTCAAAATAGATATGAACAATGAAAGTCATTATCTTACGAGGCTAATCATGAATGGGCACATCTTAGACTCCAAGATTTCAAAACAGTTGGAGACTATAACCATGCCCTTCATACTATTTGCTCCAAATTGCGTTTTTGTGAGAAGGAACCAACAGATGCGGATAAAATAGAGAAGACTCTCTCTACAATGCTCCCATCTGACAGGGTCCTACAGCAGCAATGGCGTGCTGCAAATTACCAAACTTATTTTGATCTTATGCATACTTTACTTCAGGCAGAAAAACATGCTGAACTTCTTTTAAAGAATAATCAAGAACGTCCCATCGAAATGCTCCACTTCACAAGTTCATGCTAATCAAAATAACAATAAGTTCAATGGTTCAAAAGACCATTCAAAGAACTTTAAAGGTAAACACAAACGCAACATGAAGCAAAAATCAAGTGGATTCAAGAAAGGTAAAGGCAATTTTGGTAAGAAAATTGACAAAAAGGAGATTTGTCAAAAGTGTGGTTGCTACAACCATCCTACCAAGAAATGCCGCACCCCGAAGCATCTTGTGAACCTCTACCTCCAGTCTTTGCCTCAAGGCAAGGATGCTCAACAGAAGCGATTTGAAGCACACTTCAATCTCACATCCAACGATGATGAAACCGGATGTTCTCAAAAGTTCATTCAAGAACTCAAAGACACATGCGCCTCTACAAAGAAGGATGATCTCATGTGCACCGAGGACACACTTGAAGAATTTCATTCTCACAACATGCTTGGAGATCTCAATTAGACTCCTAGTTCCATAGCTACTAAGTACTTTTATGTTGTAATATAAATAATGTTGTCATCTATATTGTAAGCTTGTATGCTACAATCATATATCGAACATATTCGATATTGCAAAATAAAGTTTGTATGTATTCTATATATTACTTCAAGAATTTCATTAAATTCTTTTCTTTGTGTATATAGATTTTGGAGTCAATCCAATGGAGGAGGAATTATGCCTTGTGGATAGCGGTACCACAAACTCTATACTTAGGGACACAAAATATTTCCTAACCCTTACAAGGAGAAAAGGAAATATTTTAACAATCATTGACGCGATGCAACGATAGTAGGCTCAGTCGCGCTTCTATCACTCTCCCTATGGGTACACAATTGGAGATTGAAGATGCACTCTTGTATCCCGATTCAACACGCACCCTACTTAGTTATAGAGATATCCGTCAGAATGGTTTTCATCTTGAAACCCAAAGTGACAACAAAAAGGAATATCTACTCTTAACCAAAAACAACGGATATGGCAAACAAGTACTAGAGAAAATTCCATCTTTAAACTCCGGATTGTACTATACATACATCAAATCCGTTCAACATATTATGTACAAAGTAATTTTCCAAAATACTAATACATTCCAAACATGGCATGATCGCCTTGGCCACCTGCATTGGAATGATGAGGAAAATTATTAGCAATTCTATTGGTCATACATATATCAAAACAAAATTTCCGAATCCTCAGATTTTGTGTGCACTTCTGTCTGTAACCTAAAATTGATTTTAAGACCCTCTTATCTTAAAATCAGAGCTGAACCACTTAAATTCCTTGAACGCATTCAAGGAGATATATGTGGTCCTATACAACCATTGTGTGGCTCATTCAGGTACTTCATGGTTCTCATTGATGCATCTACTAGATGGTCACATGTGTGTCTTTTATCCACACGAAACCATGCATTTGCTAAGTTAATTGGTGAAATCATCCAATTACGAGCACATCATCCTGAATATCGAATTCAATCAATTCGAATGGACAATGCTGCTGAATTTTCATCCTATGCCTTCAATGATTATTGTATGGCTCTTGGGATACAAGTTCAACACGCTGTTCCATATGTTCATACACAAAATGGTTTAGCAGAATCTCTTATCAAGAGAATCAAGCTCATTGCACGACCATTACTACAGAATTGCAACTTACCAACATCATGTTGGGGTCATGCAGTCTTACACGCTGCCGACTTAATACAATTGCGCCCAATCGCATATCATAGCACTTCCCCGCTACAATTAGTACGTGGAAATCCACCAGATATTTCCCATCTGCGAAAGTTCGGTTGCGCTACATACGTACCGATCTCACCACCGCAGCGTACCTCAATGGGACCGCACAGGAAACTTGGGATCTATATTGGGTATAAATCACCGTCAATAATAAAATACCTCGAACCCCTAACGGGGACACTTTCTGACGAGACGACGATTGCATATTCAATGAGGAGCATTTCCGGCATTAGGGAGACAATAAATACCAAATCGAATGCCGGAAATTAATTGGAATGTTCAAGGCATTCTGCCTCGCACTCCACGTACTACGTAGACCGAGCTTCAAGTTCAGAAATTATTCATTTGCAAAACATTGCAAATAATCGCGATGCATTTATCGATTATAAAGGTGTCACAAAATCCTATAACCTCGCGAAATGTGCACGAAAGAGTGGAGGTACCGAAAAATACCACTCAACTCCCGTTCAAAATAAGAGGGGGAGAAGTACGGCACAAATGGCGGATACAACTTCTAACAAGCGACAAAGGAAACAAAAGAATGTAAATGCAGATCAACCTCAAGTTGATAGACACCAAAGGATCCTTGAACCCGGATCAACAGGTGCACTCAATTACTGATCCTGGGACATCGAATACCCCGACTCAAATGTTTTGGGAAATAACATTGAGTCATCAGGGGTCCAAGAAATTTCTACTAACTATAATGATTCTGGAGAATCATATGATCGTAAGACTACAATTGTCGACATTTATTTCTCCACAACAATTGCAAACAACCTTCAAAATGATCCAGATCCTAAGACCATGGCAGAGTGCAAACAACGCTCGGACTGGAACCAATGGAAGGATGCAATTCAAGCGGAGTTAGCCTCGCTCAATAAAAGAAATGTATTCACTAATGTGATACATACACCTCCCAAAGTATTCCCTGTCGGTTTCAAATGGGTTTTCGTCCGCAAACGGAATGAAAACAATGAGGTGGTGAGATACAAAGCAAGGCTTGTAGCACAAGGGTTCACGCAGAGACCCGGCATTGATTACAATGAAACATATTCTCCAGTAATGAGTGGAATAACATTCCGATATTTAATCTCATTGGCAGTTAAAAATCATCTAGCTTTTCAGTTGATGGATGTAGTGACTGCATATCTTTATGGGTCACTCGATTCGGACATATACATGAAAGTTCCCGATGGAATTTCAATTCCGAATCCAAACGCAAATCGCAATATGTATTGTGTAAAGTTGAACAAGTCTTTATACGGCTTGAAACAGTCAGGTAGAATGTGGTACAACCGACTAAGTGAGTTCCTAACCAAAAAGGGATACTCCAACAATGATGATTGCCCATGTGTATTCATAAAAGATGCTCAACAGATTTTTGCATTATATCTGTATGTTGATGATCTTAATATCATTGGTAACACACAAGATATAGATGAAGCACGCAATCATCTTAAGACGGAATTTGAAATGAAGGATTTGGGTAAAACCAAATTTTGCTTAGGTATACAACTTGAGCACCTTCATACAGGCATTCTAGTACATCAATCAGCCTATGTCCAGAAAATATTGGAGAAATTCAATATGGACAAAGCATATCCATCGAAAACCCCCATGGTTGTTCGATCTCTAGACAGGAAAAAGATCCATTTAGACCCGAGATGTCAATGAAGAGATATTGGGACCCGAGGTTCCATATCTCGGTGCTATCGAGCGCTTATGTACCTTGCAAATTGCACCCGATCGGATATTGCATTTGCGGTAAACCTACTTGCTAGATACAGCGCTACTCCAACCAAAATACATTGGGTAGGAGTGAAGAATATCCTTAGATATCTTCAAGGCACTAAAGATCTCGGTCTATTCTTTCAAAAGAATAAAAATATGGATTTAATAGGATATACAGATGTTGGCTATTTATCGATCCCCATAATGCGGATCTCAAACAGGCTTTGTGTTTTTACACTGTGGAACAACCATCTCTTGAAGTCTTCAAATGCACTCTAGTGGCTACATCCACTAATCATTCGAAATAATTGCATTATATGAAGCATCACGTGAATGTGTATGGCTTCAGAATGATTAATCACATACAATATCATGTGATATAGGTGCTATTTCATCACCTACCATTATCTACGAAGATAATGTCGCTTATGCGTTGTTCAAATGCAAACGGGTTACATAAAGAGTAATATCACAAAACATATTGCACCTAAACTATTTTACCCACATGAATTGCAAGAAAGTGGGAAATCACTATTCGCAAACTAAGTCTTGTGATAACCTCGCAGACTTATTTACCAAGTCATTACCAACTTCCGCATTTCAAAAATGTGTTCATGGAATTGGTATGCGAAGACTACGTGATTTGCGTATGTCGGGGAGAAATCTCCTAAGACTCAACCCGCTCGGATAAAATATTGTACTCTTTTCCTTTATGAGTTTCTCATCAAGGTTTTTAATGAGGCAATATGACAACATAATCATTAATACATCTCTTTTCCTCACGGGGGTTTAGGAAGATATGAATGATATATGCCATATCAACTTTTCTCCTTAAATTTTCCCACCGGGTTTTAAAGGAGTTTTTCATGACATATCTATTCTATCGGTTCTCCTCATATTTTCCTACTGTGGTTTTTCGAGGAGTTTTTCCAAGATGATGAATTAGAAGATCATATGAAGACACATTGGTCAAGGGGAGTGTTATGACACAAAATAAAAACTCGCATGTGATTATGCCTAATGTACAAACAGCTTTTAATCGACACCTTTGGTTTATTGGCAACTCTTCATCATGTATATATACATGTACAAAATCAGAATAAATATACTTTTGGTTTTCTCTCAATCACTTTATAATAAAAAGTTTGTAACAAAGTAGCAGCATGCGTTGTCAGCGCAGGGGAGTGTGTTGGAGTATGGGAGCAATCTGTTCATGTTGGATGGAGCTCCATACTGCGTTCAGGATCTGGTGGCCGGCGGTTTGGCCGCGTGTCTCTGGTTTAATGGAGCTGCATAAGTTCCTCTAAACAAAAGAAATAAAGAGACTACCATTCCGATCGCAAAAAAGAAAGAAAGAACGAAAAAAAGAGAAAGAAACTACCATTCCATTTTCTACATGGTTCAACATTATAATTGCCGCCGATATAGTGTAACATGATACTGACGAAGGGATGGAAGAGAACATTGCTAGTGCAATGCAACGACTAGGCCGTTCAGCTGTCTCTCGGTCCTGTCATAGTCATGGCCAGGGCGGCCTGATACTATGTGGCCTCATATGGACTGGATAAGGTAGCAGCACGCAGGCACAGCCACGCATGCCCGACGACCCGAGCGCCCGAGAGCTAGCTCGCCAAGTCGGTTTCCTTGGCCCCACTGCCCCCCGACTCGGACGCCGTCTCCGCCGAGCCCAGTCACTGCCGCCTACTCCGACCGTGCCCCTCCACCTCCGCACCGGCTGTGCCACGCCCGGCCTCCTCCTCCCTGTGCCGCACTGGCCTCGCCGTGTTTGCTGGCCGGCCATGCCATGCCTTGGGGCTTGCCGTGCCAGGCTAGCACGTTGGGCCAAGTAAAGACCAAAGCACGTCACGAGCACTCAAGCCGTGTCAGCTCACCCCAGCTACAGTATATGTCGTGCTATATCCAGACCGGGCTAACAGTTTCGTGCTTCGGGCCGTGTCGGACCCGAATTTCGCAATACATAATCCTATGTGAAACCACTGCACTATTCCTTGGATCAGTAGATAGCAATCACAGATACATCATTGAATCATTTCATACATAACGTAAACTGTGTCATTTAATTATTACAACACATCAGAGTCGAATAGACCGCGACGGGTCAAGTTTTACAGTAGGGCCGAACAAACCAAAAAATTACATTATAAAACAGCAAAAAAGACAGTGGAAACAATAGGGATAGGGCACATCTCGCAACATGCATGCGATTAGGGTGACTTATGTACAACCGATATTATCCAAAGACTTGGACAATATTAGTACACGAGCACTGACGTACCAACTAGACTGGGCGCGAGATTTAGACTACTAGAGACTAAACTAATCTCCACCATCTCCTTGGCCATCAGCGTCTGGATCCTCAAAATAAGCATAGTATTCTTGGTTCACAGCTTCTGAGAGATTTGAGGTAGTGCGAGGGTGAGCACAAACAACTGTACTTGTGAGCCAACACACATAATGCAATATTTATACATACAGAGATTAACGAGGATGGATCGGGTTCTTTAATTTGCTAAAAGCAGCATTTTCAATTACCATAATTAGAAACTCCTATGACTTAGTAATTTGACCAAATCATAATTTGTTAAAAAAGAGTAATTGTGCAATATTTGTAACGGCGAAGGTTTCCTCCACCTTATGCTTAATTTTGATTGGGGTTACATCCACCTATTAACAAAACTAGGGTACATTTACCCAGGGAAATCCAAAATCAGGGCTACGTCAGCCCGACGAGTTTTCATCCCACTCACAAAGTTTTTATAATTAGAACTAACTCGCGTAAGTTCCCATACCTGCCCTTGACATTGGGCACAGCTGTTCGAACAGTTTATACTCTGCAGAGACTGTACACTTTACCTACAAGAGATGATCATTTTGATATGTACACACGTTTCCTTAGATATATGAATCAAGAAAATCATCACAAGGCCTTTACAATACATCCCCAATGTTAGTTACACCCGCTAAGGTTTCATCTGAGGGTGGTTACGCCTACCACACCTGCATCAACCACACCCAGACCCCCTTTTGCGCCACAGGACGTCTTACACCAGTATCCCGACCTGTGTCCACGACGGCTTACGCCAGCGACATGACTCATGGGTCACTCCAATGGCGGAACTCGCACTGGTGGATATAAATTATTTAGCCAGGTTGACACCATAATAGACTTATGGTTGCACTATTTTACATTGGTAAGTCATTACAGGATTAAGTTCTTAAAGTTATTTAGGCGGTACATACCACATTCCACCAGTTCTCATGCCATGTCAACACCAACCATCATACTATCTGCCCAGATGTGGTTATGACAAGTTATTAGGGTTTTGAGAAGCATAAATTAGGTTATCTCAAATATTCCAGTCAATGATTGCCTAAAACCATTTTCATGATTAAAAGAGGCCCGACTTTTCAAATAAAATAGTTTTGACAATTGTTGATGTTGGGATTAATCATATTAAATCATTTTGTTATTCAAAGTCCAATATTAAGCTTTTGAATTAATATTCAAATAAATCCAAATGGTGAATTTTCTCACTATAACTATTTAAAGGATTTTCAAAACTCTGAAAATTAGGATGTTACATCATATATACTCATATGTTCTTATATTCAATTATTTGTAAGTGTGTTGGTTGTCATCAATTACCAAAGAGGGAAAGATTGAAGTATCTTGACCCATCATTATGAGTTAATGGTATGTTGTGGTAATTAATGACAATCACATTGCGGAACTAACATTTTTCATAAGTTGGTGAAATAAGTTTAGTTCCATGATGATGATGACTTGGGATGGCATCATGAGTTGGTCGACATCAAGTCAAGAAGAGAAGATCCATCATGAGTTGATGGAAGTCACGTGAAGAATGCATATCAAGATCTCGAAGAGAAGATGATCATGAGTTGATCATCAAGGCAAGAGAAGACCCATCATGTGTTGATGGGGGGACAGGTGAAGAAGATCATCATGTGTTGATGATATTCAAGTCAAGATTCAGGATGAAGGATGTCATCATATATTGATGGGCATCAAGACAAGATCCAGAAGTGAAGAAGATCATCATGCGTTGATGATATTCAAATCAAGAACCCGGACTTGAAGTGAAGATGTGTGTTATCAAGCTTTAAGAGGATGTGCAAGGCAAAGGTATGACTAGGTAGGGCTAAAGATGTGTTCCTAATATTTTACCAGTCTCGGTGTTTGGTCGAGAGACCGGATTGCTGGTATATGTTGCTGTACTATTAAGAGGGGGTCTTGCCTAGTAGCTTGAGTCCCAGCATGTGTTGATAGGTCATTCTCGCTTGCTCTAGCTCACCATGGCATGATGCCAGTATTTGCGAATGTGCTTAGCAAATAGTCGAGGCTCATGCATTTAATCCTTGTAGCATGCGACTATACTTTACAAATGTGTTTTGCAAATGGTTGAAGTCCATGTACCTACTCCTTGTTGCATGATCTAAGTTTGCAAATGTGTTTTGTAAATTATTAGGGTTCATGCATTGCTTTGATTTGAGCTTCTGAAAAATTGTTTTGAAAAAGGGTAAGACCGCTGTTGATAAGCGTACTACCGCAAGTCGGCAGTACCGATATTTGTTCGGCGGTATGTATTTTTCAGAGAGCATGTTTTTTTGGATGTTTTGAATCTCTCTGATAATCGAAAAGACCGCATTTGAACTGCGGTTCTACCTCAGGTCGGTAGTACCGAAAAATGTATGGCGGTACGTAAAATACAGAGAGTGTGTTTTTTCGAGTGGTTTGATCTCTCTAAAAAATGGAACGCGGTACTACCGTAGGTCGGTAGTACCGAAATATTCATGGCGGTACGCATTTTACATAGAGCATATTTTTGAGAGTTTAGATCTCCCTTGGATCTATATGACCGCAATCCCTGGGCGGTACTACCGGAAGTGCGGTAGTACCGGTTATTACTTGGCAGTACGAGTTTTCCAGAGAGTGTGTTTTTTAGAATTATTGAGCTTTGGAAAACGGTAGCTTCGTTCTAGCCGAACGGTACGACCGCGATGCGGTAGTACCGATTTATAGTTGACGGCAGTACTGCGACCTTATGTGTAATGGCTAGTTCAGACACATTAAATGCAAAGCAGTCGACCGTTGAACCTCGACTGCAGTAGTACCGGTCCTGAACGAGAGGTACTACCGAAAAATCCTGATTTGTTCAGGATGTTTGTTCCAACGGCTAGTTTTTGTGGTAGGGGTTATAAATACCCCCGTGGCCGGTTGTGGAACAGACTTTTGGCACTCTATTTCATTCTCTTGAGGCAGTGTGAGCTTCTCCTCTCAATTTGTGGATGTGTTGCACCTTGTGAGTAAGGAAAGAGGTCTCTAGTTGCATGTGTTGTATCTAGAGTTGGATTTCGTATCTACTTAAGTTTGTGCATTTGTTGCACGTGGTGAGAGTCAAGCAAGGGGCTTGACTTATTACTCTTGAAGTTTGCCAACTCCTAGACGGCGTTGGAGGCGTCGTGTCTGATGATCTCTTCAAAGAAGATTGTGAAGTGGTTCAGAGTGGTGTGAAGGTTGGAGCTCACCTAGCCGGAGCGGGAAAGATCTATCACTAGTGGATTTGAGGTGTTTGGCTTAATTAATGGAACCGGTCCAATTAGTTTGGGCTTACCTCAACGTGGATTAGGGAAGACCGGAAGTCTCCGAACACCACGGTAAAAAGTCTTTCTGTCATTGTGGTTTGTTATATAGTGATTTGCTTTGTGCAATTTACATTCCTAGAATTAAATTGAGTACATGTCTTTGTATATTTGCTATCATTGACATAGTCTTATATTGTTGGTACTTAGTGAGACTAGTTGTTTTAGGCCTTAATTGTGCAAAACCGATTTGTCTTACTCTTCCACATTAGAAATCAGTTTTAGCCAAAAGATTTTTAAAACCGCCTATTCACTCCTCTTCTAGTCGGCGTCCTCGATCTTACACCAGGTTGTAGGGACCGCCGAGCTGAAGCGACTGCTCGTGGTGCAACCGGATGCCAATGTAAAGAATGTCACGTTGATCGAGAGGATTAAAACTAGTGGCACAGATGCTCAGACGATGAGGTGTTTCTTCCTCATCGTCTTCAGCAAGCTGTTGTTTCCGACGACAACATGAACATAATGGGGAAGGATGCATTGCTCACGAAGGATATGGACAAACTTCGTCGGCATCAACTGGTGCAAGACTGTTGTAAACGACCTGAGGCAGTATGTATGCAATTGGAACAAAGAGAAGGACATCACCACCAACTCCATCAGCAGATGCGCCGCCTTCGTGCATGTGAGTTTCCATAGTAAATCTATGTGTTACATTCGATAATATGTACATTAACAAACAGTAAACATGTAGATAATGAACATAGTAAATATCGTCTTACAACCTAGTAAAACAGAGGGCACACACCAGTAAAAGGCTAACATAATACATCATATACTACTGTTTATTTTATTTACTTATTATCTTTTAAATCAAGCATTTTATTCTATTTACCGTATTTACTGTCAATACTGCTTTTTGCAAAAGAATCATACATCTATTCCTTTGTTCCAGCCTTGCATGGATATTAATTACATACTGTTTTCCTACGACTTGTTGAATACTTTATGTACTCACAGCTTTAAACTTTGCTACTCAGTTGAAAAGTATCAAGCTGCTCAAAGTTCTTTGAGAAAGAGTACTATGAAGACTTTACGAATTAGGATACGTTCCACACTCGATTGCCTGTTGGCATGTTGATTGGCCTTTCCAAGTTTACCCATTCCGCTGCAAAACTTTATTTGTTTCTTTAAGCCATGCGTGGCAAGTTAAGTAAATATTTAACCATAAAGTCCAGATATTGGTATTATTTATTATTTTAAGATCTTTTTAGTTAAATCGATGAATGGATGGTATTTCATCGATGTTTCCTGTGTGAGCTATCTACTGATTTGTGATTAGTTCAGAATACACATAAGTTTTTGGAAGGGGTAGTAGTTGAGAGGGGTCGATCAAGAATTAAGTTTGTTGTTAGAGGTTGAACTAGAAAAGTTGTGGCGAAGAGAAGAGATAGAAGACACTTGGCTCGATGAAGCAACTGTCATGTGAAGAAAGGTAGGTTATCTATGATGTATCGGTGTATGTGTGAGTAAGGTACTCTAATACCATGTAAACTAATAAGATAATTTGACGCACACATAATCAACATATTGCTTGAAATTAAATAGAGGGAGATGTGCATGCATACATTTCGGAAAAGGGTAACTAATGGAGGAAGAATAGGGGCATGTAGCTACATGATCCATGCATGTTGGAGAGTTATTATGTGTATAAGAACCCCCAAAAACTTATTGTGCTCAATTATTTTCTTCCGTCAAAACTCATACTTCAATTATATTTTCTAAGTTGTATTTTCTTTCAAACTTCTATTGTCGTTTCCAATGTTTACGATGGCTTAAAAATCTAAATAGCCTACAAGATACATAAATATATTCTTAAGTATCTAAGTTATATCATGCAATACTATAAAATTTGAATCAAATGTAATCGTGCAAATGTGCATGCCACCCTGCTAGTTGGTTTTTAAGTCTTAGCATTTTCTTGTCAATGGAGGAAGAAATAATAAAAAAAGTTTATTCATCAGTATCTGAGGCGTGGGGGTGGTGGAGTTGTGGATGTATGACTCCATCCAGCAGGGTTCAAATCCCGTTGTTTACCTTTACGCACACGCGAGTATACTTTAGTAGCAATTTTGTGATGTCACAGATTTAATCTCCGACATCTGTTTTTCTAGATGTGTGCTAAGGGGATACATTCACGTGTGTGCGTGTGGTGTGCGTGCATTGAGTCTTCCTTGTAATTGTTAAAAAAATGGGTTGTGGTATAAAGGAGAATATTTGCAGGGCCTAATTAAACTTGTAATGGCTAACCAGCTCATTCCAGAGGCACGTTACAAAATACTTAATTCTGCAAAATTCCTAACCTAGTGGATAATTAACATAACCCAATTGGCAAAGCTGTGTGATGCGTGAGATCCAGACAGCACGTGCTTTCCAATCCATCCTGCTTTTTTTTTTCCTGGCTAAATCATTTGGTCTACAGCGTTTGCAGCCAGTTTGATGAGAATACTTTATGTTTGCGAAGTCAGATACGGATCCCGATTAACGTTACCTTATGAAAGTTCCACTTAAAAAATATATAAGTTCATGATTTTAGTTCAACGATTAAGACCGTCTGCCATTTCTGCCTCCATTCCAGAGGTCATAATAAGATTTGACGCCACATCATGGGAGAGAGTAGGAACAGAAGGGCAGAACAAGAACAAAAATGATCAGGATTCACTACTTTATCATACATATAACATCATATATAATTTTCAAACAACACTATACTAAATAGTAATTTATGCGGCAAAAACCTGCAAGAGACCGGAGGTTGAGCTGAACCAGGGTGCACAGCTTTTGAGTTAGAGGTGCACACATAGTATATACATGATAATATATACTATTTTTTTAGGAGACCCGGTGTCCTGTGACACCGGGTGAGCCCACATACTTCCGCCCCTGAGTAGGAAGCTCCAGTGCTGCACACTTAGGAGGCGTTGCTAGAATCGAATTTTCTGGAACCGGAGAAGGAGCTACATCGATGCCAACGAATAAAAAATTCTTTGGTGGCCCACGTGTCAGCCGTGACAACGTCTCCACTGTATCAATCGAGCGGTGCTCAGGTGCTTGCCGTCGGCTGCCGCCTCCATATCTATTGTTGCTCAGGTGCTCTTTGTCGGTCGCCGCCGCAGCGACCACGACGGTGGCGGGAGCGAGAGGTGGCGATGGATCGAGCAGCGATGGATCTGGAGCAAGCGACGACGGATTTGCAGCAAGCGGCACCAGCGGTGGCGGGAGTAAGTGACGCCGTCGACGCCGGCGGTGGCAAAAAGATGTGTCGACAGCAGAGATGGATAGGGGAGAAACGGGGAGAGAGAGAGTAGGGAAGTAGTGTCGGAGAGAGATAGGAAAGGAAGTTTTTTTTTTTGCTTTAGTTTATAGTACATGGTGGGTCCCATTAGAGAGAAGAGGATAAGTAGCTGATATGGTGAATCTAGCATTGCCCACATTGTACATGACCATGCTATGCTTCCAATCCATACCGGGGTGGACTTTCAACCACATGGAAGGAACACTGAATTTCAAGTTTGGGTAATGAGCCAAACCTGTTCAAAATTAAACCCCACATTGCCCAATTCAATGAGAGATCTCATGTTCCCTCTCCTGTATTTCCCCTTTAGCGGCAAAGCAACGTTCAAATCCCTGTTTTGAACTGAACATAAGGCCCAAATTAAATGCCTAAATTCAATGAGGTGATGCTGTCTCCAGTCATGGTCTCCTGGCCCCCTCTTCTACAGGTTACTACCCCATTGCTGTCATGCACAGAATGCCTGTCCAGGCTAGCACATTAAACCATCCTGTCCATAGCCCCACACCCGAGGCGCCACACTGTAGCAAATCATGTTACTGCAGCAAGCAACACTGTAGCAATCGATGTGGAACACCGGATACTTCATCGGACGGCTCTGATACAACGAAACATATGATACTGTTCACCTCGGCCATTGTTTTTAAAAAGCCAGGATCCCTGTCCCAGTTTGACACCTCTATCCAATGGTGGTTCAACGACCTGCATAGAACTAATGCGCGTACCATTAGCAGTTTTATCAAGCTAGTAGTAGTACTGTAGTAGTGATTTGTGAAAAGCATGGAGTAGTTAAAAGGCTCGTCATAATTGGCATCGGATCATGTGCTGGAAAGCTTTGCTTAGGGTGGTTAAAAAGGCGGATTTGACGCAGCTGAGTTGTGCCATGTGTGACCGCCAGTTGCTCTGCTTCTGACAAAAATATACAGTTTGGTATAAGAAACTGGAGTGCTGCATTAGTAAACTGTTATTGTGGAGACTAATTAGTCACCACATGCAGCTCTGACTAGCATCCAAATCCTCCATTCTGATTAACCACAGTCAAAACTTATCCATATCAGATCTTACATATCACGAAGTTCAGTAAACTAGAGAATGGGCTTCACTTCTTGTTCTGAAAAAGGGCAAGCATGAAATTCAGCCAATATTACCAAAACTCCGTCCGTAAGCAAAAGCTGGGAAAAGTTTAATGCACCATTGCGTTGCCAAAGGGCAAAAGGCAATGTCGTAAAATTACACCCTCATCTTCTAGGGGCAAATCTTACCAAGAAATAAAAGCGATGTAAAGGCTTAGTCGTTAAAGATGAGAAGATTTGCAGCATTTGCTGCCATGTCAGATCAAGTTACCGTACTGGTACGGCCTTATCCTTTGTTCTGAAAAAGGAGAAGAAGAAACTTGAGCAATTAGCTAAAAAGCTTTTCCCCTAGCTAGGCTAGTGTGTCTGAACATTTGAGCAAGCAAAGTATCAACCGGACAAATTCCTACGGAGCTGAGACATGCATCAGTCTCACATTCCAAGTTCTCCTGGATAGCCAAGGGCACAGCTGCAGCATTCCATTGGGAAGCACGCTTCGCCAGCACAAACAGGGCATCACGGACCAGCTCGGCGAGCTGCGCTCACTGCACCCCGAAAATTCCATCCCATTACGCGCCGAAATTAATACTCGTGAGGAAATAGCGATGCACAGAATAAACACGCGCGAAGTGGATGCGAAAACGAACAATAAACGCGCCATGTACGCGCGCTGGATGCTGCGTTGTTAGAAATTGAATGACAAATAAGAAAGTAGATTAAGAACAGAGAGGTACCGTTTTTTACGTGAAAAACTCTTTCAGGGAAAAACCACGGATGCACGACGACAATTTTCACTATATCAGAAAAGATGTTTACAAAACGTAGAGATTTTCATAAATCGACAACTCTTCTCGTGCGACTTACAAAGGGCATATATAGTAGTGTAAAATTGACTTGAGTCGAAGGCAGAAACAAAACCGAAAAAGTAGAAAAATTCGTACCACACGACGCTCTGCGTGTCTCGACCTTGACCTCTTTATAATTTAGATCACATATCAACGTGTGCTATGCGCTAGTAGTAGTAGTTATTACAGGTGAGCAGAGTGCCAGAGGGGAACGTTGCACTCGCACATGGTGGCGCTCGTAATATATTCCCGTCTCCCTCCACTCCACCATGCTCCCCTGCACGTCCAAGCTACAGGGCAGATCGATCCTTCGCACACAGCACACGCAGTAGTAGCTGGCACATGGTCGATGCCGTGAGGCAAGCGGATCATCATCATCAGTTGCTTCTGCTGTAATGCTGCCGCTGCGAGACCGTGCAGTGCTAGTGGTTGAGTGAGCTCTGCTGCAGATGGGCAAGGCGGGCAGGTGGCTCAGAAGCTTCCTACCGGGCAAGAAGGGGAAGGACAAGGACAAGGACAAGGCTGGGGGCCAGACGCCGCCGCTCGTGCCCGCGGCGGAGCAGGCGTTGGCGTTGCAGACGGTGACGCCGGCGTCGACGCCTGGAGCGAAGGAGAAGAGGAGGTGGAGCTTCC
The DNA here is from genome assembly GCA_036346395.1 of Hsuehochloa calcarea. Classification (NCBI taxonomy): domain Eukaryota; kingdom Viridiplantae; phylum Streptophyta; class Magnoliopsida; order Poales; family Poaceae; genus Hsuehochloa; species Hsuehochloa calcarea. The sequence continues at coordinate 21,063,390 of CM070598.1, read as the reverse complement.
GGAGGCCGCCGCCGGCTGCCGGATCAGGGAAGGATGCCGGACAGCTCGCGTTCTTGGAGCCGCGGGTGGACCCGGACCAGCACGCCGTCGCGGTGGCCATTGCTACTGCCGCCGCGGCCGCGGCCGCGGTGGCGGCCAAGCAGGCTGCCGCCATCCGGCTGACGGCGTCCGTGCCGGGATCGAAGCGGACCGTCATCGGCATTGAGGAGGCAGCGGCGATCAAGATTCAGTCCGTCTTCAGATCGTATCTGGTGAGTCGCATCGATCGGTTCTTGATCTGCGTGAAGCGAACACTTTTTTCTGAGACTTGCTTGCTTCTTGGGATCGACGTGCAGGCGAGGAAGGCCCTGTGCGCGCTCAGGGGGCTCGTGAAGATGCAGGCGCTGGTGCGCGGCCACCTCGTGCGGAGGCAGGCCAGCAACACCCTGCGCTGCATGCAGGCGCTCGTCGCCGCCCAGAACCGGGCGCGCGCGGCTCGCCTCCGGCTCTTCGACGACAAGAAGCACATCCGCACGCCGCTGATGACGCCGTCCCGGCGTTCGCCAAACCACCCCCGATTCCGGCAGCAACAGGTACGCGACTCTGTTCAAACTTGGATGCAACCGACCATCAAAGCCTGGAACTAAGTTTCACTGCGAAATGTAGGAGCTGGAGGAGAACGTCAAGATCGTGGAGGTGGACACCGGCGCCGGCGAGGTGCACGGCACGCCGAGGACGTCCCGCCGCAGCAGCTGCTACGCGACGCCGCTCTGCCGCACGCCGTCCAAGGTCGAGCTGTACCAGAAGGTGTCGCCGACGCCGTCGGCGCTCACGGACGCGAGCGCGCGCACGTACAGCGGCCGGTACGACTTCTCGTTTGCCACGGCGCGGACCAGCCCGTGCCACTACGACTACGACGCGCCGTGCAAGCAGCAGCAGCAGCAGAGCCACGGCGCGGACCACCCGTTCTTCTTCCCCAACTACATGGCCAACACGGAGTCGTCCCGCGCCAAGGCGCGATCACAGAGCGCGCCTCGGCAGCGCCCGTCGGTGTCGTCCGCCCCCTCCGAGGCGTCGTGGGAGAGGCAGCCCAGCGGCCGGCGCAGGACGTCGCTGGAGGGGCCAATGCAGGCGGCCGCGCGCGCGCTGGTGGTTCCCAAGGGCGCCGTGCGCGTCCATCGGTGCCCATCGCAGGCGAGCGCGCTGGCGGCATGCCCGTGGGGCGTCAGGCTGGACATGTCGAGCGCATCACTCCATGACAGCGAGTGCGGGTCGACGAGCACCGTGATGACCGCCGCCACGACCACGTACTGCTGGTCGGTGGCCGCGGACAATGCCGGCATCGCGTGATGACGCCACAACTCACATGGTTTCTGATCGGATCGGGCAGAAGAAATGGTAGTGTTAGTAGGGAGACAAGAAGTTGCTGCTAGTACTGGGGATACTGTGACTCTAGCTAGTTAACAGTAGAAGGAGCTGAGCATGAACTCTCTGTCATGAGTGATCTTTCTAGGGTCTGATGACACTTAATTTGGTGTTTGTGCGTGCCAAGAAACATGCATAAGAGTGTTTTTGCACTTTGTTTCTGTTGCAATTGTAGTGTGCGATCTTTCAATTAACCTGTCAAGTCCTGGTCGTTGCAAGGAGAAGTAGTTGCAGTGTCTTGTTGTTGCTCCTAAGTACTGACTGAGCACTGTCTATGAATTTTATATAACAGTAGGAAGCTGAGGTCTCTCTAACATCCCAATTTTCAGAGTTTTAAATTTTTTTTGGATAATTACTTATTGAAAAATACAATATTTGAATTTCTATTAATTTTTAGTATTTTTATTTAAAACTTAATATAGATCTTCATATCAAAACGATTTAATATGATTAATCCCAACATCAACAATTGCCAAAACTATTTTATTTGGATTCTATGTGCTTAGACATATTTTATAGAATTTTCTGAAATTTTTCCAAGTTCATTTACTATTTTCTAATTGCTATTTGCATTTTCTGTATTTTATAAAATAGAAAATCTATTTGAAATCCTCCGAAACAGTGTCGGGCTGAAACCCAACACTATTCTCGTGTGGCCCAGCACTATGCAGCCCAGTCGCCTGGGCGCGCGCCCCGCCTCACGCCGACAGGTGGTCCCCACCTGTCGGTCTCTCCCCCTCTCGCCCGAGCGCTCCCGCCGCATCTGCTGACGCGTGGCCTCGATCAACGGCCGAACGTGCTCTCTCCCCGCACCGCTTCGCCTCGCTGCTAAGTGGGACCCACAGCTTCGTCTCCATCGTGTCGTCGTCAACCTCGCGCCGTCGCTCGCATCCGCCATTGCCAGAGCTTCAAGCTCCAACCGACAACACATTTTTCCAACTAAATCCTCCGAGTTTTTCGCACCAAATCGTATCCCCGTTTCTCCCGTATCCTTATCTGCTGTCAATCAGGATCAAAACGGATTCTATCTCCGTTTTCAAACGGGAGTCCGAATCAACCCGATTTGGGATCTTCCAAACCCGAGCCGCCCGAGCCCTAAAAAAAGCCGTCCTAGGGTTCGCCCGGTACTCTGCAACCCAGAGCCGCCACACTTGTTGCCCCTATCGCTCCAACGTCGTCACAATTCGAGTTTTAGGGTTTTCGGTCGAGCTTCTTCTCCGGTGAATTGCGCCGCCGTTGCCATCGCCCTTGCCTCGCCGACTGCACCATTGGGATCAGCATAGCTCAGGCTACCTCGTGCGCCCCTCCTCACCGCCGGAGCGTCGCCGGCGCCCCCGTCCGACAAAAGCTGAAAGCTTCCTCTGCTCTGAGCTCACCGCCGGTCGCCACCGTTGTTCCCAGCCGCTCGTGAGTACACCCCTGAGACCGCAATAGCCTCAGCTATGAGCTGGTACCATCCACCACCGGTGAAACGCCGCTGTTCGCTGGTGACCATCGGGACCCGAGCGCCGCTCCTCGCCGTTGTCCACGTCCGCAGCCACCTCAGCGCCAGCGTCAGCCCTGTGCTTGTGTGTCGTCCGCGTGGCATCCAATCAGCACCCACGTGTGTGCCTGCGTGGCCTGTTCACCGCACCCCAGAGCCAGTCGCTTGGTAGATACAGTCTACCGTGAGCCATCTCACTGATATGTGGGTTCCACATGTCTGATATGCGGGTTCCACATGTCAGATTTTATTTTATTTCTTTTATTTTCAGAAATTCCTTCGCTGACGTCAGTATTGCCAAATAATCCGATTTTTCTTAAGAAATTCTGGAAAATCCAAGTTAGGGTATTTTCTTGAATTTCAATATTCCAAAGCCTATATCTTTTGCATCCGAACTCCGATTGAGTCCATTCAAATTTCAAAATTTATATAAATTCGAGATCTATTTAATTATGATTTTTATTTAATTTTTAGAGTTTTTTTTGTTCTATTATTTATTTGTTTCATTTGCGAGTAGACGTTAATTCTTCGGGGATTTTTGAAGAAGGAGAAGTGTCTCAAGATCAAGACCAGTACCTAGACCTATTCCAAGGCAAGTTATACTTTTGATCATATTGAACCTAGTTTTCAAAATACTTTATTTCAATGTGTTGCATTGTATTTCAAGTATTTATTTAAATGCTTTTGGGTTTAGTTATTAATCCAAATTGCTACGTCCACCTTGTCCATCGTATGCCATGATCTTTGTCACCCTAGATTGGTTCATTACTAGTTGGTATTATCGTAGCACCAACGTGAGTTGGTTAGATACGAGTAGATTGCTTAGCCATACCACGAGTCATCATTTCATATGAGTTGCAAATTATAAACCGGACTAAGTGATTATGGAACTGTGTGATGAATCTGTGTGCTGTGTGCTATTACTCGTTGATGACATGTGTTGCACTTAATCAACAGGGTGGAAAAAGATTTAGACTGAGGCAAGTGGTAGATTCTGTGTGATATGGTGGAGTTGTGTGTTGGGAATGATTAATTGTGTGACTTAGTTAGAAACTGGAAGTCTTTCCTTGGTCAATTAAGGACTTAACTTTGTGTACCATTAAACTGAGCCTTGCTGTACAACCACATGCCTGGTATATGACAGACCTAACTTAGTAGGTTATGGAATCATGCTATTGACAACTCAGGTTGTAGGTTAAGCTGTGTGATGGGTTGGAGGTGTGTTTATCACATCGCGGGACGGTTCGTCGCATCCCTGTCCAACGGTGTGTATCGCACCCAAACACTGTGTGTATCGGTTGGACGGCAGTAAAGCACATCGGGAGTGTCAATGTTGAGATGAAGTTTATGAAAGGTTTTGTTATGGTCAGTGCTAGCTACACTGATTGTATCTTGTGGGTAAACTGTACAACATCTGGAAAGTGTTAAATCAATCTATTCGAATAGCCGCGTCCACAGTCATGGACATGCTCGGGGATTTCACACGAGAGGTAGATTTTCATAAAAAATATTTGGGAAGGGAGTTGTGTGATCTAAGTCATATGGCTGTGTGAATAACTTGTTTAGACTGTGTGTCTTTGTGAAATCAAATGATAACTTAATACTGTTTATTTGTTTTGAATTATGTTTTCCATCTATTATTCGTATTCAATTGCAAATGTTGCATTTCTGCAAAAGAACCACAGAAGCTATTCCTTTGGAATAAACCATCATCTATAAGTTGTATTCTGTGGTATGACTTGCGAGTGCGGTTGTGTACTCATACTGTTGGACCGAAAAGGCGACTAGAGGGGGGTGAATAGGAGCACGCTCACTTTTTCAACCAATATTAGATTCAATACAAATTTCACTCCAATAGCTATAGAAGCTATGAAGATCGATATACCAGTACAGCGGAAGACTAGGATTGAATCCAATCAACACCCCGAAGCAAAACAACCAAAATCAACCGAAACTTAATTTCCTAAGTGTAGGGCGGTCTGACCTCTATTCAATGGCGGTCTGACCGGTCCATGGGCGGTCTGACCTCTGTTTAGGGCGGTCTGACCTCCAGCCAGATGAACAGTGAAATCAGCCCGAAAAATGAAGTTGCAAATAGATGTAACTTTTGATCTACAACTCCAAACTTGATGAAACTTGGTACACACCTTCTCTAGGATGTCAGGAACCTATTCCAATCGAAGATCGTGAAGATCCTTGGAAAAGTTCAGACCTTTTTCAGTTTGAGAGGTGGATGGTTTAAAATCGAGTCAAAACAAAAACTAGATCCAAAAACTTGCTCGTGGGTGATTGATGATCAAGATGATCCTAGATGTATTCCCACATGTCACAGCAAGCTAGATTATGTAAATAAATCAATCAAAAACATGCGAATCAAAGAAAGACTCAAAATAACCAAATAGAGAGAAGAAAGGCAAAGAGACACATCTTTGATCAAAGCTTTCTTTGGATTGATTTGATAGGATTTGGGGTTACAGCCACTCCAACAATGGAGGACAAAGCTCAATCCAAGAGCACAAAATCAAATCAAAACTCTCTAGAACCCTAACCTCCACTAATCCTCTCCCTAAGCCAAAACTAGGGTTTCAACAATAATGAAAGGGTTGAAAGGGGTGCAGCTACCTCCCTCCTCTATTTATAGTGGAGACTTAGACCTTCTAGAAGTTTTAACTTAAATAGGTTCCCGTTAAGACCCAACACAAACGGGTCACACACGCACGTATTTTAAAGCGCCGTCTTCAACACCTCTTGCCCTAAACCGCTTCTCTTTGCGTCGTCTTGCGCCGCGGGTTGGCAAAAGGTCACCTGGGTGGTATTTGGTAAGATTACCAAAATACCCCTTCTCGGTCCTTCTCCGAAGACCGAGTCCATCTGCGCGAAGCACTTCGCCTGCTCCGCCACGCGTAGGTTGATCAACGGCTCTCACCATGTCGGCAAGTCTCTCCCATCCGGCTCCCACCGAAACCACCATGGCACTTGCACCGACTCCTGCGCCGCTTGATCAAACCAGTCGCACCGAACTGTCCGTTCGGTCATCCTTGTCCATTCTGCACCATACTTGATTTCATTGACCTCACCCGGCATCGTCGATCGTTCTGGACCTCAGCTCTCCAAGCCTCGTCCCGATCATCCTCGTCGTTGACCACCAAGCAACCTGTACAACAATAGACAAGCAAATTGAATCCGGGAACAAGTTCTTCACAACTTGACCCACGTTAGTCAAAACATGCATCATGTAACACATATGCACTGAAACTCATGACTTTGACCTAACCAACGAACAACGCCGCCACGAAGGGCGACGTTCAAGATAATGGCCGATCGCCCTCGGGGCGGCTCGATCGCCGCCTTGCCGGTCCGACCGCCAGCCATAGGCCGGTCCGACCGCCCGAAAGGACTTAGCCGATTTTCAACCCCTGAAAATCCAAAACCTACTGGAAACTTTAAACCAATAGAACTTTTTACTGGAGACTCCAAAAATTATGAGACTAAGTGCATTGGGATCCCCTCACTTGCCTACACCCTCTATTTTTGGCCCACTGCTCGACTATTTTTAGTCACGGCCGGTCGATCACGCAAATGGCCGGCCCGACCGATTTGGGACCGGTCGGATCGCCATGCTATGGCGGTCGGACCGCCCCGTCCCGTAATGCCCGAATAGCTCAAACTTTGTCGAAAACCCGTGAAACGACAAACCGTTAACGTCATTGCCAATTGTCACATCATCCTAAGATCTGGAGCATATCCCCATGATATCCACACATACTTTATATAACAAATCAACAGAAGTGGAGGAGTCTTCGCCTGCTTTTGAAGAGTTCTACGAAGGTGTCGATCGTTAGGGTCTTGATCCCAGTCAGTTGCATGTGGTGAATTGATGGGATTCCGCTGAAGTTTATTTTCGTTCCGCTGCTACTATTTTATCTATTGTCAGCCCTGCGTGGCTTAATAAATGTAAACTCGACCATAAGGTAAAAACAATTATTTCTATCCAAGTAAATCGTTTATTCTATTAATCGTCTTGTGTAGATCGATATTCATCTATATTGATACTGTGTATATTAGTGTGATTCTAAACTAGTGTAGAATACACAGATAATTCAAAATTACATTTTTAGGTCCCGACAATCCACAACCTTTTTGGATTCAGAGAAAAAGACAACTCTCTGTGACCGAACTGAAAGAACAAGAGGAGTTTCGGTGGGATGCTGCTAACGACGACTGAAGATTGCGTACTGCGATGTGCCGATGTGACTTTCAGCTGGTCTGAGATGCAGTCGAGCGCAGCACAGGGTGTATGCTGCTTGGTAGAACGAACGAACGAGCACGAGCTGTACGATGTACGCGACGCAAATGTAGGTTCTTGTGCGGTACAGGATGCCGCAGGCGTAAGATGTAGAACAACCAAAGGAGGGAGGAATTTAGTTTCAGTAATCAAGATTGTCTCATTGACAAGACATGCATGGTAGGCTAGCTTAGCCGCTTCCTTGTTCATACTCCATGCCGGTGAAGATATCCTTCCCCTGGTAATCCGGTTCAGTGGCAGACCGATTGATTAGTGTTGAATCCGGGAACAAGGATTTTTATTTTTATTTTTTACACTAGTTTGGAATTTTTAGTGCACACAGTCTAACAAAAGTGTTATCACAATTAAATCACGTATTTATTTAATATGAATAAGAGTTTATTACAAAATAGGGCATGAGGCCAAATAAAATAACACAGCGAAAACAAATAAGTAGTAGACCACACGAAGCGCCACAGGCAATCGTCTGGGGGCGTAGGCCTAAACGTCTAGATCCTCACCGTCTGGATAGAAGTCTTCTCCTGAATAAATTTTATTCAGCAAAAGTGGGCACAACATCCGTGCTCGCAAATTACACCCAAAAGAGAAATATGATATATGCATAAGTAGACAAATGAAGCTGATAGAGTTTATTTGCATAAAACAACATTTTCAGATTTTAATAATCATACTAAGTTTCAAGACATATTTTTAATCCATAGCTAGAATCATATTTTAAATTGACAGTTTTATAGTGGATAACCTCCATATGAAACATGGTGATGGATATCCTCCTATCAGATAGCTAACCGCCCAATTTTACCACAAGAATTCATCATCCTAAAAGTATTTACTAATATCATTTTAAAATAAAAAATAAAGTCAAACTTAGAGTGGCTTTGCTCAGCTTGTCCATGACCGTGGACGCGGCTATTCGAATAGTTTTACACTCTGCATAGGGGGTACAACTTTACCCACAAGAGATAATTTACTCTTTATGTCGGCCAATACACGCTTCCTTAGGCGTGTGACTAATAAATAATCACAAGGCGTTTCAAATGTTCTACCTCACTGCTAGTACGCCCGCTAAGGTTTCACTTCCATTGGGTCAACCATCTGCCGAAAGCCCCCTTTTGCGCCAGGTGGGAATAATGTTTAACCAACACCCACTCAACAAAATGACACATAAAATATTGATGTATGACAAGTTAATAAGCTTAGTTCTGCCCATACAAAACATGTGGTAGTACGGTGGAGTTTTGCCAGATGCGGCTAAGGCCGGCCTTTAACCGACTTGGGCAACTTTCAAAATTAATCCCTGGGCCTCAATCCTATCGGATCGAGCCCGTGCATAAACCTGCACATATCAGCTATCCATTCCGCCCAAGTCCAAACCTGTAACACCCTGGCTATTCGGAAGCCAAGATGCTAACTAAAGATAAAACATACCATCAAATTGCGGAATAAAGTTCAATATGTCTCTAATCAGACAACAATACCATGGTAACGAGGTAAAAAAAACCAAATAGTCAATGGTGAATAATCAAGGAACTAATCATGGAACGACATGACATGAAGTCTAAACATTACTTATTACAGATCATCTCTCATCAAAGAATAACATGGTTGAATCCATTAATGAAAATATAATGTAATGAATTGTGTGGAACGTGCTGGTCTACTCCCTCCTATTAACATTATCATCAACAAGGTTCACCTAAATAAACACAGAAAAACAAAGGTGAGTCGAAACTCAGCAAGTACAATAAACAATTGAACATACCAGGTTATGAACAAGTCAGTCACATTACGAATTAAGAATTAATCTCTGAAAACTTATGTATATAAATGGAATGAATGGATGCATTGAAAGGAATGTACTAACACATGCTCATACCGGTATAGCGAGTGAGACACCCGTCGGTGTTCACTTAAGCCCGTACTTATCAAAGTCCGGGGACCCAATTTACCGTATGAAGAATATTTCATACGGGTGTCCGAAACTGTCCACATTGAATTGGTGGGTCTTACATGCCCATACTTGAGTTGATGGGTCTTTACAAATCCACTCCCGTGGAAGGAACATGAACAACACATGAATGGAATAAACATATGTAATGAATATTATCACTTTCTTCCTCATGGATTAACCAATAATAATGGGATGTACAACACGGAATATGAACATGGATCATAACATTATCGGCCCATCAACCATCAATGAGCATTCAACGGAAATTAATATATCTTAACACATTGCACTATCATGTAATAGAATATGAATACTGATTAACATCTTTGATTGAAAACACGGATCATGGAAAACATTAGCATGAACACAAACACGCATCATTCATCAACGTAAAGGATTTCAATGTATTTGCCTTTCGCGTTGAGACGCGTTAGCAAGCAACGAAGGTGTTCCCACACGCGATGCCTCGCCGCCTACACAAGTATGATTCCGAAATAAGAATAACGTGGCATGGCTTAGGTACAGGAGACCCACACTATCCTTCCCACTAACCAACACAAACCACGAATATAAACGGACAATACTCATTTCAGCCATCTGCCCAACCAACTGGACAGCAGTACAAATAAAATCATAAATAATTGTATGGGACTCGAAACGACCTGGAACCTTTGCCCAATGAAAATTAATGCATAATGCTACAAAACTCTAGTTGACGGAGTTCTTTGATTCGGCCAAAACAGTTGGCTAAACCGCGGTTGAAAACAACTGACAGACATCTGTCCAGAATTCAGAACAGCAGTAAATAAAATGATGTAACTTTCATTATACTGATCCAATAGAGGTGATATTTATCAACTTGGAAACATTATTTAAAGGGCTAAAATAACCTTGTTGGCTGGAAGTTTTGAATCTGACTCTAACTAGATCAAAACCGAGGAACAAACCGGTAGTCCCCAGTTTTCAGACAGACAGGACAACGCGCGGTTAAAAATTCATATCTCTTAAACCGTAAGGCGGAATCTCGTGATATCAGTGCCAAATGAAAGCTAACGACCTCAGAAACAAAACTCTAAAAGACCAAAACCTAATATTCGGCCTCTAAAGACCCGCAATGAGCCACACAACAATCTGACCAAATCTGAAACTACTGGAACAGCAAACTGATTCGAATCTATTGATCAATTTCGCATCTAAAACAAATCAAATATTGAGTAGACTCAATTGTTACCCTTGAAGACTCGCTGAGGAATGAAGATCAAGCTCCCACCAAAATCCCCCTTTCTCCCTCTCCCTCTGTTGGACTGTAAAGGCGACTAGAGGGGGTGAATAGGAGCACGCTCACTTTTTCACAAATTATGAACTCAATACAATTTCACTCCAGTAGCTATTAGAAAGCTATGAAGATCAATATACCAAGACAAATGGAAGACTAGTATTGAATCCAATAAAACCCCTAAGCAATGCGACAATAATCGCAAGAATCAAAGCAATACAAGTCTCAAGCGGTCCGACCATTGAGTGAACCTGTCGGACCGATTGTCGGCGGTCGGACCATTGTTATGTCAAGGTCGGACCGCTCCAAAATCGGTCGGACCGGTGGTGACGGGCGGTCGGACCGGCAACTACTGAACCGATCCAAACAAGAAAATCACCCCGATGACGGTTGCAATTAGGTCTAACTTTTGATTCTCAACTCCAAACTTTACGAAACTTTGCACACACCTTCTCTATGCTATTGAGGACCTATTCCAATCGAATATTATGATAATTCTTGGAACGATCTTGAGCAATTGTCAATTGATTAATGAAGGTCTAAAACCGCAAGAACGAAAACTTGATCCTATTGCTTGTTCGTGAGTGATTGATGATCAAGATGATGCTAGATAGATTCACACATATCACAGCAAGCTAATTCACGTGAAAGAATCAATCACAAACTCGCGGATCAAAGAAAGCCCTAAAAACACGAAATTGAAAGCAAGAACGAAAAGAGACTTATCTCAAGCAAACCTTGCATAGATTGATTTCGTGGTTGATGCTGGATTACATCCACACCATCATGGATCAGTAGACAATCAAGGATCACGAAATTCACCTCAAACCATGAAAAAGCCCTAGCCTCCACCTCAACTCCCCTAAAGACAATTAGGGTTTTGAAACATAAACAAAGAGAGAGAGAGGTGCAGCCACCATCTCCTCCTATTTATAGTGGAGGCCTAAAACTCTTAGGGTTTGACTTAATTGGGCTCCCGTTAAGGCCCACTAACAAACGGGTCACACACGCACGCTTCGCGAAGCGCCGTCTTTAACTTTTGACCTAAACCGCTTCACCATGCGTCATGGATTCGCCAATAGGTCACCCTTGTCCATCTTGTGTCACGCTTGAGTCGTTGACTCACCCGCATCGCCAATCGCTCGACCTCAACTCTTCGAGTCTAGTCCCGATCCTCCTCGCCGCTGACCGTCGTTGACCACCAAGCAACCCGCACAACCACGCATAAGAAAACACGATTCGGGAACAAGTTCTTCACAACTTGACCCATGTTAGTCAAAACATGCATCATGCAAAACATATGCCATGAAACCAATGACTTTGACCTAACAAAACAACATCGCCACGGTTGGCCGACGTTCAAGTAATTACGGCTCGACCGCTTCAGTGAGCGGCCGATCGCCCCATGGCCGGCCGGACCGCTCCTCGTGAGCCGGCCGGACCGCCTCTTAGGACTTAGCCAAATTCAAGCTCCCAAAACCAAACCTTCGAAACTTTAAACCAATAGAACTTTTCACCGAGACTCCAAAATCATGAGACCAAGTGCATCGGGATCCCTTACTTGTCTACAACACCTATTTTTGGCCCACTCGATTTGAACACTTTTGATCATCGCCGTCCGATCGCCTTCAGATGGCCGGTCCGACCGATATGGGACCGGCCGGACGCTGCGGCACGGACCGGTCGGACCGCCTCGAGCAAGAAGCTCAGAACTTTGTCGAAAACACGTGAAACGACAAACCGTAAACGCCATTGCCAATTGTCACATCATCCTAAGATCTGGAGCATATCCCCATGAAATCCACAATCTCCCCCTTGATGAACACATTGGCAATTATCCAGAAAATAGAAGTAAGAGGTTTGAAAACGAGTTTACTCGCAGCAGACAAAGGCACAACTTGGTCCATAAGCAAGAAAAAGCAATGAAAATGACCAAGCTGGCATCAGAATAGTATAGACATGTGAGACAAAGCAAAAGTAAGCATAAAACTTTAATTTCCAGAAACGGGTCAAAATTCTCACATAAGGTCCATATGAAAGAACAATTGTTCAATTGACTTATGATCATTGTGAGTATAAAAGAATGCAATTCAAGTTCAGAATATTCAATAAGACAATAAGAATGCAACTCAAGAACTCCCCTCACTATGATCATCAAATTTCAAATTTTCGCCCCCCTTTGTATAAACTTCTCCCCCAATCTTCTCATTAACACATCTTCTCCAAATAAGAGTAGCAAAGAAATATTACACATCTTCTCCCAAAGAAATATCTTTTCATTTAACACATCTTCTCCCCCTTTGACAATGGATTCATCAAGGAATCACGCCTTCCTCTCATCCAGGAATAACAAATAGAGAATAAAGAAAGAAGCAGAAACAAAAGAAGCATAGAGAGGAATATGCATGAAGTGCAATGGAGTGGCTTCAATTTTTGTATTTTTCAATTTTTTGATTACAAGAAGCTTTGGAGATTACCCAAAAGAACAAGCTAGTATCTCAATAATGCACAAACAAAGATATCAAGCCCGATAAATAGCTAGCAAGATCATGGTAAGACATATATATCAAAGCTAAGCACAAAGGCTCAAAAGTAAAGCAAGAGATTTGATCAATTTAAGCAACGCTTCAAATTCAAAGAAGTTCATCAACAGGATCCTAAAGTGAAATTGGCCATGTCAAATGTCAAAGTGAGATCAAAATCTAACAAAGACCACAAGAAGAGTCAATCAAGTCCCGTATTGAATCATTTTGCTCAATATTTTGTAAACGCCATTTGTCAACATTTTTCTCATTTGCATTGAATATTGAAGTTGACTAATGATCTAACTTAGTGACAAGATCCTAGACTAGGAGCCATCCACAAACTCATCCTAAGCTTCGACCAAAAGTTGATTAAAGGTATATCTTAGTAAAGAAGATCCTGGACTAGGAGCCATCCACAAACTCTTTCTAAGCTTCTACCGGGCGACAAATCTTGAGGTTCATGTCATTTCGACAAGCAATCCCCATGAGATCGTTCGTTCATCAAACTATCTCCAAGTTCATGTCATTTGACAAGCAGTCTCGTAAGAATAGTTTGGCACAATTTAAGCATAAGACAATCTTGATTTTCATTTTTCACAAGAGCATTTTTAGAATCTCAAGAACACAAAAGCTCAAGTAGTGGTCAATTTTAGATGAAAGAGCTAACGAAGCAATTCTGACAGGGCCAATGTCACAAGAGGAGCACTAATTACGCAACTCGCTAACACATCCACAAATTGCAATTTCTTAGTTTGAGTTGTTTAAAAGATTCTAGCTCATATAGCAAAGACTTAGCTACACATGTAAAAGCATGATAATTCTAGCAAGTCAAAGAACTAGACATGACATTTAGCAAGAATTGAAATACAAAAGCTCTAAAGGGTAATAGGCAAAGCTTCATCATTTTTAAAAGATAAGCAGAAAATCTTATATTACAATGCATCTTTTTGGATTTTTCATACCACTTGTTGTAACCACTTGTTGTATTTTTCATATGAATGCAATATGACACAAGGAGATACAATTAAAAAGCCTAAAAACCTAAAAAGTTCGAAAAGATCACTAAGTTCAGAAAAAGAACAATAAAAAGATCAAAAGAACAAGGAAAGATAAGAAAAAGATCAAACTCCCCCTCAAACCAACCCATAAGGATAAATTACGCCTAACTCGCTTCTTAAGGAGGAAAATCTGGTTTGATCTAAAGGCTTGGTAAGAATATCTGCCAATTGAGCTTCAGACTCTACGAAGTGCATCACAATATCACCTTTTTCAACATGATCTTTAAGGAAGTGAAAGCGAATGTCTATGTGCTTAGTCCTAGAATGTTGCACTGGGTTTTTAGCAATATTAATAGCGTATGTTATCACGTAAAAGAGGAACACTAGCAAAGTTTAACCCATAATCTTTCAAAGTGGACGCCATCCACAAAATCAAGCACAAAGAACTAGCAAAGCAGACTACATACTCCGCCTCAAGAAGGATTGTGCAATGTAAGACCGCTTCCTAGAAGACCAAGATACAAGAGACGTGCCTAGAAAGTGACAGTGCACGAGGTACTCTTCCTATCTAACCGACACCGCAAAATCGAATCAAAACCTCTAATGGACAAAGTCAAGAGCAGAATACCAAATGCCATATAAGAGGGTAGAGTGTAAATACCGAATATGCGCTTAACGGCTTGGCGATGGGAAGTTCTCGAGACGCTCAAATCTTGCACAAAGGCATACCGTGAAGTGAATGTCCGGTCATGAGGTCACAAATACGTAAGGAGCCGATCATGTCATGCAGACTCGCGTTGATCCACGACTTCTCCTTCCTCATCCGATCCAAAACAAATGGTTGCCATGGGAGTGGAAATTGGCTTGCAATCACCCATGTTGAAGCGCTTGAGAAGATCTTTAGTGTACTTCGTCGATGGATGAAAGTTCCTTCCTTGCATTGCTTGATTTGAAGTCCCAAAAGTAATTAAGCTCTCCCATCATACTCATCTCAAATTCCCTAGACATAGTGTCGTAAAAGTCGGAAACAAGAGCATTAGAGGAACCACCAAAGATAATATCATCCACATAAATTTGAGCAAGCAGAAGTCATTGTCACGCCTAAGAATGAATAGGGTTTTATCCACTTTACCCATCTCAAAATTATTTTTAAGCAAGAAGGTCTTAAGTCTATCATACTGTGCTCTAGGGGCTTGTTTAAGACCATACAATGCTTTAGATAGCTTGAAAACACGATTTGGATATTTAGGATCCTCAAAACCGGGGGTTGCTTAACATACACTTCCTCATCTATGAAACCATTTAAAAGGCACTTTTAACATCCATCCGATATAATTTAAAACCTTTTGATGCAAAGAAATGCAAGGTAATGCGAATGGCTTCTAGTCTAGCAACAGGAGCAAATGTCTCATCAAAATCTAACCCTCAACTTGGTCAAACCCCGAGCTACCAATCTGCCTTATTTCTAACCACGTAACCATCCTCACCTTGTTTATTCTTAAACACCCAACGGTTCCTATAACATTATGACCACTAGGAGGTTCTACTAGGTTCCAAACTTTGTTTCTTTCAAAATTCTCTAACTCCTCATGCATGGCATTTACCCAAATAGAATCGATAAAGCATGTGATATATCGCGGGTTCAAAAGAAGCAACAAAAGCCGAATGAGAGTAGAGATTTGGATCATTATACCGAGCGAGTGACTCGCTCATGTAGGTTACCTATTATCCGCTCAGAGGATGCTCGTCTCGAATGCGGCTGGGCGCCGGGTGAGATGTCGCTTTCTTCGACCTCCGCAGTATCATTGATGATGATGATGCAGCAGAGCCTCAATCAAGGTGAAGTAGACGAGCGTGTTCTTGTATCAATATGGGTGCCTCTACAGCAGCAGATGAGGGAATGACATTTGCTTCATCCTCATCTTCCTCCACAAAAATACTCTCACACCAGAATCATCTCAGAGCAATTGATCTAGCTCTGTGGCTAGTCTCATCAAAAGTGACATTACAAGTCTCCCGAATAATGTTAGTCTCAGATTAAAAACCCGAAAACCCTCGAATGAGCAGGATAACCTGAAATATCCCATCGAAAGTTCTTGATTCAAATTTATCTAAATTGCTGTCTTAAGAATAAAACATTTTGATCCAAAACTCAAAATGCGAAATGAGGGTTTTCTACCAAAACGAAGCTCATAAGGAGTCTTGCCTAAAGAAGGTCTCAAAAGACACGATTGGCAATATGGCAAGCAAGAGCAATAGCTTCGCCCAAAATCTCCTAGGTGTGCTATACTCATCTAGCATCGCCCTAGCCATTTCGACTAAGGTCCTATTCTTCCTTTCCACCACGCCATTTTGTTGAGGGACGTGTGGAGAGGAGAACGATGCTCAATACCACGCCAAAGACAAAAAGAAGCAAAAGAAGCATTTTTGAACTCCGTGCCATTATCATCGCGAATCGCTCTCAAAGCACCGTGAAGCTCGAAGCCAAACGAAGAACAAGATCATGAAAATAACCAAAAGCTTCATCCTTTGAAGTAAGAAAGAACACCCAAGTATATCTAGAAAGATCATCGACTATGACAAGAATATACCATTTTCCACCGATCGATCGGACTCTAGCAGACCAACAAGATCCATATGAAGCAACCGTCCCGGTCCGTCACCATAACCATAGTCACGTATGGGTGTGAGGCGGCAACTTGTTTGCCATGCCTACAAGGTGCACATACAAAGATCATTGACAACTTTGAGCTTAGGCAAACCTCTCATGAGATCAAGGTTGCTAACTCGCGTCAAATGATCAAAACCAATGTGCCCCAAACGTCGATGCCAAAACCAAAAATCAAGAAGATGTAAGCAAACATTTAAGAGATCCAAAGAAGAGATTCTCAAAGTCACCCAAAGATTCTACCAACTCTAGAGATTCCAAACACAAGCTCACCAAGAGAATCAAGCACACGACAAGCATTTTTCTTAAAAATAGCCTCATAACCATCATCAAGAAGTCGAGAAAGTAAAGGAGATTATACCTAAGCTTGTCCACAAGAGCGACATCCTTTAGAATGAATTTGTTGTTTACCCTAATTGATCCTGCTCCTTCAATTCGCCTTGTGTATCATCTCCAAAGGTGATGAAGTCATCACCGTTGCTCGCGTGAAAGAGGTGAACCATTTTGAGTTTCCGGTCATGTGGCGTGAACATCCGAGTCAACGAACCACGTGTTCTTCCCTTTCCGCGATAATCCCGAAAATCAAGGAGCAAAGAACGATGTGTCTCAATATCGGGATTAGATAAACAAGATTTAGGAATCCAAAGATCGAGACACACGCCCGCAAGGAGTATACAAACCGAAGTACTATCCTTGATTTCATTTAACATTCGATTATGAGCAATGTTTAACTTAACATGAGACTTAGATCGTCCATGGGCTATTCCGACTGCTTTCTTGGCGGGTCGATCGGTGACCAAAACGGTCGACCGGTGACCACTCAAATGGCCGACCGCCATTGATACACATTAGAATTAGGATGTCTAGAAACATAATGATTTGCATGAGAGAAAATCCTAATCTGTGTTTATTCTTTTCAAGTGTTACCATGTCTCATAGAAGCTCTAGGTTGCATGAATGAAATTCTATCAAAATTTTTCCTATCATTTTTCAACCTACGCCAACAAAGATTCAATCAAATGTCCACCTTTTTTGCAATAAGTGCAATGGTACTTGGTACCACTAGAAGAGGCACCATTTGAATTAATACAAGGTTGGGCAAAGCCTGCAGATTTAAAAGATGTTTTTGTAGGTTGAGTTTTGAATTCAATTAAACCTTTTTCCAAGACTTGAATGACTTTTGGGTTTGAATTGTCTTGAAAAGAATTGAATCCTAAACCTTGCTTCTTATAAGGAGTTTTAGATTTGTCAAGAATCATGTTTAATTGTTTCTTACCTTTAGAAAATTTCTCTAATGTATCATGAAGGTAAGCATTTTCTTTTCTCAAGTTAACACAAGCATCACAAGTTTTATCCATAGATTTCTCCTTATATAAAGCAATTTCAAGCTTAAGAGTGGAACATGAAGCACAAGTAGTATTTTCAATATTGTCCTTAAGCTTAGCATATTTGACTCTAGCAACTTCTAAGATATCTTTGATTTCACGCTCTTTTCTAAGCATGAAGTGCAAGGGCTAGAATCAAATACATCAAAAGCAATCAATTTACTAGATTCTAAACATTTTTCACAAGGAGCACTTTTAATTTCATTTAGTTCAGATTTAGCATTCTCAAGTTGTTGTACACAAATATTATGAGCAGATTGTAACTTGGTAATTTCGAATGCATAGCATGACAAGATAAACATTCATCAGTTCAAGAGTCTTAGCAGCTTTAAGCTCTACTTTCAGTTTGCTAATCTTTGACTCTAATTTCTTATTTTTGTCATAACAAATTCAAGCGCTTCATCTTGACTAAGCAATTGCTCAACTATAGAATCATATTTAGCGTAAAGCTCATCATAAGTAAAAGATACCTCATTATCATCAATGTCCTCCGTGTCACCCATGAAGCACATGCCGTGAAGTCTTTGGCCTTCCCTTTCTTTTACCTTGAGGATCTCCTCCTCCTTGTCCTCCTCACTCCCGGATCCACATCGCTCAAGGATTGATCCTCAAAAGCGGCAAGGACCCGTGAGCGCCTTTACAAGCTTATTAGCCTCATACCTTGATTTGTTGAAAGGAGGCTTCTTCCAAGTCGGCTTTCCTTCCTTATGATTGCTCTTACCTTTCACTTGGGGCAATTTGTCTTGATATGATTGAGCTCACCACATTCATAGCATGTTACCGACTACCTCTCTTTTGTTTCTCACATTATTGTAGGCCCGTGTGAATTTCTTAGCTAGAAGAGCTAACTCGCTTCAGAATACTTTCAAGCTCCTCTTCATGTATAGCGATAAACAAGCAAATGAAAATCCGTAAGAAGATTCACAAGAGTCATCAAAAGCCTTTTGAGAGGATCTGCTACCAAAGCTAAATTATCTTTCTTAGGATGATCAACTCTTTTAATTTCATGAGTCTTGAGTTTACTATAAAGCAATTCTAAAGTAAGACTTGAAAGATCAACATTTTCTTCTATAGCAAGAGCTTTCATCTCCCACTCCTTGGTGTTGATTGCACCAAGAGATGGGTGGCATTTTCAGATTGAGAATATTCAATATCAACGACTTTCATTTGATTAATTACTTTATTAAAGCGATCGAAAATGTCATCGATGCTCTCTCCAGACGATCTCGAATTTATTGTACTCACGCTTGTAAACAGCTTACGCGCCTTTTTGATTTGGGACGAACCTCATGATATGTTTCGAGAGTGTTCCAAATTTCATGCGCAGCTTGAAAGATTGCAAATTCTATCATATTCTTGTCTACCAAGTGCACCATATAAAAGATTCTTAGCCTTATTGTTGTTAGCCAAAAGAATTGCGTAGCGTGTGTAGCAATTTCAGAATAACCAATGGGCTCTAACAACATCCCAAATAGCTTGTCCTCGCTCTCAAGAAAGACGCGATACGATTCTTCCAATAGGCATAGTCGTGCCCATCGAAGATATGCGGTTTAGTAGAAAACTTATCCATCGCCAAAGTTCGGTGACCGGTTAAGATCAAGATTGAACTAACCGGCTCGATACCACTTGTTGGACCGTAAAGCGACTAGAGGGGGTGAATAGGAGCACGCCACTTTTTCACAAATTATGAACTCAATACAATTTCACTCCAAAGAGCTATTAGAAAGCTATGAAGATCAATATACCAAGACAATGGAAGACTAGTATTGAATCCAATAAAACCCCTAAGCAATGCGACAATAATCGCAAGAATCAAAGCAATACAAGTGTCAAGCGGTCGACCATCAGAGTGAACCGGTCGGACCGATTGTCGGGCGGTCGGATCATTGTTATGTCAAGCGGTCGGACCGCTCCAAAATCGGTCGGACCGATGGTGACGGGCGGTCGGACCGGCACTACGTAACCGATCTCAAATAAGAAAATCACCCGATGACGGTTGCAATTAGGTCTAACTTTTGATTATCAACTCCAAACTTTACGAAACTTTGCACACACCTTCTCTATGCTATTGAGGACCTATTCCAATCGAATATTATGATAATTCTTGGAACGATCTTGAGCAATTGTCAATTGATTAATGTAAGGTCTAAAACCGCAAGAACGAAAACTTGATCCTATTGCTTGTTCGTGAGTGATTGATGATCAAGATGATGCTAGATAGATTCACACATATCACAGCAAGCTAATTCACGTGAAAGAATCAATCACAAACTCGCGGATCAAAGAAAGCCCTAAAAACACGAAATTGAAAGCAAGAACGAAAAGAGACTTATCTCAAGCAAACCTTGCATAGATTGATTTCGTGGTTGATGCTGGATTACATCCACACCATCATGGATCAGTAGACAATCAAGGATCACGAAATTCACCTCAAACCATGAAAAGCCCTAGCCTCCACCTCAACTCCCTAAAGACAATTAGGTTTTGAAACATAAACAGCGAGAGAGAGAGAGGTGCAGCCACCATCTCCTCCTATTTATAGTGGAGGCCTAAAACTCTTAGGGTTTGACTTAATTGGGCTCCCGCAAGGCCCACTAACAAACGGGTCACACACGCACGCTTCGCGGCGCCGTCTTTAACTTTTGACCTAAACCGCTTCACCATGCGCCATGGATTCGCCAATAGGTCACCCTTGTCCATCTTGTGTCACGCTTGAGTCGTTGACTCACCCGCATCGCCAATCGCTCGACCTCAACTCTTCGAGTCTAGTCCCGATCCTCCTCGCCGCTGACCGTCGTTGACCACCAAGCAACCCGCACAACCACGCATAAGAAAACACGATTCGGGAACAAGTTCTTCACAACTTGACCCATGTTAGTCAAAACATGCATCATGCAAAACATATGCCATGAAACCAATGACTTTGACCTAACAAAACAACATCGCCACGGTTGGCCGACGTTCAAGTAATTACGGCTCGACCGCTCCAGTGAGCCGGCCGATCGCCCCATGGCGGGTCGGACCGCTCCCTGTGAGCCGGTCGGACCGCCTCTTAGGACTTAGTCGAAATTCAAGCTCCCAAAAACCGAAACCTTCTAGAAACTTTAAACCAATAGAACTTTTCACCGAGACTCCAAAAATCATGAGACCAAGTGCATCGGATCCCTTACTTGTCTACAACACCTATTTTGGCCCACTGATTTGAACACTTTTGATCATCGCCGTCCGATCGCCCCGGATGGCTTGGTCCCGACCGATATGGGACCGGCCGGACACTGCACACGGACCGGTCGGACCGCCGAGCAAGAAGCTCAGAACTTTGTCGAAAACACGTGAAACGACAAACCGTAAACGTCATTGCCAATTGTCACATCATCCTAAGATCTGGAGCATATCCCCATGAAATCCACACCCTCTCTCCCTTGGATCGGCCACCAAAACCGAAGGGAGGAGGAGAGGCCGGTTGGGAGGAGCTGCTTGGCGCTTGGGAGACGACGACGGCGATCACTAGGGACCAGCACCGAGGGGAGGAGGAGGTGCCTGGGAGGGAGGAGGCGCTGGTTGGGAAGGAAAAGGGGTGGAGGGGGTGGCGGCTCAAGGGTGAAGAGTGGGAGGGGAGGGGGAGTGGGAGGGAGTCTCTAGGGTTTTGGGGGAGGAGACCCTCCCCCATTGGCCGGCCCCCCTAATGGGCCTCCCACCTGGCGGCGGCCCAAGCCCAGGTTGCCGGAGAAAAGCTAAAAACCCCCCCGACCAAAAAGGCAATTCAGATTGTGTTATTTTGTTGATTTTCGCAATCAACTTATCATTTGCTAGATTGAACACATGGTATTTGGATTTAGTCAACTGATCTATATCGAATAGTGCAGAGCTTGCTACGTTTAGATTAGCCTTATCATGTAATGGGTGAACCAGTGAAAAAGGGTAGTATTATCTGTAGGGTGAGAGCGAATTTAGCCTAGTACCAATTCATAGTATACTAGTCGATTTACGTGTAAGTGAACCTAGTCCAGAGGAAGATATAGTTAGTCTTGGTAGAGCCTTAATTATTTCTATTCTCTCGTAATTTAATTCTTTAGATTAAATCTTTCATACAATGTTCTTGTTAGTAGTAATTGTCAGCCTTAGTTGTAATCTCAATTGTTCCCTGAGATCGATAACCCTGGATACTCAAGTAAAAAACTACAACCGATCCGTGAGCTTAAAGTTATCATTGTACGCGCATAGATCGTGTTAACACTTATCAAAATAAAGGAACTAACGACGAAACCACGAAACAAAAGATAGTTGTATTGGCAAAATACATTATCCAACCTCAATGGCCTGAAAAGAAGAGAACAAAATGCCTTAGAATCCTCAAGTAAAAATAAGTAGAATGATAAAATTAAGTAGTTAAGTAAATAAATTAACTTTAGTACTAACGTTCTTTCAAGTTAATGAAACGATGGCCCACATCATCATTAGCGATGAGCCACTACATCATTGGCATCATTAGCGATGAACCTGAGATGCGTGCTCGTGTCGCCGCCTGAGACGACTCTAGAGTACACAGTTTTTGGACTAGAGGGTGCACATGTGGTATATATAAGTTGATCCTCACTAAATTATTTTTTGAACCCGGTATCCGGTAACACCGAATAATCCCATTTGCTTGCTTCCCGAATAAAAGACATCTCATCCCACCGTTTTGTTCTTGACAAGAAGACTTGAAGGATGCAGGGCGACTGTGGCCATTCGGATGGGGTCCAATTCACCCGAGGCGAGAATGCGTCTATCATGGAAACGACGTATTTGGAACACCTCATAGTGCTGCGAGGTACGTACTCATCTTCGTAGAAGGGTGCCATCTCCCTGCGTGGGGGTGGGCATGGGGCCAAGGGAGCTAACCTATTTTTGTTATTTCGTTTTTAAAAAGCTACTTTTTATTATTTCACTTGAAAAGAAGTTTTAAACTAAACGAAGTTCTCTCCAATCAGATCACGTGATCTTAAAAGGCCTCGTTGCGTTGATTATGGGCCCAATACGAGTGTGTGAACTGGTTTGCTTAGCAGCAGACGTACGTCGTGCAGGCCCGAACTCAGCTGCAACCCGGCCCAGTGAGCAGCAAGCATCCCTGCCACCCCTTGGCCCAGCTGCCAGCGTCTCAAACCTTAAAATAATCCGAGGATAGTAATGCTATCTTATTCCCAAGATGACTCCTCCCACGTCCCCGTGCGCTCGCTACCCCAATCCCCCGTCTACCACTCGACAGCCGCCGCTAATTCTACCGCAAGCTCCCCCGCCTCTCCACGTCGCGGCGTGGCTTCGCCGTCCGTCGCCTCACCGGACTGCACCCCCGGCCGCGGCTGCCGACACCAGAGCACCCTCGCTGGCATCTCCATCGCGGCCCCTTGCGTCGGTGCTGCCCGTCGTGGACGCGTCCGCGGGGTACTCCTCTGCCTCCGCCCGAGTACAGGCTTCTGTTCCGGCTGCAAGGCGAAGAGGTAATTTGCGTGGGCGATTGAAAAAAATGGTTCCTGGTTGCTTCCTCTGTTTGATCTTATTGTGCACTTTTGGATCCTGATCCCGATGCGTCCTTCCTCCGTCAATACTTCGGCAGACTTTAAGGGAATACTGAATTAATTCGGTTAATTAGGTTTGGTTAATTCGGTGACTGGAAAACCGAATTATGTTTTTGCCCAGGACAATGCTATTGTGCATACGTCCGATCCGATGCCATAAAAACATGGTACGCTTCCTTTGGCCACACGTTTCCCTATGCGTCTGCACTCGACTCGTGACCCCTTTTCTCCTTTTATTGCTCTCCCATCCCACTATCCCACCAACACAACAGCACATCACAGTGCCGCATTATTACACCACCACCCAGCAGCACATCACAGAGCTAAGCAGAGCGTCACACCACTAGTGTAACACTAGTGTCCACGTTGCGGCGAAGCTTCTCCCCAGTCTCTCTCTCTCTCTCACTAGCAGCAGCACGGGAGCCGATTAGGGATGGTAATTGTGTCCGATTATCCATGTACTCGTGGGCGAATACCCTAATAGAGGCAGGTATAGGCGTCTTTCTTTGCCCACAGGTATAAAAACGGGCACAATTCCTTACCCATCGGGTAAACGGGTATAGGCATGGGTAAGCTCCACCCGTACCCGCTTCGCCCGATTACCCGTGATATGTGAATTTGTATTTTATTTGTTAAACTTGATTAGTTGTCTTGTCGAACATGATATGTGAATTGTGATGAACTTTATTAGTTGTTGAATGCGTGATGCACCTTTGATGTGTGAATTATGATGAATTTGATGTATGCATTGCTCGTGGGTAACGAGCATGTACACGGGTGATGGGTACCCACGGACGGTGATGCATTATTCGCGGGTAAACGGGTATACCTGCGGGCGACGGGTACCCGCGGGCGACGAGTATGGGCGACATTTTTCGCCCGTCGTCCTTCGCGGGTATACCCGTGGGGGGAATTTGGGGTCGCGGGTACGGGTATGGGCGAGCACTACCCGTACCCGCCGCGCAGATTGCCATCCCTAGAGCCGATCGACGAGGGGAGGGTGGCGGGTAGAGCGGGGACGGTAGGTGGTGGGCGGAGGGGGACGGGGGGTGACCGGCTGCGAGTGAAGGATCAGTGACCTATCCCATTTGATGAGGAGACGTTGTGGGCGGGTGATAAATTAGGCAGTGATACGATGCCGCCACCAGGGGTCGCATCAGCGGCGGCCGTGTTCACAGTGCCCCCGGCTCAGTCTTCGGGGTCCATTTTTTATTGCAGACGTTTGTTAAATTTGTTGTAATAGTTGACTCGAAAAAATATTAAATAAAGTGTTTTTTATTGTTGTGTTGATTTGTTGTAGCCAATGTTGCATGCATGATTTTTGTTGCAACCATTGTCGCCGAACGTTGCACACATGAAATCAAAATGTTGCATAAGTTAGTTTCAAATATTGTAAATTTCTTGATGTTGGAATAATTATTTTCGGCACTTTTCAAATGTTGCACACATGGGGAATTGTTGCATCAATTCCCATGTACTAGTTGCGCCTAGCTAGAGCTACAGCCCACCATTTTGATTGTTGCTTCTTTGATATGTTGCGACAGTTGAAAAAATATTACGACAGTTGAAAAAAATATTGCGACCGTCGAAAAAAAATATTGCGAATGTTTTAACATTGTAATTTGTTTGTTTGGGATATTTGGTGAGAATTTGTTTTATTTTTGTCAAAATGTTTTATAAGTTAGTTGTAGATATTGCAATAGCCTATTCGAGATGTTGCAAATATTTTTTTGGAAATATTGTGATTTCCCAAGTATGCGTGGTTTTCCAATTTGTTGCAAATGTTAACTTTTGATGTTGTATGCATTCCCAAAATATTGCATTTGTTATAATTGGTTTTGCAATAATTGTTGCACTTTTTTTTTTGAACACCTTTTTTTAAATCCCATGCGTTTTATCGCAATTCACTGGCTAAGATGTTACATGCAGAGAGTGATTGGGGCGTACGATGAGAAACGTCTGAGCCGCAGTCGTTCCCTTTTACCAAACAAACCAAACCGATATAGCAAAGTGAGAGAGCAGGACGTCCAGGGACAGGAAGGTGTCGCTGATCATGGGCCGCGTGCAACGAGATTAGTGGCTTCCTTCTGCGTTGCCTTGCCCTGGGCGCACAGCTTGGTTCGAGGATTAGTGGCTTCCTTCTGCATTGGGTGGGCTCTCGGCCGATACCCAACCCAACCGCCTGACCCGGGGGGTGCGCTCCGTCGTGTGCCCAGACTCTCACTAACTGTTTAAGCTATACTTACCAATAATTTCAGCGAACAATGCATAGAATAGAATCTTACAATAGGTTACATATCAAAAATCATAATAATATAAAGACATAAATTATTAATATTCACAACTTGGAACCAGTTGTCCAAGAACGCTCAGGTCACACGCGTTTGGGAACACTCGGGCCACTCACGTCCGAGAAACGCACCAAACCATGCGCCCGAAAACATTGGTTAGCAACAATTAATATAATCAAACCATACTTAAATAAATCAAGTTCCACTCATTAAGCTAATGATAACCAGTCTACTAATCAAATCTAAATTAAAGTATCATGTCTCCAGATTTAGTGAAAACAACTAAGTAAATATGTTTGTGTGATTGATTGTATGCAATGCGCATATGCTACTTTAGCTCATGCATATGTAATCCTGTCAAGATGAATGCAAATGATGCAACATCGTTTCCATTATCTATCAACATGATCCAGTATCATCATTACCATGTTATCACCATACCATGTCATATCATCATAATTTTATCATCATCCTTATCATGATATTTAAATAAGCATAAATAAATAAATGTTATGGGAAATTAATTGTAAAAATAAGTGGCAAATAAATCGATATCTACCGCTCTACCGTGCACTTGCCTTTTAGCCACGGAAATCAGAACGGTGAAAATGCGGCATCGAACTCGAAGTAATACTCCCAGGACAAAAACTAATAATCTACCTCAAAAATATGCAACAACGGCACATGAACATCAAACAACTCAACATCACTTCTACAGCAAACCCAACACAATTAACACATCTTTACCAGATAACCCACCCACTGTTCGGATGATCAAATATCCATAACTTTTCCTCCTAGAATATAAACATAGCAAACTATATATTTTATGGAATCTACATAAAATTTTCTACACTTTCCTAGTTATGCAAATTCTCTAATCACATAATCTAAATCCCCATTTTTAACCCCGAAAGTTAAACTGGAACATTACAGAACAACAAAATTCATAATTTTATATCTATTTTTCTACTACATAAAAAGATATCAAAACTGTAACATCCCAATTTTTTTATCTTTAAAAATCTTTTAAATAGTTAGTAGTTGGAAAATTCACCCTTTGGATTTTATATGAATTTTAATAAAGCTTAACATGGACTTTCAGCATCAAAACAATTTAATATGATTAATGACAGCATCAACAATGGTCAAAACTATTTTATTTGCGTTCTATGTTCTTGGATATATTTTCTAGATTTTTCTAGAAATTTTCTGAGTTTATTTGTTATTTTCTATTTGCCATTTGTATTTTCTGTATTTTCTAAAAAAGGAATATCTATTTAAAATCTCAAAAATAGTATCGGGTCGAAACCCATTTCCTATTCCTTCCTGGCCCATCTTCCTGTGTCAGGCCGCTTATGCGTCGCACGTCGCTCCATCCCTCTACCAGGTGGGCCCCGTCTGTTAGGTGGTCGTCGTCCCCTCTCGTCGCCTTCATCGCGCCGCGTCTCGACTGTGTTCGCCATGGCCGCGCTTGGGAGCTCCATCTGACAATGGAATGTCTAACAAGAAAATCTTGCGTTGACCTTATCCTTTTAATCCTCGTACCTTCCCGCACCCGAATCAAACCGAATCGTATCATGTATCCCGTTCAAACTCAGAATCAATCTCGTGACCGAAACGAACTCGATTTGGGAATTTCCAAATCTGGTACACCCGAGACCTATAAATAGGACCCCTGGGTTCGCCTTCTCGCTATGATCTTGAAACCCCAAGCCACTGTACCCCTCAAGCTCTAGCGCCGCCGCACTGGAAGCTTTAGGGTTTCTGCTGCTCGTTTTCTTCACATTGCGCCGTCGTCTTCATCGCCTCGGCGTCATCCACCACGCCATCGTCTTCGCCATGACCAGAACTATATCTAGCAACCCTTCACGACCACGAGATGTCTTTGGTATTCATCGTCGACAACAGCCACACATGCTCCGCTACTTCGTCGCTAATTCCGGCCAACTCCGACGACCTTCCGTGCAAATACCAGTACCAGTATGTGCGCAATAACCTATTCTACCCAGTGCGCGCATCCAACGCTGGCGAAGCGCTGCCATTCGTCATTGCCAGATTAACACGAGCTGTCGTCGTCGTGCCGCCTCATTGGCCACATCTGCTTGTGAGCACATATGTCGTGCCATATCTAATCGTGGGCACACTTGTCTGCCACCTCACCTGCCACATCAACTCGTACCGCCCGCGTGTCTGCTCGGTCAACCGCGTTAGCACCTCGCAAGTCTAATCCAGATCCAATCTGGTGTAAACCCAGTCCACCATACACCATGTTTATATCATAGGACCTTCCACGCCAAGTAGTCGTAACCTTCCACGATCAGGTAGTCGTAAACTTCTACGACCATGCAGTTGAAACCTTCTACAACCATGCAGTCGAAACCTTCCGACCAAGTAGTCAAAACTCCTTCTGAGTATGCGTAGTTGAAAGCGATGAACAGTACTCGACGTACAATGCTCAATAAATAGTACTCGAATTCCTTTTTAAGTATTTTCTTTAGATTTAGAACTTTTAGAAGTCATATCTTCTTCATCCGAACTCCATTTGAGCCCATTCAAATTCCTAAATTCATCTAAATTCAAGCTCTATTTTCTGAGATTTTTATTTAATTTTTGGTGTTAGTTTTCCTCCCTGTTTTTATTTATTTGTTTTCGTTCGCGGGTAGACATTGATACTTTAGGGAATTTTAAAGAAGGAGTTTACCAAGACCAAGACCAGTATCAGAATTTATTTCAAGACAAGTTATACATTTGATTATGTTGAACCTAGTTTTCAAAACTACTTTGATTCAGAGTACTACATTCTACTTTAAGTATTTATTTAAATATTTTTGGGTTAGTTATTAATCCTATTTGTTTATATCCACCTTGTCTATTGTAACATAATGATCTTTTGTTACCCTAGGTTGGTTCATTATTTAGTAGGTATTATCATAGCACCAACATGAGTTGGTTAGACAAAAATAGCATTGCTTAGCCATGCTACGAGTCACACATATTATTTGAGTTGCAATTGTAAATTTGACTAAGTGGCTATGGAACTTTGTATAAAACTGTGTACTGTGTTATTACTTTGTGATAGCATGTGTTGCATTTAACCAAAAGGGTGGGAAAGGATTTGGACTGAGGCAAGTGGTGGATACTAAGTAATATGGTGGAACTTTGTGAATGGGAATGATAATCTTTGTGGCATAGTTAGAAATTGGAAGTTTTGCCCTGGTCATTAAGGACTAACTTTGTGCACCATTGAACTGGATCTTTTGTACAACCACATGCCTGATGGGACGGGCCTAACTTAATAAGGTACGGAGTCTTAACATTGACAATTCGGGTTGTAGGTTAGGAGCTCAGTGATGGATGGAGGTGTGGACTACTAGGTAGATCGCATCGTGTGACGGTTCACCGCTTTCCTGTCCAACAGCGTGTGTCATACCAAAGCACTGTGTATGGGTTGGCCGACGATAAAGCATACCGGGAGTGTCAATGCTTGAGATGAAGTTTCTGAAAGATTTTGTTATGATTAGTGCTAGCTACACTGGTTATATCTTCTGGGCAAAGTGTACAACATCTACACAGTGTTAAACAATCTATTCGAATAGCCGCATCCGCAGTCATGAACATGCTCGGGGATTTCACACAAAGGGTAGATTTTCATAAAATATTTGGGAAAGGAGCTGTGTGATCTAAGTCATATAGTTATGTGAAATAATTTGATTAGGCTTTGTGTATTTGTGAAAACAACTGTTTATTTATTTTAAACATGTTTTAAATTTATTCTTTGTATTCAATTGCAAATGCTGCTTTATGTAAAATAACCACATAAGCCATTCATTTGGAATAAGCTATCATCTATAAATGACATTATATGGTATGACTTGCGAATACGGTTGTGTACTCATTCTTGCTATAATCAATCAACAGAAGTGGAGTAGTCTTAACATATCTTTGAGGAAGAGTTCTACAAATGTGCTGATCGTTAGGTTTTGATCCCAGTCGGTTGCCTGTGGTGAATCGATGGGATTCCGCTGAAGTTTATTTGATTTGCTGCTTATTTAATTATTGGTAGCCCTGCGAGGCTTAATAAATGTAAACTCGATCATAAAGTTAAAACCCTTATTTGTTATTCAAATTAACCATTTATGCTATTATTCATCTTGTGTGGGTTGATATTCATCTATGTTGACATTATATGCACTATTGTGATCCTGGACTAGTGTAGAATACACAAAGGGTCCATAATTGCATTTTTGGGTCCCAACAAAAACCTACCACTTCTGGAAGCTATGGATAATTATCTAAATAAACTTAGTTATGATCATAATTTAATTCAACAATCTACTGTACTTAATAAAGCAAACTACACAGCTGCTATCAACGGCGATAGAATTTTGGACAGCAGCACTCCGAAAGCCAAAAATTTTACATCACTTAACCAAATCGAGAGAGTTAACACTCTATGTACAGCTTAGTCAAATACCTACAACTTTCATGTTATACTAAAACCCTAATTCTGGAAGTTAGAAATTTTAATCTAATAATTACCACGACATCGTCTAATCGCGACGATTTACATAACAACTGACTTGCAAATATCAAAGATTTTAGTCTACTCAACCAAAATAGGTGTTTTTATACACTATGTTAAGCTTAAACAATAACCTACAAGTTTTCTGACATGGCAAAGCTACGAAACAGATGCCTCTCGTGTTGCGTCACCGTCGCACCGCTCGGCCTCTCTCCCTCCCCCACTGCCTCCACCACTCCCAGCCTCCCACCGCTCCAGATCTGTGCGCAGGCGACCGCTCTAGCGAGTGCGTGGAGGCTGCGACGTCGAGCTCCATTGCCTCCCCCACCCCACCCCACCCCAC
The DNA here is from genome assembly GCA_036346395.1 of Hsuehochloa calcarea. Taxonomy (NCBI): domain Eukaryota; kingdom Viridiplantae; phylum Streptophyta; class Magnoliopsida; order Poales; family Poaceae; genus Hsuehochloa; species Hsuehochloa calcarea. The sequence goes on along the minus strand of CM070598.1, from coordinate 21,032,677 downwards.
CCCACCGCTCGGCTCTCTAGATCTTGCGCGGGGAGGCGGACGAGCCGATGGCAAGCTAGGAGGCAGCGACGACGAGCTCCAAATATAGCTTGGGGAGGTGACGGCACGGGTTGTGAGCGTGGAGGTGGAGGCACGGGCGGCAACTGTGGAGGCAGAGGCGTAGGCGACGACATGGACCTCCATATCTGTGCGTGGCAAGGCGAGGCGCTCGTTGGTGAGGACAGCGTGTGCGGTGGTGAGGTTGACACGGTCGGCTGCGGTGCTGGGTTTGCCTGTTGCTGCACTTCACCCCCACAAACAGAGCTTCACACTTTGAGTTGACCACCTGATATCACCTGTGCAGCAAGGAAACAGAGGAGAAGAATCCCGGATAATAAAACAAGCAAGATCATGAGAGATCGTGGAAGAACATTGCAACTTTGACTATGTACAGTATGGACCTGAGCAGCCCTGGTTGTCCTGTCACCGGTGCGTTGGTACACTTGCAATCTTGTGTGAATTGCGTCGGCACTTGCAATCTTGTGTGTAAATCGCAGTGTAAACGCGCTCGCAATGTACAGACGCAAACACATGGATTTCCCTTTCATCGGCGCACGTAGGCGAACACGGATCCATATATACAGAATCGTCTACTGACGATGCTAGGTTCAGTGATAAAAACTAAAGACAGAGTTACGAGTTCGTACATGCACAGAGAAATGAGAAAGCAGAGGACAAGAACATTTTCGTACACGGTCATGGCGTTGTCGACAGTGGAAGACAGCTGCAAGAGGCCAAAAACACTGCACTGCCCATGACTAGCGTCCCAAAACCCAAACAGTTTGTAGTTTTCTTCCTGGTAGGCTGATACCAAAACATGATCTAGGGACAGGAGGGGCAGCACATGGACAGATTCGGCTAGTACAAGTTCTTCTCAACTTCCTGTCCTTGCCCTCCTTCCTCACTCACATGGCCACCGCTAGCCTGATAGGGATAAAGCAGCACAGTTTACTCTACTCTACGGCTCTACCCATCAGGATATGTAGTATAAACCTAGCTTAGCTAGGCATAAGCATGCACGCACCCTAGGTCAGAAAAAATCAAAACAATTTCTGTTCATGCTCTTCAAGTTGTAATCTTGATGCATGGATGCATAAGCGAGCAACTATATTACTCAATGGATATTTTGGCTCAATCCACTGATACACTCTCCAGCCCTGATCAAGAAAGACCTGGAAGGCCAAACTACCTTTGAAGCACTAGATGGTTACATGATTTAGGATTTTACTACTTCCTGGCTCAGACTGACAACTCTACTGCTAGTTCCTAGTTAACACTGGGGGCCTAGAAAAAAAAAAGCAGCAAAGGTAAATCTTAAGCTGGGGTTACACTGAGGTGGTGTCACTCCCAGCAGCTAGACTGAATTAATGCTAATACCTCTTAGCCTACCTGAGCTACATTGCACATTACAAAACTGAAAGTTCTGGTTATGTCATCCAAGCAAGGTGAGTAGGCTACAACCCTGTCTCCTTGAAGCTCTTGGTGAGCCAGATGGCTGTCTCCCTGGGGGACACTTTCTCAGGGCCGAACGGCTTCAGCAAGATCCCCAGTTCCTCGTACCTCTCCTGCTGCAGAAGCTGCGCGCTGAACTCGAGCAGCCCTTCCAGCGCCTCCGCACGCTGCTGGTAGGACGACGTGTCGAACCGCCGGTGCCTGGAGTCCGAGGAACCACGGCTGGAGGCAGCAGTGGCGTTGCGGCCTGAGGAGTCACTCCCGTTGTCCCCGTCGGTGCGGAATATCTGGACCGTGCACTTGTCCTTGGTAATTGACTGATCGATGAACTGTGGTGTCGCTGAGTATGAGCCATGAGCAGAAGAGAGATTGCGGATCGAGAACAATGGCTCCTCGGATGAAGCCAGTGGGAATTCGGCAATCCTGTCAATTCGAGGTGAATTCACGGAGACATCAGGAGATTCCAGCTGGTCCAGGATGCTGATGCTGCGCTTGGGTGTCTCAAAGGTGGGCAATGGGAGGGATACTCTGCGGCCCGGTCGAGCACTTCTGTTGACTGGTGTTCTTGAAAGCAGCTGAAAAAAAAGAAGCAAAATATACATTTAATAATAAATGTGAAACTATCTCCGTTAGATATATAACAACCAAATAAATTAGTCATGGAAACACACAGGGAGTGTAAAATGTAATGCTAAAACAACACATATTCAAAAGGATGAAACAATAAATCTAGCAGTTTATTGAACCGAAACTTCAATGGAACTTATTCTGACCATCCATTTACGGAAAAATTACTAGACCAAGGTTCAATTGAAATATGATCACCAAATTGACGTCAAAATAAATTATATGCACTGAGAAAGTTTGTGTAACAGCATTCAGAACATGCTGTAAGAAGGTTTTTAATGAAAATGGTGCTTTTTAGTACTGCTAATAGTGTAACAGCATTTAGAACATGACGAACATGCCATACCTCACTCCGATTTGTTCTGTTGTAAGATGCTTTTGGAGGTTCCAGCTGAGGAGTTGTTATTGTCTTCGCCGTAGTACTCTTGGGAGTCTTCATGATACTTGAGGTCCTTGTGGTTAAGGTTTTACTACTAACCTCCTCAACCTGGCTATCAATATCATCAATAGACAACTCTTTGACACTAGTATTTGTGTAATCCTTGATACTGCGAATAGAGTTGATAGAATTCCTTTCAGGGGAAGGTTTGCTGAAGGTCACGATCCTCTCATTACCCAAAGAGTTCCTCCTGCCTTTGCTTCTGCACATGGACTCAGTGGGAAACGTCATTTTCTTAATCTTATCACTCGGAGACTGATGGGCAGGAAATATATTGCGAGCAGGAGAAGATTTCAAATGGACTTGCAGCACATAAGGTTGGAGATGCGGATGCTTGAGTAATTCAGCTGCCTGCACAAAACAATGATGCAAAGATTCTTATTGGAGCAAAACATGTTTAATTAGTAATTCTAAAAGGTATATAAGGGGACTGTCGATAAATTACACTTGGCCTGTGATCTGGACTTTTTCGTAGCATGCTCTTAATAAGCCCCCTACTGCATGAGGGAATAAAACTTTCAAAAACATGCTCCAGTCAAGTTACAAGAAAATTAAGTCGAGTTACAAGAGAAATTAAGTAAACAACAAAAGTATAAATCTCAGAAACTCACAAGGCACCGGAATATCTTGTTGGCAATGGTGATACGATTGACTTGGTGATCTTACTGATAAGAGCTTGCATATCCTATCGAAAAAACGATGAAATCATAATCTGTCAAATCAGTTGAAGGGAGTCCAGTCATTCGGTGAGATAAGCGGTCTAAATGTATGTTCCATATTGACTTGAGAGTAAAATATGCACTTGAATTAGTCGACTGACTAACACAAAACATATGTTGTAAGTAGTGACAATTGCTGGGGGAAAAATATCAAATTCAGTAAGCTAAGTTAGCCAAAAAAAGAAGACCAGTAAGAACTGAGTACAATCAGAAAAAGCAAAGCATATACAGACTCATTTATTATTTCAGCAATCAACTTGCACAAATTCATAAACTGATTATGTAAAAAGCTAATGCAAGCATACTCAGAACTTACAAAAGCTTTAAATGCAGGTCTGAGGGCAGTCATTTCATATATACAACATCCTGAAACAGAGTGGTTTAAGCATTACAATCCGAGGCATGTATGTCTAAGCGTGTGCTTAAGGTTTCTTACATTTGAATGATGCATTACCTAGTGACCAAATATCAGATTTGGTACCATAAGGTATATCAGCAAGAAGTTCTGGACACATATAACTTGGTGTTCCTACCACCTTCATCAGGAGCATAAAAGTTGTTATGACTTACCAATATAATGGAATGTGCACGAGAGAAATGAAATTTTTTAGTACTAACAGAGGATGTCAGATCATCACAGGTCAATATTTTCGCAAGCCCAAAGTCACCTGCATGTGTTTAGAATGGAAATTACACTGCATCCGAAATTATCTAACTTGCTATGAAGCATGCACTTGTAAATGAAAAATGACGTACCAAGTCTTATACTTTGATCCCTAGTAAGAAAAATATTTGAGCACTGAAACGTTTTGGATAAAAGAGCAACATCAGCAAACATATTTCATGTTTTACATGTGCTATTCAAACATAGCAACGCTACTGACCTTCACATCACGGTGAAGAATGTGATTCGCATGTAAATAGTCAAGGGCCATGAGAAGCTGCACAAGCCACTTGCAAAGCTTCTGCAAAACGAGAGGAGTTGATGGTGCATGCCTTGGTACCAAGGAACAAGCTAAAAATGTACAAATGAAAACAAAGCCATTAATTATACCTCCTCAGAGAAATGGGTATCGTTAGCTCTTTTAATAGCTTCAGCCCTGGACAAAGAAAGGTCTCGTTAGCGATAAAAAAATTCCACCAAGTTTGACAATGGAACAACGAACATCACATTTCACCTCAGAGAGATACATACATGTCTCCTCCCTCACAGTACCCTATAACGATGCAAACATAGCAACCCTGAAATTGAAATATAAAATGAAAATGAAGTGAACTCATTTTTTATACCATCAGTTTGGGCCATAATCCAAGCTTAAAGGCCGAGGGAATTATTATACAAGTTTTTATTTCAAGATCGGCAAGTCTTAGTTAAACTTTTCAAAAATCTCAGATCATTCAGCATGATGTCATATATAAATAGTGATGATCTCAAACAACGTGATATTATCTACTTGTTGCATTAGTTCTTTTTTCCTATTTACTCCAGGTTTCCAACTAACCTTCTCCACCCATGAATCCTTGTACTCCACAATGAATGGATTCCTCACTGTCGCAATGAGCTGCATCTGCATTGAGATTTCAGCACACATAAGCGTACAAACAACATCGTGAGCATTGAACATAAGACCTCTTAGTACAGATCAATTCACATCTCTAGGAAGGGGGGAAAAAGCATAAGCAACATCATCATCATGAACACATTAGTTATGCTAGGAAACCAAAACCTGACAAAACTAATCATTGTGTACCAAGAGTTGACTTGCACAAGCCATTCTTGGTGAACAAAAGACAATGTGTGTGAAATCATGACTAGGCACAAAATTCTAAAAAAAAAGGAGCATTACAAAGCAGAACTGCAGAAGTTGCTTACCTCCTGGTGGGCAGACCGGCGAGTGCGGTCTGTCTGCCTGGCAAGCCGGATCTTTTTCAACACATACCTGCACAGTTCACATACTCCAAATGATCAAAATGGATGAAATATACTTGTACCAAAAGGTGAATTTGTTTCATTCCCACCCCCTAAGAGATGAGAGGAATGAGGTGCTAGACTCACTTCTTCTTCTCCACCTTGTGCCTAACTAGCAGAGCAGAACCAAATGCTCCTTTGCCGATCTGCTCCAATACCTCGTATTGTTCCATGGCTGTGATGTTGCCCTTTGCCTGAAGAAGAAGAAAAAAAATACAAGGAGTTAAAATAGAGTTAGGTCCCATTGTTCTAGCTGGACTAAACAGGAGGGAAATTAACCCAAGAACGAGGAAGCCTTGTTCTAATGGTTGATAAAATAGGAATTAAAACAGGAGTATTTTAAGCATTCTACAGCTTAAAATAATGCCATCGACATCTACAGAAGCATCGAAAAAAGATTTACAGAGAATAAAACTTGAAACCCCTAATGCCAACACATTTTCACCGTAGATGGTATGGTGCCAAAATTGCCGACAGCAGCAAACCAAGAGCGAAAAAAATGTGAGCTCACAAGAAAGAAAATAGTGCCATGTGATACGAATGCAATGCGCTTTCCGACAAAATAGCCGACAAGGCTGAAGCCTTTTCTTTTTTCCTCCAAAGGAGAAAAATTGGGGCTCTGAACCCCAAATGCGAGCCCAAAGAACACATTGAAATGATAGAGATTGAATCCATTGAAAAGATAAAGCTTCCTAGTGCTCCAAATCCAAAGCACGCAGCTCGAAGCCCAAAAAATTATTCTTGAATAAAAAACGAAGAAGAAGAAAACTCAAATGCCAACTCCGAAAACTCATTACAACTCGCATGTTCATCTGCAAGAACAGAGTAGAACTCCAATGCGAGCCCCCAGCACCAAGAGCAACCAAAATCATCAGAGGAAAAATCCGCAAGAACCTCCAAGAAACTGTGTGCGCCGAATTGGAGCGATCCCACACTCCCGCGCATGACAAGCAAATGAAAATCCAGATAAAGACAAGAAAAAACCCAAACGAAAATCCGCATGGAAGCCGCGAATGCCAACTCCAAGAACTCACCAGAAACACTCGAGGAGCCTCCCCCAGAGAGCAAAACCGCTCCACTGAACCCAGCCAATTAATGCAAGCAACGGGGAAGGGAGGAGACCAGATTTATTGCTTTTGAGAGAGGGGGGGGGTCGGGGGTTGCGGGGAGCGAATTCAAACTTGCCAAATGCCTTTGAGCCGGCAAAATTTATATAACCAGCGAGGAGGAAAAGGTGAATGGCGAGGTGGAAAAGGGATTTGGGATTTTGGAGGTGGGAGAGAGAGAGACACGGGAAGAGTGATGAGAGAGAAGGGTGTGGAGTGGAGGGAGGGGGCGGTGACGCAGAAGTCAAATCAGCGTGTGTGGACTGTGGGAACAAAAGAGGGGATCCGGATTTTGAACTAAATGCAGATGACATAAGGTAAACAGTGGCCACGTTATGCAAGCTGTAGTAAAATACTGTAGCAACAGTCGATGATAGCATCACCATTGGCCACAGGGGTCTATAGCACAATGCATAACGTCGGACCGGCGATCAAACTAGTTTACCAGTTTATTGGTCCAACGGCTGGTTATATATATACTATATTTTTATCATTATTTTTAAAAAAAATAGAGATTTTCTATAATACTGTAATCAATTTTTATATCTAGATTATGAATCTTCATAACAAGAGATTTATCATTAGAATTAAGCATATATAGCTATATCAACACCATAGTTGTACTGTAATTGTCTATCAGGGTGTTTATTCGGAGCAATAGGGTGGAACTACGGTTTAACTCTTGATGAAACAACTAGCGTACAACAATTGCACTCATACTCATATTATTTTAACCTTACCCCTGAATTCACAGCAAGAAAATAATAAGAACGATAGTATTTATGTCCTAAACAAAAATCGTCTGGTTCAGTGAAACCCACACCAGTTCACTGGTTTACTAAAAAACGGTCGATTCGACCGTTTTTTACCGATCCGAATGCATGAACGGTCTTTGAGCTAAACCACGTCAGCTAGGTCGTCTGGAACCGATCATATTTTCCTAGTTCGAATGCATGGACGGTCTTTGAGCTAAACCACGTCGATTAGTTCGCCGGTTCTAGTTTTTTCCAGTTTAACTGGCGGTAGGACTTTTTGTACTATGATCTCCAGTGGCACAACATCAAGCATAAATCTTGAGTAATGTAACGGTGATAGGCTTGTTTGCATAAAAGAACGGTCACATGCTCGTAATAGACTATTTCTAATTTTGTACTCCATATTAGACGGTGGAATTTTTAAACCTACACTCTATATGGGTATGGGATGGTGGAAATGGGATCGGTTTACTGACCAGTACTGGGAGTAGTGATTGTTGTTTTCTGTTTGGCTACCTGCAGTGTTTCAATAAAATATGTTCTGCAGTGGCACAAGATTTGAGGCAATCGGGCTATACAGCATGTGTAAGATGGTATTGTTGTCCATCAAGGTATTGGGAGTGATAATTTATTGTTCTTTGTATTTGGCTGGTTAGTTTGTCGGGAAGAACAAATACATTGGAAACTGCTGATCATTTACACTTGCAGTTCTATGTGCATAACATTTTTGGGCGTTATACACCTTAGGTCATGTACAATAAATTTATATTAGTAATCTATAGTATCTGCTACGTAGAATTTTAGCTGACGTGAATGAAAGAGAATAAAGAGAGATAAATGTGTTGTCTATAATCTCGTAGCCGATTGTATCACAAAAAACAAGAAGCTATCGATGATTTAACTCCCATTGTATCGATGTCGTAGACAGAGTCATCCGCGTCAAAAAAAATTCGGCGGGGCTTCAGATCCCGTGCGCACTCCCTCTTCTCCCCCCTCTCCCCCTCCCTCTCTCTGTTGGACCGAAAAGGCGACTAGAGGGGGGGTGAATAGGAGCACGCTCACTTTTTCAACCAAGTTCAGATTCAATCCAAATCTCACTCCAATAGCTATGGAAGCTATGAATATCAATATACCAGTACAGCGGAAGACTAGTATTGAATCCAATCTAAACCCCGAAGCAAAACAACTGAAATCAACACGGGCTAAAATTCTAAGTGTTGGGCGGTCTGACCTCTGTGTTAATGGCGGTCGGACCGGTGCCTTGGGCGGTCGGACCGGTCACCAGGGGCGGTCTGACCTCCAGTCTGATGAACAGTAAAAATAGCCCGAAAAATAAAGTTGCAAATAGATGTAACTTTTGATCTACAACTCCAAACTTGATGAAACTTGGAACACACCTTATCTAGGATGTCAGGAACCTATTCCAATCGAAGATCGTGAAGATCCATGGAAAAGTTACGACCTTTTTCAGTTTGAAAGGAGGATGGTTCAAAACCGAGTCAAAACGAAAACTAGATCCAAAAACTTGCTCGTGGGTGATTGATGATCAAGATGATCCTAGATGTGTTCCCACATATCACAGCAAGCTAGATCATGTAAAGAAATCAATCAAAAACATGCGAATCAAAGAAAAACTCAAAATCACCAAATAGAGAGAAGAAAGGCAAAGAGACACATCTTTGATCAAACTTTCTTTGGATTGATTTGATAGGGTTTGGGTTCTGACCACTCCATCAATGGAGGACAAAGCTCAATCCAAGAGCACGAAATCAAATCAAAACTCTCTAGAACCCTAACCTCCACTAATCCTCTCCCTAAGCCAAACTAGGGTTTCAACAATAATGAAAGGGTTGAAGGGGGTGCAGCCACCTCCCTCCTCTATTTATAGTGGAGACTTAGACCTTCTAGAAGTTTAACTTAAATGGGCTCCCGTTAAGGCCCAACACAAACGGATCACACACGCATGCATTTTAAAGCGCCGTCTTCAACACCTCTTGACCTAAACCGCTTCTTTTTGCGTCGTCTTGCGCCACGGGTTGGCAAAAGGTCACCAAGGTGGTATTTGGTAGGATTACCAAAATACCACTTCTCGGTCCTTCTCCGAAGACCGAGTCCATCTGCGCGAAGCACTTCGCCTGCTCCGCCACGTGTAGACTGATCAACGGCTCTCTCCATGTCGGCAAATCTCTCCCATCCGGCTCCCACCGAAACCACCATGGCACTTGCACCGACTCCCGCGCCGCTTGATCAAACCAGTCGCACCGAACTGTCCGTTCGGTCATCCTTGTCCATTCTGCACCATACATGATTTCATTGACCTCACCCGGCATCGTCGATCGTTCTGGACCTCAGCTCTCCAAGCCTAGTCCCGATCATCCTCGTCGTTGACCATCGTTGTAACACCCTGACTATAAGGAAGTCAAGATGTCACCTACAACCACTACTCTTTAGAAGAATAACATCAAAACACATGACAAGGTGAAGCAAGTAATAAGGATATACGGAAACAAGAATTTACCATCAAGTTTAATCAACGGAATGAAAATAAACAATTCAGAGGGATACGGTAGTTATGACCAAAATGGCTTATTACAATTCAACACAAGACATAAATAACGACAGTAAAAGTTCTCAAAATGTTTGGATTATGATAGTGAGTGCATCGTGTTGAACTACCCTCCACGAGATCGTTCTTCCTTGTCATTTACCTAAATAAAACAACAAAGCAAGAATGAGCCAAAGACTCAGCAAGTACTTGTATGTGACAATCAAACATACCATGAATAATATATCACAATCATAACTTGAACATTAATTGGAAACAACTTTATGAATGGATGAAATGGAATGATGCATTGAAGGAATTGGACATATTGCAGCATATACCGGTATAGCGAGTGAAACACCCGTCGGTGTTCACTTAAAGTAACCGTATGAAGAACGTTTCATACGGCCGTCCAACGTGGCCCACATTGGAATGGTAGACTCACGTAACGTGGCCCACATTGGAATGGTGGACTCACGTACCCATTCTGGAATTGATGGGATTTTCAAGTGCCCATACTGGAATTGATGGGTCTTACAAATGTAATTTATGCATGTCATGATGTGATCCCATGGCAAGATTGAATAGTACTCATAAATGAAAAGGTACACATGGCATCCATCTACAAATACGAACAATTATAATCATTCATTCACACATCACATAATGCATCAATCAAAGTATACAAGTTACTTGCCTTCCGCGCTGCGACGGGTTGGGAGGTAATTGAGATACCCCTCCACTCACCGCTTCATCGCCTACAATATAAAATAATCGAAATAAGGACAAACGAGCAAGACATTGCTACACGTGCCCTCCTACAACCTCTAACCAAACTAACCAAACAAAAGGTTCAATTTGATCCATTCGCCCAAACATTCCAAATACCCCTAAACTGACAGTTTTACTAGAAAATTCACCAATAAATAACCGTAAGTCCAAAAGACCTGAAACTAGTGCTCAACTTCTCTTAACGTAATGGGCTACGAAACTCTAGTTGATGGTAAACTCTAATTCGGCCAAAACAGAGGTCTAACCATCCAATGAAAAACTATAACTGCAGTCTGCCCAGAATGCAGAATAGCCCTAAAGAAAAGGCTCTAACTTTTAAACCACTGATCCAAATAAAGTGATCTTTATCAGCCTGGAAACATGGTGAAATTATCTTCATAAACCTAGTTGGGTGGCCGACCTAGTTCTGACTCTAACTAGATCAAAACCTAGGTGCAACCGACTATACCCAGAATTTCTGACAGATAGAGCAGTACGTGGTAAAACAGTCATAACTTTTAAACTACTGGGTGAAAATTCGTGATCCAGGTGCCAAAAGAAAGCTAATGAAACCAGAAATAATTCTCCAGAAGACACAGATGTCCAATTCGGCATCTACGACGCCCAAAACTGAGGTACAACGTACTGGACAGAATCAATCTATTGACAGAATCAAAACGAAACTACAAATCCAATTGGATTCTCAACTCTAATGGAATCAAACAACGAATCGGAGGTCTAATTACCCTTGTAGACCAGTAGGACGATGAAGATCCGCTGCACACGGGTCTTCCTCCCTTCCCCTCTCTTTCCTCCCTTAGGGCCGGCCACCGGAGATTTACGAACGGCCGTCGCCGTCGGGAACGGAGATGTTGGAGGGGACCTTGAGGAGGAGCGACGGGGATCACCGGAGATGGCACCACCACCAAGGCGCAGCAATGGAGGCCGGCTTGGGGAGAGGAGGAGGCGGCCAAGGGGGAGGGGAAGAGGCAAGGGGCGGCGGCTAGGGTTTTGGGGGGGGGAGTGGCGGACCCCCCTTTTTGGCCGGCCCCTACATGGGCCGGCCGGCCCCTCTTGGGCCACCTGGGTTGCGGCCTGCGGCCCAGGTTGACGTACAATAACGTTTACCCCCTCCGCTGTTTGGAAAAATCCGACGAAAGTTGTTTCTTTTACTCCCTCCGACTTCTTTCTTTTTTTTACCGATTCGATTCCGGAAAGTTGTAAATCTCGTTTTCGAATAAAAATTCCCAGACAATTGAAACGATACAACCTAGCTGGATAAATGAGGTATTACACTCTATCCCACTTAGAAAAGATTCGACCTCGAATCTACACACCAATCTACTCGTAAGGAAACTGCGTCTGGAATGAAACAACGATATTTCAAGCTTGGAATTGCTCAGATACTCGCTTAACACTCGAGCACACCAGACGATGCATACTTCGCATGAGGACCCGAGACGATCAACGCGATAAGCCAACGTCCTAATTTCTACAACTTTCAAAAACGAAGAGAATCCAACTAGAAATAGAGAGTTCTCATCGCATCCACGTAATGCTAACTCTCGCCAAAAGGTTAGATTCCAAATTTGACAATTCATCTCGAAAACAAATCCATTTTACAACCAAAGGAGAAGTAATCAAACGCCTCAAACCAAAAACTTGCGGTTTGTCTGAATTTGGAAAGAATCAACATGCTAACACAGCACCAACTCAAATTGCAGAAAACACAAGTCAACGACACAAAACTCAAACGAGAATCAAGAAAACGCATCATTATCCCACGAATCATCCTTTGCCACAGTTCCTCGCTTCTAGGAATAAAATTTCTCTCGAACCTTGAAATCCGAATTCACTGACTACCACATGAGCTAAAACCTCTTAGTTAAACATCCTCAAATTATACTCAAATTGAAATACATCATCCACACCTCTGAGGGGTGGCTCCATTGAATCCTCCGAATACTCTATGCATCTCATTCTACTTAATCAACCATAATTTGATTGAAGGCACCCAAAGCGCCACAAAAATAGATCCCACTGTAACATCCTGGCTATTCGAAAGCCAAGATGTCACGCAATTACATTACCTCTAATTTTTCAAGAACAACTCAGAATCCTCAGTACACACGCTCATGTACTACATCAAAAAGGTTCTATCAATGATCATTCCACTGCTCACGAAACTCATTTATTCCACTTTCTCTACACACACTCATTGAGTGACCAAAGGTCTAACATAACAATGCAAACCCAAATTTAACCTCCAAGATCTCTACCACAAATTTCAATTATAACATATAGGGAAATCAACGGATTGACTCTCCAACATTTTCCCCAATTCTAACATACTCACTCATTTGCATACTTAGAAATTTCTCACCTAATCTCGCATCGTTATCCAATTGTGTTGCTCTATAGAAGTAATCAAGGTTTCCATACCTTCGATAATCACCGACCATTCAATCATGAACTGAAGTTCTGAAGTTTCACTATACCATAGGTTCTACTCAATCGCAACACTTTTCAGACTTACTTCGAAACCAAACATTCCATGTGAATTAATTTTCCACCAAGAGATACAGATCAAAACCATTCTACATTCTACTACTCCTCCAACAACTTGGTAGCAAAATACCACCGCTACGATTACTCATCTACCACCAAACAGTTGCCAAACTTACCATTTGCAAACACTTTGTAACCCAAAACTGTGACCCTTTCTCAAAAGGAAGAGGCGAACAAATATAAGTTTATTCACACAGAAAGACGTTGCTCATCACGGCGAGCAGGAAACCAAAAAAAATATTCTGATAAAGGTGATCTTGAAAAACGAAAGCTGAGTTCATAATTGGAGGCACACATCCCTCAAAAGAGAATAGCAAATAACAGCCGACACGAAAGAAAGATATTACGTTTCAAATTCGCCATCTCTTGAGCGGAAAGAGCAACAAATTTAGGGACGCTTCAAATAACCACAAGATTTAATTAAGAATCGATAAGATCCTTCAACAGGCCAACTTGCTCGAAACAGTTCATCTACTTGGGAAACACGAGATCCAAATGTTCTCAGCCACAAAACTCGAAAGATTTCCCTTTACAGGATTTCACGGAAAGCAAACGGATTAACTTCGTCTCGAAGAGATCAACGAAAATATTCTTTTGTTGCAACCTCACTTTGCGAACTCAAACCAAGGAGCCTTTCAGACTAAATCACACGAAATCTTTAAGAAATAATAGGTTAATCCAATTCCTCAAGTTACCCAAAATAATTTCAGTTATCAGTTGATTCACGAGCTCCAAGGTACCGTGAAAGCTAAACTTGAAATATTCTTATTTGAACGATGTCACCAAAGACGATCAATTTACTACAGGTATTAACATCAAGCCCATAACAACACTCAGAAAACATTTCGGAAGACCCACGTGGAATGAATGGGTTGATTCCTTCTCGAAAGAAGAGGCAATTAGAAACGATCTTCACCAACTGAAAAAATCACTTACCACTCGCAAGGAACACAGAACTCAGGGGAAAACCAATTAGACAACGAACTCAGAAAACATATGGGAAGTCCACAGTTGAAAACATAGGCCTCACAAAAAATAGAATATCTGACCTTAACCGTTAAGAACAAACGGGTATTCAAGATCAAAACACCCGCATCATGGAAGAACTATTATAATTTTTCAACATATCGCTTTACTCGACAAACTATGTTTACCACAAAGAACTTGAATTCCCCAAAAGAGCATGAATACAAAACTGGAAATTTGATCATTTTAGAAATATTACGAAAGGCGGACAACTTTCTTTCTTTATAAAGGAATCAACATTGCCATCACATTACTGATCATGTCAATAAACCTTCTAAAGAAACATGGCAAATCGTGTTATAGAAATTTTTCAGCATCAAATGGAATGGTAATAACAACTTATTCTAGAAAGGAAACTTAGTACGAAAACCACAAAGCTGAAACAAACCTCTCACACAACTCCACCATAACATTAGAAAAGGGTTTCGACACTTTTTTTTTTCAAGAGAGGTTCTAAACTCCAACATTCCAACTACTCCAAAAGAAACGAGTAGAGTTAAGACTTTCCTCGATAAACTTTGTAAAAGCTGATTCTGCTCCTAAAATACCAAGCAGTTAACTGTGTCCCTTAATCAACAAGTGAGATAGGACCCTTACAAAAAGAATAATTTTGTCAATAATATCGTGTACAAGTAGCAAAGAGAGCTCAGCAATCAGAAAGACAAGAATTGTTTTGAAAAACATCTAGGGACCAATAGGAACCCGTAGCCAACCAATTTGTTTGATTACCATCTCCGACTTAATCACCACAAGGCACCCCAAAAAGAGTTTTAACACTAATCCTCAGAAAAGAGATGCGTTAAACTTCAAGACGCAGAATGATCCAAAAGAAATACATGGAGCCAATGCTTCCTCGTGTTAACGAACTTGCAACAGAAAACTCTCATTATACAAACTATCAAACGAGTAAACGAGTCGCTATTTTCCAATGAGAAGGAAGGAGCAAACATGGAAATATCAATATTGCCAGCTGTCGAAGATCATTTAAAATAAAAGAAATTCAACAACTGAAAAAAAACAATAATATTTTCAGAGAACCCTTAAAGACCTATTGGATCTCATCAACTACCATGAATCATGAACCTAAGAGAAATTCATCAACTACCACCGGACAAGAATTTGTCAAAATCAGAACTCAAGGAAGAGAGCCACTGTCTAAAGCATCCCAAAAAGAAATATGCAAGATCATTGTGCATTTGATAAAGAACTTGCAAAAGAAATCTGCCAATGCCCGAAACCCCAAGCGAACACACGGGTTGAATTTTCCAACAGGGGTAAAACAGAACTTCCGTGAAAAGGCAAATCTTGCAACTTAACTACGCTCACGTGGAGCAGAAATATCACAACCGAAGAAAGAACAATAATTGTTTCAAAAACGATCAGAAATCTACTGGAGATTGCCCACTTTATTATAACCCTCCATTCAAAAGAAATTCACGAACTATCAGAAACTACAACCAGAAAACCAGATACAAACTTGAGAAGGACAACAACTTCATCAATGAGCTCAGGCTCAACACAGAACTATGGAACAGGGGTAAGAACTTCGCTACTATTACAACACGAACAGTGGTGTAGCCTGGCAAAACCCAGGACGACAACCACGAACTCAGCTGCTCGACGTCCACTACCGATACGCATAACTAATGCAATCAATTATGAATATATAGGATCATCTCATGACAATCATAGAATAATTCATAGATATATAGGATATCGCATCACGTCATAGATTAATAACAAGAAAGATAGTACAGAAGCAATTCTATACCATACAACATAATGAACAACATCACTAGAAATGCGGAAACAATGGATTTCCCAGACCCGCCCATCATGGCACAAGTGTGTCATTTTAATAACTTAATTACCACGGACCTAAAGCCCGCTCTGATACCAGCTGTAACACCCTGACTATAAGGAAGTTAAGATGTCACCTACAACCACTACTCTTTAGAAGAATAACATCAAAACGCATGACAAGGTGAAGCAAGTAATAAGGATATACGGAAACAAGAATTTACCATCAAGTTTAATCAACGGAATGGAAATAAACAATTCAGAGGGATACGGTAGTTATGACCAAAATAGCTTATTACAATTCAACACAAGACATAAATAACGACAGTAAAAGTTCTCAAAATGTTTGGATTATGATAGTGAGTGCATCGTGTTGAACTACCCTCTACGAGATCGTTCTTCCTTGTCATTTACCTAAATAAAACAACAAAGCAAGAATGAGCCAAAGACTCAGCAAGTACTTGTATGTGACAATCAAACATACCATGAACAATATATCACAATCATAACTTGAACATTAATTGGAAACAACTTTATGAATGGATGAAATGGAATGATGCATTGAAGGAATTGGACATATTGCAGCATATACCGGTATAGCGAGTGAAACACCCGTCGGTGTTCACTTAAAGTAACCGTATGAATAACGTTTCATACGGCCGTCCAACGTGGCCCACATTGGAATGGTGGACTCACGTAACGTGGCCCACATTGGAATGGTGGACTCACGTACCCATTCTGGAATTGATGGGATTTTCAAGTGCCCATACTGGAATTGATGGGTCTTACAAAGGTAATTTATGCATGTCATGATGTGATCCCATGGCAAGATTGAATAGTACTCATAAATGAAAAGGTACACATGGCATCCATCTACAAATACGAACAATTATAATCATTCATTCACACATCACATAATGCATCAATCAAAGTATACAAGTTACTTGCCTTCCGCGCTGCGACGGGTTGGGAGGTAATTGAGATACCCCTCCACTCACCGCTTCACCGCCTACAATATAAAATAATCGAAATGAGGACAAATGAGCAAGACATTGCTACACGTGCCCTCCTACAACCTCTAACCAAACTAACCAAACAAAAGGTTCAATTTGATCCATTCGCCCAAACATTTCAAATACCCCTAAACTGGCAGTTTTACTAGAAAATTCACCAATAAATAACCGTAAGTCCAAAAGACCTGAAACTAGTGCTCAACTTCTCTTAACGTAACGGGCTACGAAACTCTAGTTGATGGTAAACTCTAATTCGGCCAAAACAGAGGTCTAACCATCCAATGAAAAACTATAACTGCAGTCTGCCCAGAATGCAGAACAGCCCTAAAGAAAAGACTCTAACTTTTAAAACACTGATCCAAATAAAGTGATCTTTATCAGCCTGGAAACATGGTGAAATTATCTTCATAAACCTAGTTGGGTGGCCGACCTGGTTCTGACTCTAACTGGATCAAAACCTAGGTGCAACCGACTATACCCAGAATTTCTGATAGACAGAGTAGTACGTGGTAAAATAGTCATAACTTTTAAACTACTGGGTGAAAATTCGTGATCCAGATGCCAAAAGAAAGCTAATGAAACCAGGAACAATTCTCTAGAAGACACAGATGTCCAATTCGGCCTCTACGATGCCCAAAACTGAGGTACAACGTACTGGACAGAATCAATCTATTGACAGAATCAAAACGAAACTACAAATCCAATCGGATTCTCAACTCTAATGGAATCAAACAACGAATCGGAGGTCTAATTACCCTTGTAGACCAGTAGGACGATGAAGATTCGCTGCACACGGGTCTTCCTCCCTTCCCCTCTCTTTCCTCCCTTAGGGCCGGCCACCGGGAGACGACGAACGGCCGTCGACGTCGGCGGGGAACGGAGATGTTTGAGGGGACCTTGAGGAGGAGCGACGGGGATCACCGGAGATGGCACCACCACCAAGGCGCAGCAATGGAGTCCGGCTTGGGGAGAGGAGGAGGCAGCCAAGGGGGAGGGGAAGAGGCAAGGGGCGGCGGCTAGGGTTTTGAGGGGGGGAGTGGCGCCCCCCCCTTTTTGGCCAGCCCCTACATGGGCCGGCCGGCCCCTCTTGGGCCACCTGGGTCGCGGCCTGCGGCCCAGGTTGACGTACAATAACGTTTACCCCCTCCGCTGTTTGAAAAAATCCGACGAAAGTTGTTTCTTTTACTCCCTCCGACTTCTTTCTTTTTTTACCGATTTGATTCCGGAAAGTTGTAAATCTCGTTTTCGAATAAAAATTCCCAGACAATTGAAACGATACAACCTAGCTGGATAAATGAGGTATTACAATCGTTGACCACCAAGCAACCTGCACAACAATAGACAAGCAAATCGAATCCGGGAACAAGTTCTTCACAACTTGACCCACGTTAGTCAAAACATGCATCATGTAACACATATGTACTGAAACTCATGACTTTGACCTAACCAACGAACATCGCCGCCACGAAGGCCGACGTTCAAGTGACAACCGGTCAGACCGCCCCTCAGGGCCGGCCTTGCCGGTCCGACCGCCAGCCATAGGCTGGTCCGACCGCCCGAAAGGACTTAGCCGATTTTCAATCCCTGAAAATCCGAAACCTACTGGAAACTTTAAACCAATAGAACTTTTGACTGGAGACTCCAAAAATTATGGGACGAAGAGCAATGGGATCCCCTCACTTGTCTACACCCTCTATTTTTGGCCCAGCCTGTTCTGACTATTTTTGGTCATGGCCGGTCTGACCGCCGCACATGGCCGGTCCGACCGATTTAGGACCAGTCGGACCGCCATGCTATGGCCGGTCGGACCGCCCTGTCCAGAATGCCTGAACAGTTCTGAAACTTTATCGAAAATCCGTGAAATGATAAACCGTTAACGCTATTACCAATTATCACATCATCCTAAGATCTGAAGCATATCCCCATGATATCCACACTCTTCCTCTCTATCCAATGCGAAAAGTGTTTATTCTCAATTGTGCGTCCGAAAAGGTAGCCCTCTTCCCCCTTTTTTTCTCTGCTCAGCGCCAAAAATGCCCGAATCCCTCGCTAGCTCTCTACTGCCAATCCCTCACGCGCTCTCCTCTCCCAATCACTGGCGCGCGCCCCCGCCAAATCCCCTCCCAATCCCTCGTGCGCTCTCCGCTCCCAATCCCTCGCGTGCTTGGGTGGAATCAACGATGCCTCGTGAAAGAAAGCGAATCATTTCACCACCACGCCCGCCGCCGGGATCGCAGCCAAACACCTCTACGGAGCTTGGGAGCGACGGCGCCCGCGCCAGTGCCGAGTTTGGTGGGAGGGTGCATCCACCGGTAGCCCAACCGCTTCCTCACCTCATGTGTTCCATATGGACGAGCCGTCAGACCATGCTGTGGCGGCCGAGTTCTCATCCCCGACTACAGATCTGCAGAGCTGGTATGCGTGCCATTCCCAATTGGATTTGTGGTCCATTTTCCTATTATGTACATTAGCAATGGATTTTTTTTGTTTATTTGTTCAAGTAGCCTAGGTACTAAAAATGTACTACATATATTTTGGTGGTTATATTCTCCATATAATGAGCTTACTGTAATTTTTTTTTTATAATCTATAGTTGCATATTTGAGTTGTCCTAATGAAAGGCAGAGGATCCCAGTCCAGCAGGGTAGCTTTTAGCTGGGGTTCTGAAATGAAATCTTGCTAAAAAATGAATGCAGATTGAGTTACCTTTTTAGTTATTTTTAGAACCATTATCATACATCCAGGTAGCTTCAATTGCATTATCATACATTCAGATGTTAGAACCAGTGTCATACATTCAGATGTTAGAACCATGATTAATTGCATTATCACATTCAGGTTTTAGAACCATGATCAACTGTGTAGGAGTTTGTCGTTCAGGTTTTAGAACCATTATCATACATTCAGGTACCTTCAATTGCATTATCATACATTCAGATTTTATAACCATTATCATACATTCAAATTTTAGAACTATGATCAATTGCATTATCACACATTCAGGTTTTCAGTATACAAGCATCTACCAGCAGTTAGATTGATCAATTGTGTAGGAGTTTGCCATTTAGATGGATTATCATTTGCCACTGATAATTTTTGGTTAGTGTATACATTGTGAATTGTTGTTACTATTTAATTGGTATGTATATCAAATGCTTAGGCTAGATTATCTACCAGGAGCAATAGGAATTGTCGTTACAATTCAGTTGGTATGTATATCATAGGATGGAATATCATTTGCCATTGATAATTTTTACATGCCTTTTGTAGAGGAAAGGATTATCGGTCGGCCGGTGGATTCCTAAATTATTTACAAAATTCATCCAATTTCCCTTTTCCACAACATGCTTCTCATCAGCCCCCCCATGTCATGAAATTTCCACTACATTTGTGACACTTCACACTACACTCCATACCTGGCACCACGACCACCGACAGCTAAAGGGAGTCCATGTGCAGCATCAACTCCACAATCCTAGTCATTCGTCCATATTAACAGCAGAGACGACGATGGAGAAGGTAGGACTGAGAAGCGTTTGAACTGGACACAAGAGGAGGATGTAAGATTTGTAAGTTTTAAATATACTCATATGTAGTAGTCCATATGAATAATTACATATTTTTTGTTGTATGTTTTTAATAAAACTAATGTTATTTGTTAACAATGTAGATAAGTGCATGGTTAAACAATTCAAATGATCCTATCATGGGCAACAACAAGAAAAATGATAAATATTAGAAAGATGTTGCTGCTGCCTACAACAGCATCACCCCAAAAAATCGGACATGTGTAGTGAAGCAAACCAAGGACTGTTGGCATCAACTTAACAAATGGGTCAATGAGTTCCGATGCACTTAGTTGAAAGCTTATCGTATATATGCCAGTGGACAGTATGATGACCAGTTGATGGATAAGGCCCACCGTATACACATCTTGACATGGAAGGCTGTTAAAGACCAGCCCAAGTGGCAGGCTTACAATAAAAAGCTCAATGAAGATATCTCAGCTAAGAAGACATCCCACACGTCATCTCCTATAAATATCGAAGATACCCCACGCCCGATTGGAACAAGAGCATCCAAGGCTGAACACAATGGCAAAGGCAAACCGAAGCAAAAATAGTAGAAGTGGAAGAACCCAATAAATTTCTGAATTTGCAGGCTGGACCTAACAAAAATCGCAGCGGGGCGATGGAATTGCATAAATGTATGTCGGCTGAGAAGCTTGAAGCGGCTAGTTTTGCCCACCTTGTAGCAAAGGAGAACAAGAAGGCCAAGATGAGACAAGGAGGCCAAAATGGTTTATAAGGAATTAAGGTCGAGAGGTAAACCTTTTTTAAAAACATAGTATTACCTTAATTTTAAGTTAAGTAACATACTAGCATGTTCTGCTAAGGCTTACCTTGCAGTTTTTCTCTTGTTGTTATGTTAAGGCTTGTCATACTTAATGATGATACCTTGTTTACTCCACACAAGGTTTTTTTACTGACTTGTATATATCTATATACATGTATAGTGCATGCAAGTAGTTACTTGAGAGGGCCTTGCCATATTTGTACATGTATAATTATTGCCCTGGGCTTGTATGGTAACTACAGTCTAATGCTATCTCGTGAGATAATTACATGTTCAATGTTCTAAGCAGTGCTTTCATGGCGGCACATTGCTTGCTAATACTCCACTTTTTTTTACAATTTGCAACTTACAAGTATTCATGTAGTCCTTGTTTTCTTTCAACTATTGAGTCAAGCTTGTTTTCTTTCAACTATTGAGTCAAGCTTATTTTGTTTGATGTCCTGGAATTATCAAGATGATCATTCTAGTTTTCATCTCACGTCTTTTTGGTTATCTCTTAGGTGATATACTTTGGTGATCATCTTTTGAGTGACTTGAGAGGGCCTTCAAAAGCTGGTTGATCATCTTTTGGTGATCATCTCTTAGGTGATATACTGTTGAGTTAAGCTTATTTGTTCCTGTGATCATCTTTTGGTGATCAAGATGATTTCTTCATATGACTTAGTTCTGATGTGCCAAGTGACTTAGTTCTGCTATTTTGAATGATTGTATTGGTTGAATGCTATTTTGAATGGATGAATGCGTGAATGACATGGAAGGATTGATGTGCTAAGTGACTTAGTTATGCTATTTTTAATGAATGCATTGGTTGAATGCTCCATTTTAACTGTATCCTCAATTCTTAACAATTGGTAGCCCACTCTGTGCTCTGCTCCTCAACCAGGACCTGCTACTTTAAAAGTTCACAAATTTGATTTTGAAGCACACTACGACAAAAAGGCTAATGTTAGACGTCTCATCATAGAGGGTTGACCAAAACCGTTTGTATTAAATACAATCACAGACAGTTTTGATTTAGCGACCATCTGTGTTACTGACTGTACTAAAAACCGTATGTGAATAAGTAGTATCACAGACGGTCCGTGTTGAAAACCGTATGTGATACTTCACAGATGGTTCTGAACAAGAATCGTCTATGATACTACTAAATTCACAGACGGTTATTTATTGGAACCGTCTGTAATTAAAAACAACTGATTAGCTTATTTCGACCACTCCTGATCGGGCCAGATTGATCTTTTAAAGTGGTCGAATTGGAGCTGATTTTCCCAACAGAAGAAAGCAGAAGATATGTAATTGGTAGACACATTGTTCCGTATCATGTGTAACTTCATTGTCTTGATGTATAACTTTCGATCAACAGAAGAATGCAGAAGTACTTCACGTGATCGATCAATCGGAAGTTACACATCATAGACATTGAAGTGCTCACCTGATCGTAGGGATATGATATTCTACTAATTTCTTGAAGACTTCAAATCCATAGACCAAATTGACTTTCCGACCATCTAAATTGAAGTAGTCGATCGATCATCCGTGGATTTTGTTCTTTCCATGCACAGTGGTCGAAAAGTCATTTTGTTCTGTGAATTTTGTCTTACTAGATAGCTAGAAGGGTAGGGATCGAGATGAGAACTTTAAGAAGAAATAGAAGTAAGAAAAGATGACAAGTTTGTGAGTGCTTTTTTCTTAGTTCTGTGCGTCATTCTGATGGTTATTTATAGGCTTAATTAACAACTTGTGGTAAAAATTAAATTAACGAATAAAGACGGAAGTCCGACGTATAAGATTTATTAGAATATGTTCCTAATAAATCATTGGTAACCAAAGCATCATTATCTTTTCGGGAATTATTTTTTATAAATACGGTTGATGCTCCTTTTCCTTTGTTTACAACTGAAGCTGAGGGCTCATCACAGACAGTTTTTAATAAGAACCGTCTGTTATTACATACTTCACAGACGGTTTTTAAATATAACCGTATGTGATAATTCAATCTTTCGGCTCCCGCGCTACGCGTCTCTTCGTCTCACGCGCCGATGTTACAATGCATCTCTTCGACATTTTAGAAGAATGTTCATCGCGATCCATGGTGAGCACGCATGGTATTGGTGAGCAAGCGGAGCATGACGGCGAGGAGGTCGCGATTGCCGTCGCTTTTCCTCACGATGTCGTCATCCACATCGTCGATCTCGTGACCGCGAGCTCTCCTCAGCCCATTGCTGACCTCTGTAACCTATGAACCACGTACGTATTCTGTTCTTTTGTTTTTTGTAGGTCTGAAGGAGTCCGCATACTGTTCGATTTTTGTTCAGAGTTAGTTTTTGAAGATGACTGTAGCGTATCATATCCTAGTTAATTGTTGAAAAGCTTCAGTTGTTCGTTCGGGTTCGGGTTCAGATAGATAACCTAATTGTAATTACTCTGAAAATCTATAAAAGGAGAAAAACCAAAAGGCTGTATTAGTTGATACGACGCAAAATAATCTCGTGTTGATTTTGTTTTGTGTCCAATATCCAGTTCTGAACTAAATATGACTAGCAACAATGATCTTAATTTGACCTAGCTTTTAATTTTCTCTTATAGAGTAAATCTTGTATTAAGATTCTGTCGTCTTGAATTTTATAGTTGCAAGGTCATGTACAAGGCATTCAAGGAGCACACCGTGGAGACGCATGTGACGCTGGAGTGGGAGGAGGCGATGAAGTGGCAGGACAACGAGCGCTACCTCGCCGTCGTCAACCACCTAGCCGGCGCCAGCAACCCGAGGGCCTACTTCATCGTCGGCCTTGTGCTTGTCTTCGCGCCCCAAGACATGCAGCGCAACCTCGTGTTCCTTGAACGGGCGACCGTCGTCTGCCATAAGGTCGCGGCCTACGTGCTCGGCCTCCTCCTTTACAGGGCCATCGAGACGTGCGATGTTGGGAAGTACTACATTAGCCAGGTCGAGGGCGAGCCAGTCAACGACAGGTGTGAGATGGCAAAGAGGACCAACCGGGAGTGCAGGCGGTGCCGAAGGCTCGCTACGGACATGGTCCAGGAGGCGGCGTGAAAGAAGATAGCCGGGCCGTTGGGCCGGGTGTGGGCACTGTCGAAGGACAGCCACTCGTGCACGAGCACTGGCTGCGGCGTGATGGAAGGGCGGGACGACTACGTCGTCTTTTGCAACGATGACTACAGGATTAGGCATGAGTATGTCAAGTTCTTTGCAAGGGTGTTAAACTACTTACCGTAAAATTATCGGTTTTAGCAAATATTCATATATAATTCTTTACTAATATGTGAATGTGTCATATGTACTTCTGAATTTGCAATTATATATGAATATTATAATAGACGATTCTATTATGGAATCGTCTATGATGTGAGATCATATCACAGACAGTTCTATTATAGAGCCACCTGTGATGTGAGACCATATCATAGACAGTTCTATTATGGAACCGTCTGTGATGTGAGACCATATCACTGATGGTCCTATAATAGAACCGTCTGTGATATCCCTTTATTAATAGGAGCCCGCTAGGGTTTGAGCCTTAAGTCTTCATTCCCCAGCGCCCTTACTCTAGCCCGTTCCCCTCCCCACGTGACTGCCCCCGACCTCGATGCTGCCGCCCGAAGCGTCCTCCCTGACGGCCGCCCCCAAGTCGCGCCTTCTCCCCGACGTTGCACTTCTTCCCGTCGCCGCCGGTTGTGACACCACGGTTCACTGCACAAGACACTCTTACCTCCCCTGGCCAAATCCACCTCCCCGCCGCCAGATCTGCCTTCCCCTCTTCGATCTCTCCACCGACCTCCCGCAACTACCTCTCTATTCTCTGTTGCTTCAGTTTTTTTGTTTGAGTTTGACTTGTTTGCTGATGTGGTTTGTTGTTGCTTATGCATACATGCAGGAGATGGATGTGGT
This sequence comes from Hsuehochloa calcarea, assembly GCA_036346395.1. NCBI lineage: Eukaryota > Viridiplantae > Streptophyta > Magnoliopsida > Poales > Poaceae > Hsuehochloa > Hsuehochloa calcarea. The sequence continues at coordinate 21,007,585 of CM070598.1, read as the reverse complement.
GAGCTACTGCCGGTGGTCGATTTGCCGGTTGCACTGAGCTAACTACTCCCCTTTACTCTCTATCCCTTTTCCCTCCCCTTGCTCTGTGATGTGGGTGATGAATGATATAGGTTATAGTTGGTGTTCTGAGATGGTTGGATGATATGGGTGAGTTCTATATAAAGTCTCCCAAGCAGTGGCTACATGTGCCTTTAAAACCGGCTTCACACACACACACACACACACACACACACACACACACACACACACACACACACATATATATATATATATATATATATATATATATATATTCGTAGTCCCCAGCGACTTTCGGGGGGTCGTCCATGCAGCATGAGGAAAATGAGACAACAGCCACAGGCAACTTCAAGAAGCATGGCTGTCAGGAGAGCACGTGGACATCCAATTACCTAGATGCCGTCGACATGCAATTGGACGTCGCTATGTTCAGAAGATGGTGTGGACGCGCAGGTACTCCGACTGGGAAGTGGCATCAAGTTCTATGGTTGGTTGTTGATACATGATGCCACTTCCCAGTCGGAGTACCTACGCGTCCACGCCATTTTCTGAACATAGCGATGTCCAATTACATGTCGACGAAATCTAGGTAATTGGATGTCCATGTGCTCTCCTGACAGCCATGCTTCTTGAAGTTGTCTGTGGTCATTGCCTCATCCTCCTCATGTTATGTGGACGACTTTTAAAGTGGCTGGGGATCATAACAATATATATATATATATATATATATATATATATATATATATATATATATATAAAGCTGATTTTAAAGAAGGTTTCATCTACAAACTGTCCATGATACATAGATGAAATCGTTTGTGATACATCAGTTGTCACAGACAGTTTCATCTACAAACCGTCTGTGATACATAAGCTATCATAGATAGTTTCATCTACAAACCGTCTGTGATAGTCAACTATCACAGATGGTTCTGAGTCAATAACCGTCTGTGATAGTCTGCATCACAGACGGTTCGAAAACCATCTGTGATCACCTCATGTCATTATTGACCCATAAACTCAGACGGCTCACGAAACCATCTGTGATGATATTTTTGAACCGTCTGTGAAGACCTTTTCTATAGTAGTGGCACATATCGCAAAAGTTGGTTTCTTGCATATAGTATCTTTCATTTTCACAGATATTTCAAATCTTATAGATCACAGACGTGCCTCCAGGAAGGTTACCCATAGAAACTCTTGCTCTTGAAGGAAATGATGTTGGGTTTCAAACTGTCTTCCAGGTGATGACATAACTTTACTATTTATTTTCGATGTTGGATTTACAGCTTTTCTTGTCTTTTCTATCCTAGTTTGCATGTAGATGTAGTGAGCTCGGTTTTTTTCTTATGTTTTTTGGTCTTATGGATTGCAGATGTGAGGGATGAGCTGATCGAGGCCTACGTTGTGTATCCTATCATAGAAGAATCAGAGCAGTTACCACAACCTCATGCTGCAAAAGACGATTTTGATTCCATAAAACAAAAATTCGAAGGTTATCCCTGTGGGAGTGATGAGAAGGATGAAGCTCTCAGCATCTGGGGAAACATGTATTCTCCTCTCAACACAAGTGATTAAGATCGAAGTCTCTGTATGTGAACGTGAATTTGCACTAGTTCACACTAGTTGAACAGATGGATTATTGAAGTCTGTATGTGAACGTGAATTAGCACTGGTTCACACCAGTTCACATGTATATTAGCACCAGATCAGTAGTTCACATGTATGTGAATGTGAATACCAGTTGATACCAGCATTCATACGTGAGCTCGAAAATTATATATAGCATCTGACCTTGCTGAACCATCCATCAAAAAGCATTTTTCTACCTCTTATTATCCTTTCAACACTCGAACTATGTCACGCCAACTGGACTCTTATTCCTCGGATGATCCTGACTATTCTTCCTCCGAGGATCTCGATGATATTGGCCCAACCTAGTTCTACATAATCGAAGATTTAATTGGTGAGCAAGATTTCTTAGACTCAATCGCTGATCGGGTCGGTGTGAAGTTGAAGGCAAATGTTGATCAAAGAGCCATATCATCTCGTCGTCGAAGTGGTACCAGGAGGTACATACGGAGGGATCGTGAAGACGCCCATGACAAGCTCGTGGGCAATTACTTCTTCTCTACACAACCTCTCCACACTGATGAAATGTTTCGTAGAAGGTTTTGGATGAGAAGACCTCTCTTCCTACAAATCGTGAGTGCGCTAGGTGAATGAGATTCCTATTTCACTAATAGGATAGATGCCACTAATCGTCTAGGACTCTCACCACTACAGAAGTGTACAACAGCAATTCGTATGTTAGCATACGACACCTCTGCTGACCAACTTGACGAGGTACTAATGATGAGCGTGAGCACTGCATTGGAGTGCTTGGGTAAGTTCGCACAAGGGGTGATTGACAAATTTGGTACAGAGTATTTGTGGCCCCCACATGTAAGGAAGTGGAGCGTTTGCTTCAAGTTGGTCAATCTCGTGACTTCGTTGGCATGCTAGGGAGTATTGACTGTATGCATTGGTAGTGGAAGAATTGTCCAGTTGCATGGAGGCACCAATTCACCCGAGGTGACCATGGTGTCCCTGCTATGATCCTGGAAGCGGTTGCTTCGCAAGACCTTCGATATGGCATATTTATTTCGGTGTCGCCGAGTCTAACAATGACATCAACGTGCTTAATCAGTCACCACTATTCATTGAAGCATTAAAAGGGGGATCTCCACAGGTGCATTTCAGTGTCAATGAGAAGCAATATGATAGGGGTTACTACTTTTCCGACGGTACATACCCAGAATGGGCTATCTTCAGGAAGACAATACTGCTCACTCATACCGATAAGGACAAATTATTTTCACAACATTAAGAAGGGGCAAGGAAAGATGTTGAGTGGGCATTTGGGGCATGGCAAGCTCGTTTTAACATCATGCGTCGTCCAGCACAGTTGTGGCAACGGGTTGCTATCGGCAAAATCATGGAAGCTTATTTCATTCTTCATTATACGATTGTTGATGATGAACGAGAATTGGTCGCCGCTCCTTTGGACTTGAACGAGACATCAGGGACATCTTTCGTTCTACCTCCAGAAGTCAATAATGGCCCTAACATTTGCTTCATGGATGTGCTGCGGAGACATTCCTCTATTCGTGCTCGGCCAACACATATCCAACTAAAGAGGGATTTAGTCGAGCATATTTGGCAACACAATGAGAACAAGTAAAATGTTTAGGCCTATTTAAGTTACATATTATTATTATTTTATTCTCTTTATTATGTACTAGATCCTTACGATTTCATTTCCATATTAATGTATCATTATTTATCTATTTCAACCATATTCATTTTATTTTAATTATGTATATGAAAATAAAAAATTAAAGCAACACAAGTAGCCCACAAAGATGAAAATTAGAGTTGATCATCATATTTCTTAGGTCCATGAAAGCATTAAAAGATTGTGTGATCTATAAAGATATGTAAAAAGACAACCTATTATATGAATTGTCTTTAGTGCTGTCTACAGGTAACATAGAGAGTTATTATAGACAACAGCTGTCTGTACTATTGTACATGCCCTCAACGTCTCTAGCTACCTGTTGAAGCCTGAGGTTAGATCTATGGTTGAATAAATTATGTTTGGTTTAGAACATAGGAATTCAATAAGAATTTATAGAAATTTTATATGAAATTCACTTCATATGGTATTAAAAATTTATAACATTCTAATTAGGGCCTTACACCTTTTCTTGATTTTGAGCAAGTTTGTTCCCTCTATCTTAAAATAATCTTCCCCTGGGTCAAGCCAAGTCAGCGGTAATTTATGGCAGAGGAGAGCAGCAACAACAACAGAGGCAAGCGGTGGTGCTAGATCTCATTGTAGGCCAAATCATGCAGTAATTTATCTCCCTTGTGCTGTAAAATTGAAGACTGATTTGACATTTTGCCGGACCCAAACAAGGTCGATCACGGTCTAGGATATATATAGCACTCGTACATATTACAAATAGAGTAGGAATCAAACCGAACTCAACATTATTATAGAGTGTTTGAATCAGCTACATAATTACATCTATTTTCATTGTTGTCGGACAAGGAATAGTATGAGTCTTTGCCGGTTACAATATATGAATATTATCGATAGCATAGACCTTATCAGTTACAATGTCTGAACCATGCCGACAACGGATATCTTCATAACTGGATTGTATTTCTAACAGCCTCCCCCAATCTCGACGTAACATTGACATGTTCATATTGTTTCTAAATCGAACAAAGAGCTGTGTTGACAACGACTTGGTAAGAACATCAATTATCAGATCACTTGAAGATATAAACCTTATATCCAATGCTTTTCACGCAACTCCCTCATGTACAAAATGATAATCAACTTCAATATGTTTTTGTACGAGCATGAAACACATGATTTGCCATGAGATAGGTGGCACTTGTCACACCACATACTTGGTGCATGAAACTAAGAAACACCTAATTCTCCAAGCAGAGATTGTATCCACATGATTTCGGCTGTTGCATTCGCAATTGCTTTATATTCAGATTCTGTACTGGACCTCGACACCGTGGGATGTTTTCTAGAACTCCATGAAACTAAATTTGATCCAAAAAAGATAGCATAACTTCTAGTGCTTCGACGATCATCTGGAGAACCTACCCAATCAGTATCAGAGAATGTGCTCAAGAAAGACGAAGGTGACTTTCGAAGATCAAGTCCAAAATGAGCCGTGTTTTTTAGATACCTAAGAATTCGCTTACAATGATCCAATGAGTCTCTGTTGGCGCTTGTAAGAATTGACAAACCTTGTTAGCACTGAAAGAAATGTCAAGCCTAGTCAAGACTAAATATTGTAAGACACCTACTGTACTCATGTATTTTGTAGCATCTATGTATGACAATGTAACTCCATTAAACTTAGACAACTTCTCAACTGTACTCATCGGAGTAGTAACTGATTTGGCATTAGCCATATTCATTTTATGCAGTAAATCAGTAATGTACTTGTGTTGTGACAACAACATACTGTCTTCAGTTTGCTGAACTTCAATGCCAAGAAAATAACTGAGATCACCAATATCTTTTACTACAAAATCATCTCTCAATTGATGAAGAAGAACATATGTAGCCTTACTAAGAGCTGAAATAATGATGTCATTAACATAGATAAGCATAAACATATTGATTACACCTTGATTGTAAATGAAGAGTAAAACATCTGCTTTTGATGGAATAAACCCAAATTCTTGGCTGCTTGCTTCAATCCATATAAAGATTTGTCAAGTTTGCATAAATAATGTGGATAGAAATAATCTTCATACTTGGGCGGTTGCTTCATATACACCTCCTCATTCAAAACCCCATGAAGGAAAGCATTTTGAATGTCAATTTGTTTCAAACTCCAACCATGTGAAACAACTAGAGACAAAAGAATCCAAATTGTTGTAGGCTTCACAACAGGACTAAATGTTTCATCATAATCAACACCATACCATTATTTGAAACCCTTTGCAACTAGACATACTTTATATCGATCAATTGTGTCATTAGCCCGCTTCTTAAGTTTGAAAACCCACTTGCAATTAATGACATTCAAACCTGACTTGGGAGACAGAAGATGCCATGTCTTGTTCTTCTGTAAAGCAACATATTCACTATCCATTGCATCTCTCCATTGAGGCTGTTGCATTACTTCTTCATGTGTCCTCGGTTCAACAGAGACCGAAACAACTAAATTCTGATATGCAACAATACCGTCTGTTCTTTTCTTAGGAACTCTGATGTTGTTACGAAGTTGTGTCCTCATTGGATGTTGAGGAGTCGAGACTTGTTCCTGTTCATCATCTGCAATGACAGAGGAGCTAGATTGCCCATCATGCATTAGTTGATCATTATCAGTATTACCACTATTGCCTTTTGAAGATGATGCTGACATGGAATTTTGACTTGGAACAGACAAAGGAGGTTCAACAGAAATAGGAAGCTGAGTATATGTGGATGAAGAATTATTCTGCTGAAAATTATTCTGAATTTGTGTAGAGAAAGGAAAAACACCTTCATAAAAAAATGACATCCCTAAATATATAAATGCGCCCAAAGGGAATATCAAGACACTTATAACCTTTATGGCTAGAACTATATCCCAAGAAAACACATTCTTCGGATCAAAAAGAATGTTTGTGACTGTTATAAGGTCTAAGTGTGGCCAACAAGCACAATAAAAGATTTTCAGCAATGAATAATTTGGTTTAGAACCAAATAGACGTTCCAAAGGTGTGGCATTGTCAATTACTCGAGTAGGCAATCTATTAATAAGATAAGTTGCTGTTAGAAAAGCTTCATCCCAAAATCTTAAAGGCATAGAAGATTGTGCAAGGAGGGCTGGACCAATTTCAACAATATGTCTATGTTTCCTCTCAACTGACCCATTCTGCAGATGAGTGCGAGGACAAAAAAATTCAATGATCAATGCCAAGATTTTTAAAGAATTTGTTGAGTTTCTGATATTCTCCTCCCCGGTCAGACTGAACACATTTGATTCTTTTATCAAGAAGCCTTTCAACATGTTTATGGAATTGCAAGAACACATGGAAAACATCTGACTTGGCTTGTAACATACAAATCCAAGTGAAATTACTTAAATCATCCATAAAACCGACATAGTATTTGTATCCTCCTATCGACTTAGATGCTGGACCCCAAACATTAGAGAATACAAGTTCTAGAGGAGTTGATGAAGTATGCACTGAAGAGGAATAAGCAAGTTGATGACTCTTTGCTTTCTGACAAGCATCACACACACATGACTGAATAAGATTACTATAGGACAACTTATTAAGATGTAAAATCGACTGCACTACTTGTGTTGAGGGATGACCAAGACGAGAATTCCACTGCTCCTTGCTAATTTTGGGACTGAACATGACTGTCTTGGGCGATTTTATTGTAGATGGTTTGATGGGATACAAGGATTCACATTTGCCTTCAGGACCTTTCTCTTCGACACCTGATCCTTAATGACAAAATAATCAGGGTGAAACTCGAGAAAGACATTGTTATCATGAGTGAGTTTATGAATAGACACAAGATTTTTAGATATTTGAAGAACATGAAGGACATCTTTGAGAACTAAAGGATCGACAATAGTATTAAAGAGCAACGACCAATGTTAGAGATGCAAACCTGCTCCATTGCCGACTTGAACTTGGTCCCCTCCATGATATTTCTCCCAGACTGTAAGACGATCAAGGTCAGATGTGATGTGATCTGTAGCTCCTATATCTGTGTACCAATTTGGATCTACTTGATATGACGATGTCATTGCTGCAACTTGTGCTGAGTGTCCTTCATTATTTTGAAAAGGTGTGATCAAAACGATGATAACACTTTACAACTGTATGTCCAACCTTCCCACAAAGTTGACAGATTGGCTGAGGACCATGACCACCAAAGTTGTTGTTGTTGTTGCCTCCTCGGTTTTGATTACCACGACTATGACCACGTCCACGATAACCACCTTGGTTCCCTCGATATCCACCTTGATTCCCTCTACCTTGATTACGTGATGTAAAGTTGGCCGAGCTCCCTGATCCTCCAATCTGCAATTTTGCATTGTTTTGTTCTATCCGAAGCTCAAAGCTTAACAGATGAGAGTAAACTTCAACTAAAGTTAATCCATCTTTGGAGAAGTAACAAGTGAATCATAGTCTTGGCCGAAACCTACAAGAATATAAGAAATGATATCGTCATCACGAAGTGGCATACCGACAACACAAATAGTATCTGCTTGAAGTAGTCGATCGCTGACAGATCCTTTTTCTTCAAGTTGACGAGCTGCATGCGTATTTGAACAACACGTGCTCGTGTTCTTGATGCAAACATATTCTCCAATGCCGTCCAGGCTTGTTGTGACATTGTCATAATCATGACATGAGCAAGAATATCTTTAGTCAACGAATAGAAGATTCAGTCGAGAACTGCCTAGTCTTGATGAAACCAGTTCAAATAATTGGAATTGGTAACTTGTGTTACTACTGCTCCTGACTTCGACGTTTGTGCTTCTCAGATATGGAAGAAACTGGGCCTTCCAAAGGAGGTAATTGTCTCGGGCGAGCTTGATGTTGATGGTTTGATTTATCGGCGAGGAAAGAACACCGATCGGACTTGAGGAGGAATCAGAACTAGATGAGATGATGGTGGCGGAAGACGACATTGTGTCTAAAGTGGCTCTGTTGCCATGTAAAATGGAAGACTGATATGAGATTTCATCGTACCCAAACTAGGTCACGGTCTAGGATATATATATAGCACTTGTACAGATTGCAAACAGAGTTAGAATCAAACCGAAGTCAACATAATTACAGAGTGTTTGAATCAGTTATAGAATTACATCTCTTTACATTTTTGTCGGACAAGGAATAGTAAGAGTCTTTGTTGGTTACAGTATCCGAATCTTTGTCGGTTACAATATCTGAATATTGCCGATAGCACAGACCTTACCAATTACAATGTCAGAACCTTGCCAACAACGGATATATTCAGAATTGGATTGTATTTCTAACATGTGAGAATAGCTTCATCTACTTGTATTTTTTTTATTTGCTAGATTTATATTATAACATCCAACCTGCTCGCTATCTGGAGCTCCAATGTTTGGCACCTATACCAAATCATCTCTCCCCTTGGGGCCTATGAAAAAAAGACCCTCAAGCCTTTATGGTCTCCTATATTGACATGTGAGTGCTTTTCTCGTTAACGAATATTCACATTTTCAGGCATATGCCTTGACCTATTTGATTTCATCACTCCTTCCTCCGCACACACACGGCCTTTCATGACAAAAATGCAGAGAAACACAGTGTTGTGCATTAGGGACGCACTTCAACTGTTCGGTTGAGAGCCAACGGCCAGATGGAGTGTTACTACACTGCTACAGTAAAAACAACACAATTATGTCTAAAACAGGATGCAATTTGATGTCTGATGTGCCGCGCACTTATTGCAGCAATTCATATGGGATGTTGCAGTATAATTTTTGTGTCGCGGCTTTTTTGTAATACAGAATTTCCCAATAAATATGGCAACTACTGCAAGTTTTAGAACATTTTAGACTGTTCAGCTCCAAAGAAATCCCAGCGAAATAGTACCATTTATTGCGCTTTGGCGCTTTGCAGAATCTCCTATATGTTTCAGAAAGATGCTTTTAAGTGTGTATATCTTCCAAAGATACGTAGTACTACTACCGCACAAAAGGCAGGCAGGAAGCGATGACATTTTCTCGAACAATGCATACTACAATTATACACACACATGTGAGCTCCCGAAGGCTGAAGCGCATATCGCGTTAAAGAAAGGGAGAATCTGAAACAAAATACAACTACATGAGTACATGTACAGAAAGGCTATTGGGTGTAGCCATTTGCTCGTCGTCATCTTGCGAAGGGAAAGGGAGAGACTGTTGTGTATGTACTGAGAGAGAATCAGGGGCTAGTTGCTCGGTGTTCTTCTTCCTCCTCTATGCTGCTGCCTCCTGCTGCTGCTGCTGCTGCTGCATCTCTTGTGCTTATCTCCCCCTCTGCTTTTGGTTCCACCAGTGCATGCCGTGGCTGCACCTTGCTCTGACCCCGAATAGTTCCATCCCTTCTTTCCACACACCATCTGATGCCGTTTTCTTTCTTCTAAAGCTGCACCCTGTCATGCTTGCCTCTCTATCCCTGCTAAGCAACACTTTTAGGATTTTACTTCATGTGGTTCATTTCTTGTGAAAGCAATACTAGGTATTAGTATATTAATGCACAGGAACATAGGTTAGAAACAAGCATATATGTACTCTTAGACCCTGTTTGGAACCGAGGACTTTAGTAGGAATTATACCGATTTCTGCAAAATTCAAATCACGCAAAATTCATGCGCTCCAAACAGGGCGTAGTCTGATGTAAGAGAGCGGTAATGGGATCTACATGGGCATGTCGGTGGCTGTTCGTAGCGGTTTCATAACCTAATCAAGCTCGCTTGCTGGGCCATTCTTAATTTCTTATTAATAGGTCACACTTTGCACCAGCACTTTGCTTCCACACTTGCGCTTTGAGTTTTTCTTCTACTACAAAAACAGCACTATGCAGAGAAAGCAGCCGAGACTGTTGCCCGACGGTTGAATGACCCGGGCGATATTATTGTGATGAGCAGGTCAGTTGAGGCACTCAGCCCTGTTTGTTTTGGCTTCGGCTTCCAGTTTTCGCCCGAAAAAATCAAAAGCTGAAACAAACAGCCGGCTTTTTGTGGCCACTCTCGCCGAAGCCGCTTCCTCGTTCAACGGGTGGAAGCCGAAAGCCAGCCGCGAGGTGCTTCCCGTGGCTTCCCACCGCCTCCATTCCCAAATTACCCCCGAAGTTTAGGGGTAATTACCCACAAAATATCATCGCATATAACTCGGCTCAGCCTGCTCAGCCCGTGCTCCTCCCTCCTCACGCCCGCTCAGCCTGTGCGTCTCTCTCCTCCTTCCACGTGCCTCTGTCCTCCTCCCGCACCGGCGAGGCCGCGTCGCCCTCCTCCTCCTCACGCCCGCTCAGCCTGTGCGTCTCCCGGTGGGGCTGCGTCGCCCTCCTCCCTCCACCTCCCCGACGGCCACCTCCTCGTCCCACGGCGCACCTCCTCCCCGGCGCCATCCTCCCCGCCAGCTTCACCCGGATCCAGATTTAGATTTAGATTTGGATCTGGATCTCGCTCGCCTCTTTTTCCTCCGCTACCCACTCGTCGGCTTCCTACACCTCCCTCCTCCCCGACGCACCTCCTCCCCGGCGCGCCTCCTCCCCCAACTTCGTCCTCCCCTCCCCCGCGCCAGGCCTCCTTCTCCCCTACGCCGCTCGGCCTCCTCCTCCCGCGCCGGCCTCCACCTTGTAACGTCCCGTTTTCGGACGGCAAATAGTAACTATTTTGATTTTCGATTTTCGATTGTTTTTCAATTTGGCAGTTGCTTCCAAAAACTTTTAGCTTTTATCCAAGCTCGGGTTTGTGTTTCAAACCTCACCGCAAATCTCGAATTCAAAATTCAACTTTGAATTCGTGTTTTTGGTTTTGGACCCTTTTTTCTCATTTTGTGCCCTCTTCTTTTTCTTGGCTCAGCCCACACTTTTCTTGGGCCGGCCCATACTCCCTAGCCCACCTCTCCTCCTCCAGCCCATCTCTCTTTCCCTCTCTCCATTCGGCCCGACCCAATCCGGCCTGCTTCCCCCTACTCCTCCCTACTGTTTCCCTGGCATGCCCGTGCGCCCGGCTTCCTTCCCCTCCCCCCTTCTCTCCTCCGCACCCGGTGGCCCCACGCCTATGCTCTCGGCTGACCCGCACCCACCGTTTTTGCTCTCCCGCCGGCCTTCATCTCCCCCAGGCTATAAGAGCCAAGCTCCCCTCTGCCTCCCCCCTCCTCGCCTTCCTCTCTTCCCCTCTCGTCTTTGTCGAGCCCAAGCCCGTGCATTCCGCCCTTCTCCCCACCCAGCTTTCCGCCTCCCTACCACCGGTACTACCGCCCTTCTCCCCCCTGTTACTTTCGCCCTACCCCCGGTACTTCCACCCCCTAGGCATAGTACCCCCGTGGACCGGTGCGTGCAGACTTGGTCCACGCACTATGCGGTGAACCGAGCACTGTGCTGAGGGCCACGTGTCAGCATGCGGATTTTTTTGGTTTTTTTTTATTTTTTTTTTAATTAAAAATCCAATAAAAAAAGCTTCAAAAATTCATATCTCCTTCGTTATAACTCCAAAAATTATAAAACTTGTTCCTAAACTTTTCTAAATTCAACATCTTGCTAATGGCACTGGTCTTGTTTAATTAGTTATGGGTTTGTATTTATTTTCTCTCTTTGATGTTGTACCTTTTTCCGGTATATTCTCCCGATTAGGATTCGAAGACGCGGGACACCTCCACTTCGATCAAACTTAAGAATACCAAGACCCTCCTGCCTTTAACCAATGTAAGTCAATACCTTGATCATTTTGAGCCTACATTTTATGCAAAATTATATTTATTTAAAATATCAAAATTGAGTGCTTAATTCTGTAATCTGTTAAAGCTTAAGGTAGTTAAACACTCATTTTGATGATTAATTAATTATTAAGTCATCCTTTGATAAATTGAATCCCTCATTCCATATCACCCTAGTAAGTTATGTGGTAAATACTAGTACAGATTGTACTTGAGTGACATGCTAGTCTTGCTTAAGTACCGGGATAATAAATATCCTAATCATCATCTTTTAATTATGAAAGTGGTTTTAGGCAGTCATTGTGAGTAAATGATTGGCGTGATGTGATAATTGGTTTTACCCCCTCAAAAACCCTAAACAACATGCTAGTACCACATCTGGGCGAATGGAAAGAGTAGCGGGTGTTGTCGTACACGAGAGTGGTTGGTAGGTGGTATGAACCGCCTAGATGGATTAAGGACTTAATCTTGTCATGACGCCCCGTGTAAAACAAGTACAACTGTAAGTCTGCAAAGTGCAACTTGGCTTAGTAAAGTCATTAAACCCTAAATATCATCCCACTGGTCGGTTAGCAGGAACGTGCAAGTGCGTGTTGTGACCGGCTTGAAAGGGACAACAGTGCATGATGAAGTTACCAGTTGCGCTAGACGTTGTGAGTAATCTAGCTGCGCTAGTTGCTGAGGTGAACATCGGGCACAACTTATGGGCGTGGCCCATATTGGTGAGATGACGGAAGGGGCGAAATAATTTGAAAAGTTACTGTGATGGTCGCTCAACCGCATGACTAAGAAATCATGTGGGGCAACGAGTATGATTATCTCTTGTGGATACAGTGTACAACCTCTGCATAATCCAAACTATTTAAACAGCCGTGCCTACATATTAAGTGTCTAAACTCAATGGATACTAAATCCAACACCTAATGCAATATATACACTAGGATTTTGCTCTCTAAGCTCATTAAGTGCAACACATGTACAAAGGAGAGAAGATGAATTGCTCTTTGCTCAAGGGGGACGAAAATGGCAGCAACATTCTCCCTCCGAATGGCCACAAGGGTTATTTATATCCCCACACACAAAAACTAGCCGTTGAACGAGAATTTGTGCAAAAGCAGGAATGCCGATCAGACAACATGCATATGGTTGGTCAGACCGGACTACTATGTAAAGATAACTTCTGCAGTAATCATTGCTACAGAGTCAATCTGTTAGGCCAGGTCCGATCAATTCGCCCACTCAGGGTCCGATCAGACCAGGTTCAAGGATTTCCAAACCAGAGAAAACATACTACTGGAAAAGGCTGACCGCGTCAGTTAGTCCGGGATTCCGGTCTGACTAGTGAAAACACAGTGGTTAGTTTGGAAAGGCAAATTAAGTAGCAAATCCCAAATACGACCTTCTCTAGAAAAGCTGACCACACCAATGACCCGGAGGTCCAGTCAATCTAAGTTTCCATCCCTCCAACTGCTGTCAGTCTGGATAACAAAAAATGTAAAATAGTAGCTCTATGAAAAAACCTGACTGCTTCAATGGTCCAGGGTTCTGGTCAGTCCGGTCTACCCACTACGGTCAATCCGATCAAGGAAACAAAAACTGATTTTGTAAATTTGTTCAACAAAAATTTACAAAACACATTTGCCAATTGATGCGCGATGCAAACAAAGATATGGAAGCAAAATTCTCAACAAGTTGTAAAACACATTTTCCGACTTTCAAAATCATGCCTCAAGGAATTTGGTACATGGACTTAAAACCGTTTGCAAAATATATTTGCAAAATAAAGTCACGCACTACAAGGATTATGCATGAGCTTCAACTATTTGCAAAATACATTTGCAAACAATATCAACATGACTAGAAGAGCTAGAGCAAACGAGATTGAGCCATCAACACATGACTTACTCAAGTTACTAGTTAAGATCCCTCTTAATAGTATGACAAACTATACTAGTAATTCGGTCTTTACACAAAACACCGAGACTGGTAAAAGACTAAGAACAAAACTTTAGCCTATGCTAGTCATACCTTTGCCTGGAGTATCCATTTTGGGGTGATCACTTGATGATGAACATTTTTACTCCAAGTTCGGGTTCTTACTTGAATATTATGAACGCATAATGATCTTCTTCATTTCGGGTTCTTGTCTTGAATATTTATCAACTCATGATGACATCCTTCACCCTGAATTCTGGCTCGATAATCATTAACACATGATGATTTCCTTTATTCCAAGTTCTTGACTTAAATATTATCAACACATGATGCCACCCAAAGTCTTCATCATCATGGAACTCAACTTGTTTTACCAACTCATGGAAAGTGTTAGTCCATATGACGATTGTCATTAATTACCAAAACACTCTATTAACACATAATGGCGGGTGTAGATTATTCAATCTCCCATTTTTTTGTAATTGATGACAATCCTTAACAAATAAGGAATTTAGAGATGATTTTCGAGTATACATTGAGTACAAAATAGATTGTATACTCTAGGATAAGTTTTGATAACAATTAACTCATTTGCGATGAATCAAAAGATATTTTGAATTTATTGCTAGCAAAACCACAATATTTAGATTAAACTCCTCCTAAACATGTGCATATGAGATTTGAAGGAAATTCATGCACATATGTGGATTTTAAGAAATTTGTCAGAGTTTCCTCTATATATTGGATCCAAGGAAGCATGACACCATAATTATAATCAAGAGTTAAATATGCATGCAACAAGATATAGATCAATAATAAACGTATTTTGGACAAAGATATAAATGGATAGCATAAGACATAGCACAAATCATAGAAAACATCCAAATGTCCAAAATATCTCTAAGAGCCATACAAGGTTCAATAAGCTTTACAAAAGATATTACATGAAAGAATACAAAGCTTATCTCTTTCATCCTATTAACATGATAATTTCTAGCCCTTGAGAGTGAATGTGGTGGCTTCTTTTTTATGTCTTAATATTGTGATAGATATTAGCTTGAAACTACAATAGCAAATTATACTATCTAGTTGATATAGTTGACTATGTGTGTAACACCCAGGCCCAACATGTAGCCCTAAATGCCACTAAACTACACTAACTATCAACTTTAACATTAATTAACACTAAATTACACCAAAACATATCAACGGTAAAACCCATCCACGGGTCACATTGACACAAGCGTAACGATATGACAATCATAGATAATAATTCATAGGAAGCATGACAATGTAATAAACTAAGATCAAAGAAAAATAAATCAAATCAAGTCTATTGAATGAATAATCAACTCCAACCTATCAACTAAGGCTAAGCAATAATATCAAATCCTAATTATAAATCATCATGCTAATAAAGTGTCTCATGGCCAATGTTTCATGTAATTGAATGTATGACATTGTTCCAAGTGTGCTAGCCCTTCCTATGTGCAACCTTGTCAACGGTCACCTAAAAACAACAATAGAGCAAGGGTGAGTCCACAAATCAGTAAATAGAATAATAAGCAATGAACAATGATTAATCAACTGTAAACCATATTATCATCAACATCAACTGGTTCTATTTCTTTATTCTCATACTCAATCATCAAATTCTCCTTTCATTAAATGCATCCCTACGCTACATGTCTGCATGCATTTTTTCGTGTATACTGGTATAGCGTGAGTGAACACTCGCGATAATGTTCACTCTCACGCCCGTCCTCCAAAAGGATCGGGGACCTCCTCTACTCCCGTGGAGTCTCTACCATCAAGGTAGATGTGTGATTACCATGATCACCTTCTCTTATGAATGTACAATTATTCATGTATTCATCGAATATACTATCATCCAACATTCTCAATTTCATCAATACGATTAATATCATGGATGTTCATATTTTTTTCAATTAAATGAGATAAAAGTATAAATAATATATAACGGTATTGAGTGATAGAGAACACAACGATCAACCATCGAACATTGTCTACCATACACTTGCCTTTTATCCCCTTAGAGCTGGATAGCGAGGCGGTAGTAGGGCACTAGAGATCATACTCCCTGGACAAACCAATTCAAAGAACATCTCAAAATCAGAAAATCACAGCACCAACACTTTATTCTAATCGTCATCGCACATATACGCCAAATCGACCCAATTAAACCAAAACTACCGGATGCACTACCGGCTGTTCCATTAGTAAAATGGCTTGTTGGTGATCTAGAACCGATCTTACGTATGATTGTTTGATTCGATGGGTCTCCTAAGATTGACCACGCAGAGAGATGACACAGGGATTTTATACAGGTTCGGGCCTTCTACTGTGATAATAGCAATCATACTCTTATGTGTATTGTATTGAATATGAGTGTACAAGTAACAATCAAGAGGAAGACTAAAGTCTAAGTCCTCTGCTCCTGATTGATCAGTCTCCTCTTCTTCCTCTCCCGTCGTCTGCTGATTCCACTCTTTATATAGTGCTCGAAGAGGGCGGCGGTTTCTCCAGTCCAATGGGCACCTCAACGCTTCAGATGATGAAGCAGTTACTGGAGATTATTGTTGTAGTAGTAACGTCCCCACGTCGCCAGGCGGTTATCATTAGGACAAAGAGATTAATCATGCAGTTATTCTAGGGAATAACATCGTAATTAACTACCCCATATCTTAAAACATGGTGTAGAAGACTCCCTGATCGACCAAACCTATATGTCTGTAGGCTCCATCGATTAGAGACTGGTCGTAGAAGAACTTACGACCAGGTGATAGTCGTAGTAAAGCTTACGACCATAGACTGGTCGTAGGAGGACTTACGATCAAGGGATAGTCGTAGAAAAGCTTACCACTAGGGACTAGTCGTAGAGGAACTTACGACTAGGGGATGGTCATAGAAAAGCTTACGACCGTCTCCCTTGTTGATAAGGGGCATACTTACGAGAAGTGTAAAGATATTGCTATCTATAATAAGAATTAGATAAATGAATAAAATGGGGGATTATTAGATCCTTATCATGGCTCTAACTTATTCATCCGAACTCCAAATTCAACCAACTAAGACTTTATGGAATCCTCACGAAAAAACCTACAACTTCCTAGTTGTTATGAACCTCAGATTCTACATTTTTCTACCCCGTTTTGTTCTCCGAAGGCCATCCCAGAATCTACCAGGATTGTCCACTTCATAATTTTATGTCTTTAATTATAAACTTAAAATATATGAATGATACCGGGTCTGAAACTACTCAAAATTTTCTACACTATTCAAGTTGTCACCACATTTTAATTTTATCATCTACTAGATGAAACTGACTCATCTTCACAACGTCTGCCAGCTACATCTAAATTCTGGACAGCAACATTTACGAGGCATTAACTTTCCGCTCGCTGCTCTAATTCTAATAATCCAGACCTTCCTGGAAAGCTAACGAGATTATCTAACTTTTCTCTACTTGGACCAACATCTTAATATGAGCCTAAATACCCCAAATCACCATAGCAAAGTTCTACATATAACCTCGAAGAACTATGGCAGACTAAAAATTAATCTTCCCCCAAGCCAAATAATCTACGAACTTAACAGCGACTAATCCAAAGCAAAACCTAGAGATTAATAGGATTTACCCTTGATGAAACACGACGGATCACGAGAACCAGCGAAAACTTCCTCTTTTTCCTTCTTTTTCTTCTTCTTCTTCTTCTTTCCCCCTTGACCGGCCCCTCCTTGGGCCAGGTTGCTGTGGGCCGGGAGCCCATGGGTTAGGTTGTCATAATATTTTGATTTCATACTTTTTAAAACCTTTAATTTCATCTATAATGCATTTTCCTCGTTTAATTCATTTCGGAATATTACAATGTCAACGTTGTATCTTTTGATACCGTGCTTAGATTTGAAGTTATGTTCTGGCTGAAGTGTGTCCTCCGACCTCATGGAGCTCTTGTAGGTCTTTTTCGTCCCATATAAACGAACAACGAAGAATGTTCTGTCTAGAACATAAGAATTTTCTCAGATTCATAAAAAAAAAAATTGAGTTGTTTCGTATGAAATTAATTCTGGCGTTAAAAAAAAAAACCCTAGAACGTGTGAGCACTTTTTCCCTTGCAGCTTCATCCGTTTCTTTTTTACCATCTCATATCGGGCATGAGCACGCATAGCGGCAGGCTAGCAAGGAGCCGTGCACCCATGCTAGCTTGTTGACAGGCTCAATGGCACGTGGGCCCCACCAGGACTTGATTTGTCCCCCGCTTTCTCTCCCAGAGAGGTTGGTCCTGGCTGCAACACGTGCGTACGTGCCATCTTCGTCAACATGGTCGGTGCACGCCGGTTGACTTCACTCCATCTGCGATCAATTCAATATATATGTCCTGAATTTCACCTGGCTGCTAATAAGGGCGGAACATTCATATCTTCTTCTTCTTCTTCTTCCTCTTCTTCTTAGAACATTCATGTCATTCTGTAGTAGTGAAACTAGTCATCACAATGGCCTATCTGACGATCGCAGCGAGATTGTTCTGGCACCGTCCAACTTACAATCGAAGTGAATATCACGCGGTCACATCACAAGGACGTTATTTGTAGCTAGATAGATAGGTTTCACATACCTGAAGTTCTGAACTTGACCATGTAGCCTGAACATGAAAGGCTCGGTTTGTGTGAGTTTAGACTTCTTGGCTTATGCAGGTTATAAGTGGTCTACCTTTAAGCCAAGTTAACATGTTTGATAGTTGAGTTTTTAGTTTTGGCTTATTGGCTTTAATGATGAACATCTAAAATACCCTTTTTTAGAAATGAGCTAAGAAGAGTTTTTATATCATCAGCTTTGAACATTTCTGTAAACACAACCATAAGCGATAATCACAATTCAATTCAGAAAAAGAAAGAAAAAAAATCCTTATCTTCGCACCGGTCGCCGTCATGGTGCCGTCGGGATGTTGTCGCCCTCACCGTCGAAATCTAGAGATGATCCACCGCCGCCTAGCCTTCCTTCTTCCAGATCGGAACAGAGAGGAGCAAATCCGTCGGGGTTGCGGAGATGACCGTCTAGCTTTTGGCTTGTAGTTACACGAGGGGTTTTCGAAAGCTTGGTTTTTAGGGTTTAGGGTTTATAATTTAGCCTTATTTAGCCTTATTTTTATTTTTAAACCGAAGAAAAAAAACATAAACAAACATGCCGAAGCTTCCTGCTTTAATGGCTCGTCCTCGCTGAAATGCTATGGGATTGGATCTTTGCAGGAATTTGCCGAAGGAATTCTCTGCAATTACTCGAGCGCAATTTACAGCAGATGAACGGACCACAATAAATAAATAATCTCACACAAGCCGCTTCCCACCCAACCGCCGCAGTAATTAAAGCCTCTTAATTGTCTGGGCTCTGTTATGCTAGCTTACCTAGCTACTGTAAGCATGCATGTAATTAAAAACTCGTGTAATTTGTTGTGACCTAGCTCTGTTATGTTTGTTTCTCTAAACTACACGTGTTCCCGTCAAGAACATTAGAGAACCAAGCATATAATGCTCGGCAACTGATAGATAGGTCCCACCTGTCGGATTCCGTCGCGCTCAACCGGAATAAAAGAATACATTATGTGAAATGCAAATACATTTTCTGATAACTATGCCAAAATGTGTGTGGTTTCACAGAATTCGGCCGTACAACATATGGTACATGCTGGGGAAACAAATCTGTTGGCCACGAATTGGAAGCTGACTTGAGGTGCAGTAAAGCCCCACCATTAATTTAAAGCGGTGCATCTGCATCTGTACGAGCTAGTACTCCTCTACAGTGCACTGCACGTACTAATTGCGTATTGGCCAGAGAAGCTCTCCTTTAGACTCTGTTGTTTCTAGCTTTTTAAAAAGATCACAGAAATAAATAGTTAATTTTTTTTTACAAAACTGGCAACAGAGAGATATAACTATTTCAATTGACGACAGAGACCCTATCGCCTATAGAACATGGCTTTATCGTCAATTCAGCTCTCCATCGTCATTTCAATTAGCGACAGTCTGAATTACTCTTGTCTAGATGGGGTATAGAAGGGGGCATATGCCAATGGAGAAGTCCATATCGCCAATTGAATTGAATTGACGACAGGTCCTATCGCCAATTTAATCAGCAACAGAGGGGCGACAGGGCTATTGAAATGACGACAGATGTCTAGTTTTGTAATTTTATTTTTCAACTATTTATTTCTGTATTTATTTTTTTTTAAAAAAAACTCCTCCTTGTTTTACCTTAGATGTTTAGGTCCCTGCGTTTTGCCCAGTAGGCCTGTTCGATCATAAAACTTCTCCTTTTCTCCTTAACTGAGGCAGCGTTCTTGCCACGGTTTCGAAAAATAAAAAGAAGCTCAGGTGTGAGATGCATGCTACTGTGTGACATGAAGATTATAGAAATTTTATGGTACATTCTACTGGTAGTATATGGTGGTGGTATGAATCAAATCTGACCGTTGATTTGTTAAAAGTATAATAAACTTTTCTTTACATTTAAAATTTTTTGTGAGGGTCACTACTACAGAAAAGGTGAGATCACAGACGGTTCAAAATCGTCATCACAGACAGTTTTCTGAACCGTCTGACTTTATAGGTCATTGATACTATGAGGTTATCATAGACGGTTTTTGAAGCGTTTGTAAAAAAACTATCACAGACGGTTCTGAACAATAACCGTCTGTGATACTCAATTATCACAGACGGTTCTTGTTCAGAACTATCTGTGAAAATAGACTATCACAAATAGTTTTTTAGTTTGTGATAGTTTTTTCTATTACAAAAAATCGAATTTTGAGCCAAACCAATCCATTACTGGACAGTAGTTTCCATATGCTCTTTTAATAGTTTGCAAGAAGGTAATTAAAAAAAATACTCTCTCAATCAATGACTCACTCTCTAACGAGGTCGAGGTTGAGTAGAGGCATCCATCTCGAACCGAATCGGCCTCCCTTATCGACCATAGATGGGGTCCTTACTGAGAACGTAATCTGACAAGATATTTATCACAAACGATTTTTAATTCAAACCGTTGTGATGAGGACGGGAAGTCACAGACAGTTCGTGTTGAAAACCATCAGTGAAGTACCACTGGCGGTCCTGAACAAGAACCGTCTATAATATTACTAAATACGGTACTGAACAAGAATGATATGTAATATTACTAAATACTACAGACGGATCTTGTTCAGGACCGCATATGATACTTCACAGACGGATTTTAATACGAACCGTATGTGATATTACCTCTTTATAGACAGTTTGTAGCGCATCCAGTAACATAGACGGTCGCTAAACTAAAATCGTCTGTGATTATATTTAATAATGACGATTTTAGTCAACCGAATGTGATGAGACGTACAGTATTAGCCTTTTTTTGTAATAGTGGGTATAATGGACTTTTTCAATTAGGGTTGAAAATATTACTATTGTGTCATGTGATCCCCACATGACCAATTATTATTATACCCTTTTTGAGATTCTACTACTCGTACTATCATGTGTAGTATAGTTAAATCTTAACTAATTTGAATCATTAGATCAAAAGAATAGACGACCCGTATTATATCGAGGGAAGAACTCGAAGATTAATCCCATTAACCATTGGACCTCGTTGTACGCATAGCGTGTTGATATAGATATCTTAACCATATCAGATATCAGATATGATCAGCAGGAGACGATTCACGACTCACGAGTGTGTATTTTGACACGTAGAAATTACGTCTCGCTAATCATATTTTCTTCGCTTGTTCCTCACACGCTGGACGCGTACTGGTAGCATTTGTCGGTTGTTCCGGCACCGGCACCGGCAAGCAGTACGTACGCGGCTTCCCTTAACTCGGCATCTGGTTGATGTCGTATCTGTGAGACGTGATACTAGTACCATCACAAGAGCTCGTACAGTACAGTACTGCTACCGGTAGCTATCCTAAACTTCACAGGCAGAAATGTAGGAGTGAGATCGAACGGATCTTCGAATTCCCCCATTAACGCCGCAGATCGAGCTCATCACTTCACCGGCCGATACGTACGTGGACGTGTTGTATCGATCTTTTTTTACAAGGGACGTCGATCGTCGCGTGAAGATGCATCGTCAATTACCAGTCGATCCCGTCTAGTACGTACTTGTCTCTGCCTTCAGCGGAGCTTAAGAAAACACAATGGAGATTAAGAAAAATTCAAAGTACATAGGGACTTCACCAGCTGGTCCTCTACGGCTGTACGACTCAAATCCAGTGAGATCGCTAGAGAACCAAACGGCCTAAAAATTCGCTCAAGCCCACCATGATGTTCCGGCCCAATTCTGACGAGTGGCTTTGGGGCCACCACTTTGGCAGGCAGTGAACTTTGGATGCATTTGTCAGCTTCCTACTGGTTCTCCGAGCTTTATACCGTGAATGTATTTAGAGATGTAAACCTGCACTAAGTGGAAATTTGATTGTCCCCAACGACCGCAAATATACGAGGGTGACTAAGAGTGATCCATTGGCACTAGGGCTATCTCGTCGTGACCAGTAAAATTTAGTTGTGCTTCTACAGGCACACATACCGGGATCCACTTATGCTTCTAGGACTAGAAGTTCGTGCATGAGTATTACTCTGTCTTGCACCGTGTTATATCTCGACTAAGGCTGTGTAACCATTATGTTAAAGTTGACATTATCGATAAGAAGGTGGGTTCAAAATCAAGAATTTACCCATGGTGAGATACATGGAGACTTATAGCAAAAATTTAAGATGTTGCTTTCCTACACGAGTTGCATCGTTGGTTTAGATATAGTTCTTGTTATACTTGTTTCTGCCCATGATGAGTATCTCTTACCTTTTGCTTTTATGCTGAAAATTCATGCATTATATAATATTTCACCAGATGCCATAAATAAATTAATGATCTAAGTTGTTCTATTTAAAACCTTATCTCCTGCTGAGCAGTTTATTTAATTTACATAATGCTTTATTATAGAACACATTGCCAGTAGCATATCTTACCTATAGTAAACAATTAATCTTGCATAGAATAAAATTTGTGAATCATATGCTTAACATTGAAAATAATACTTTGAGATGCCTTGCTAAGAAATTATTAGATATGTGCTCTTGATATCTAATAAGCCTCGATTCAATAGTTCTTAGCACACCGATGCTCTGGTGGCAAAAGAGAAACTATTTTCCCTGTGACACCAGAACAAGTCTAGTCATATGTTGATATCTTATGGATCACTTTGACTAGAAAACACTATAATCCTTAAATAAGTACATAATAACCTATGTTCTAAGACTTGGAGTCTATATAATACCATCCTCCACCATACTTGTCGTAGGGGCGGCCCCACCAACCCCAACAGCCAGGTAAAGCCACCTCCGGAGGAGGTGCGAAGCATCCCCGGAGGATCCTCAGCGCCTCGCGAAGCCCGGAGCAGCAGGCCCTCCGGGCCACCTCCGGAGGGGAGCTGAAACACCCCCGGAGGGTCCACGACGCCTCGCAAAGCCCGGAGCAGCAGGCCCTCCGGGCCACCTCCGGAGGGGAGCCGAAACACCCCCAGAGGGTCCACGATGCCTCGCGAAGCCCGGAGCAGCAGGCCCTCCGGGCCACATTCGGAGAAGAGACAAAGCACCCCCGGAGGGTCCTCGGCGCCTCACGAAACCTGGAGTAGCAGACCCTCCAGGCCACCTCTGGAAAAGAGCCAAAGCACCTCCAGAGGGTCCTCGGCGCCTCGCGAAACCCGGAGTAGTAGGCCCTCCGGGCCACCTCCGGAGAAGAGCCGAAGCACCCCCGGAGGGTCCTCGGTGCTCTGCGAAGCCCGGAGCAGCAGGCCCTCTGGGACACCTCCAGAGAAGATCCGAAGCACCCCCGGAGGGTCCTCGTCGCCTCGCGAAGCTTGGAGCACTTCGGGCTTCCTTCGGAGAAGACCCGAAGGGCCCCCTGCACTGGAGCACTTCGGGCACGAGTAGACCTGGTGCACTAACCAGGTGGACCAAGTGCAGGAAGACCTACCGTGGGTCAAAACCTAGGCATAGGGGGAGGAAAGGTCCCTGCAGCCCCTACGCGTACAATATTCCTGTAGGGGTAGGATAGTAATGTAAACGTAGGGCTATAAATAGGGAGTCACCCCCCTAAGGGGGAGGATTTTGGCGGGATAAAAGAAAAACATTCAGTATCTGTTCACTGGCTGCTGATCCCTTTCCGAGGATCCTTCGGCTCCCCCGAGAGTGACGAAGGTCTCTCTTTCTCTTACTCTCTAGTCTTTGTTTGCTACGATAGTTGGCGCCGTCCGTGGGGACTCGGCAAAAGTCAGGTGCAACTCCGAAGCAGTGTAATGGCACCACCTCGAAGAGTACCATTAAAGAGGTCTTCGGCCAAAGCCGCGGTAGTGAAAGCGCCGCCTAGCATCCAGAGGGCCAAGCGTACTAGGACTGCGGGGGCGGCTTCGACGGCCGCCATCGCCGCGGAAGAAGCAACAGACAACTCTGTGCGTGGAGACATCATCGGGGGCGAAGGGCCGCCTGGTATGCTCGCGGCGAACCAGCCAATGGGGGCGACAGGCGTAGCACGGGAGGTGCATGAGGCACTTCAGCAGGAATTAGCCGACCTCCGACAAGAGATGCTGGATCTCCAGCGGTCGGGGGCTAACCCCAGGAGGCCCGCGCTGCCCGAAGCCACTGGACCTGTCGAAAGGACGTCACCCACCACCGCCTCAGCACTGGTACTCCGGGGGGGATCCCAACTCCCCCTTGAGCGCAGGGCTGGAAGCATCCTGTTGGCCTCAAGGTTTCAAGATGCCAGAAGTCATGCCCTTCGAGGGATCCACCGACCCCTCGGAGTTCCTTCGCGTTTGCGAAACGGCTGTCGAAGCCACCCTAGCCTTGAAATAAATAGCATTAACATGGTTCTTCACCATTCCACCTCGCTCCGTGTATGCATGGGAGCAATTACGGGACCTGGTGCAGAACAACTTCCAGGGGAACTACGTCGAACCAAAAGATGCCGGGCACCTCTTCGACACCAAGCAGGCCCCAGGCGAATCCCTTCGTAATTTCTTCAGGAGATTTGCGGAAGTAAAGTGCCAAGTGAAGGGTGTCAATGAAACTACCATCATAAATGATGCGACTTGCGGGCTTCAGAAAGGTCCCCTAGCAGAAAGATTGGCTCGCAAGCCCATTCGCTCCGTGGCGGATCTCTTCGACAAAACAGAGGAGTACGCCCGGGCGGAGGACGATAGCGCTTGGCGGGTGGGACTCCCTAACCACAGCACCCCAGTGGCAAAACTGAGCGTGCCACCCGTGAAAGAGACTGCTTCAACTGTAGCAAGGGCAGCGGCCAAGCCACGCACCAATGAATACCGCCCTAGAGGGAGAAGTGTCTACCGGGTAGATAGAATGCAACAAAACCCCAGGGGGCGGGGCCGTGGTCGTGCCCGCGGTCGCACCAGCCGAGGGTCGCAGGATAACCAGAGCAGAAACGGAGGCGTCCCTCTCTTCTGCGACCTGCATGGAGAGGGATCCCACACCAGCAAGATTGTCGTACCACTCGGGCCGGCGCTGGGGGAACCCCACTGTTCTGCGATCTACATGGCGAAGGATCCCACACAACCCAGTAGTGTCGTACAATATCCGCCATGCAAGACTACATGAACCGAAGCCAGCAACCAACACGGAGCGAAGACAAGAGGGGCCCGGGCAATCGGTTGCCCGCCACTCCGCTGAGGCCTCGCCTTGAGGGGGCCCAGCCAGAGCATCGTCAGAGAGTCATCAACATGATCGCCGGAGGGTCGTCATCGGACATGTCTTCAAAGAGGCAACGACGTGCGTATGCCTGTCAAATTCACCACGTCGCATCATATCCAGCACCAAGCCCACCTCGATACGCCGAGATTCCCATTACCTTCGGCCCAGAGGACACTTCTGGTGTGTACTTCCCTCACTAAGACCCCCTCGTCGTCTCGGCCAACATCGCGGACTTCGATGTCAGACGCGTCCTCGTAGACGGAGGAAACTCCGCCGACTTGCTATTTGCAGAGGCCTTCGACAAGATGATGATTCCTAAAGACCGCCTATCCCCCTGGGATACCCTTGATAGGTTTTGGAGGTAGGCTAGTCACGGCCCTGGGCCAAATCAACTTGTCCGTCACCTTCAGAGACGACTTCGCCTCCCGCACCGAGATCGTCACCTTCGACGTCGTGCAGATGCCTTACCAATACAATGCCATTCTCGGGCGGGCCACGCTGAACTCCTTCAGCGCGATTGCACATCATAACTACCTTTGCATGAAGCTTCCTACCCTTGAAGGAATAGTTACGGTGCGAGGTAATCAAGACCTAGCAAGACAAACGGAGTTGGAAGCGCTAGCACCAACTCGGCGAGTCCACACGGTTGGAGAGGCGGTGGCTCCAACCGGCGGCACCACAGCAAGGTGGGCGTCAAAAGTAAAACCCAAAGGCCAACTCCTAAAAATCCCTCTCCTTGATAGTACCCCGGAGAGAACAGTGGCCCTCGGAGCCGACCTCACAACCGCCGCACGCGGCGCACTTCTCCAAGTACTCCGAAGTAACGCCGACATCTTCGCATGGAGCCCCGAGGGTATTCCGGGGGTTCCGTGGAGTATCATCGAACATCGCCTGGCACTGTGAAGCGACGCTATGCCCAAGAAGCAAAAGCTGCGACGAATGTCGGTGGAGCGCCTAGAAGCGGCGAAGAAAGAGATCGAAAAACTCCTGAAAGCATGAGTCACCCGAGAGATCAAACACTCCGAATGGCTGTCCAACCCCGTCCTTGTTCAGAAAAGCATTGGCAGTTGGTGGATGTGCGCCGACTTCACTGATCTCAGCAAAGCATCACAGAAGGACGATTTTCCCTTGCCCCACCTCGATCAACTTGTGGATGCCACGTCGGGTTGTGAGCTGATGAGCTTCCTAGACGCCTACTCCGGTTACCATCAAATATTCATGGCAAGAGAAGACGAACTCACAACAGTGTTCATCACACCCATCGGCACCTACTGTTACAACCGCATGCCCTACGGGCTCAAAAACGCCGGCGCCACATTCACCCGCCTCATCACCAAAATTTTGGCCAACCAACTCGGTCGCAATGTTGAAGCCTACGTTGATGATATAGTGGTCAAAAGCAGGCGCCAAGCTTCGCACACTACAGACTTGCAAGAAACATTCAGCAACCTTCGGTTGCAAGGCATCAAGCTCAACCCAAACAAGTGTGCCTTTGGCGTCAAGGCAGGAAAGCTTCTTGGTTTTCTCATCTCCGAGAGGGCATCGAGGCAAACCCGAAAAAATAAAAGCCATACAAGAGATGGCACCACCCCAAACTACTCGTGAGGTGTAGAAGCTAACAGGCTGCTTAGCAGCTCTTAGCAAGTTTTTGTCCCGCTCAGCAGAGCGGTCATTGCCTTTTTCAGAACATTCCAGGGAGCGGAGCCGTTCAAATGGACCGAAGAGTGCCAAGCAGCGTTTATCCAACTCAAATAGTACTTGACCCAGTTACCGAGCTTAGTAAGCCCGGACCGAGGCGCGAGCCTCTTGTTATACCTCACGACCTCTTCCTCTACCGTCAGCGCAGTCCTCGTCCAAGAAGATGGAGTGCAATGCAGGTGTACTACGTCTCAGAGGCTCTATAGGGGGCAAGGGCCAGGTACACTAAGTTAGAAAAGTTGGCTTACACTATACTCATGGCTTCGCGCAAGATCTGGTACTATTTCTTAGCACATGCCATCATAATCCCGATGTCGTACCCACTGGCCCTCACGCTAAGAAATAGGGACGCCTCGGGCTGCATAGACAAGTGGGCAGCGGAGCTGGCACCCTTCGACATCACCTTTGCCGAGCGCACAGTAATAAAGTCATAAGCATCAGTCGATTTTGTCGCTGAGTGGACGCCCCGGTTCCAGGGATCATCCACACGTCGAAATTCAAGCACCTTGGGTGATATACACCGATGGATCATGGTGCGCGACCGGGGCAGGCGCTGCAGCTGTCATAACCGCACCAGATGGTCGCCAGATCTCTTACGCCATGCGACTGGAGTTCCCAACAACCAACAATGCTTCCGAGTACGAGGCGTTGCTTCTTGCCTTGCGAAGGGCAAGGGAGTTGGGTGTGAAACGTATACTCATCAAGACTAACTCACGCCTTGTCCCAGGGCACTTGGACAGGACTTTTACAACCAGGGATCCAGAGATGACACGGTACTTGGCAGCAGTTCAGGCCGAAGCTAAGCACTTGCACGGCACCACTGTTCAAAACATCCCAAGAACCGACAACGACGCAGCGGATAAACTGGCCAAAATAGCCAGCTCAGGCGAATGCTGTCCTCCGGACGTCATCTACAGCATAGTACTCAAGCCGTCCATCAACCCAGAAGCACTAGGTGCTACCCTGGAAGCACTAGGGGTTGCCCCAAAAGAACCAGGGGCTGCCCAGGAAGCACCAGGGGCTGCCCCAAAAGAACGTATGGCCCCTGAACCGGGGTCGTCCCATTAAGCACCGGGGCTTCAGAGCACCCCCGTCGCGGACTCGCAAGGTTCTCTAGATAGAAAACGGGGATTGGCGAGACGTCATTCGCAAATACTTGGACGGAGACGAGCCAGACGACGCTGCCGAAGCCAACCGCGTAAAGCACCGAGCGCGCAACTACCACATCATCGACGGCCAGCTGTACAAAGGAAGCGTTTGCGCTCCTCTGTTGTGATGCATATCCTGGGCAGAGGGCCAATCTTTGCTAAAAGAAATACATGGAGGCCTCTGTGGGGCGCACCAGGCTCCCTGAGGCCTCGTTTCCAAAACCTTATGGTAGGGCTTCTATTGGCCTACAGCGCTGCGGGACGAGCAAGACCTAGTTCAGCATTGCCAAGGCTGCCAGTGGGCAAGTCACAGCAGCAAAGTGCCTGCAGCACCGCTTCAGCCTTTGGCACCAGTGTGGCCCTTCGCCCGATGGGGACTCGACATTATCAGGCCATTCCCAACGGCCAAGAGCAGCCTTCGCTTCGCCTTAGTCGCTGTCAAGTACTTCTCCAGATGGGTGGAGGCCGAGCCGGTCGCGAAAATAACAGTGGCAACGGCGCAGCGTTTCGTATGGAAAAATATTGTATGTCGCTATGGCGTACCCCGCAATATCGTCACCGACAATGGCACCCAATTCGACTCCGGGGGATTCCGAGCGTTTTGTGAAAACATTTGCATCATATTTTGTTTCGCATCGGTTGGCCACCCCGAGTCAAATGGAGCAGTCGAGAGGGCAAATGATAATTTACTATCAGGCCTATCCAAACGGCTTGTAGGTCTACCCAAGGGACTGTGGCCGGCGGAGCTCGAGAAAGCTATGTGGGCAATTCACACCTCACCCACAAGAGCCACAGGTTTCTCCCCATTCAAACTGTTATTCGGGGATGAAGCAATGACTCCAGTCGAATTCCAGGCGAAGTCCTTTCGGACAACGCACAGTGCAAGCCCAGAAGACCAAAGCACATCAGTGGACCTCCTGGAAGAACATCGAGCCCTTGCACCCGGTGATATGGTCCTCAAACGTGCGGCCAACACCACAGCCATAGGAAAACTAGAATCCAAGTGGGAAGGCCCTTACATCTTCATCAGAAGCACAAGAGCTGGATCGTATTACATCGCAACACCGGAAAGGCAATAGCTCGACCATACGTGGAACGCAAGGACCCTCTGAAAATACTACCCGTAGGATACGACCCAGTTGCAGCCGGAGAATAACTCTGCACTCACGAAACGGGAGTTTGTATCAAACTTGTAATGTCATGTACAAATAAATGTATAGAAAGCCACCGTGCGTGGCCCAGAGCCCCGGTGCACACTAAACAGTGACGTGTATAGACAAGACACCGCGCGAGGCCTTGAGTCCCGATGCACACTAACCCCGCTCACAGGGGTGAAGTGTATAAAAAGCCACCGCACGCGGCCCTAAGCCCCGGTGCACACTAACCCCCCTCGTAGGGGTGAAGTGTATAAAAAACCACCGCGTGCGGCCCCGAGCCCCGGTGCACACTAACCCCCCTCACAGGGGTGAAGTGTATAAAAAGCCACCGCGCGTGGCCCTGAGCCCCGGTGCACACTAACCCCCCTCGCTGGGGTGAAATTCGCCTCCCCCTTGGAGCGCAACCTTCGAAACCGCTCCGTAGAATATAAAAGGGCTCCTTCGAAGCCCTATTTTAAAAGGTACGGGGGACGGCGCAGGCTTCGCCTCCCCCTCAGAGCGCAGCCTGCGAAACCGCTCCGCAGAATATAAAAGGGCTCCTTTAGAGACCTATTTTAAAAGGTACAGGGGACGGCGTAGGCTTCGCCTCCCCCTCAGAGCGCAACCTTCGGGTACATGACAATACTGGTACATGACAATAGTACATACATAAGTGCCCCCATGAAACTGGGGCACAAAATACTACTCCCTACCAGACTCCCCCGCTTCGCTCACGACTGGGTCTTCCGGGGTGAAAACAACACCTCATTTATCACAGAATGCGTGAATCTCCGCGCGTGCCTAGGCAGCCTTACGTTCCCGGAATTGATGAAACTGCTCCATAGACCCCTTCGGATTCAAAAACTTCCATCGCTGCCACTTCACGCCGTGGTGCACAACCCCACGGTAGCACAGCTTCAGAGGCTACTTGAACAAAAGAGCCCGTTCATATTGTACCGCGGGGTGGGACGATAGTTTTCACATTTTTGCCTTCTGAGGGTCGTACACCTCGGCGAGCGGCACAACCAAACCTCACCAATATATCCTAGC
Source organism: Hsuehochloa calcarea (assembly GCA_036346395.1). NCBI lineage: Eukaryota > Viridiplantae > Streptophyta > Magnoliopsida > Poales > Poaceae > Hsuehochloa > Hsuehochloa calcarea. Next base: position 20,976,853 of record CM070598.1, on the reverse strand, counting down.
CAAAGCAATAAGGTAAGCTATGAAAATCATGAGATAGCATGGTAATTATTTCTTTCCATTCAAAAGTTGAGGGTTACAAAAAAACAACAAACCCCCACATGCCACTGTTCGGCCACGGGCCAAAGCGGGACAAATAGTTACAACTTGCAAAAACCTACACCTCAAAAAGCTGCAATAGGGCGGAGGGTCACACCTTGTCAGTGGTGGTGGCCCCCCGCTCGCCGCCGCCTTCGATAGCCTCCACGGTTTTTTCCTTTGCCTTGTGCTCCAACACCTTGCACAGGGAGGTCATTGCTGCGTCACATTCGTGCAGCACCCAGAAATCTTGAGCAAAAGCATTGCTTGCTTTCCGTACCGCACGATTATCTGCAAAAATCACCGACGACGAAGCAACAGACAGGGTACACGTGCCGAGGGCATCCACATGCTCATAGCCGGCCTTCTGCAGTGACACGAAGGCCGCCGTCCAAGCCGCCTTCGCGCAATGGTCGCCGTAGGCCCGCGCAGTAGGTAGGCAAATCTCACTAGCACGCCGAAGGCGGTCAAGCGTCTGGTCAATCTGAGGAATTGTATGTCTCTGGGGCGGGGGCAAGGCTCCGAGCTCGGTCACTGTATTGTCCATTAGCTCCATCGTATCCCAACAGACACGACAGATCGTCTCGAAGAATTCTCTCTCGGCCTCGATTTCTGCTTCAAGTTGCCAGCGGGTGCCCCGGAGCGACTCCACTTCCTCCCGAAGCTTGACTCGCTCAGCCTCTAGCTCGGTGACCCGCGCCTCAAGCCCGGCCGTTTTTTCAGTTAGGGCTTTGTGCTCGGAGTGTAGCGACTCGTTCCTCGAGTGCTCCGAGTTGATCTGCCCTTGGATCTCCGCATAGCCGCGATCAATATTCCCTTCGAGGGCACAGCTACAGCATTAGAGTCTGCATAACAAGCGCCCACCATCAAAAAATGAAAGGGACATGCCTTGGTGGCATTCGCCTCGATCGAGCGTAGCATCCCCTGCAGAGATATTCTCTGGAACAGGCGCTCTATTATCGGAGGGGTGGCGAATCGAGCCACCTCCTCGCATACAGTAGCTGCGCCGGGGCTCAGCTTGAAGTCGTTCAGGCAAAGCGGCCCGACATTAGCCGTAAGTGAAGCCCCGAGAGCAACATGAATCGCTTGCCGTGGGACGCCCGCACTGCACCATTCCCGATCGCCATTGCGAGTCATTCTTGAACGGCACCAAGCATCACCACCAGTGGCTCCTTCGTCACAAGCGCCTAAAAAAATATATTATGGGCATCGCGACAGCAACCCGACCAAAGTACTTCAAACAAAACGTACCCGCGGCAACAGGGGGCTCCTCAACTAGTGTGTCGGTTGAACAACGCTCGTACACGTATGAGGGCGTCCCAACTGACAACTCCTTGAGGGCTAAGCTCGCCACCTTAAAAGAGCTGGTAGCCCTCGCCGGGGCGCCGAAGGTCACAATGGGGCGTAACGTTGTTATCACCTGAGGTCCAGAGGAAGACTCCGTTGAGCACACTTGCTCAACCCGCTCCATAGGGCAGCGAGCTGCCTTCGGGGCAGCGAGCTGCCTTCGGGCCTTGGAAGGGCGAGTCCACCCTTGCGCATCCCTGCTTGCTGGGAGTCGAGGGCCCGCCACATTGCACAGGCACTGCGTCGATGGGCCCTGCAACATCCAGCTCCTCCAGTATGCGGCATTTCTTCCGTTTCCCCTAATCAGGATCGGGGCGCTCAGCCAAATGGGAGGCTTGATCTGAATACGCTCGGTTGAGACAAGGCTCACAAATCACAAGTCCTCGTTTCGAGTGCTCCTCCCTAGTGTAGGGCCCCAAAAGTTGCTCCGCAGCTTGGGCCGCCTCGTCGATAGGTAGCATCGCCCGTCGCCCTAAGTATAAGTTCAGTAAATTAACGATAAAGAGATTTCAAATACGAAAGCAGTACATACTATCTTCCCCGCAGGGCAAATCAAACGAAGGAACACCGCTCCACGCGGTTCCAAGCTTCGCGTCCCATCCGCGCGCAAGCGGCCATAGCTGAAGCGCGCAAAATTCCTACACAAGATCCCGAGTGGAGAGCCTTCGCGTAATGCTTAGCAAAAGCTGCTGCAGTGCTTCCTCGAGACAGGTCAACTGAATCTTCGAACAAGTTGAATAGGACCACCAGAGGATTTAGGACCATCGACCGACGAAGAATTATGGTAGAACCACCTTCGAGTCCAGTCTGTTTCCCATCTATTGCGGGATGCGGGCGCGGACAGATACCGAAGGCAGCGCGTCTTCGGCTGAAAGTTTATGCTCCCAAAGTTGAGCATTTCTCCTGTATCCTTCTTCTTCTTTAGCTGGCAGTGCCCATCATGAAGATACATGAATAAACGACCTTCTTCGGTCGCTCCGGCCGATCGCATAACCCACTCAAAGACGCCCAGCTTCACAATGGAATTGGGCGTCAACTGCGCAAGCTCCACCCGGTACAGCCGAAGCGCGCAGGACACCAGCTCAACGCAAGGGAACCAGAGGCCCGCGTCCAAGAAGGCAACAAAAATGACTGCCTCGTCTTCTTGAGGCTCCGGCACCACCTCCGAACCGGGCGCTCGTACTAGAGACAAGTCAGCAATCTTGCCTTCATCTACAAGTGACCGCAGAATCGCTGGAGTAACAACTGATCGGCCCAACTCGTTCGTTAGAACCGAAGAGGGCCCGCCATGTCTCGAACACTTCGTCATCACAACAAACGCAGCGGAAGGAAACAAAAGACAGAATTGGAAAGCAATCAGGTGCAGGGTAGCGAAAGGGGGACGGCGCATCCCCTATTTATAGCCAACCGGCCGCAAAAAACCAAGCAAAAAACGAAGAGACGCGAATCAATTACAAGCCGCCACGTGTACCGCACTCACCTCAACACGAACAACCGCAACCCTAAAGGCCACACCAATAACACCATTTTTCATAAAACGTAACCGCGCACCGCGACGAGCAACAACGCTTCGCCAGGCCGAAGGGGATGGTGTGCCTGGACCCTTCGGGAAGAGCGGCGCGGTTTCAGCCTTGACGAAGCACGACCTCGGCCGCGAGGGGCTTGTCGTAGGGGCGGCCCCACCAACCCCAACGGCTAGGCAAAGCCACCTTCGGAGGAGATCCAAAGCATCCCCGGAGGATCCTTAGCGCCTCGCGAAGCCCAGAGCAGCAGACCCTCTAGGCCACCTCCGGAGGGGAGCCGAAGCACACCCGGAGGGTCCTCGGGGCCTCGCGAAGCCCGGAGCAACAGGCCCTCCGGGCCACCTCCGGGCCACCTCCGGAGAAGAGCCGAAGCACCCCAGGAGGGTCCTCGGTGCTATGAGAATCCTAGAGCAGCAGACCCTCTGGGCCACCTCGAGAGAAGATCCGAAGCACCCCCGGAGGGTCCTCGGCACCTCGCGAAGCTTGGAGCGCTTCGGGCCACCTCCGAAGAAGACCCGAAGGGCCTCCTGCACTGGAGCACTTCGGCCACGAGTAGACCTGGTGCACTAACCAGGTGGACCAAGTGCAGGAAGACCTACCGTGGGTCAAAACTTAGGCATAGGGGGAGGAAAGGTCCTGCACCCCTACGCTGCGTCTGATATTCTGTAGGGTAGGATAGTAATGTAAACGTAGGGTCAGAATAGGGGTCACCCCAAAGGGAGGATTTTGGCGGGATAAAGAAAAACAATCGATGTCTGCTCACCGGTCACGATCCTCTTTTCGATGATCCTTCGGCTCCCCTGAGAGTGACGGAGGTCCCTTTTTCTCTTACTGTCTAGTCTTTGTTTGCTACGACAATACTGATTTCTAAATGGAAGTACTTTATAAACAAAAACTTAAAGAGTATATGTTGGTTTCACACCAATAATGTTGTGCTCTTGTTTTAGTATGATTGCAATTTGTTGCTAAAAACTTCAAGTTGATAAGAAAATGCCTAATACAAACGCTATCATTCAGAAATTTTATGGTTAGCATGAATAGAGGGAGGAAACTGGACATACTAGGGATATTGGAAGGAAAGAGGTATAAGAAAAATGTTGAAAACAAGAACCATGGCAAGCACAGTGGCATATCTTAGGTCACAACCAGAAGCAAATTATGTCAAAGCAATAATTAATCTAGTTTATTTTGAAAAATAATTAAAATAAATTGCATGTTTATTGTCTATACCTAGTATGTATGAAAAATGGCATTTACGCCATTGACGATATTCATGTTGTTGGTAACCACAATCATTGTAGCCCATGTTGGGTAATTGATTTGTGGCTTCAGTAATATGCTAGTTGACAGCATGCATCAATGCACATGGCAAATCGATAATCGCTTAATGCAGCCACACGTGTGCCATTTTGGTTACACACAGAAGCGTACCATACTCATCGGCTATGATACAAGCATATTGGTAAATGCAGTCCGCAACTGCATTGCCAGCAGAAGACATATCATTTTGCTTGAAATAATATAACTCTGAAAGAAAATATGACGACCTATTGGATTAAGGTGATCTTGAATGATCTAAATTCCACCATATTTATTTGGTATTATAAAATTATATGAGGAATATATATTATCACCCACTTACTTAATTATTGTATTCTTGTTGAACAATAAATATTCTGTGCAGATTAATCCTTGGTCATGTTTTATGTGCCAGCATTATATTTATGCTCCCCTTGAGGATCATGTTGACTTATATTATGCTAAACACACTACTCTTGATCATACAAAACATGTTGCGTTAAAATGAACTTGAGGTTTAATTATCCAAACCTTAGGCAATAATATAAGAAGCTAGAGCAATTTGCCAACCCTCGGACCCTATTTGGGCTCCTCGTTGTAGATTAATAACCCACCAGTCATAGGGCTATGCAGTTATTTGTGCCACTGTATTAATAAAAGTCTAGCTCACTACATAAAATGATCAACACCCAGTGTGTGTTGGAAGAATTAAATATTTTCTACATAATATCACCACTATAGCATACCTCTTTGGGCCACCACCAGTTATTGGGGATATGTTGGATCTGAAATTCCACCAATCACATGCCCATGTTAGGGGATTTTAAGGTATGCTATTAATAAAGATCAAATCTTGGCATTAGGGGGAGAGAAATGCCCAAAATTGTGTAATGTCATGATATTTTCCTACAGGAAAAGATCTTTGCATGCCCTAGCCAAACTAAACTTAAGTTTAGCTAATGCTCCTGTACGCTAGAAACAGGGGGTCTACCATATATTTTCCATATAGGAGTTACCACAATATTTACTTATAGTAAACATGCCGCTAAGAGTAGAATACTCTGGTTGAATAGTATATCCACCTATGAGAAATTGACTTATTGGTCCATGATCTAAAATCTACAGGGACGCCTGCGGATCTAAGGTCTGATGATATTAATCATAACAAATTGTTAATTACTCTTGTTGAGAACTCACCGTGAAGGTGAGAAGACCTTACGAAGAAGCTCATCACGAAGATGAAAACCCTAATTAACAACTTGATGCATGCATACTATAATGCCATGCATACTATAATGCCAGGAATGCGGAACGACAAAGAATCTTTTGTTTGAAAAATGACGGAGATTTGGCAACACTAAGATACCATCAATCATGAGGATATGATAGAAAAATTATCGATAACCATTTTGTCTTTATAATTGCTAAAGTTTCTCTTACGTGAACACGGATCAGGAACCAAAGTCCATGACTGAGCATTTGGAGCGCTCATATTGGGTCAATTAAAGAAATTAAGCAGTTGAGGCTGAACCATAATCGCTAAATGAAAGTCTTGGAACAAGCCAGCTTAGACTTGATGGGTCGTTATGAATATAATAAGGTGGGGGAAAAGTGATGGTTCAAAGGTCCTTTTGTAGAGACTGATATTCTCCCATTATGAAGTTAACAATGTTTCATTACATAATAACTCTGGCATATTTCGTGAATGATTAAATAAAATATACAGTAAACGGATTCTAAAAATCCTTGACGAGATCCTTGAAGGGCTCAAAATTTATAGCAAGAAAGTAGACGAAATCACAATATATACAAAACTCATACCTAATAATCTCTTACCAAAAGAAAGAACATCTACCAGAAGAAAGAGCATCTCCCTGAAGGGAAATTATCTTACCAGTCATTTTTATAAATTACACCAATGGTTAAGTGGTCCCTAGGAGTGGACAAGAACCCATCAATACCCAAAAGAATGCAATGAGGAACTTGAATACCAGAAGTGCACCACATGAGCACTTATAAAGTGCATCTTCCATCAGAAGTTAGTAGAGTGTCGGTATCCTCTAATACCATGAAGGTACGTTGTACATTGATGATAATGACAATTTGATTAATCCCCTAAATGGCAAAACTAAGATTGGTTATACTTTACTCTATAATGGTACAATCATATCTATAGACCCGCAGACAGACTATTTAGTTGCAAGTTTAACCACTAAGAGATAGTTGCAAAATATTGAGATCTAGACAGGGTTTCATGAACCATCTCCGGAAGGCATGTGAAATTGCAGCTATTATTAACCCCCATGTCGTTTGTTGGGATAATCTAGTTGTGTTGCTGATGAATTAAGCATGTTACCCCCAATTCATTTTTATTCCCACAATTTTGAGATGAATAGTGCAACAACTGTCTAGAAGTTAACATGTGGTAATCCAGTTGATTTACTCACAGTATTCTCGCCTATATACATTTCCAAAAATGTATTATGACATTGGAACAAGAAGACTTCAACGGATGTTGTCTTCAGGGGGGAGCATATGTTAAAGATTGATCACCATACTTAAGATTTCGAAAATCGTAACTTTGGTCAAGCCTAGAGGGTGACGACATGATGATCACTACCTAAATTTACTGTGAAGGTATTACCACTTAATAATTCAGATCCAGTTGGTCAACAATGCAAAGATTATGAAGAGCATGCATAAATCCGTATGATCATGAAGAGCATGCATAAATCCTTATAGTCATTACTAAACCCCGAAGATAATTGTTGTACTCCTTTTCCCTTGGCGAGTTTTTTTTTCCATTGTGTTTCTCATATGAAGGTTTTTAACGAGGCAACAAGTGCAATGCAATTTTAACGTGTGCTATGTACTCTTTTCTCTATTCCTTTTTTCTTACTGTGCTTTGGGAAGGAGTTTTTAACGAGACATACGTGCGACGTGGTATTTACCCAAGGGGGGTGTTAAGAAACCTAGGGTTTGTAGGCAATTACCAAAAATACCCCTTGAAGGGTTCCACCACTGTAGTCTATAAATAAGACTACTCATTATTGTAAAGAGAGAGAGAGAGCTGATGGTGAATTGAATGAAATGAACCCCACCCTTTCTCTCTCACACTTGTTCATTGGTGTTCATGTGATTTGTGTTAATCGTCCATTTTGTGATTGATCTGTAGATAAGCATCGCGACGACTACCAAATCTTAACAGTGCTTACCCAACAAGGAATCAATCGATCAGACTGAATAATTAGGACGCGCGGCTGGCTGATGCATGACACCAGCACACGATGGACAGAGACGGATGAATTCAAAGGCGCGCGGGCGATTGCGCTTTAGTAATTAAGTTTGACACGGTAACTCGGATGTCTAACCAGAAAGGGCGCGCGAGTGCGACTTGGGTTGCTAGCTGCATGATCCATCCATCGGCGTTTGGTGGCTGAAGGGGCAAAAACTAACTTAGAATTAGCAGCAGCAGCAGCAGTACAAGAGATCGAGAGGATGCGCATTTGTGACCTGATCGCTTCAAATGGCGTTTGGTGGCCTGCTGCTTTCCCCGCCCACCTTTGTGATCTCTCCTCCCTCCCTCTCACACGAATCTCCCAAGACTGGACCCATGCATTACACGTCAGCCAGATCAAGAAATGCATTATTCTTATGGGATACGCTGCATGCGCATTTGTGAGCCGGGGATCGAATTAAGTTAATTAATTGCAAGATGTTTATATTTCAACAGTATAAAACACATGACAAAACAAAGGAAAGCCGTCTGTATATCTCCTCGATTCACGTACCATTGGTTAGTAGCGCTGGTGTCACCAAAGAGGGGGAAGCGATTGCTTAGCTTGAACCATATTATTTCACAAACATTTCTAACATCAATCAATTTTTTCCTTAATTGTTTCTTTTTGGTGCATTTCACCTTGCTAGCCCATTTGGATATGTAGGGAGTCATTTTGATGATTGAGTGATGAAGTTTGCCACTTTTTTCTTTTGTATTCTTAATAATTTACAAGCATGCATGGATTGCATTAAAAAAAGAGAGGAGAAGACCCCCAACGCAACATGCTGAAGAAAGAGATTGCTCACCAAAATGCCTCCGTATGTCCAACCACCTCCACAAAATTAAATCCTAAAGATTAATCGGATCAGTGACCCTAAGGGCTTGTTTGGGAAACCAATTCTCTATCGGGATCCATGTGGATAGACCAGGAATTTGAACTAAAATCTCAGTCCATCCATGTGGATGAGCAGGAATTACTACTTTCTACTTCCGGGTGTAGTTACTCCCACCTCTGATATATCACCTAAAAAACTTGACATACTCTTTTATCACTTTGGTTATACTCATATACTAATTATAAGATACTTCAATGCGAACCACACAAAAAAATTTGCAAGCGAGTCCATAATTTTTAGCATATTTTATGAATACCTTCGTATTCACATATAAAAAGGAGTATATCCAAAAAATTATACATATCACTCATAAAATGTATAAATACCATATAAGTGGTATTATATACTCGTATACTATACATGCATACTCTCGATTGCGCAAGATACTTCATACGTTGTGAGATACGAAATAGGGAGTAACTACACCCGGGACTACACCTGGGATTAATACTTTCTACTACCGAGACTACACCCGGGATTAAGATATACCACTAATTCATTGTTTTCTGTTATTTTCGTTACATTGTTTTTTCTTGTTTTTCAGTGATATCACTAATTACAAGAAAAATGCTAAAATAAAGAATCACGAGGACAGTACAAAGACGGCACATGCATGCTTCCTCAAGAAAGAACAAGACAAGCTCTCTCGGATATACCACCTTTTAGTTGCCTTCTCTCTAACTCCACTGTTTTTTTTAACTAGTCATTTGGCAGTCCCTTTCTTCTCGAACGGCTAATCAGTTGACGCTTGTGCCACTCAGACTCAGGGCCAAGAAAAGTACTTTTCTAGGCTATTTTAAGAGGTAATGAGTCATTACCAGTACATATCCTCACGCAGATTACATAGACGTAGCTTCCTAGGACACACATAACGTTGCTAGTGTGACGCTTCATCATTGGCTCGCCTTTTTGTCACCGTCATGCTTTGCGCCTTATAACTAATAAAATTATAATATTAAAAATTGTTTTTAATAACAAATCTAATATTATAATTTTTATATAACTAGACTAGATAGTTTTAGAAAAGTTTGACGCACGGATTCCAAGACGTCAATTTAAAAAGACGGAGAGGGTACTATCTTTACATTAAGCTAGCTTGGTTAATTTAGCAATTGGAATATGGGGGCACAAGGAGAGAAGAAAAAAGGGCAAGAAAGATTTGGGGACAATTAATTTTGTCAGACATTTTGACCTTTGGATCTGCTAGTCATGCAAACATGCATACACACACATATATGAACAAACATATAGGCATGTAATTAATGCAGGTCATAAAGTACATCTAGGACAATCTTGAACAGCACAGGAATATTCGGCTGTTAAGGTTCCCTTATCATTATACTGGTTTGTTCATATGGCCTAGCTCGGGTGGTATAGCTTTTTGGCGTATATATATATATATATATATATATATATATATATATATGCTGTGTCATTTTTTGTTTGCGGCTGGTCTTTTCAATGGACATGCATTTCTGTGGCCCTTCCATTTTCGACTTCTTTTTAACTTTTCTAGTTGAGCCATACGCATCAAAAGTGGCCAAAAGTTTTGATTGAGAGGCACGTGGTAGTTTGATATTGCCTCTCGTTCACCTCTTCATCCACGATTGTGTTCCACACGCTCTGAGTTTGGCATGCTCATATTGCCGATCTTCTGAACGCCCCTATCGCTGGTGACATTTCTCGGCGGGCTCGGACGCGACATGGATTGAGGTGTATACGAACACATGCTCTGATACCAATTGTTGTCCCAGAGTACTACACACACGCTCTTCCGATGGACACACGCACTTCAGTCTGTGGTTTCAACCACCGGAGTTTGAGACGAGCAGAACAATCAATGCACACACGCTGGAGAAGAATTGAGACAGAAGAGATGATCCTTTTGTTGCTGGACAAAGCACACAGCTTTTCTGCTGCCCTTTTATTTTATTCTACTACGTACTCACCCGGGAGTACAAGACTTAAAACAACTATCTTTTAAAGATGCTAGCTACCTTCCCATGATCCTATTTTAACTCCTAGAATATTAATCCATGCAACATGCAGCACACCGCTGCTCGGTTGACCGATTATTCTGGACTCCAACTAATGAAATGATTCAATTACTGCGAATACACAATTAGACACATGCAACAAGATTAACCCAGCAGATCCATGCGCCATGGCCGAGCCCGAGATCCTAGCCGTCGTCTTGGGTCTTGCTCGCCGGCGCCGTGGCATGGTGGCTCCCACGCCTGCGAACCGCGTCACTTGTACGGCGAAGATCCACGCCGATGGCAGATGGCGAGGTGGATGGCAGCGGTGCAGCCCCTTCTAGGCTACAGTTGCGGCGGTGTGACCTGAGCGATGAGCAATGGGCCTGATCACGGGGCAGTAGTAGCAGGTGTGCGGTTTGCACGGCGGCGATCACACGAGTGAATGGAGAAAGGAGAGCAGAACTTATTAGGGAAGACATAGCGCCAGGGCAGGAAGGTCATTTCGCAAGCAGCTAACTAAAAAATGGAAGTCCATGGTATTTTCCAGAATTCTGGGGCTGCATCTGGGAAGTCGACCTCCTTCGTAATGGTATTTTCCAGCTCTACGACAGTTGTGATGACAATTTACTCGTTTGGCAATAGTACAAAGACTCAAATGACCAAAAAAATCAATGTGCAGAAAGGCCATGCAGGAACAGTCGTAAATATACTTCCTTTATTCAAATCCTTATTTTAGCCATAGTTACATGTCACAATTGTTTTGAGTTACATTAGCTGTGCGTTACAGCTGTGCAGGTAACAAAAGGCTAGGAAAAAGAACAAAAGCCAAAACATATCCCAATATCAGTTCCTTCTCACCCACTAAACACAAACGACGCAAATTACCCGTCACAAATTAATAATCGAAATTAACTTCCGTTTTTAGCAACCATTTCGATAATATATATAATGACCAGTCCTCCTAGATGCAGCTTGCTGATTTGCAGTCTCTACAGACTACGCGCCGTTGTCATGTACGCCCGTACGTAACGTCCATGCACGCACCCACGTAACGTACGTAGAGAGAGATGCGAATAATTCGTGCGAAAGCTTCACGGCGGCGGAAGAATGCACCCGTCGTGGCCGCAGTGCACCGGGGGGCGGTGCTCGAAGGCGATGCACTCCTCCGGCGAGCGCTGGTGGGGCCAGTCGGGGATGCAGTTCATCCGGTCGTCGCGCAGGGGGACGTGGAGGCAGGACACCGTCTCCCCGCAGAAGTAGTTGCCGGCGATGGTGAGGTTCTTCAGCTTCGGCAGCTCGCAGATGGCCCCCGGCACCTCGCCGGACAGCATGTTGTATCCCACGTTGAGCACCTCGAGGCTCTCCATGTCGCCGATGGTCTCCGGCAGCTCCCCGGCGAGGTCGTTGCGGCTGAGGTCGAGCACCCTGAGCTTCTTGAGCTTGCCGATCTCCGGCGGGATGCAGGAGCTGATGCTGGCGTTGAGGAGGATGAGCTCGACGAGCGTGTCGGCCATGTCGCCGATGCTCGGCGGCAGGCAGCCGGCGAGACGGGTGTTGGCGAGCACTATCACCGACGCCGTCGAGTTGGTCAGGCTCTGCGACGACAGCGACACGTTGAAGCGGTTGTTGTTGGCGAAGATCGCGTCGAGGCTGAGCTGCCGGCCGAACACGGAGTCCGGGAGCTGGCCGTCGAAGTTGTTGAAGCGCAGGTCGAGGTACTTGAGCGACGGCAGCGAGGTGAGGAAGGAAGGGAAGGCGCCGGAGAGGAGGTTGTTGCTCACGTCAAGCTCGTAGAGTAGGCGCATGTGCTGCATGGACGTGGGCAGCGTGCCGTGGAAGCGGTTGGAGTTGAGGTGGAGGAGCGTGATGTCGGCGAGGAGGCCGAGGTGGTCGGGGAGCTCTCCTGCGATGCGGCCGTGGTTGAGGTCAACGCCGGCGACGGTGAGGATGTGCGGGTCGTCGGGCGCGGCGGCGCAGAAGACGCCGGTGTAGTTGCACACGAAGGGGCCGCACCAGCCGGCGGTCAGGTTCTTGGGGTCGTCGGTGATGGCGTGCTTCCACGCCTGGAACGCGATGTACGCCGCGTCGAGGCGGTCGTTGAACGGCGAGAGCGGCAGCGACGGCGGCGCCGCCGTCGGGGAGGGGGAAGGGGAGGGGAGAGGTTGGGGGAGACATGGGAGGAGGAGGAGGGAGAGGAGGAGGGGGAGGTGTTGCAGAGTTCTTGTGGTTCTGGGCCTTGATGAGAGGGGTGGCATTTTGTCTGGATTTTGGTGTTAATTATGAGAGCTTGTGAGAATGAAATTGTGTGTGTGCAGTACTGTGGTATAATCTTGCATTTTCAGGTGGCTATATATATTGGGTTTTCAGGAGATCATCGCCAGTTTTACGCTGCTTGCTCATGGATGTTGACTTACTTAGTTTCATAGTTCTTTTTTGTTTTGTTTTACTTCTTCATTGGGGTTGCGTACCGAGTGAGATTCACACAATGTCTAACAAAATTGAACAAAACAATTTAAATTTGAAACAGAAAACAATTTAAATTTGAAACAGTCAGTCTTCTGTGAGCAATTCTTCAGGAATTCCCCCTGTAGCAAACGGGTCCTTACTGTTTGTAATTTTGTATGAACTCGTACCACTCGCTCTCTCGTGCAAGCTGATACATAGTTTCCGTACCTAGGATGGACGGTGTTTACTCTGCGCGAGGTTTTAGTGACCGATGCATGATTAAGTGCATGTACACTAGGACAATTAGTTCTAGCTAGTAGCACTGCACACAAAAGGTTTTCGGGTGAGAGGTCATGTTCTTCAGTCTCCATCCCTGTCTTGTAGGACGAGAGAGAGAGAGAGATCGAGAGATGCTGAAGGACGCTGAGGGCATCCCGATTTAGATCAGTGTGAGGTCAGACTTCACAGTGCGCTTGGCTTAATTCTCACACATATAATTAATTGACGCAAGGTTAATCTCTCTCTCTCTCTCTCTCTCTCCGACGACTCACTTTCACCCTCCAGCTTAACCCAATCCGGTAGGTGAGGGGAAATGGTAGCTGGTGAGATTGCATTGCTAACTCCAAATCATCTTACTGCAAATGCGGTTTTAGGTCAATGTTTACCCGTTCCTTTTGCCCCTTCAATTATTATTAGCCAATGAAGGTTAATGTTCACACTTGTCGCCCACAGCTTGCTTACTTTTATGCCACTACTTGCCCTTCGACTCGAACTCTAATTCTTTGACAATACTTTTTGTCAAGCAAATAAAATTTTGCTCGAGCAGTCTAATGAGGTACATTTTTTTGGTCACTTGGTAATAGAACTTGAAGCTTTCAACACAATAAGTGCAGCTGGTTAGCAGACTGTAGTTGATCAGACTGAACTTTCATGTTCTTCTCTGAATTGCAGATAAAGAAACCCAATGGAGAATTTTGGTTGCGTTCAATTTGTTTGGTACGTGGTGACATCCAGTGCCGTCCATCGATCTAGCCTGCAGACAGGAAAGCTCACCATGTGATCATTTCATAACATTTATTCTTGTAGGAAGGGTCAAGAATTTGATCGTTTCAGGGGGATTTCTTACAGTTCAGACCAAGTGACCTGATCAATGTATTGCCAAAATTTGACCAGGGTCAGAGAATGTACATGCAACTGGCCTTAATATAGCCGTCAGAGCAACAGTCACTGCATCATATCAAAACGAAACATCGGGATTCAACAGCTACGAGGCTCCATCAATGTGTTGTCAGAAACTCTGTTGGTAGTCCAAGATCCATGTCAGATTAGGAGAGATGGATGAACAAGCAATGGGTCATTGTTAACTGTAGCTGAAGGCTTATATATGACACAGAAGGGAGAACAATTTAAAGGATGATGAAATATGCATGCCATAGCAGAAGGAAATGCATACTAAAACGTGATCAGAAGCAGAGATGTCGCAGGGAGCGTTGAAGTATGTGTACATTGCGTGTCTTAATAGAGTAGGAAAAGAAATACTATGAGAAAGAAGTTAGATTGCAAGAATGAAACGTGATTTGTCCAAATGATGCCAGTCAGTTTTTTTTATTAAAAAAAATGCATTAGATACCCACCGACTGGATTTGAGTCGGATGTATTCGATATGGATCCAAGAGGTGACCTGTCTGAAGTCTCTTGCCCTGCCAACCCATTATGCGGTGACTAAACACATGCTTCTATTGACCTGTCTTTAGTTTTATCCTTTTATAGGATTGGGATGCTCTGCAATATTCAATACGAGGTATTAGAAGTGATCTCGATCGATTCATCAAAAATTGAAGGTCAAGATTGTTAGAGATATATGTATAATTATGTTATTCCCTATTGTTACGAGAAGTTATTTGCATATTCATCTCTGTACTTATCTATATATACTGGCCCTTTGGTTTTATGAGAATACAAGTTGCTATTCCTAACATACTATCAGAGCCCATTAGAATTACCTCTCCCGGAAGCGCAACTCGTCTTCTTCCCTAGCCACCGCCGCTAGGCTCCTTTGCCCTAGTCGCTGCTTCGTGCCGCCGCTCGGACCTGCAGTCGTTGTTGCTGGCTTCCCTCTCTGTGGTGCCGTCGCTCGGGCCTGCAGTCGCCGCCGCCGGCTTCCTTCTCCGTCCACCACCTCTAGGCCACCGGCTTCCTTCTCCGTCGCCGCCGCTAGGATGTTGCTGCCGCTGCCGTCCACGCTCACCGCACCACGCCGCCAGCTTCCCTCTCCGTCGACCACCTCCAAGCCGCCGCTCGGGCACGCCATCGGCCGCCGCCGCCGCCGCCCGTCACCGACGCGTCGTCTGCCCTTCAGGCCATAACCGATACATCGTCTGCTCTCCAGGCCGCCGCTCGGGAGCTCCTGCTGTCGACCGCCACCACTGCCGACCAGTCGCCGAAGCCCCAAGCCGCCGCCGCCGTCGCACGAGGGGGGAACCCTAGCCCCCCCGGTTCGGCCTCTCTGCTGGGTCGTGAGTCGGCTATTTCGACTTTTAAAGCGGAGCCGATCTGTTAAAAAATGTTATTCTAACCGCCGCGCCGTCCAGCGCCGCCAGTTAGACTACGTTGCTTTGGTCGCCACGCCGTCCAGCGCCGCCTACCAATGGGCACCGTTTCCCTCCCTCGCTGCCCGGTGATCTTCGATGGTGTTAATTACACCGACTTCGTGTCTCACATGCGTGGTATTCGTCTCTGGGGCGTCCTTTCTGGTGATGCCACCGCGCGCCTTGTCCTACTTCTTCGACGGAGCCTACGCTGTTGTGTTGCCCCCGACAGCCGACAAGGCTGCTGTTGAGGCTGCTGGTCTTACTGATGATAAGGTTGTCTCTCCCTACCAAGAGGCTCTGGATTCCCACATAGATCGATTGACCGCCTACACTCAGTGGTACGACGACGACGCTCGGGCTGCTGCTGTCTTCATCTCCGGTGTCCAGTCTCAGTTCTCTTCTGAGGTTGTGGGACCCCCTTCGGCTTTCCAGATGTGTACTCACCTTCGTCGGCGCTACGAACCCTCTGGAGATGCTCTCTACCTGTCCGTGGTTCACCAGGAGCACTCTCTTCAGCAGGGTGATGCTACTGTTGATGCTTTCTACGCTCATAGTTCTACTTCCCTATTCTCATAGTGAGTCAGTGTCTCAGCGTCCATTTGATCTCGTTCATTTAGATGTTTGGGGTCCAGCTCCCTTCCTTTCGAAAGGGGGCCATCAATATTATATCATTTTTATAGATGACTTCTCTCGCCACATTTGGATATACTTTATGTCTTCTCGTAGTGAGGCCTTGTCTATCTATAAACAATTTGCCACTATGGTTCGCACACAGTTCTCCACTCCTATTAGTGTCTTTCGTACTGACTCTGCTAGCAAGTACCTCTCTCATTACCTGCGCAGCTTCCTTGCTGAGCAGGGCACTCTTTCTCAGTTCTCTTGTCCTAGTGCTCATACTCAGAATGGTGTCGCTAAGCGCAAGCATCGTCACCTCCTTGAGACGGCTTGTAAACTGATGATTGCCACCTCTATTCACCTCACTTTTGGGTTGAGGCTATTTCCACTACCACCTATCTCGTCAACATTCAGCCCTCTTCTGTTCTTCAGGGTGAGATCCCTGTTGAGTGTCTCTGCGGTCTTCCTCCAGTCTACTCTGCCCTTCGTATGTTTGTGAGAGACCATGTGAGAGGTCCTCCATTCTGAGTGATGAGTATTTGACAGCTTGTTAAATGTTTGAAAGTTGAGTTTTTCGGTTTGGACTGTTTCTGTGCTGAAACAGGATAATCGGAACTACCGGCGTTGGAAATAGGAACTTCCGATTAACCTGGGTTTTGAGTTCGGCTGAAGGAAATCGGAACTTCCGCACCTGGGGTAGCGGAGTGTCCGATAAAACTGACGTTGAGTGTTCCTCTGAGACGATAATCGGATTTAAAAAATTGGAAAGGCGGATGTTCCGAAGATCGGAAGTTCCGCAATGTTAAGCACGGAACTTCCGATAATTCTGACAAGTGCGGACGTTCCGAAAATCGGAACTTCCGCTGTGGTAAGTGCGGAACTTCCGATTGTGTCCAGAACTGTGCAGAGAAGGATAATTTGTGATTTTGATTTTGTATGAGTTTGAGTCTTATACAAATGTTGATGCTATGATATTGTGCAATGCTATGTGATGTGTTTTTATGCGTGTTGACCGCAGGACATCGAGACGAAGTCGTGGCGAGACACGAGGTGATCGGACTAGGCGCAGGCGGCGTTGAGGTCAGAACGGTCGGGATGTGTCGAAGACGGCGTGAATCTTGAGGTGGTTGCGTGTCAAGGACAGCAAGGCGTACGGGAGGCTTCAAGAAGGTGTGCAAGGGGCGAAACGGTATTTTCGCAAAGCGGCACAAGTGGAGGCGGTTCCGTTCGGTGTAGCGGGCTTAATGGGTTGGAGGCCCATTAAGCAAAGGCTATAAATAGAGTGAACCCTGTTGTTAGGGTTAGACTTTAAGAGAGAAAATTAGGGTTAGCTCTAGAAAAAGGTTTTGTTTTGCTTTTTGAGAGGTTGTTGGATTGGAGAGAATGAACTGAAAATCCTTGTAATCATTCCTCTGTGTTTCCTCTGTAATCTTTTGATCTCTATCAATGAAACTCTGAGGTTTTTGATTACTTGTTTGTGCCTCTCTTATTCCCTTCCTGTTCTTGTTGAATATTTAGGCACCATTCACCCCCCCCTCTGTTGCCATTTCGATCCTTCAATTGGTATCAGAGCCGGTTAGCTCTTCTTTATAGATCTTAACCGGTCGGTTGAGCCATGGCAACGGACAAGTATTCCACCAAACCTCCAGTCTTTGATGGTATGGATTATCCCTTCTGGAAGAGCTGAATGGAAACTTACATCCAGGCTCAGGGGTATGCCATCTGGAGAAAGGTGAAGGTTAGATTTGTTGTTCCTGCCGAAGAAAACATCAATGTGGGAAACATGCCCGATGTTGAGGCAAACGCTAAGGCAAGGAACATTATCATTCAGGGTTTGAGCAGAAGTGAGTTTGATCGCATTTCTCACTTGATTTCTGCTTACGACATCTGGGTGACCCTCGATGCATACCATGAGGGCACCACCCAGATTAAAACGGTTCGACAAGACCAGTTCAGCGAGAATACGAGAAATTTGAAATGCTTGCTGGTGAATCTCTTGACGAGTGCTTTTCGCGTTTTCACAAGATTTTGAGCAACCTCCGAGCGGTCGGTCTTACATACCCCGACTCGGATAACGCTCGACAGATGCTTTCTGCACTTGATCTTCGTGTTTGGGAGATGAAAGTGACTACCATCAAAGATAGCACGGACCTCTCGACCCTGACTCTTGATGCGCTTTACTCGTGTCTCAAGACTCACGAGGCGACATTGTCTCTCAAGGTCGAAGTCACGATCGATGGCTTTAGTCACTGATCCCACCTCTGGATCTTCTTCTGAGTCGATACGCGGGTTCTCCCTAGCTGCTCTCTGTGACATAACTGATGATCAGTTAGAGCAGCTTGAGGATGAATAGCTAGCCCTCCTAGCTCGGAAGTTTTCCCATGCTTACAAGAGGAGGAGGGATGGAAAAAGAGGAGGTCATGTGATTTGTTTCGAGTGTGGTGGCCCCAACCACATCCGAGCAAACTGTCCCAAGCTTGGGAAGGGCAAAGGTGACTATGGCGGTCCGAGCAAGAACGACTACATCGACAAGAACCGCAACACGAAGCCCTCAGCACCTGACCAAGGCAAGAAGAAGTTCCGCAACTTTGGGAAGGCAAAGAAGTTGCATCCATCGGCGTCCTCACCGCCTCGACGAGGCCGGACACCAGCCGAGGTGGAGGGGTGGAGTGACGATGATGGGAAGGACGATCATGATCCCAAGGACGACGACAACTTCTCCGGCATGTGCTTCATGGCCCTCGGGGGCGAACTGAGCGACAGCGAGCTGTACTCCGACTCCGATGAGGTTAGTCCCACTTACGACCAGCTTAATGATGCTTTTCTTAAGCTAGGTAGATTTCATGCTAAGTCTAGGGCTAAGTGTGCTGAGTTGGAGAAGGAAGTAGTTAGACTATCACGGAAGCTTACTTTACTTGCATCTGCTCCCTCCCGTGATGATTGTGACACATGCTGTGCCTTGCTTGATGACATGGAAAAACTAAGGACCTTGCATGATAGTGTGTCCTCTGAACTTGACATGATTAAAGTAGAGAACATTAGCCTTCTTGCTGAATTAGAGATGAGTAGGGTAGCACCTCCTTCATCTACTACTGTTGAGGCTACTGCTTGCACCTCTTGTGAGGTTAAGGACAATTCGTTTAGAGGTCTTTATACCATGTTGCTCGATCTGCCTGAGACTTGTGAAAATTGTAATAATCTCAAGATGAACCTAAAACGGGCAGATCACAAAATTGCTGAATTCCAAGCTGCGCTACTAGAGCCTATTGTTTCTTGTTTAAACTGTCCTAAGTTAATCTTTAACTAGAATCAGATCCAAGCAGTTTGAGAAATGATTGATCACAATAACAAATTGGCTCAGTATGCTTCTAAGGACCTTGTTAGCTCACCATGCAATCAATGTAATAAACTAAAATGTGATTTGGTTGCTTTGAACGAAAAATGTGTGAAGCTAACTAAGGACCTTCTAGAGACACAATCATCTGCTTGTATTGTGTGTGCTGGGAAGAAGTCTAAGGGTTTGGTAGAGACGCCTAGCAACGTGAACAAATCTGCTAGCAATAGGACCGTCCCCCCAAAGTCGGCTGTGCATGCACAAGCCAATCTTTTCTCTGCTGTTGGTTCTTCTTCTGCTCCCTTACCTTCTGCTGTTCCTCCTTCCCTCTGCTCTTCTTGCACCTCTCTCTTTCGGGAGTGTCAGTATCTTATGAACACTCTCGAGAGGTTTGTAGGAGGCAAGAAGAAGCTCAATCTCATTCTAGACAAATCTAAGATTTGCAGATTTAATCAGGGTCTAGGATATGATATCCATGAGGATATGAGGAAGCATCCACCTGTCGTGCTCAAAACCATAGCACCAGGTGTGATCAAAACTAAGCCTAGGACTGAGAAAGTCAATTTTAAGTCAGCGGGTTTTGTTCAAAGGATTTACGACAACAAGGTGATTCCACCTACGCCTTCGCCCCTCGTAGGCGGTATCATTGCACCTTCATCCGAAGGATGGACATTTAGTTGATCATTGCTTGAGCGCGCCAAGATCGCGCGTAGAGATCGTCCTGAGTCTGTTAGGTAAATTCATGGTCAGCCCCAGACTATGAGTGCACCTAAGACCAACACGAGGTCTAGGTTTGATACAACTGATGTTTTAGGGCAGCATCGAGGACTTGGTTTTTCTGAGTTTTCTGATTTTTGTCCTCATGCTCCTTTCGGTCGTAACTTCCGTCGCTTTGAGGGTAGATCTCGGTTTCCTTTCGAGATGTCTACTCGGCGTGATCGACATGTTGCGAATTCGACTCGCTCTTCCATAGCGATCGGATTCAAGAATACCTTCGTGTCCGCACACGCACCTTCCGACTTGTTGAGTGACGAGAGCGTAGGGTAGATAGAGGTCGGTCTTGCTTGACTACTTCATCCGCCGTGTTACTCGGATTGGGTGCCAAAATCATTTGTTGATTCACCCGATCGAGACTTTACTCTGTTTGACTCAGGGTCGCCGGGCTGGGAAGGGAAAGGTCTGGATTGTAGACTCCGGTTGTTCTCGCCATATGACTGGAGATTCTCGTTGGTTTTCTTCCCTAGCCAGTGCTCCAGGTGATGAGACGATCACCTTCGGAGATGCTTCATTTGGGCGTGTCATCGCTAAAGGTACTGTGAGCATTAATGATTCCTTTATTTTAAAAGATGTTGCCTTAGTAAGTAAGCTGCAGTATAATCTGCTTTCAGTCTCTCGACTTCACCGATGACTGATTCGAGGTGAGCTTTAAGAAAAACAATTGCAAAATTCTTGATTCTTCGGGTAGTCTAGTTTGCGGGATTTCTCGATATGGGAGGATCTTTCGTGCTGATTTTTCTGAGTCTTCTGGTGATCCTCTCCGGTGTTTAATTGCTTCTGAATCCCGTGATTTGACTTTCTGGCATAGGAGACTAGGTCATATAGGCTTTGATCATTTGACACGAGTCAGCGGCCACGATCTCATTCGTGGTTTGCCAAAACTCAAGATGGTCAAGGATCTAGTTTGCTCTCCATGCCGAAGACACGGCAAGATGGTTGCCGCTTCTCACTCTCGATCCAAGGACAATGATCGATGCACTGTGACAATCGCTCCATATGGATACGCTTGGTCCAAATCGAGTCTGATCAGCAGGAGGGAAGTGGTATATTCTTGTTGTGGTCGATGACTTCTCGAGGTACTCTTGGGTGTTTTTCTTAGCCTCGAAGGATGAGACGTTTACTCTTTTCGTGGTCTTTTTAGTAGGCTTTCTGTTGAGCTCCCAGGTGCATTACGAGCAATTCGCACTGATAATGGCACCGAGTTCAAGAATTCCTACTTTGAGAGTTTTTGTGGTGAGACAGGTGTAGAGCACTAGTTCTCGTCTCCATACGTCCCCCAACAAAATAGCGTTGTGGAGAGGAAGAACCGTACCTTGGTCGAGATGGCCAGGACGATGCTTGATGAGTACTCTACACCTAGGAAGTTTTGGGCTGAGGCAATTGCTACTGCTTGTCATGTTTCTAATGAGTTTTTCTTGGGCACTCTTGCATCGCACTTCTTATGAGTTGAGATATGGGCGAAAACCAGGCCTCGCATTTTCGTGTGTTTGGTTGCAAGTGTTTTATTCTGAAGTCTGGGAACCTAGATAAGTTCGAGTCACGATCTTGTGATAGGATCTTTCTGGGTTACTCGACTTCTTCTCGTGCCTATAGAGTCTGGAACTGCGAGTCTAGCAAAATGATAGAAACATGTGAGGTTGAAAGATCTAGACCCGCCATTATGAGTTAATGGATTGTTTTGGTGATTAATGACAAATCCAAATATGAGACTAACTCTTTTATCTAGTAATATCTTGTGTAGTCTCATTTGGATATAAAGGTGAAATTCAATGAGGTATGCAATCGACATCTTAATCTTATATATTGTTGCATTCCTCGAATCCAAAATATAGGTTGAACTCAACCATAAGTTAAACTTGAATATGTGCATATGTTCTTATTACACATTTGTGTATGCACACATTTAGGGGGAGTTCACTCTATATTTTGTGGTTTCATAAGTATTGATCCATATTCCATTCTCCTCATATATTAAGGATCATTACTTTGAAACAAATCCTTTGAGTATATAAAACTTGTGTAGTTCATATATACTCATATTGCTTTATATTCAATTATTTGCAATTGTGTTGTGGGACTAATGTGTGTGCTAAGATGTGTTCAAGGCTTAGTCCCGGAGTCTGAATGAAGACATGAAAAGGAAATGCAAAGATGGTAAAAGATCAACTTAGGATCATGCATTGTCTTTTGGTTTGGTTTTAAAAGCAAAATCTTTCTCTCTGTGCACAATCGGAAGTTCCGGCGTTATACGTGCGGAAGTTCCGATTATCGAGCGGTCCGATTTCCAATGCTTGATTTTTCCAGAGCATCCGGTTTGGGACTTAGCCGATTTCTCGAGTGCGGAAGTTCCGCAATGATAAGAGCGGAAGTTCCGATTATCGGATGGTCCAAAAATGCGCGGTTTGATTTTTCCAGAGAGTACCCTTTTTAGGGACTTAGCCATTTTCGCAAGTGCGGTAGTTCCGCAATGAAATGAGCGGAACTTCCGATAATCGGAACTACCGCATGATAGTTGGCGGTAGTACCGCACCTTTCTACAATAGTTTATTTAGAAGCATTTGTTGCATGTATATCTTGATAATTATTGTTAATCATTGTGGGACTAACATTTTTCATGAGTTGGATGAATAGGCTATGTTCTAGGGTGACGAAGACTTTGGATGATATCATGAGTTGATCGTCATCAAGTCAAGGTTCAAGAAGAGGATGTATCGTGTGTTGATGCATAACAAGATCTCGAAGAAGGAGATGATCATGAGTTGATCGTCAAGTCAAGAGAAGACCCATCATGTGTTGATGGAGGTCAAGTAAAGGATGCATCATGGGTTGATGCATGTCAAGACGATGACCCGGACTTGAAGTGAAGATGTGCGTCATCAAGCTTCAAGAAGATGCTCATGGCAAAGGTATGACTAGCTAGGGCTAAGGATGTGTTCCTAGTCTTTTACCGGTCTTGGTGTTTGGTTGGAAGACCGGATTGCTAGTATAGGTTGCCGTACTATTAAGAGGGGTCTTGTCTAGTAGCTTGAGTCTCATCATGTGTTGATAGCTCAATCTTACTTGCTCTAGCTCTACATGGCATGATGCTATTATTTGCAAATGTGTTTTGCAAATAGTTGAGGCTTATGCAGTTAATCCTTGTAGCATGTGACTATACTTTTGCGAATGTGTTTTGCAAATAGTTGAAGTCCATGTACCTACACCTTGTGGCATGATCTAAGTTTGCAAATGTGTTTTGCAAATCGTTGGGATTCATGCATTTTCCTTGGCATGGTCTAAGATTGCTTATTGCTATTTATTTGGACTTAGATCATGATAGTGGCTCTTTGGAGTTGTGCTTTTTGATTTGATCAAATGTGTTTGAGGTCAATCAAATAGGTGGGTTGTGTAGCCCTCTGAATAAGCTTTCCATAGAGTCCGAGATCACTCAATTCGACATCGGAGTCAAAAGTTATGACATTTTTACCGAGTATCGTCGTGCTGAAATTGGGCTGCGGAAGTTCCGATTTTTGTCTGCGGAACTTCCGATATTATCGGAAGTTCCGATATTTGTATTCTTGGAACTTCCGCACCAAAAGTTTTAACGGCTAGTTTTTGAGCCGTTATGCACCAGACTGCCCATGAACAGAGAAAAGCGGTAGTTCCGCATATTAGTTGGCGGAACTTCCGATTTCCCTGATTTTTCTGCAACTTTGCCTCCAACGGCTAGTTTTTGTGTGTGGGCTATATATAGCCACCTTGGCCGGTTGGGAGAGGTTGCTGGTGCCCATATTCATTCTATTGAGCTAAGAGCAAGCCTCTCATCTCTTTTGTGCATGTGTTGCACTTAGTGAGTGTTGAGAGCAAACCCTAAGTGCATGTGTTGCCTTAGGTAGTGGATTGAGTATCCACTTGAGCGTTGACACTTGATTAGTTCAAGTGATCGTTGAGACTTGTTTCTCTTGGTGTTTGCCGACACCTAGACGGCGTGGAGGCGTCGTGCTCGGTGACCTTCTCAAGAAGCTTGTGAGAAGGCCCGACGGTTGTGAGTGGTTTGGTGCTCGCCATCTCGGAGTGGAGGAAGAGCAACCGCAGCTTGAGCGAGGTGTTGGTTCGGTTTGGAACCGGTCCAAGTGTTGGACTTACCTCGGAGGTGTGTGCTCATTTGAGGAGCCGGTCCAACGCGGGTTGGGCTTACCTCAACGTGGATTAGGGGAGACCGGCAAGTCTCCGAACACCACGGTAAAACATAATCGTGTCATCTTGTTTTTACTTGTGCTTTACTTTGAGCTATTTACATTCTTGCTTTAATTGCTTATATATCTTGTATGATTGCTCATATTGTATTGTGTTCATATTGTCGGTGCACTTAGTTGAGCCTAGTTGTTTTAGGTTTTAATTGTGCAAAACCAATTCGATATTAGCTTCGCATTTATATATTGGTTTAGCGCGATAGATTTTAAAACCTCCTATTCACCCCCTCTAGTCGGCCACCTCGATCTTACAAGTGGTATCGAGCTTGGTCTCTCATTTATTAGACTTAACCGCCTAGAGAGTAAAGGATGGCAACTAGAGATTTAGTGCACCTAGGTAAAGCACCTATCTTTGATGGCACAAATTATGCTTATTGGAAAATCCGCATGATTTGTTATTTTAAGGCCATGGGCCTAAATATATGGCGGATTGTAGATGCGGGCTTTTCTCCTCCAAAGGATCTTCTTGCTCTAACAATTGAGGAAGAGAAATGCTCGCATCTCGATGCTCAAGCTACTAACGTTTTATTTAGTGCTTTGAGTATAGATATTTTTGATGCCATATGCAATCTCAAGAGCGCTCATGAGATGTGGACCAAAATTCAAGATAAATATGAACTGTCCACTTCCACAAGTGAAGATTGCACATATGAACGGTCGTCGGGAGAAGAACGCTCAATCTCAAACTCCGACGATTATGAGGACTCCTCCACTTCCTCCACATCAACTCGATGCTTCATGGCTCAAGGTAATAATGAGGTAAATGATAACGATGAGCCTTCATATGATGAGTTGATGGATATGCTAGAAGAGCTCAATGAATATTTAGGAAAGGAGAAATTGAAATTCAAAGTTTTGAAGAAAGAGTATGTCTCTCTTCAAAATGATTATGATGTTTTAAAAGATGAACATGAAACTCTCCTCCTAAATAATCTAAATAGCTCTAAGGTGGATATAGGCATTGCATGTAATTTATTAGATGATATGCCATGTGTAGTTGTTAACTCTTGCATGTTATCTAAGGTTGATATATCCACCTCATGTGAGGATTTACTTGAAATGCCTTGTTGCTCTAAATTAGATACTCCTATTTCCTCTATGCTTGTTGAGACTAATCTTGTAGAGGAAAATAATGAGCTCAAGGCCCAAGTCACAAATTTGAAGAATGACTTGGAAAGAAGCTATAAAGGGAAGGCCACTCTCGACGAAATATTGAGCAAGCAAAAATGCTTACAAGATAAGAGTGGTGTTGGCTACACTCCCAAGAAAAGGGAGAATAGCAAGATAAGGCACAATGCGAGACATACGAAGAAATATGTCAAGTGTCATGGATGCAACGGAAAGGGCCACTATGCCTCCGTGTGCCCTAATCAAAAGGATGTCAAGACAAGACATTCAAAATTGAGGCAAACCGGCAAGAAGCAAGAAATAAAGACAAGTAGGGGAAACAAAGTCCCAACTTGCTACAATTGCCGGGAAAAGGGGCATATTGGTAAACAATGTCCCAAAGGTATCACTTCTAAGCCCATTATTTTTAATGATCATTATTTGCTTAGGAAGGATATTAATGGCAATGTGTTTGCTAGGAATGTTAGTTCACCTAATACTTTTGTGAGGGCCATTTGGGTGCCCAAATCTATTGTGACTAACATTCGTGGACCCAACCAAGTTTTGGGTACCAAAGTGCTTAAATGATAAATAGGTACTTGGAAAGGCATTGGATGTTTGGCTCATATGAAGAGGTGGACGGATCATCATATGCGAAATCGGAGCCAAGCCTAAGGATAATCATGTCGTATCATAAGCCAATGCCATTTCGGTAACAAGTACTTACATTGAAGTATCTAGCCCCTTATGCCTTGTGTAGGTTGCATTTCATGAAAATTATTTTAAAAGGGGTGTTCTTGCTCTATGTTCATAATGTTCATTATTAATCTCTTGAGCAAGATGGTTGTGGCACATTAAGGGGGAGTGATAAATCATAGCCATGTATATCACATCCCTAAATGTGCCCAAATAAATTAAGTGCTAGTATTGCTTTTCAAAAATAAGCCTTTTAGCCAAAAGTCAAAAATTTGATAACTATTAGTAATTCTTTGAAAAATTAATTGCAAAATGTATACAAATGCTTTTGAAAGGTTTACCAAAGGTTTTGGCTTTAGAAAACCTATTTTAAATAAAATGCATTTCTAGCCAAAATCCTACATTATAGTATCTTGTTTTTGACATAAACTAGATTTTTGTGTAAAATCTATTCTAAAAGGAATTTGAAAATCTTGCCAAAAGGAAAATCCTAGAGTTGGTTATTCTAAATATTTTTGGTATTCAAAGGATTTTCAAAAGACCAACCTAGAAAAAGATATTTGATTTTCAAACTCGTCCAAAATACTACTATGACCTAAGTGGTCACTTTCTAGCACTTAAGTGAGTTTTTCCATATGAACCAAAATTCTTCATATGAATATGTTCATAATGGTATTTATGACTCACACATGAAATTGGATGCTTTAAAATTCATCATTTGCTCAATTTGGATCTTTTGATGAAAGTTCATGGAAATATGTTTCTTTTCCGAAAACCAAAAGCTTAATTTATAAAAACTATTTTAAATTTTATTTTTATGGGCTATATAAGTTGGAAATACTCCAAAGATGTTTATTTGATTGATTGTGCAAAGATTTGGAGTAAAATACAACAATTCCTTCTTTTCTTCAAAATTCCAAGATCAATTCCTGAAGTTCCAGGAAAATCGGAACTACCGGCGTTATAACTGAGGAACTTCCGAAGTCCGGTACGACCGCAAGTTAAACGGCGGAACTTCCGATTTTTCTGACAAAACAGCCATTTCATTCCAATTCAATTCTAAATCTTTTGTGGCTACTTCCAGTGATCAAGTTGATTCTCTATATCCTTGCTAGCTACCCACTACTGCTATTCCCTGATTGCAAATGCAAATTGCATCTATCAAGTGGTATTCTTTTCAAAAGTGGTAGCTTCTTCTTTTGATCATCTTGATCTTGGCATGAGTCTCATCTTTTCAAGTGATATCATCTTATTCGTTAAAATGGTATCCACAATTATCTCATGTCAATCAAAACTCTCTCTTCTCTTTGGAATGCTTTCATGGAAGATCAATAGAAGAGAAGTTCGAGCACCTTGCAAAATTCAATTATGGATGGATATAGTCTAAGAGATGACAAGATGGATGATGAACCTTTGTGTGTCAAAGGAGAAAGTTTTTTTTTGGAACCTTTGTGTAAAGGGAATTTTTCTTTGTGAAAAAACCTATTAATATTTTTGGGCCTAATAAAATAAAAAAATTGGGTAAAGTATTAATATTGGGAAACTATTTTACCTATTTGCCCAAAATGATTTATTGGATCTTGTGAATGAATGTGTTTCATTCTCATTTGCTTCATTTGGTATTCTTGGAGTGACATTATAAATCATATGCAAGATTAGCTTTTCAAAATCAAACCTTCCATTCGAAAGTCCAAATATTTTTTACAAGTGGCTTTTTGCTCAAAACGGTCAATCTTGTGAAAAACTATACAAAAGTATTTAAAAATGTATTTCAAATATTTTCAAATGCTTTTGAAGTAAAAATTCCTCTTTTAGAAAACAAATAGCAAATTTGGCCTCAAAAGGATCTTATATGATCTTGATTTTGAATTAAATGACATATTTCCTTAAATCAAAATCTATTGAGTTTTTGAAAAAGTTTACAATACCAAACTCATAGGGTTGGTCATTTCAAACATTTCTCAAGTTCAAAGTTTTTACAAAAGACCAGCTGTTGAAAATCTATACTCATTTGAAATTCACCGAAAAACTCGCTTTGACCCAAAATGACATATTCTTGCATATAGTGAGTTTTGCTATTTGAGCCGGATTTCTTTGTGTATCTTGGCTTGAAATAGTATTTCTAACTCATACAAAGCTAACAAAGTGAAAAACTCCATGAAATCCAAATTGGTTTGCATTTTGGATCTTAAAAGCAAAATTGCTCTCTTTATATACCTTCAATGCGCATTTTGCCATATCTTTTGAAAGAAAAGTCCTTTTTCAAAAATTCTTGTTGGAAAACACTCTAAATAGTCCAAAGTTAAAATCTAGAACTTTTCAAAGAATTTGGACTTCATTTGTAAAAGTATTGACTTTTCTTCTCTTTAAACTAAAATCTTACCTTCAAAGCTTAAATTGGCATATCTTTTGATTGGAGACTTCTTTTTCGAAAATTCTTCTTGGATAAGTTTCTCAGGAGTCTAAAGTTTATTTCTGCCAAATTTGAAGGTATTTCGACTTGAATTGAAAATTTTTTGACTTTTTCTCTCTTTGCTCAAAAGCTGAAATTTCAGATTTGTGCATGGTTTTGAGCAGATTTGTGAATTTTATATCTTTAAATGGGTTCACAATTAGAGGAAGATATAATAATGAAATTTGATCCTCTATAGTGGTTCTATGTTGAAAAAATTTCGCAAATTTATTGGAACCATTTTACCCATTTTCTCAGCTGTCTTTTGAGGCTCAAATGAATTGTCAAAATCTGAAAATCCTGAATTTTTCAGTTTTATGAAACTTTGTGATTTTCATATCTTTAAATTGGTTGACATTTGGTTAAGCCTCCCAAAATGAAAATTGTGTGTATATGCCAGCACTAGCTCCATGATTAATTTCATATTTTTCTGAGCTTGCTTCCACATATTTTCAATATTGGCCATCTTTGATCTTCTCGTTTTGGAATTTGAAAATGTTCTTGAGAAGACTTCAAAGAAGGAGATTATTTGAATGTATTTCAAATATCATTTCAAGTCGTATCATTTCAAGTGGTTCTCAATATTCTGATTTAAAAGGGGAAAATGTTATGATCAATAGGTTTATAACCTATCTGTGTTTTTCCTCTCATATCTTGAGAACAAAATCTCCTTTGGTCATATAAGTTCAATTCATACTTTTTGTGACAAACCTCGATATTTGCTAGTGGTATCGATTTGCAAACCTCCCTTTGTGTCCTTTTTAGTGATTAATGCCAAAAGGGGGAGAATGTTTATATCAATACTCTTCCATTTGGATGTTTCATTTGTTTAAAATGCCAAAAGAGCGAGAATTGCCAAAAAGGGGGAGAATGCATTAAATGTATAGTATATCATTCTCATATGCATAATGTTTGACGTTTTAAAATTTCACCTTATGGCATGCATAGACATAGTTCATTAACTTAAATTCTCTGTTATGTCTATTTATATCCAAATGTTGTTATTGAAAATGGATTTGTCATCAATCACCAAAAAGGGGGAGATTGAAAGATCTAGACCCGCCATTATGAGTTAATGGATTGTTTTGGTGATTAATGACAAATCCAAATATGAGACTAACTCTTTTATCTAGTAATATCTTGTGTAGTCTCATTTGGATATAAAGGTGAAATTCAATGAGGTATGCAATCGACATCTTAATCTTATATATTGTTGCATTCCTCGAATCCAAAATATAGGTTGAACTCAACCATAAGTTAAACTTGAATATGTGCATATGTTCTTATTACACATTTGTGTATGCACACATTTAGGGAGTTCACTCTATATTTTGTGGTTTCATAAGTATTGATCCATATTCCATTCTCCTCATATATTAAGGATCATTACTTTGAAACAAATCCTTTGAGTATATAAAACTTGTGTAGTTCATATATACTCATATTGCTTTATATTCAATTATTTGCAATTGTGTTGTGGGACTAATGTGTGTGCTAAGATGTGTTCAAGGCTTAGTCCCGGAGTCTGAATGAAGACATGAAAAGGAAATGCAAAGATGGTAAAAGATCAACTTAGGATCATGCATTGTCTTTTGGTTTGGTTTTAAAAGCAAAATCTTTCTCTCTGTGCACAATCGGAAGTTCCGGCGTTATACGTGCGGAAGTTCCGATTATCGGACGGTCCGATTTCCAGCGGCTTGATTTTTCCAGAGAGCATCCGGTTTCGGGACTTAGCCGATTTCTCGAGGTGCGGAAGTTCCGCAATGATAAGAGCGGAAGTTCCGATTATCGGATGGTCCAAAAATGCGCGTTTGATTTTTCCAGAGTACCCTTTTTAGGGACTTAGCCATTTTCGCAAGTGCGGTAGTTCCGCAATGAAATGAGCGGAACTTCCGATAATCGGAACTACCGCATGATAGTTGGCGGTAGTACCGCACCTTTCTACAATAGTTTATTTAGAAGCATTTGTTGCATGTATATCTTGATAATTATTGTTAATCATTGTGGGACTAACATTTTTCATGAGTTGGATGAATAGGCTATGTTCTAGGGTGACGAAGACTTTGGATGACATCATGAGTTGATCGTCATCAAGTCAAGGTTCAAGAAGAGGATGTATCGTGTGTTGATGCATAACAAGATCTCAAGAAGGAGATGATCATGAGTTGATCGTCAAGTCAAGAGAAGACCCATCATGTGTTGATGGAGGTCAAGTAAAGGATGCATCATGGGTTGATGCATGTCAAGACGATGACCGGACTTGAAGTGAAGATGTGCGCCATCAAGCTTCAAGAAGATGCTCATGGCAAAGGTATGACTAGCTAGGGCTAAGGATGTGTTCCTAGTCTTTACCGGTCTTGGTGTTTGGTTGGAAGACCGGATTGCTAGTATAGGTTGCCGTACTATTAAGAGGGTCTTGTCTAGTAGCTTGAGTCTCATCATGTGTTGATAGCTCAATCTTACTTGCTCTAGCTCTACATGGCATGATGCTATTATTTGCAAATGTGTTTTGCAAATAGTTGAGGCTTATGCAGTTAATCCTTGTAGCATGTGACTATACTTTTGCGAATGTGTTTTGCAAATAGTTAAAGTCCATGTACCTACACCTTGTGGCATGATCTAAGTTTGCAAATGTGTTTTGCAAATCGTTGGGATTCATGCATTTTCCTTGGCATGGTCTAAGATTGCTTATTGCTATTTATTTGGACTTAGATCATGATAGTGGCTCTTTGAGTTGTGCTTTTTGATTTGATCAAATGTGTTTGAGGTCAATCAAATAGGTGGGTTGTGTAGCCCTCTGAATAAGCTTTCCATAGAGTCCGAGATCACTCAATTCCGACATCGAGTCAAAAGTTATGACATTTTTACCGAGTATCGCTCATGCTGAAATTGGGCTGCGGAAGTTCCGATTTTTGTCTCGCGGAACTTCCGATATTATCGGAAGTTCCGATATTTGTATCTGCGGAACTTCCGCACCAAAAGTTTTAACGGCTAGTTTTTGAGCCGTTATGCACCCGTACGGCCCATGAACAGTAGAAAACGGTAGTTCCGCATATTAGTTGGCGGAACTTCCGATTTCCCTGATTTTTCTGCAACTTTGCCTCCAACGGCTAGTTTTTGTGTGTGGGCTATATATAGCCACCTTGGCCGGTTGGGAGAGGTTGCTGGTGCCCATATTCATTCTATTGAGCTAAGAGCAAGCCTCTCATCTCTTTTGTGCATGTGTTGCACTTAGTGAGTGTTGAGAGCAAACCCTAAGTGCATGTGTTGCCTTAGGTAGTGGATTGAGTATCCACTTGAGCGTTGACACTTGATTAGTTCAAGTGATCGTTGAGACTTGTTTCTCTTGGTGTTTGCCGACACCTAGACGGCGTGGAGGCGTCGTGCTCGGTGACCTTCTCAAGAAGCTTGTGAGAAGGCCCGACGGTTGTGAGTGGTTTGGTGCTCGCCATCTCCGGAGTGGAGGAAGAGCAACCGCAGCTTGAGCGAGGTGTTGGTTCGGTTTGGAACCGGTCCAAGTGTTGGACTTACCTCGAGGTGTGTGCTCATTTGAGGAGCCGGTCCAACGCGGGTTGGGCTTACCTCAACGTGGATTAGGGAGACCGCAAGTCTCCGAACACCACGTAAAACATAATCGTGTCATCTTGTTTTTACTTGTGCTTTACTTTGAGCTATTTACATTCTTGCTTTAATTGCTTATATATCTTGTATGATTGCTCATATTGTATTGTGTTCATATTGTCGGTGCACTTAGTTGAGCCTAGTTGTTTTAGGTTTTAATTGTGCAAAACCAATTCGATATTAGCTTCCGCATTTATATATTGGTTTAGCGCGATAGATTTTTAAAACCTCCTATTCACCCCCCTCTAGTCGGCCACCTCGATCTTACAGAGGTGACCTTCGATGAGGCCAGTCCGGGGACTAGGCCTGATATCTCAGGTTCTCTAGAGCAGTCTGAGTCCATCTTTGTGGACGATGAGGAAGACGGAGATGAAGGTTGTCTACCTGATCCAATTCTTCCTCCTCCTTTTGAGGTGCCTTCTTCCACTGCACCTCGAGGAGATCAGCCCTTACCTTCTGCTTCTTCTGAAGCTAGTGGCTCTGTTCCTATCTCATCTGCTAATGAGGTAGAGGCCACTTCTTCATCTCACCTTGGACCGCCAAGACACATTCAAAAGGATCATCCTTCAGAGCAGATCATTGGAGACCTCTTCGAGCGTGTCACACGCTCCAAAGTCGGCTTGTCTCTCTTCTCGTCTCCATTCGCGCCTCGTCGCCTCTTTTGAGCCCAAAGAAGTTTGTCATGCTCTATCCGACGAGTCTTGGACAAACGCTATGCATGAGGAGTTGGAAAACTTTGAAAGAAACAAGGTCCGGTCCTTGTTGAGCCCCGCAAGGTCACAATATCATTGGGACCAAATGGGTGTTCAAGAACAAGCAAAGTGAAGATGGGTTAGTCATTCGAAACAAGGCTAGGCTGGTAGCTCAGGGGTACTCTCAAGTTGAGGGTCTAGACTTCGAAGAGACCTTTGCCCCTGTAGCTAGACTTGAAGCCATTAGAATCCTGCTTGCATTTGCAGCTTCTAAGGGTTTCAAGCTTTACCAGATGGATGTCAAGAGTGCCTTCCTCAATGGCCTTATTGAGGAAGAAGTCTATGTCAGACAACCTCCAGGTTTCGAGAATCCCAAATACCCTAACCATGTCTACAGGCTTTCCAAAGCCTTGTATGGACTCAAGCAGGCTCCCAGAGCTTGGTATGAGAGGCTTAAGTCCTATCTGCTAAGTCATGGTTTTGAAATGGGTAAAATAGACAAGACCTTGTTCATCCGCCGTCTTGGCACTGATCTTTTGCTCGTCCAGATCTATGTGGACGACATCATCTTTGGCGGCTCCTCACATACTCTCGTGTCTCAGTTTTCTGATGTTATGAGCTCGGAATTTGAGATGAGCATGATGGGCGAGTTGAGCTTCTTCCTTGGCTTCCAAATCAAACAGACTCGGGAGGGTACCTTTCTTCATCAAGGAAAATACACTCGAGATCTCCCAAGCGCTCGACATGAATGATGGAAAGCCAAGATCAACTCCGATGGCATCTACAAATGCCTGATCCAGATGAAGACGGCGAACCTGTTGACCAAAAGGATTTCAGGAGCATGATTGGCTCTCTCTTGTACCTCACAGCCTCGAGACCAGACATACATTTCTCTGTGTGTCTTTGTGCTCGCTTTCAGGCTTCTCCTCGCGTATCTCACCGTCAGGCGGTGAAGTGCATCTTTCGGTACCTTCGAGCTACCATGGACTATGGTATCTGGTACTCTTCCTCTTCTTGTCTATCTCTTAGAGCCTTCTCGATGCACGATTTCACCGGTCAGAGGATAGATAGGAAGAGCACTTCCGCACTTGCCAATTCATTGGCACTTCTCTTGTCTCCTGGTCGTCAAGGAAGCAATCCGGTGTTGCGCAGTCCACTGCAGAGGCCGAGTACGTTGCTGCGGCCAGTTGCTGTAGCCAAGTGCTTTGGATGGTCTCGACCCTGCAGGACTTTGGGTTAGCTATCGACAGTGTTCCACTCTTTTGTGATAACACGTCTGCGATTTGCATTGCCAAGAACCCAGTGCAACATTCTCGGACCAAGCATATTGATATCGATATCACTTTCTTGAGACCATGTAGAGAAGGGTGACATTGTGCTCCGCCAGGAGAGTGAGCACCGCTGGTGATATCTTCACTAAGCCTCCGGGCGCTCTCGGTTTCCACTCTGGGGAGAACTTGGGGTGGTTTGTCCTTACGGACTGTTGCGAGGGGGAGCTATGTGCTACTACGGTATTATATTATATTTATACTATTACTCCTTTCTGGTTGCATTTCTTTTAAGATTTTGGGTCGAAGTCCTTCCAAAGATAGGTTAGAGTGGTTCTCTTGCCAAATTGCTTTGATTGCTATTTCTTATCTTGTGCTTCTAGGATGCTTCTTATTAGTCGTCTCTTCCTTCTCTAAGTAGAGCTTACTCACTTCTTATAGGTTCTAGCAGGGTCGGGCCACCCTTGGGTAGACAGGGATGTGTTTGCTCCTTAGTATATGAGTTGTTCAAATGATAGTCCTAGAATCATATGGGGTAGATAAGAACCCATCTGAGCGATAGTTTTCTATATCTTTCTATGCTCTAAAGGACCGCCTTTTGCTTTTTCTTATCGATTCTCGTTTTGTTTCTTTGGTTGGGGAGTTCTTCTTGGTTTTTCCATTTCTTAAATTTGTCATAACTCAACTTTGAATTAAAAGATGCATCTCATTCTCAAGGGAATCGGTTTTTCGTGCATTTCATCTGTATTGCATTATATTCAAATGGAGCCTGTTTATTATCCCTTATGATCTGTGGTCACTGCTTTTACATCTTGCCATGATTTATGCTAAACCGCTAGATCTATCATGACTTTTTATGTGTAGTTTAGTCTTTGCCATGCTAAGGTGATTAAAAATGCTAAACTTGAATTAAAATCTTGTCATGATAGCTCTTGAGACTAGTCCGTTGAAGCTATCCTTTTATGATTTTCGCCATGTCAAGTAGGTCGAGTTGAGTCTTGTATCTCCTTTGAACTTTTGAGTAAGCTATGTCGCTTGTTAAGAAAACTTGACTTATCTTTAAAATCATTGGTCTAAAAACTTCAAAAGCAAAATGATCTCTTTGTGCAAAAAAACTGATCTCACCAAATCTTTCTCATGAGACCCTTGCCATTGCACTAGGCATGAACTCAGG
The DNA here is from genome assembly GCA_036346395.1 of Hsuehochloa calcarea. Lineage (NCBI taxonomy): Eukaryota > Viridiplantae > Streptophyta > Magnoliopsida > Poales > Poaceae > Hsuehochloa > Hsuehochloa calcarea. The sequence continues at coordinate 20,941,450 of CM070598.1, read as the reverse complement.
GGGAGCCTTGGATGACCTAAGATCACCTCCTTAAGTCTGTTGCTTGGAGTGGTCGCATAAGGCTTGGGATCTAGCACATGGTTACAATTTGAAAAATGGTTGAAGCTCAGGAGGTAGTTGTGGATGGCACCTAGTCCAGAGCTTGCTTTACTGAGATAAAACCATAAAAAGTCTTCAGAAAAAGAAAAATGTGCTAAAATTGCTTATCATTAAAAAGACCAAGTTCTGGATAAAATGAGTCTTTCTTCAACTGGTAGCTCTCTAAACTGTTCGATATGAGTCTTCTTGGTTCAACTTAGATTATTTGACATGGCTTGTATCATCCTTGGATACCTTTAGTTAGACTGCAATCTTGGTTTAATTGACTTGCTAAAGAATTGGATCATTAATCAGATTATTGATTTTCTGTCTTAGCTATTCTATACATCAATTGTCATGATCTTGATAGCATTCTTCTGTGTTATGGCTTGGTGTAATTCTCTAATAGTCATTTTGGATAATCTACATGGCTACCATGTGAGAGGTCCTCCATTCTGAGTGATGAGTATTTGACAGCTTGTTAAATGTTTGAAAGTTGAGTTTTTCGGTTTGGACTGTTTCTGTGCTGAAACAGGATAATCGGAACTACCGGCGTTGGAAATAGGAACTTCCGATTAACCTGGGTTTTGAGTTCGGCTGAAGGAAATCGGAACTTCCGCACCTGGGGTAGCGGAGTGTCCGATAAAACTGACGTTGAGTGTTCCTCTGAGACGATAATCGGATTTAAAAAATTGGAAAGGCGGATGTTCCGAAGATCGGAAGTTCCGCAATGTTAAGCACGGAACTTCCGATAATTCTGACAAGTGCGGACGTTTCAAAATCGGAACTTCCATTTGTGGTAAGCGCGAACTTCCGATTGTGTCCGTAATCGTGCGTAGAAGGATAATTTGTGATTTTGATTTTGTATGAGTTTGAGTCTTATACAAATGTTGATGCTATGATATTGTGCAATGCTATGTGATGTGTTTTTGTCTGTGTTGACTGCAGGACATCGAGACGAAGTCGTGGCGAGACACGAGGTGATCGGACTAGGCGCAGGCGGCGTTGAGGTCAGAACGGTCGGGATGTGTCGAAGACGGCGTGAATCTTGAGGTGGTTGCGTGTCAAGGACAGCAAGGCGTACGGGAGGCTTCAAGAAGGTGTGCAAGGGGCGAAATGGTATTTTCGCAAAGCGGCACAAGTGGAGGCGGTTCCGTTCGGGTGTAGCGGGCTTAATGGGTTGGAGGCCCATTAAGCAAAGGCTATAAATAGAGCTGAACCCCTGTTGTTAGGGTTAGACTTTAAGAGAGAAAATTAGGGTTAGCTCTAGAAAAAGGTTTTGTTTTGCTTTTTGAGAGGTTGTTGGATTGGAGAGAATGAACTGAAAATCCTTGTAATCATTCCTCTGTGTTTCCTCTGTAATCTTTTGATCTCTATCAATGAAACTCTGAGGTTTTTGATTACTTGTTTGTGCCTCTCTTATTCCCTTCCTGTTCTTGTTGAATATTTAGGGTTTTGATGTATCTTTTGATTCGTCCTATGAAATAGCTTGAAACTTGATATCTAGAGTCGTTTTGATATCGCTATTGCATCCTCAAAGTTTCATGAGCTAAGAATCTGAGAATCTCGTCTATTGTGGGTTTTGGTCTTTCTTGCCCCTTCTTCAAGAAATCCGTTTTTGGCTTGATTATTGAATCTTTGTTTGCGATTCTTCTCCATAAGGTCAAGATGGTGTTTAGGATGATGTCCTGTGAAACTTGACCTGAGAAGAGCATTCAAGATTTAGCATTTTGGATTTTTGGGAAAAACCCGAGCGCCTTTGTTCTTGGTCAGACAATCGAACTTCCGATTGTCCAAGGCTGGAATTATCATGAGCGGAACTTCCGCACTAACCCCGAACTCACCGGAGTGCGAACTATCACGGTAGAATCGAGCTTCCGATTTTTGATGTAATGCATCAAACCTGTTTTAGTTCTCTTATTTTGTTTTACTCTTCTTGAGAGGGTTTTGTAGATCTTGTTTAAATACATTAAAGGGGAGTTCTTAATTTTAAGGCACCATTCACCCCCCCTCTGTTGCCATTTCGGTCCTTCAGTTTGGTTGTGTTTGCTACATTCTCCTCGCACCTCGAGAACGCACCAAACTTACTGCTCAGTCTGTTGAGTGTATTTTTCTGGGATACAGTGCCGAACACAAAGGCTATCGGTGCTAGAACCCTGTTGGTCGACGGATGGAGATTTCTTGGGATGTGACTTTCGACGAGTCTCGTCCTTTCTACCCATATCCTGTCTCTCCTTTGGTTTCCTTTGTGGAGTCCCTGTATTTTTTAACTTTTCCAGATACACCCACCTCTGTCTTGCCCTCGTCAACCCGTCCCACTGAGTCTCCACATATGCCTCCTGAGGCCTCTCTGCCGTTGTCGCCGCCTGCTTCGTCTCCTGCGGCTCCTCAGGCTCCTACCACTCTCTTCTACACTCGTCGACTTCGTATTGAAGATCTTCTAGATGAGCCATCTTCTCCTGATGCTTCATCTTCTCCTGATGGGTCATTATCTCCTCGCTACGCTCTCTGCGATCGTCAGTCGATTCGGCCTCCTGATGGGTCATTATCTCCTCGCTACGCTCTCTGCGATCGTCAGTCGATTCGGCCTCCTGCCCGTTTTGGTTTTGCTGGAGCAGCTACCCATGAGCCTATCTCCTACCGGGATGCTGTTACTCAACCTGAGTGATAGCATACCATGGCCGAGGAGATTGCTGCCCTCGAGTGTACTGGTACTTGGGATCTTATTCCTTTTCCATCTCACTCTCGTCCCATCACGTGTAAGTGGGTCTATAAGATTAAGACTCGGTTTGATGGCTCTCTTGAGCGCTATAAGGTGCGTCTTGTTGCTCGTGGCTTCCAGCAGGAGCATGGTCGTGACTATGATGAAACTTTTGCTCCTGTGGCCCACATAACCACTGTTCGCACTCTTCTTTCGGTGGCATCTGTTCGCTACTGGTCTGTTTCTCAACTTGATGTCAAGAATGCCTTTCTTAATGGCGATTTGCGTGAGGAGGTCTACATGCATCCGCCACCTGGGTATTCTGTTCCTGAGGGCATGATCTATCGTCTTCGTTGGTCTCTCTATGGCCTTAAACAAACCCCTTGTACTTTGTTTGAGTGCTTCTCCTCTGTGGTCACTGCTGCTGGCTTCTCAGCTAGTGATCATGATCCTACCCTTTTTGTCCACACTTCGTCTCGTGATCGGACTCTTCTTCTTCTGTATGTTGATGATATAATGAGATGATTCTGAGTACATTGCATTGCCTTTGTCAATGCTCATCTGAGTGAGCAATTCCTTATGTCGGATCTTGGTCCTCTTCGTTACTTCCTTGGGATTGAGGTTACTTCCACTCCATATGGTTTCTTTATGTCCCAAAAGAAGTATATTCAGGATCTTCTTGATCGCGCCCCTCTCACTAATCAGCGTACTGTTGACTCCTATGGAGCTCAACGTTCATCTTCGGCCCTCTGATGGCGAGTATCTTTTTGATCCGAATCGCTATCATCATCTTGTTGGGAGTCTTGTCTACCTTGTTGTTACTCGTCCGGATATCACTTATCCAGTCCACATTCTGAGTTAGTTCGTCTCTGCTCCCACTCAGGTCCACTACAGCCACCTTCTTTGAGTTCTGCGATACCTTCGTGGGACTATCTCTCGCCATCTCTTCTTCACACACTCCAGCTCGTTACAGCTTCAGGCTTATTCGGATGCTACTTGGGCCAGCGATCCCTCTGATCGCCTGTCTATCTCTGCTTACTGTGTTTTTCTTGGTGGTTCTCTCATTGCCTAGAAGACGAAGAAACGGACTGCAGTATCCCGTTCGAGTGCAGAGCCTGAGTTACGAGCTATAGCTCTCTTGACAGCAGAGATTACTTGGCTACGGTGGTTACTTGAGGATTTTGGTGTTTCTGTCACTACACCAACTCCTCTCTTATCAGATAGTACAGGTGTTATCAGTATTGCCCGTGACCCTGTGGAGCATGATCTCACCAAGCATATTGGTGTTGATGCTTCCTTCATGAGGTCTTGTGTGCATGATCAGGTGATTGTTCTTCAGTATATGCCTTCCGAGCTTCAGATAACGGATTTCTTCACAAAGGCCCAGACTCGAGCACAACACGGCTTCTACCTCTCCAAACTCAGTGTTGTTGATCCACCATGAGTTTGAGGGGGGATGTTAGAGATATATGTATAATTGTGTTATTCCCCATTGTTATAAGGGGTTATTTGCATATTCACCTCCTGTACTTGTCTATATATACTTGCCCTTTGGCCTCATGAGAATACAAGTTGTTATTCCTATCAAAGATCAATTTGCTACAATATTTTTGTTGCTGCAATTGTGCCACTGTATAGTACTGTTTGTGCACTTACAAAATATTGTTCATGCAGTGACATCTGGGTCCCTATTGACAGGTTAACTATAGAATATTGGAGTGACAAACATTAAGAATTGCCCCTAAGGGGATTCAGTACAAAGGTACAAAAGGATGTGTGAAGTATGGTTTACAGAAGTTTGTCATACAATTTGGTTATAGGACTGCATAACCTTTGAGAAAAAGGATGTGAACTCTGATAATCTTCTAGGTAATGATTTTATTCTGCTAAACTCATAAATTGGTTTTGATGCATCTATGGATTGGAGGACCTGATAGGCTGGTACTACAACATTTCAACTCTGGAAAGGTGTAGTCATAGAGGCCCTGCTAAAAATGGTCAAAAAATAATAAATCAAACGCAGCCTTCTGACAACAATGGTCATCGTTCCGTTGAAAAATATAAGATGTTCATCAGATTAAAAATCACAGTCCAGTCGATAATCTGTTTTCAAATTTTACACAAATTCACAGAACAATGCTCTCCAAATAATTAATTGTATGTCCTAGCCTGTTTACAGAAAATTTTCACTGTAATGTTCACTTCGGAAAATTCATGGGGCATAATCAGAAGATACAAGCAACAAATGTTAGCATTAATTTCACAAGCCAAGAAGTAAATTTATAACAGATGGTTCCAGGCAATGACTACCATTTACAATCCTTACACCACTTATTTACCTAAAACAACATGAACAGATAACTTGCTCCATTTTTATGAAGCTGTCAAGCTTGGCCTCCCATTTCGCCTTTAAAAAAAAGAAGCGGCGTGAAGGCGAGTTAGTCATCAATGGTTTTTGCTCTCATACAACCACAGGGTGAGCCTCGCTGCTGCCTCCGACTGTTCCACCTTCTACCGTAGAGATACTCTACCAGCTGCACTTTCGACCGCCGCTGCATGGTTTTTGATGTTCTTCTGCTAGTCTGCTGCTCCTCATATTTCAGCAGAGCCTGCTGGACCTTCTGCATTTCCACCTCCAGCCTCCCGATCTTCTCTGACATTTTCCTTGCACGCTCCAAGATCTTTCGCTGGTGTCTGCTCCTCAAGTCAATGTTATCCCCGTCAAGATCATCGGCGGTTGTGAACTCTTCCGCCTTCTTGGACAACTTACTGTTGGTGTCGATCAACTGCATGATGGTACCCTCAGCTTCTTTTATTTGGTATCTGACGCTCTCGAGCTCGAGCTCTTCTGATGCCTCGGTGTTTGTTTTGAGTTCTTGAATGCTGGATTGGAGAGCGTTGAGCCTCTGTGCGTCAGAAGATAACCTTTCAATTACCTTGTTCTTCCACTGCTGCTGTGGCTCTGTGGTGATTGACCTTGGTAGCTCTTGATTGTCAACGCTGAGCTCCTTCACAACCATTAGCTCGGTAGGAGATTGTTTAGCGTTGTCTCTCTCAAGTGACTCACTTTGCGGTGGTCTCAAATCATCATGCATATGGCTATTGCTTGGTCCAACAATGCCATGAAAGTCGGGCATCTTGTCATCTACTTGTGCTACATTTTTATTCTCCTGACCGAAGGAATCAGTTCTACGGCATGAAGATGTTTGGATAAGGTCAAGTTGTATGTCTTTCAGCATCTGCTCATAATTCTTTTCAATTAAGTCATCATCCAATATCTCCTTAAGCTTCAGCACCTCAATCTGCTTCCTTGCTTCTTGCAGATTGGCATTGAAATCAAGCCTCTCTTGTTCGAGAAGGACACCAGTATCCATGACAACCTTTTGGAGTGCTCTGATTGTTCCATGCAATTTCTGCAGCTCCATGTCTTTCACCATCATCATTGCATTTTGATCACCACTGTTTTTCACCGTGGTTTTCAAAGACTGAGGTGATAGTGCATTTTCCTAAAAGAAAAAAACAAGCAAAATGAGTCCTAGAAAGAAAAAGGATAATGTTATGGTATGGAATCCACGATGTGGTACTGCAACAACACCATGTGTGAACAGCACGTGTGGTGCTGTAGCAATGCCGCACGTGAAAAGTACTCAAAAACTGTAGCATTAGGATTAGGAAAGTGGTTACTGTTAGAGATATGTTTGTGTTAGAGTAGGATTCTAGATTTGATTTGGTTTCCTTATCTGTAACATGTCTTGTGTATATATACCGGCCCATTGGCCTTCTGAATATACAAGCATTATTCGTAACATGGTATCAGAGCCTACCTAGGGTTTTGGATTTTCCGTCGCTTCGCTTGTCGCCGCACGCCGGCCTCCTTCCGCAGTGCCGCACGCCGGCCTCCTCCCGCCACAACGGGATCCTCGCGCCGGATCCCTTCTCCTGCCGGATCCGGAGCCACCGCGCCTCTTCGGCCCCGCCGCCGCTACATCCCGGGTCGCCGCTACATCCTCTCGTCGCTCCCTGCCGCCGCTACTTCTCTGCCGCCTCCGCCGTCGAGAGCCTCTGCCGGATCGCCGTCGCCGGCGACATCTCCAACCGCCACTTCACTTTCGGCTCGCGTCGGCTGGTCTCGGGTTATCGCTTGCCGCCGCTCGGGAAGCCGCGAGGACGATCTTGGCCGCCGCTAGCCGCCACCCGCTGCCGCCGCGCCGCCGATTGACTTCGCCACAACCGCGAAGGTAAACCTAAACCTAGCGCTGTTCGGGCCGTTTGGGCCAGGTCGGCCTTTTCGGCCGACTTAAAAAAGAGATATTCCAAAAAAAAAACGTCGGTCTAATCGCCGCGCCGTCCAGCGCCGCCTATTAGACTACGTTATTTGGTCGCCGCGCGTCCAAATGCCGCCTACCAATGGGCACCGCTTCTCCTCGCCATTGCCGGTGATTTTCGACGGTGTTAACTACACCGACTTCGTGTCTCACATGCGCATCCATATGCGTGGTCTTCGTCTCTGGGGCGTTCTCTCTGGCGATGTCACCTGTCCGCCATGCCCTACTCCTCCGACGGAGTTTCGCTGTTGCGCTTCCCGACAAATGACAAAGCTACTATTGAGGTTGCTGGCATTATCGATGAGAAGGTCGCCTCGCCTACCAAGAGGCTCGACTCTACATGGATCGCTTGACTACCTACACTCGGTGGTGCGACGACGACGCTTTCGGCTGCTGCGCCTTCATCGCCAGATGTCCAAATTTCTCGATTCTCTTACGAGATTGTGGGATTTTCTTCTACGTCGGATGTGGACTCATCTTCGACAACGCTACGAACCCTCCGGAGATGCCCTCTACCGCCAAGAGTTCGCCAGAGCACTCTCTTCGCCAGGTGATGCTACCGCTGACGCCTTCTACACTCGAGTTCTCGCAGATGGCGCCAATCGACTCTCTTCGCCTTCTTGCCGCTCGTTCTCATGCCGCTTTGCTTGGTTTGTCCGCGTCTTGACACAGAGTTTCAGCGTGTTCACGAGTTCCTTACTCGCCTTCGTCCCGAGTTCGAGCGAGACGTGCCCGACTACTTGCACGCCACCTCGTGTCACTCTTCCGAGGCCCTTACCGAGATACGTGCAGAGGAGACTCGCCTCGAGTGGTGCCGGTCCGATGCCACTCCTCCGTGCTCGCCGCCTCGTACACTGCTACACCGATCGCTTCACGCTTGATGCGCTTCCTCCAATGGCCGCCACAGTGGTGGTGGCCGCCCATCTGGCGGGTTCTCGCCGCTCCTTCGCGACATGATCGGCCACATTGAGTCTCGGTGCTACAAGAAATGCCGGCATATTTCACGCCGTTCTTCTCCTAGCACCGCACCGGTATTTCTACATCGACGTCAGATCGACTACTTCCGCTTTTCTCTCATCGAGCGGAGATAGCCGACTTCGCCGATCGCTTGCCGCCTGTGTTCTTCCTCGACATGTTCTGCGGTTTCTGCGATCCGACTCTTCGAGCAATCGAGAAACCACCTCCTACACGCATGTACCTCCCCGTGGATCCTTGATTCCGAGCATCCTTCCACATGACTTCCGATTCTTCCACTCTATCTTTTGTTACACCTCTTGATTCCCCCCGGTGTTCTTACTGCGATGGTACCTCTCTTCTGTCTCTCGGTCGAGGACCTCTTAGCAACTCATCTTTTCATGTTCCTTCATTGCTCATGTTCCTCGCCTAACCATGCACTTATTTCTGCGGGATGACATCGACCTTGGTTATCGGATCATTCTCGACTCGACTCTTGTTGTGTTCGGACCGCCACACGGAGCTCGTTGGTTCTCGCCTCGGCGCCTTGACTCGCAGCGTCTCTCGGAGCTTGACGGCTTCACCTTCCTTCCGCCGCCACCGCCGCCGCTAGCCTCTCCGCCTCGCCACTCGCTCACCTGGCTCTTTCCAACAGTGGAATCACCGCCTTGGCCATCTGTGGTGGCTCTCGCCTCGTCGCCTTTAGTTCGTCGTGGTCTTCGGGTCATCTCAGAGACGTGTCTCTACATTGTCGGTACGTAAGTTAGGCAAGCGACTTGACTTCCTTATCCTCATAGTGAGTCGGTGTCTCGGCCCATTTGATCTTGTTCATTCGGATGTTTGGGGTCCGCTCCCTTCGCTTCGAAAGTGGGTCATCGATACTATATCATATTTATAGATGATTTCTCTCGCCACACTTGGATATATTTCATGACTTCTCGTAGCGAGGTCTTGTCTATCTATAAACAGCTTGCCACTATGGTTCGCATACGCTTCTCCACTCCTATTCGTGTCTTTCGTCTTGACTCTGCGGCGAGTACCTCTCTCATCACTGCGCAGCTTTCCTTCTTTGAAAGCGTGGCACTCTCTTCGCCTCTCTTGTCCTCGGTGCTCATGCTCAAAATGGTGTTGCCGAAGCGCAAGCATCGTCACCTCCTTGAGTCGGCTCGTGCACCGATGATTGCCGCCTCTATTCCACTCACTTTTGGGCGAGGTCGCTTTCCATCGCCACCTATCTCGTCAACATCCAAATTTCTTCTTCGCTTCTTCGTATGCAATCCCTATTGAGCGCCTCTGTGGTCTCCTTCGACTACTCTACCCTTCGCTCTGCTTGGTCGCGTTTGCTACGCTTCTCCTCGCCTCGAGAACGCACCAAACCGATCGCCACCCATTGAGTGTGTCTTTCGGGATACGATCACGAGCACAAGGGCTATCGGTCTTTGGGATCCCGTTGGTCGACGGATGCGATTTCTCGATGTGACTTTCGACGAGTCTCGTCCCTTCTACCCACGCCCCGCTCTCCTTCGGCTTCCTCCGCCGAGTCTCTGTCTTTTTGACCTTTCCAGATACACCTATCTCGTCTCCACATATTTCTCCTATGGCCTCTCCGCCATTGTCGCCACTGCTTCGCCTCCTGCGGCTCCTCGTGCTCCCCACTACACTCGTCTACACTCGCCGACCTCGTATTGAGGATCTTCCGGATGAGCCCACTCTCCGATGTTTCATCTTCTTCGATGCTTCATCTTCCCCGATGGGCCGTCTTCTCCTCGCTACGCTCTCCGCGATCGCTACCGATTCGCCCCGCCTGCTTTGCCTTTGCTTTGGCGCAGCCTACTTGTGAGCTCGCTTCCTACCGGATGTTTGTTATTCATCCCGAGTGGCGAGATGCCATGGCCGAGGAGATTGTCGCCTCGAGCGCATCGGTACTTGGGATCTTGTTCCTTTTCCATCTCACTCGCCCCATCACATGTAAGTGGGTCTATAAGATTAAGACTCGCCTCGATGGCTCTCTTGAGCGCTATAAGGCGCGTCTTGTTGCTTGTATTTCCAAATAGAGCATGGTCGTGACTACGACGAGACTTTTGCTCTGTGGCCCACATGACCACCGTCCGCACTCTTCTTTCGGTGGCGTTTGTTCGCCACTGGTCTGTTTCTCAGCTTGATGTCAAGAATGCCTTTCTTAATGGCGAGTTGCGTGAGGAGGTCTACATGCATCCGCCACCTGGGTATTATGCTCGAGGGCATGGTCTGCCGCCTTTGTCGCTCTCTATGGCCTTAAGCAAGCCCTCGTGCTCGGTTTGAGCGCTTCTCCTCTGTGGTCACTTTTGCTGCGGCTTTTCAGAAGTGATCATGATCCTCGCTCTTTGTCCACACTTCGCCTCGTGGTCTGACTCTTCTTCTTCAGATGTTGATGATATGATCATTCACGGAGATGACTCGAGTACATTGCCTTTGTCAAGGCTCATCTTAGTGAGCGCCCTTATGTCGGATCTTGGTCCTCTTCGTTACTTCCTTGGGATTGAGGTTACTTCCACTCCGATGGTTTCTTTATGTCCCAAGAGAAGTATATTCAGATCTTCTTGATCGCGCCTCCTCATCGATCGGCGTCTGTTGAGACTCCTATGGAGCTCAATGTTCACCTCCGACCCTCCGATGGCGAGCCTCTTCGATCCGACTCGCTATCGCCATCTTGTTGGGAGTCTTGTCTACCTTGTCGCACTCCGTCCGGATATCACTTATCCAGCTTCACATTCGAGTCGGTTTGTTTCGCTCCCACTCGGATCCACTACGCCCACCTTCTTCGAGTTCTGCGATACCTTCGTGGGACTATCTCTCGCCGTCTCTTCTTTCCACGCTCCACTGTTCTGCCTTCAGCTTATTCGGATGCTACTTGGGCGGCGATCCTCCGATCGCGGTCTATCTCTCACATCGTGTTTTTCTTGGTGGTTCGCTTATTGCCCGGAAGACGAAGAAACAGATCGCAGTGTCCCGCTCGAGCGCAGAGGTCGAGTTGCGAGCTATGGCTCTCTTGACAGCAGAGATTACTTGGCTACGGTGGTTACTTGGGGATTTTGGTGTTTCTGTTACTACACCAACTCCTCTCTTGTCAGACAGTACAGGTGCTATCAGTATTGCCCGTGACCCTGTGAAGCATGAGCTCACCAAGCATATTGGTGTTGATGCTTCCTTCATGAGGTCTTGTGTGCATGATCAGGTGATTGCTCTCCAGTATGTGGCTTCAGAGCTTCAGATAGCGGATTTCTTCACGAAGGCTCAGACTCGAGCACAGCACGGCTTCTACCTCTCCAAACTCAGTGTTGTTGATCCACCATGAGTTTGAGGGGGGGTGTTAGAGATATAGTTAGAGATATGTTTGTGTTAGAGTAGCATTCTAGATTTGATTTGGTTTCCTTATCTGTAACATGTCTTGTGTATATATACCGGCCCATTGGCCTCCTGAATATACAAGCATTATTCGTAACAGTTACCTTCCTCAATAAAAATATCTATTTCCCCGAATAGTTAATTAGTTTCATTGTATAGGGATTAGTTAATTGGGAAGGTTATCTATTAGTTAAGAAGGTTATCGTTTAGATTAATTTTATCCATAAATGTTAAAAGAACCCTTTATATAAGGAGACATATTGTAATCGTTGGCATAAAGAAAGAAAGAATAACAAAGTTCATACCATCTCTAGTCTCCCTTCTCTCCCCAAGGACACCGCCACCGCCCAGCCATCCTCTCGGCGGTGTTTATCCCTACGATCTAAGCTAGATCATAACAACTTGATATCAGAGCTAATCGTTGCGACCACCATGGCAGGTAGCGATGGTTCCAGTCCCAAGGAGATTGACGCCATGCTTAAGCAAATCTTGACGAAGCTTGTCATCCTCAGCGAGACGTTCAAGGTGGGCAAACCGGGGACCGTCACACCAAGCGACGGCTTGCTCGGCGCAGCCTTTGCAGCGGTCGTTGCCGCACTGGACGATAGCTTGCTCAGCACAGCCCTCGCGACAGTCGCCGCCATACCAGGAGATGACATGCTCGGCTCAGGCCCTACGACAGTTGCTGCTGCACCACACCGCACGACAATCATAGCAATGGTCCTATCGGAGCATGCCGCGGTCCTACCGACACCTGCTGTGGTGCTGCCAAAGCCTAAGCCCTTAGTGCCATTGACAAGGAAGAAGAATGTCATCGTCGTTTCGCGGGGGTGTTTACCACGTTGTCGGCCAATGATGTGTTGTTTGTGAGGTGGAGTATGACGACTTCCATGTGGGGGTCAGCGACGTCGTCACATCTCTCCTACAAACGTTGCATCAAGAGACGAGAAGGATGTTGATGCTGCCCGTGTTGGGTGCCCATGCCCGCGGTGACTCCAGTGACATCAAGCCACGTCAAGGGCCTGTTGTCTATTGGAGATTCGTTGCTACTTGTCGACGCGACGCGACGTCGTCATCGCGCCCTTTCGTCGATGTGGCGACGCGAAGGTCTTAGTCCATGGCCGCCACCTGACAGCTCGAGGACAAGTTGTCTCACCGAGGGGTGTAATGTTATGGCGTGGAATCCACGATGCGGAATTGCAACAACACCGTGTGTGAACAGGGCGCGCGGCATTGCAACAATGTGATGCATGAACAGTACTCACATACTATAGCATTAGGATCAGTAAAGTGATTACCTTCCTCAATAAGAATATATATTTCTGTGGACAGTTAATTAGTTCTTTGTATAGGGATTAGTTAATTGAAAATGTTATCAATTAGTTAAGAAGGTTATCATTTAGATTGATTTTATCCATAATTGTTAGAAGGGCCTTTTATATAAGGAGGCATATTGTAATCGTTGGCACGAAGAAAGAAAAAATAACAAAGTTCATCCCATCTCTAGTCTCCCTTCTCTCCCCAAGGACACCGCCGCCACCCGGCCATCCTCTCGGCGGTGTTTACCCCTGTGATCTAAGCTAGATCATAACAGATAACTTCATGATAAGTATAAATGACATTTAGTTTTTTAGGTAAATATTTATTTTGAGGGAAAATATGCCAGATTTCTCATGCATATCATTAGCTGTTAGATACTGCAATTGCAGAGTACTTGTAAAGAATTTTATCTCTTTCTTCAACTGAAAGTTAAAGATAAGATAATTGAGTTTGATGTTAAGGCACTACTGAAAAAAAGTTTAAAATTTTTAGAGAATGTCAGAAAATTATATTATAGAAGGATCAGGTTATAATCCGTAGATCCTGGAGAGAGCATGGAAAAGGGAATGCATACCTCCATCCTGAGCTTATTTGATTGCAAGCAATCATTGGCAAGGGACAAGGTTTGATTCTCTAGGGCACTGACTTCGGTCTGCAATGAACCTAACATTGTGAAATCACCATTTAGATCGATCTTCAGTCTTCTGTTCTCAATCTCTACAGCATTTAGCTTGTCCTTCAGCTCATCTACATACGAATTCCTTCGGGTGATCTCTTCCTTTAGCACCTCCTTCTGCACCATCGCACTTATCTCAAAACTCTCACATGTTATGATGAGCTCAAGGACCTTCTCCTTGAACAGAGCCGCATTCATGATGGCCATTTGCATGTTAGCCATCAATTTGGTGATCTCTTCATCGCAAGATTTGATGTCGATCAGAGTCTTCTCCTTGCTCCAGAGCACTTCCACTTTGCTCTGCAATGTAAGTACCTCCTGTAGCATTTCATTCGATTTCCCAAGGCCAGCATTGCCAACTTGTTTGTGTTGTTCCACTTCCATGTCTACATGATAATCTTGTTGGGTCCTCCTGCCAGAATTCAGGAGATTGGTATCTCTTCGCGCTGGATGCCCTTTTCCTGTGGCATTTTCTGCAGTAGACCGGTCACAAATACTCATGGTTCTACAGAGTTCTTTGTCGAGGTGGTTATTCTCAATTTCTAAGTCTCCAAGATTCTTGTTCATCATCCTGATGTCCTGATGAAGCTCACTTCCTGCAGCTTGGAGACATGCAAAAGCATCATGCAAAGACTTCAATTGCAAAGCCCTCGCTTCATGAAGGCTTCTAAAGATCACAGCAAGGATGTCTTTGCTGACTGCTTCACTGATGAGAGTGCAGAAATTATCTTCAAAGATCTTCTCTTTCTCTCTGGAATCATATAGTTCATTTGACAGCAAAGAGTTCTCTTGAATCAGCTTGATAATCTCACTTTGCAGTGACCTCCGGGACTCTTGCAGTTCCGACGACTGTCCAACCAAAAACTTTGCCTCAGCCCTTAGCTCGTCCACTTTGCGGTTACGAACCTCCATCTCTTCCCAGAACTCATCACTGATCTTCACAACTTCCTGCCTTTCTCTCTGCAGGTGGAGCAACTTCTCGCTCTTTGCTTGCTGATCTTGCTTCAGGATGTTCCGCTCTGACCTCAGGTCAGACACCTCCTGTCCAAAGTGCTCCAAAAGTGTGACAACAAGTGACTTCTCAACAAGCTCATTCTGTTTCACATCCTGGGCATCAGATATTTTATTCAGTAGGCAGTTGATCTCACGCAAGATGAGCTGCGTAATGATGTCAACCTTCATTTGGTCTAAGGATTCATACTTCTCGTCCAAATGTAATACTTTCAGCACTGAACCAATCCCTTCGGTTAGCTTCTGATTATGCTGTGACAAGCAGCCCAATTTCTCCTCCTGAACCTTACATACTTCTTTCTTCTTTTGCAATTGTGCCGAGAAATCAGAATTTGCTTCTGCCATGTCGTGTAAACACTGCTTCAAGATGAATATCTCTATCTGAGCTTTCACAACCCTGAGCTCCTCCTCTTCAAGCTGCTCCTCTCTATTCCTGCCTTCCTCTAGCAATAGGCTAATTTGCTTCTGTAGAGCATCAAACTGATTCTTGCTTGAGTGTTCAAGATCATTGTGTTCCTTCCTCTCGAACCTTATCTGTTCCTGTAGTTTGATCACTTCATCAAGCACTGAGTCTTTCTCCCGTTGTAGATCTAAGTGTCGCCTTTCTAGTTCTGTGTATTGCACTTCCAAATACAGAAGAGTATCACTGATGCCATCAACCTGAAACAACAACAAGGTAAGTAGATAATTAAGAAGGTCAAGTGGTCAACCAAAGGTTAGTTTCTGATGACAACTGATAGAAAGTATTTCACACAGTATACCTGACAGACAAGAGTTCTCTTCTCACATTGAAGTACAGAATTCTGATTGTGGAGTGCCTCTGAAGATTCTTCCAGCTCTTTCAACTTCCTCCTCAAGCTCTCGAGTTCGGCATTAGCGTCGGATAATGAATTCTCCAAGAAGACGTTCTTCTCGAGAAGCTCCTCCATGGTCTGAGAAATTGCCTCAATCTGTGCAACAAGCACATGTCGCTCGGACTGATGGCTGCAAATCTTGGAATTGAGGTGCTTGCATGATTCTATCAATGCTACCTTCTTCTGCCTTAACCCTTCAAGCTCAGTAGTTGCAGCTGACAAAGACTTCTCCAAATGTGCATTCTTCTCGGACATCCTCTCCAACTGCCTCAGGTTTTCGGTGTGCAGAACTTCCGTGCTCTCATGGTTCTTGATAATCTCTTTCAGCTCAACATTGCCATCCCTCAACTCTTGTGCAAGAGCTTGTAGTGATTCTACATTTAAGTTCACAGATTGGATTTGCTCCTTGATAGAAAAGTGTTTTCTCTCCAAGTCACTCCTATCCTCTTTAAGGTGAGAAAGCTCATGTTGAAGTGTCTTCTTTTCATCCACATGTCCACAAACCTCTTCCTCAAGCCTGTGTTGCACATTCTTCATGGAAATTATCTCATCCTGCAGACGAATTATCATTGCTGAAGAAGAGTGATCTTGATCATTCAACCTTTTGTTCTCTTCTAGAATCTTCTCCATTTCTTTCTGAAGAATAACTTTGCTTGTTGCGATGTCCTTTACCTTGCTTACTTCACTCTGCTTCTCAAGAGCCATATGCCTCAGTTTGTCCTGTGCTAGTAATAATTGCTTCTCCAAAGAGAGCTTCACCATTTCTGCTTGCATGCACTTGAGATGCTCTTCTTCTGTAGTGATGATAAGCTTTTCCAACTCAGCTTGCTTCTCATTTAGCTCGTCATGCTTCTGTTTCAACAAATGTTTCAGCTTATCAAACTCCAAATGCATGTCATGGTTAGCTCTTTCAAGCAGACGGAAACGGTCGTCTGCTGTGCTTAAAGGCAGCAATCCAGTTTGCATCTCCTCTTTCAGCCTGTTGAACCTCTCCTGGGTATGCAATATTTCAGTCTTGAGGTTCTGTAATCTAGCAGTGGACTGTTGGCATTGCAGAACTGCGGCTTCCTTCTCTGCCTCTTGTCGTGCAAGAGCCTCCTTGAGGCAAATAACCTCGGATTCAGCATTGTTGCTCCGCTCTAACACTGATGAGATCCTCTTCTTGAGGTCCTGGTTTTCCTGTGACAAGTTTTCTAGTTCTTTCTGCAGCTTCTCGTAATCCTGGTCATCTGCAAGAAAACATTTTGTTTGTCATGACTTATTTTCAGTATTTCATTTATTTTTGGAATTGCTTTGAGAACTTACCTTTAGCACACTTTTTTGAATCACTAGCATTGATGAAAGAGAGGAAATATGGAGTCATGTCTGGATTGTCCAGGTCAGTTTCAATGGATGCAGTTTCAGCTGGGAGATCATCATCCAGGTCCAATAGAACCTGATCAGGAAATGCTTCTGCTATTTTCCTATGGGCCTGTCGGAGTTCCCCAGCTCCATGATCATATCTTTCGGCTAAAGCTCGGTATGCACGGTACAACTCCTCAAGCAAGGTCATCAACTCAGGTCGCCTTCGGTAGTACATTTCCGCTCTTTTTGCAAATGATTCAGCATCTTCTTCAATGATCTTGATCATTAGCTTAATTTTGCTATCCATATCTGTGTAATCGAGCATTCAAAAAATATGAGCCCCGTACAAACTTCAAAGAACTTTTCGAAACACTGAAACTGAAGCACAATTTAACACAAGGACAGGATAACACGAACACTTCATTGTTCATAATATCCATTTTATTTATGTTATGAATATTGTGTGTATATTCATGAGCTCCAATGGACAATATATAAAGAGAGTAGAAGGGGATATGCTATATATAGATAAGGAAATACAAAAGACATTTAAGGAAATATAAAAAAATTCCTATTCTAACACCCCTCTCAAACTTATGGTGGATCACACACACTGAGTTTGGAGAGAAAATATAAATGTTGTACCCTAGTTTGTGGCTTCATGAAGAAGTCAGCAATATGTAACTCTGATGGCACAAACCGTAAAGCAAGTACCTACTTCACTGGGTCACGGACAATATTGATAGCACCTGTACTGTTAGACAAAAAAGTCGTGGGTCCCATCACAGACACCCCAAAATCTGCAAGTAACCACCTCAACCATGTAACATCTGCTGTCACTGCAATCATAGCTCTCAACTCAACCTCTGCACTCGAACGGGAAACTACAGTCTACTTCTTTGTCTTTGAGGCAATCAGGGAGGAGAAAAAAAAAACAGTAAGCAAAACAAGAATGACGATCAGAAGGATCACTAGCCCAGGTCGCATCAGAGTACGCCTGGAGCTGTAGTGAGGTGGAGCTAGGGAAAAACAAACGACGGGAAATAGTCCCACGCAAGTAGCGAAGAACATGAAGAAGGTGATTGTACTGAGGATAGGTGGGACGAGCCATGAACTGACTCAAGATATGAACAACATAAACAATATCAGGACGAGTGCTCACAAGGTACACCAAACTCCCAACAAGATGACGATATCGAGTAGGATTCTCAAGAAGATCACCATCAGTTGCACAAAACTGTAGGGATAGCTCCATGGGAGTCTTAGCAGTGCGAGTGTCAGTCAGACCAGACCGATCAAGAAAATCTTGAACATACTTCTGCTGGGAGAGGTAGTACTCCTCGGGCATAGAAGAGACCTCGATCCCAAGGAAGTACGTAAGAGAACCAAGACCAGTCATCAAAAACTACTAACCGAGATGCTTCTTCACATACGTTATGAATGATGAATCATCAGCAGTGATAAGCATATCATCAACATACAGAAGAAGTAGTGTCCTACCCCGAGATGAGACATGGACAAAAAGAGCAGGATTGTGGGAACTGACAGTGAAACCAACAGTTGTAATCACTGAGGTAAAACGCACAAACCAGGCACGAGGAGTCTGTTTGAGGCCATAAAGAGCACGATGAAGACGACAGACGTGCCCATCAGGAACAAAATATCCAGGTGGTGGCTACATGTAGACCTCCTCATGCAAAACACCATTAAGAAAGGTATTCTTAACATCTAACTGAGAGATGGACCACCGGCAAACAGAAGCAACCGCATCAAGAGTGTGCATAGTAGTCATATGGGTAACAGATGCAAAAGTCTCATCGTAGTCACGACCGTACTCCTGCTGAAAGCCGCGAGCCACAAGACGAGCCTTGTAGCGCTCGATAGTACCATCAAACCGGGTCTAAACCTTGTACACCCACTTGCACGTGATCGGGCGAGCATGGACAGGTGTCGGTACAATATCCCAAGTCTTCGTACATCGAAGAGCATCAAGCTCATCTGCCATAGCGAGTTGCCACTCAGAATGAGGAGTAGCCTCATGATAAGAAACTAGGCTCAATGACAGAGATAGCATGAGCTATCAAAGCAAATCCAAGACGATCAGGAGGTCAAAGGGATGTCCGATCATGAAGGACATAACGGGGAGCATCATCAGGACGATCAGATGTGGGTGTCAGCAAGATACCAGGAGAGAAGACTGGTGAAGGACGAGAACACCTGGAGTAGAGAATACTAGAGAAACGAGACGGTAGTGCTGCAGGAACAATAGGCGATGATGCAGGAGGCAGCACCAGAGGCAGAGGTACAGAAGGAACCACTGGAGACGAGACCAGGAGAAGACTGTAATAGTGGAGGAATGGGTGAAAAGTCAGAATGAGACAACCATGAGATCGAATCAACGGTGGAAACAGGACAAGGAGCCGAATCTCGATAGAAGAAAGGTTGAGATTCGTCAAAGACAACGTCTCGTGGAATCCTGATCCGTCGAGCAGAAGAATCATAGCAGCGACAACCCTTATGCTCAGAACTATAACAACAAAACACACACTCAACTGACTGAGCCGATAGTTTGGTGCACTCACGAGACTGCAGCAGAACAAAATAAGTACAGCAAAAACACGAAGGTGAGTGTACTGGGGGCTCGAAAGTAGAGACGCTCTATAGGTCTGACACTCTTAAGAGCAATGGAAGGCTGCATATTGATGAGATATGCAGCTGTAGTAATAGCCCCAACCCAGAACTGTGGTGGAACTTGAGAGGCAAGGAGAAGAGTGCGGGCAGTCTCAATCAGATGATGATATTTGCGCTCAGCAACCCCATTTTGAGTATGTGCACCAGGACAAGAAGACCGGTAAAGAGTGTCCTACTCAGAAAGAAACTGTATAAAAGCGGCAAAGCAGTACTCGCCAGCAGAATCACGGCAAAAAATATGAATGGAAGAATCAAACTGAGTACAAACCATCATTGCAAAGCTACGATAGATCGCAAGAAAATGACCATGATTAGACATAGGAAAAATCCATATAAATGGGAATAATCATCAATGAAGATCACATAAAATTTATACTCGCCTTTAGAGATAATAGACGTAGGTCTCTATACATCTGAATGAACTAAGTCAAAAGGACAAGAAGACAAGAACTCACTAGAATGGTAAGGAAGTTGTAGCTGATTGTCCAACTTACAACCCTGATAAAACATGGTCGTGTCAATAGTAACATATCCAAGAACACCATGACGAACTAATGAGGAAAGGCGAGACCCACACAAGTGACCTAGACGATGATGCCACTGCGCAAAAACTCCAGAGATGGTGGCAGCAGTGGCGGTGGAGGTAGACGTAGAGTTGATAGGAGCAACTGAAGTGTACAGAAGGTGGAGGCGGTAAAGGATGTAGAGATCCTGATGATCCCTACGGCGTCGGCCAGTCCCAAGTACCGTCCCTGTCTATTGGTCCTGGACAAAACAGGAGTGAGAGTCAAAACCAACCTTACAGCCTAAGATCGGTAAGCTAACCCACCGAGAGAAGATGCATGGTAAGCTGTGGAACATGGGGAACAACTGGAACAGAAAAATCAGTGGACAAAATAGTGCCTTGACAGCTAACATACAAAGGAGTATCATCGGCTATCTGAACAGAGATAGGAAAAACAGGAGGTCCTACTGAAGTGAGAGATGTGGAGTCCGGTGTATATAGAAAGATGCACCAGAATCAAGAACCCAAGATATACCTGGAGGAGACATCTGAGCTAGACTAGCAGAACCTGCTGAGCTGTGAGAGAGCTGCTGAAGTAGAGCCTGACAGAACTACTAAACAGAGTCACCTCGCTGAGAATGTCCTAACGTGCTAGTCTGTCCTCCCGTTGAGGAAGGGTCTCCTCGAATCGCTCCACTTCACGCGCTTTGTTCCGCTTTTTTTGCACCGCATAATTGCACCGTCTCAAATTCTTGCAATAATTGCACTGAACCCCAGTTGGTGCAAAAATAGGAGCGGAAAAGACACCTGAGGAGGGACTGTAGTCGAAGCAGAAGCTGTCGGTCTAGTCAAAGAAAAAGGGGTAGCAAGCACAGCCGGAACAAACTGTGCTGCTAACCCGCGGCTAAGCACCTTAGCACGAAGCATCGAAAGAGCCTCGGTGACTGTCGGTCGTGGTGAACGACTCAACAGTTGAGCATTGACAGGCTCAAACTTTGGGCGAAGACGGCAGACAAAGTCATAAAGGTGAAGGCGGTCACGATCCGCCTTTTGCACCTTATAACACTCCTGGCAGAGCGTTAAAGCCAGCTCGTCCAGCTGGCACCAGAGACTAGCCAGGGCTCGGCAGAAGTCATCGACGGAGGAGTCCTCCTAGCAAAGCATCTCCAACTCACGCTGAAGCGAAAAGAACTGAGCATCACTGCTCTGCTGGTATCGCTTGCGCAAATACTCCCAGATCTGACGAGTGGAACACAGACCAACAATGTCTGGCTGAATAAAGTCGTCAACGCTGACAACCAGGATGGCTCGAACATGGGCCTCATCAGCACATCAATGCTGAAAAGCGTCTATGGCATACTGAAAAGCCTCATCAACAGTGTCAGCAGTAGCAGCGGTGGCCTCTGCCTCCTTTTTGGCGGCCTCATCTTCTGTAGGAGGTGCAGAAGTAGGGTGTGTCGAAGGAGGCTAAACCAACGACAGCAGACAAGCTTGAGCACCAGTGACATGTCCCCAGAGGCGGAGACCATCGAGCGTGATCTCTGTGAGTAAAGACCACAACCTGTAGTTCATCCCATGAAGCTTTGTTCCTGAGAATAGGACCACAGCTGATGGAACGGAAGCCATTGGTATGCGGCCCGGGATGGTGCGGTGACCAAGGCAACAAAGTCTAACAGGCGGCGCTGGACGGCGCTATTGATAGATAGACGTGTTGTGTTTTTATTTATTTTTTATTTTCTTTGATTTTTTCCCAGATAGTTTAACAGTAGGACTTTGTTTTAATAGAAACCGATTCAGTTTCTATGCGACGCCTCCGCTCAATCCAATAGAGCATCGGCAGGGGCGGCGGCTCCGACGAGCGTGGTGCGGCGGCGGCGGTCGAACGAGCGTGGCGGTGGTCGGCGGCGTGGACGATGACTAAGTGGCGACGGCGGCCGGGCGAACGACGGCGTCGAGTGGCCCGCAAATAGGTGGCGGCTGGGCGGGCGACGGCGACGTCAGGACAGAGGCTTCAGACGGCGAGGCGTCGGGCGGCCCGTAGGCGACGACGTCGGGATGGCAACGAAAGGAGCTAGGTTAGTACCCTATTTCTGATGCTATGTTATGAATATTGTGTGTATATTCATGAGGTCCAATGGGCAATATATAAGGAGTACAAGGGAATATGCTATATACAGATAAGGAAATACAAAAGGCATATAAGGAAATACAAAAGAATTCCTATTCTAACAATATACACATTTTAATTGGAAAATTAGCTTTTAGAATATGCAATTTAGATTAGCATTTCCTCGACTACTTATAGAGCGAAGGCTTATTCACAAAATGAACAATTTATGGCATTATACAAATTCATGATAATCCATGAATGATTATCACAGCACATGCATACTAGTACCTAAAAAACGTCCCACCTATAGTAATCTTACATGTTCAAACTATACAATAGATCATTTTCCCAAATACCTACACTCAGAAGTTGCACTGTCATGTTAACCATTTTAGGCAGGCAAGTGCCATATATGATCAAGCATTTCCATATGTAAGATCCTTTATATAATATTCCTCCAATATTGTTCATTTTACACAATCATGTTCATGTTAAAACCTGTATCCATGACAAAACTCAGCAACAAGAATTATCAATCACGATGTGTTTTACTTATCAATTGGTTTGACATCTTCAGTTTTTTCTGCCACAAAAACCAAAATTCATGACTGACCAAAAGGAAGTGGATGAAGGAAGCATCAACACCAATATGCTTGGTGAGCTCATGCTTCACGTGGTCACGGGCAATCACCGATAGCACTGTCTTGTCGACAAGAGAGAGTCGGTGTAATGTGAAACACCAAAATCCTCAAGTAACCACCGTAGCCAAGTAATCTCTGCATCCAAGAGAGCCATGGCTCGCAACTCGACCTCTGCACTCGAGCGGGACAACTGCGATCTGTTTCTTCGTCTTCCGAGGCAATAAGCGAACCACCAAGAAAAACACGATGTGAGAGATAGGCCGCGATCGGAGGATCGGCGGCCCAAGTAGCATCCGAATAAGCTGAAGGTATGAACAGTGGGCGTGGAAAGAAGAGCCGGAGAGATAGTCCGAAGGTATCGCAGAACTTCGAAGAAGGTGGGCAGAGTGGACTGAGTGGGAGCGAAACAAACTCGAGAATGTGAACTGGATAAGTGATATCGGACGAGTAACGACAAGATAGACAAGACTCCCAACAAGATGGCGATAACGAGTCGGATCGAGAAGAGGCTCGCCATCGAGGGTCGGAGGTGAACATTGAGCTCATAGGAGTCTCAGCGGACGCGTCGAGTGAGAGAGGCACGATCAAGAAGATCTGAATATACTTCTCTTGGGACATAAAGAAACCATCCGGAGTGGAAGTAACCTCAATCCCAAGGAAGTAACGAAGAGGACCAAGATCCGACATAAGGCGCTCACTAAGGCGAGCCTTGACAAAGGCAATGTACTCGAGTCATCTCCGTAATGATCATATCATCAACATACGAAGGAGAAGAGTCAGACCACGAGGCGAAGTGTGGACAAAGAGCGCGGGATCATGATCACTTGCGGAAAAACGGCGCGGACCACGGAGGAGAAGCGCTCAAACCGAGCACGAGGGCTTGCTTAAGACCATAGAGAGAGGCGGCGAAGCGGCGGACCATACCCTCGAGAGCAGAATACCCGGTGGCGGATGCATGTAGACCTCCTCACGCAACTCGCCATTAAGAAAGGCATTCTTGACATCAAGTTGAAAGCAGACGATGGCGAGCAGGCGCCACCGAAAGAAGAGTCGCGCGATGGTCATGTGGGCCACGGGAGCAAAAGTCTCGTCGTAGTCACGACCATGCTCTATTTGGAAGCCACGAGCAACAAGACGCCTTTATAGCGCTCAAGAGAGCCATCGAGGCGAGTCTTAATCTTATAGACCCACTTACATGTGATGGGACGAGTGAGATGGAAAAGGAACAAGATCCCAAGTACCGATGCGCTCGAGGCGGCAATCTCCTCGGCCATGGCATCTGCCACTCGGGATGAGTAACGACATCCGATAGGAGGCGAGGCTCACTAGTAGGCTGCGCCCGAAGCAAAGGCAAAGCAGGCGAGGGCGAATCGGCGATCGCGGAGGCGTAGCGAGGAGAAGATGGCCCATCGGGAAGATGAAGCATCGAAGAAGATGAAACATCGGGAGAAGTGGGCTCATCCGGAAGATCCTCAATCTGAGGTCGGCGAGTGTATCGAGTGTAGTGGGAGGCTGAGGCGCGCGGGAGGCGAAGCGGCGGCGATAATGGCGGAGAGGCCACGGGAGGAATATGTGGAGGCGAGATAGGTGTATCGGAAAGGTCAAAAGGACGAGACTCCACGGAGGAAGTCGAAGGAGAGCGGGGCGTGGGTAGAAGGGGCGAGACTCGTCGAAAGTCACATCCCGAGAAATCCGCATCCGTCGACCAGGATCCCATCAGCGACAAATAGCCCTTGTGCTCGACCTTTCAGATCCCGAAAAGACACACTCAACAGTGAAGCGATCGGTTTGAGTGCGTTCGCGGGCGAGGAGAAGCGTAGCAAGCGCAGCCAAGCGAGCGAAGGCGAGTAGTCGGGAGGAGACCCGCGAGAGCGCTCAATAGGGATTGCGCCACGAAGAAGCGAGAAGAAGGTGGATGTTGGCGAGATAGGTGGCGGTGGAAGCGACCTGCGCCCAAAAGTGAGGTGGGATAGAGCGGCAATCATCGAGGCGCGAGCCGACTCAAGAAGGTGGCGATGCTTGCGCTCGGCAACACCATTACGAGCATGAGCACCGGGACAAGAGAGGCGGCGAGTGCCACCTCGACAGAGGAAGCTGCGTAGGTGATGAGAGAGGTACTCGCCAAAGCAGAGTCGGCCATTTAAAAACACGAATAGGAGTGGAGAAGCGTATGCGAACCATGGTAGCAAACTGTTTATAGATGGACAAGACCTCGCTCTGAGAAGACATGAAATATATCCAAGTGTGGCGAGAGAAATCATCTATAAATATGATATAGTATCGATGACCCCTTCCGAAGCGAAAGGCGGACCCAAACATCGAATGAACAAGATCAAAAGGGCCGAGACAGCGACTCACTATGATGATAAGGAAGTGAATCTGTTTGCCTAACTTACGACCCGACAATCTAAAGAGACGTCTCACGAGGCAGATCCCGAAGACCACGACGAACTAAGGACGACGAGACGAGATCCACGAGATGGCCAAGGCGGTGATGCCCGCTCTTTGGAAAGAGCACATGAGCGGAGTGCGAAGCGGAGGCGGCGGCAGCGGTGTCGTGCGGAAGGAAGGTGTAGCAGTCAAGCTCCCAAAGACGCCATGGAGTCAAGGCAGCCGAGGCGGAACCAACGAGCTCCGTGTGGCGGTCCCGACACAACAAGAGTCGAGTCGAGAATGACTCGATAACCAAGATCGATGTCGCCCGTGAGAAAGAAGGCGCATGGTAAGGCGAGGAACATGAGCAATGAAGGAACATGGAAAGATGAGTTGTAGGGGTCCTCGACCGAGACAGAAAGAGAGGTACCATCGGCCAGTAAGAACAACGGGGAGATTCAAGAGGTGTAATGAAGGACGAGTAGAAGAATCGGAGTCATGTGAAAAGATGCTCGAATCAAGAATCCATGGGAGGTCTTTGGGTGTGGAGGTGGTGGTTTCGCGATGCAGAAGAGTCGATGCGAGCCCAGCGAACTCATCAAAGGAGAATCTGAAGTAGCAGCGGCGTCAGTCGGTTATCTCACCTCGATGAGAAAGCTGCTTTGAAGTAGTCGATCTGACGTCGATGTAGAAGTCGCGGTGCTAGTAGAAGAACGGCGTGAAAGATCCGCTTCTTATAGCATTGGAACTCAATGTGGCCGACCTTGTCGCGATGGGAAGCGATGAGGCGGCCGTCGGATGGAGGCGACCGCCACCACTGTGGCGGCCCATTGGATGAGGTAGTGTCTTTGAAACGTGAAGTAGCACCACGTAGGCGAACAAAGCCATCGGTGGCGGCCATGACGGCCAGCGGCGACCAAGGCAACGAAGTCTAACGGTATTGCGCCGGGCGGCGCGTTAGATCAACGTTTTTTTTTTTTTTTTTTTTTTTTTTTTTTTTTTTTTTTTGCTGCTCATGGGTTTAATTGGCCGATTCGGCCCGGCCAGCCCAGCGATGCATCACCTAAGACGGGAAGAGGGAAACTAGGGTTCCCCTTGTGTCAGCAGCGGCCAGCGGCTGTTGCGTTGGCGGCGGCGGCTGCGGTGTGCGGCGGCGGCGCGGCGGCAACGGCGCAAGCAGCGCCAACGGCGCCGCCGGTGGCGGCGGCGTTGGCTGCTTTGGCCCGGCGTGGCGATTTTGGAGCGCACCATCACTCATAAGAGATGCCTTCTGATTGTTCACTTCTGAAACTTGTTAAGCACAAGAGTCTAGAGTAGTAGGCTAGTAGCTTTTCTTACATGAATTTTCAGTTAATTCTCTACCTAACATAATAATAACAAATTGTAAATGAATGTATTGCACTGCTGATTTGCAGGTGAAGCTCATATTTTCTATCGTGATGCTTAAATGCTAAACTAATTCAGTACAATTTCAGTCTAATCTCAATTAACTAACATGAAATAAATGATATAACACTATCATGTGGCCATTCATTAAAGTAGCCAACAAAACCAAGACATGAGTGCCTGCAGAAGAATACGTTCTTACTAAGTTGTTAAATTGCAGCATTGAAGTTGTCCATGTGCTTCCACAATATTTTTCTGACTTTTACACCCGTACCATCACAGTGCAAGTCATTTTCAGATAATATTGTCTAGATATAAGAAATTTGAACTTCATCATTAAAACCTTTTCTTCTGATATTTACATCCTTGAGAACGCATGAAGCAAAATGCTGTTAGATCAAGGCAGTGATCCTATTAATCGAAGAGTAGTGCTTCTATACTCTCCTGAAAACTAAATTACACAAATCCAAAAAACAGTATTATATTAATCAAATGCTGTACAGTGGATATTTTTCACTTTTCAGGTTTCAACTGTAAAAAAATTATGGTATGTTTCAATATTCATATTAAAATAACAAAGTATCATTAACTCTGCATTTCTGCTGCTATATTGAACTCTCAGGAACTGGCCATTGATTTTGAATTCAAATTTTTTTGTGTGTGTTTGCTTATCACTTTAGAATCAGGATTGCAATTCTAATGCCAGATCACCATGCCAGGCATGCTCAGTTTCTATAATCCAAAGGGACCAGTCATCTAAGGAAATGGCACAAAACTAGCTCAACAAGTCAACATAATTTACCTGCAAGATTCTCTTGAAGCCATTTAGAGTTCTTCGGGCAGATATGACTGTCCCACCACCAAGAGTACTTGCGCCTTGTATTGGTCTGGGATGTTGCTGCCATTATGCCAACAAGCTAAACAGCAGAGCTGTTCTTATATTTTGAGGAACACTTTGATCCTCTATAATGCCACAGCTAGAGAAGTACGTACGACAGCAATAAGAACTAATCACAATCTAACAACTGTCAGTTACCTGCAAAATAATAACTCTCAGACTTGGGGCATCAATAAGAATTTTAACTATTCTTAGCATGAAGAAACAACAAATGAAGTAAAGAAAGGATCACTGTCTGCTCCTATTTCAATATTATTTTAAGGAAGCTCCTATTTTCAAATTCAATTTCAGAAAACAGGCAACAGGATCAATGCTGCAACTGACTGGAAAGAAGGAGAGTGAACTCCGACGTCAATCATCTATGGAATGATCAATTGTTTGATCAAAACAACAGAAAAGGAGGAGAGACAGCAAAACAAAAAGAGGAGAAACAGGAATTAATCTAAACAGTGAAAAAGAAACAAAGCAAAACAATACCATAAGCAGATCTTTCCAGAAGTTGAGGAAATCAGAAGCTTCAGATCACCTCACCAATGGCTAAAAAATCCTACTTAACTATGCTGAACCAAAATTAAAAAAAAAAACAAAAGGATGTTGCTTGCAGAGCTAGGAATGGAGCATCAAGCAATAATAAAGAAATGATAGAGAAAAGGGTGGGCAGTGACAAGAAAACCCAACGACCCAATAATAAAAGATGCGCCCAACCACTTCCTAGCTCCCAAATGACCCACAAAATGCAGCAGAATTCCAAACCCAACAGGAAGGAAACTACATTAATTGCTTGCATACTTCATCGGTTATGTATCACTGATCAAGCCAGAGAGAGAAGAGTGCATCCTTTGATGAGCCCCACAAAACCAGAAACTAAATGCATCAAGAAACTGTCATCGTAAAACCGCCGAAGCAAAGATGAAGCCACCGAATTCCCTGAGATGGATTTACCAGGCCCAATCTCTGAAGAAACAGAAGGCAAATTGGGTGAGAAAGCTATCAAGAAAAGATGAATTTGCTGCATTTCATAAAGTTTCACCACTGATGATGAAGAGACAGGACCAAAAAAACCTGCAAAAAGGCAATCTTGCAGCAAAGTAAAGGCAATAGCATCAAGGACGCGAGCACAAAGAACATCTGAGGAGGCCAACGCCACAAGAAACAGGAGAAGGAATAAAATAACCCAAATCACAGAAAAGACTCATACATACCATAAAAAGAAAAAGGAGAAGAGAGGGAATCTTGCAGTGGAACTTTTACTCCTTTTCCTCTGTCTGAAACTGCAGCTGCAACCCAATGGAGATCCAGCTGGTCCCCATCCAGCCGCTAGGCCATCATCTCCCACCAGCACCCCAAAAGAAATTCACAACACCACAACCAAAGGTGTATGCGTGAATGTATCAGCAGCAAGATTCTTCTTTTCCTTGGAACCCCCTCCTCCCCTTTCTTGGAGCAGAGCAAATGCAATCAGGCAAGAAGCAGAGACAGTGCGTGGGAGTCAGATCAGAGAGCAGGGCGGTGGTGATGGGGATTTAATTGTGTACTCGCTAATGCTTTAACCCAAAAGTAAGGACAAAGTTTAGGACACAGGAGTTCGATTCCGTGTGGTAATTTTTTTTCCTTTTGGTACGAAATTCGTGGTTGGATTGGTTGGTGCAACAGCGTTCTTGCCTCTGCGTGTGAGTTGGGGATGGAGAGGGACTGACCGGGACGGCGCAAGCACGGATTGATTTCTCTCTCGCTATAAAATCTGACGCTTTTGTGGAGTACTGCCGACTCTTTCCCATTGCAGATTTGCATGTGCCGTGCGTCCTTGGAAACGTTGCGAAAGTACTTGGCGAAATAGGCGAGTGATGATTAGCTGCTTCTTTTTTGCTGATTACTAGCTTGTGGCATTTTTAAGAGGACTAGTTGGTTAATTAATGATTTCTGTGGGTACTCCTCTCTAGTGTTGCTAAATATTGGCGGAATTGTATAATGCAGAATGATTAGGAGTATGATTTTGTAGAAATAGAATTCAGAATGAGTTCAGGCTGGGGAATACAAATACAATTTACATGCGCGGCCTGCGACATAATTCTGTGAGCGGTGGAAGGAAACGTTGGACTGACCAGAGTATATTTCCAGTACACTGATCTGCCTGTCATCTAGCTGTATGCTGTTTGTCTTTGTCCTCTCTATTAGAAGTATATTATTATATGTGTATTTTTTCTCTGTTGTATAAAGGGTTATTTGTATATACATGTTATACATATACTTATATATATACTAGTCTATTGACTTTATAATGAATACAAATGTTATTCATAATATGGTATCAGAGCAAAGCTAGGGTTAGAGTTTTCTCACGTGACTGCCGCCGACCTCCTCTGTCGCTGGTTGTCGTTGCCCCCCCCCTCCCGCGCCGTGGTCCTCTACTCGGTGCACCTCTGCTTTGCTTCTCCACGCGTCGTGTATTCCTCGTACACACCCGAAGTAGAGCATTTCTGTGCCTTGTGTCGCTCTCCATGTGCCGCCTCGATCCAGAGCTCATCACCACTTCTTCGTCTTCATCGCGCCACCCGAGCCTGGTTGTTGCTACCCTACCACGGTCACCGATCGCCCGAGCTTGAGCCGCCAATCCACCGCGGACCTCGAGCCTAAGCCGCCTAGTCACCAACCTCCAGATCTGCCGTGCTCCGCCAAACCGCTGTTGGATCCATCGTGCCGTCGCCGGAGCCTTTGGATCTGCCCGAGCTCGGCCGACGCCTGGTTGCTCACCTCCGTCGCATATACATTTTCTAAACCATATTTGATACAGTTTCCAAACCGTATCTGATTCTATAAGAAACAGAGCGTCAGCCTTTTCTACAACAAAAAAATATCATCCTCTTCGGACACTATTTCTTTTCCTCGGTGCTCGGTGATTTTTAATGGTCTTAATTATCGGGACTGGTTTTAGCACATGTGTCTTCACATGCGTGGTCAGTGTCTTTGGGATTTTCTCACCGGCGAGTTGCCTTGTCCACCTCGACCTATTCCACCTGTTGAGCTCGTGTTCCCGAATGATACTTTCGAAGACACTTGTAAAGAGACATATGAGGTTTTTTAGGATGCCATGAAGACTTTTCAGACTCAGTATACTGCCTACAATATATGGATTAATGAGGATGTATATGTCTCTGCTATTCTGGTTGCTAGCATGACAATGCATCTCACTGGGGATGTGGTTGGCTTGGCTTCAGCACAGTTGATGTGGATACATCTGCGCAACCTTTACGGCCGTCTAGTGATTCCTTGTATCTTGCTGTTGTGCATCAGGAGCAGTCATTGCAGCAGAGAGATACCACTGTGGATGAGTTTTATGCCCAGTTGTCCGCAGTATGGCATCAAATTGACTCTTTAGGACAGGATGTTTGTCACACTTGTCAGTGTTGTCAGCGTCAGTAGTCTCACTTGGAGCTCTATCGCATCTACGACTTCTTAACACGTCTCCGGGATGAGTATGAGTAGACTCGTACTCAGTTACTAGTGCGCCATCCTCGTGTGACTCTATTGGAGGCTTTGTATCTGTTCGTGCTAAGGAGATTCGCCTTTGTGCTGCGAGTCTACTGTTGTTACCATCGTTTCCTTCGATTCCGGCAGCTCCTTGAGCTTCTACACCCACTACGTCTCTAGCTACTCTTTCACTAGTGACAGCTGCTGTTGGTAGGGGAATCCACTGCACCTATTGCAACAAGGATAGACATGTGGAGCAGTTCTGCTATAGGAAGAAGAAGGATTTACGTCGTGGTGATAATCCTCCAAAAGGCACTAACGGTTCCTCCTCTCAGAGAAGCTCTAGTTCTTCTAATACTCAGGAGATTCTCACACTGCTGCGTCGCATGGCTGCTTTTGTACCGTTTGGTTCCGCTGCACAGTCTCCTAGTGAGATACCACCTTCTACTTCTTCTTCCTTGGGTATATCACGTTGGATTCTTGACTCTAGTGCTTTCTTTTATATGACATCTGATTCCATTAGTCTCACCTCCGTTGACCCTTTAGCTGCTCCTATCACTATTCAAACAGCATATGGTACCTCTCTTTCTGTCGTAGGACGAGGCACTCTTTCGAATTCTTCTTTTCATGTTCCTGTTGTTTCTTATATTCCCAAACTAACCATGCAACTCATATCTGCCAGTAAGCTCACTGATCATGGTTGTCGTGTTATTCTCGATTTTGATTCTTGTTCTGCTCAGGATTGATGCATGAAGACTCTAGTTGGTACCAGCCCTCACCGCCATGACTCACGACATCTCTGTGAGTTTGACTGGTTTCATATTCCTTCTACTGCCCCTGTCAGTCTTGTCGCCTCCACCACCGCCTTCACTTCTGCTGCATCCTCCATCTGCGTCTTTTACTCAATGGCATCATTGTTTGGGACATCTTTGTGGGTCGTGTCTATTTTCTTTAGTTTATCATGGTCTTTTAGGGTTTGTGTCTAGTGACGTTTCTCTAAATTGTTAGGGGTGTATGCTTGGTAAACAGCTTCAACTCCCCTATCTTTCTAGTGGGTCAGTGTCACAATGCCTTTTTTATTTTATTCATTCTAATGTATGGGGTCCGACCCCTTTTGTTTCGAAAGGAGGTCATTGATATTATATAATTTTTATTGAAGACTTTTCTCGACATACATGGATATACTTTATGTCATCTCGTAGTGAGATTCTACCCATCTACAAGAGTTTTGCCACCATGATCCGTACCCAGTTTGACTCTCATATTCGTGTTTTTCGTGCTGATTCAACTGGGGAATATTTGTCGGGGGTTCTTTGTAGTTTTCTTGCTGAGTAGGGCATTCTCTCTCGTTTTTTTCCCTGGTGCTCATGCCTAGAACGATGTGGCTGAACGAAAACATCGTTATTTCTTGAGACATCCCGTGATCTTATGCTTGCTTATACTATTCCACCACACTTATAGGGCAAGGCTGTTTCTACTGCCACTTTCCTGATTAATATTCAACCCTCTTTTGCTCTTCAGGGAGGGATTCCAGTTGAGTGTCTCTGTGGTAAGACTCCTGATTATTCTAGTCTTGCCTCTTTGGATGTGTGTGTTATGTTCTTCTTGCACTTCGTGAGCGCACCAAGCTGACTGCTCAGTCTATCGAGTGTGTTTTTCTGGGCTATAGACATGAGCATAAGGGATATCGTTGTTAGGATCCTGTTGGCCAATGGATGCGAATTTCTTGAGACGTCACTTTTGATGAGTCTCGTCCTTTCTACCCTCGTCCTTCTTCTTCCACCACTCCACCATTTCTCATCGAGCCACTTTCTTTTCTGACTTTTCCTGCCGACCCCATCGCCACCACACCTCCACTACAACCTTTGGTCTCTCTTGTGCCTCCTTCTGCCCGTCGGGGTCTCCTTCAACGCCGGTTCCTCCTTCGCCACCGATACCCTCTCCAGAGGTTCCTCCTGGCATTGATCCTTCTTATCCTCTCTACTACACTCTCCATCCGTGAGTTAATAATTCTTCTGATGCGCTATCTTCTTCTAATGAGTTATCTTCTTCGCCTCTCCTCCTCGATATGCTCTTCGTGATCGCAGTCTATTCGGTCTCCTGCGTGCTTTTGTTTTGCTACTACTACTCTTGCCGAACCGATCTCTTATCGTGATGTTGCTGTTCATCAGGAGTGGCAGCATACAATGGTATAGGAGATTGCTGCCCTTGAGCGTACTGGCACGTGGGATCTTATCTCTCTTCCTGCGCGCGTTACTCTTATCACATGCAAGTGGGTCTACAAGGTTAAGACTCGCTCTGATGGTTCTCTTGAGTGTTACAAGGCTCGTCTCGTGGCACGTGGGTTTCAACATAAGTATGATTATGATAAGACTTTTGCTCCTTATGGCTCACATGATCACTGTTCTCACTCTTCTTGAAGTGGCGTCTGTTCGGGTATGGTCCATCTCTCAGCTTGATGTCAAGAATGATTTTCTCAATGGTGAGCTGCATGAGAAGGTTTATATGCAGTCACCGTCGGGGTATTCTGTTCATGAGAGTATGGTTTATCGCCTTCGCCAATCTCTTTATAGCCTCAAGCAAGCTCCTCGTGCCTTGTTTGATCGTTTCTCTTGTGTTGTCATTGCAGCTGGTTTTTCTGCTAGTGCTCATGATCCTGCTATTTTTATTTATACTTCGCCTCGTGGTCGTACGATTCTTCTTTTATATGTTGATGATATGATCATTACTGGAGATGATTCTCAATACATCACTTTTGTCAAGGAGCGTCTTAGTGAGCAGTTTCTCATATTTGATTTTGGTCATCTTCACTATTTTCTTGGGGTTGAGGTTATTTCTACGCCTGAGGGCTTCTATTTATCCCAAGAAAAGTATATTCAGGATATTCTTGATCACGCTTCTCATCAACTCACTTAAAACAAAGACTCCCTTGAGCTTCATATTCATCTTCGGCCCACTGATGGTGAGCCCCTTACAGCTTCGTGTTCATCTTCGGCCCACTGATGGTGAGCCCCTTACTGATCTTACTCGCTATCCTTACCTTGTTGAGAGTCTTGTTTATCTGGGTGTCACTCGTCCTGACATTTCGTATCATGTGCATATCTTGAGTCAGTTTGTTTATGCTCTCACTCAGCTCCACTATAATCATCTTCTTCGTGTTCTACGATATCTTCGTGGAACCACCACTCGCCGTTTCTTTTTCCGTCGCTCTAGCTCTTTATAGCTCCAAGCATATTCTGATACCACCTGGGCTAGTAATCACTCTGATCGCCGGTCTCTCTCTGCCTATTGTGTTTTTCTTAGTGGTTCTCATTACTTGGAAGACTAAGAAGTAGACAACAGTTTTTCGTTCGAGTGCTGAGGCTGAGTTGCGAGCTATGACTTTGTTAACTGTGGAGGTTACTTGGCTACAGTGGTTACTTGAGGATTTTAGTGTTTCTGTTTCAGCGCTAACTTCTCTTTTGTCTGACAGTACAGGTGCTATTATCACTGCTAGAGATTTTGTGAAGCATGAGCTTACCAAACATATTGGTGTTGATGCTTCCTACATGCGGACACATGTGTAGGACCATGTTGTTGCTTTTCAGTATGTGCCTTCAGAGTTTCAGTTGACAAACTTCTTCACAAATGCACAGATGAGAGCTCAACATAGCTTCCAATTGTATAAGAGGTTATCTACATATATGCCACATCTATATTTATATATTATTACCTCTTATTTTTCAATTGTATAAGAGGTTATCCAATTGTATATATATATATATATATATATATATATATATATATATATATATATATATATATATATATATATATATATATTGATAAAGGAGTATGTCATGTCAAGTTCTTTTAACATATCGAGGTGGAGTAACTACACCGGAGTAGAAAGTATTTATCCTATATATATATATATATATATATATATATATATATATATATAACTTATTGATCTCATAATGTTGATCTCATAATGAATACAAACGCTATTCATAAGACTCACCTCTACCCA
Source organism: Hsuehochloa calcarea (assembly GCA_036346395.1). NCBI lineage: Eukaryota > Viridiplantae > Streptophyta > Magnoliopsida > Poales > Poaceae > Hsuehochloa > Hsuehochloa calcarea. The sequence goes on along the minus strand of CM070598.1, from coordinate 20,906,719 downwards.
TTAGCCATCGTTCCAGTTGATGGAAAAGGATGCTGGACCATTGTGAAGTAAGTTTGAGGGTGTTAGATGTATATATATTATTACCTACGTATTTTTCCGATTGTATAAGTAGTTATCTACATATATATATCACACACACACATATATATATATATATATATATATATATATATATATATATATATATATATATTGACCTATTGATCTCACGGTGAATACAAACACCCTATTCATAACACTCACCTCTGCTCACTAGCCATATTCCAGCGGATGGAAAAGGATGCCGGACCATTGTGAAGTAGTAATCCCTCTATTCAGACTGTCTGATCAAGTTCTAACGGCTCAGATCAGATCGATCGGTCACATACGAAAGATGGTACAGTACCAGCCCCCCATTATGATCTAAAGCAATTTTTAATATAAATTGACAGCTCTGAAAGAACTGCACAACTATTACAACCAAGATGGTGGTTACTGCTGCCGTTCTCAGCTGGTCAATTGTTCTTTGAAAGACTCATAAAAGGCACCTTCTATTGTTTGCTCCCCTAATGTAATAGTACATAACATTTGTTACTACTTACTAACCTTACCTGTGCTACTTGTAATCACTCACAGAAGAATAGTACATGCCCTGAAGTCATCATCATGAGATGATTGCAGTTACCTGCTTCCTCTGCACTGAGCCCTTTAATCCACAGCTAAATATTATTAATCTAGGTTGCTTTTCCTGTAATTCATAGCAAGTCATTTATTTTACACACATCTTGTAGTTTTTACTATAGGGACCGACAACGCCACCCAAGCCCCCCCTGATGTGACGTATCATCTTGGAAACTTTTTTTTGTCGGCCCCATCTTTCTTTGTTACCGCGACATGACAACTACTACAAACTACAATCATATCTTCTTACTTGGAAGAAGCAGCTCTACCTGTATTATAATGTCATACTAAGTCTACCTGTATTATAATGTCATACTTGCTACAGTACTACTACTAGTTGTCGAGGTTGAGTACATGGTAATGTCCCTAATTTTCTTCCATCAATCTGAGCCAGCCCGTCAGGTGACGCATGCATCACCAATTCATCTAAACGCCTGAGTTTTTGAGGAATTAATGGTGCGTACTCCACATGTACTTCAACAAAAAACCGTACAATAATTTCATGACAAATGCACAGAGAAGTGCTGGTCGTGTGGAGACAGAAGACGTTATTATATATGCCGTGTCATTGAAAGTTGAGGCATCGCTGTGTGCTTGATTGGTTGAAGCATAGCCATATATTTGTCGGCAAAATTGTTGAAGAGGAAGGAGTACTTGTTGTGTTGAGGTTGAGCACATGATAATGTCCCTAATTTTCTTCTATCAATCTGAATTAACCAGCCATGCATCAACCAGTTCTTCCAAAAAATTACACCTTCTGACGAGGAACACGCCTACCCCACCTATACTTCAACGAAGCTTACAATTTCATTACAAATACGCAGAGAAGTGCTGGACCGTGTGGACTTAGAAATGGGCAAATACAGGAGAAAATAATGGACAAATTAAGGATGAACTTAACTAAGAACTTGTTACAATGCTAAATTAATGCGTTCGTCTGAAACCTTTCAACATCTATCTTCATCCACGTCTTGCCTTTATTTTATTTACAAAGAGAAGATTGCATTGCTTGTTGTTGGGGGCAGGAGAGCATGACCATTCTTCACTCTTCAGAAGACAAAAGTGGGGATCTCCGATTCTCCCCTCCTTTTGGTCTTAAAAGGGGGCAAAAAGAGAGAAAAGGGTGGGTACACTGTCAGATAAAAGCCTTGCTGTTGCATGTGTACCGTCAATGCAACGACGCGCACAGGTGTTCTTGAATCTTGATCAATCAACTGATCGAGAGGCCGATTGTCGAATGTGTTAGGGTGGATTTCATATTTGCTATTAGAATATATTTTTTTTGGAATTTGCACGTTTGCCACTCTAAAGACGATAATTCCTCTAGTGCTACTGCAAAGGTTTGAATTGTTTCTCTTTTTTCTTTCCATTCTGCCATTGTGACTTCGCAGATAAATAAAATAAAATAAAATCGACGTGGCTTCAAGTCTTCAAGGTGCAGAGTTGAGGATATTTTACACCACTCTGGCATACATGTGACTACATATGTGAGCATGAGCTATGGTGCGTTCAGCAGTCGCTCAATGTGGTAATGGGCTCCCTCCCTACAATTTGCGACATGCTCTCTCTCTCTCTCTCTGAAATGAGGAAAGAACAGCGAAGGAAGGGGAAGGGGGGAGAAGGGTATTCATCATAAAGTTATGGAAGGTAGTTGCACTGGCATGAAAGACCTGTTTTCTACATTTGGAGTGGCAAAGCAGAAGTTTTGTGTTTTGGAGTGGCAAATGGACGACTGGCAACATAATTTGGAGTCGCAAATATGTAAATTTCCATGTATTAATGTATGCTGAGGTCATGTTTGATTACAAGGAAGTGATCGAAGCTCTCAAAAGAGCACTAAGCTTAGGCCTCCTTTGGAATGCGATCTTTCTACATAAATTTTGTAGAAAAGAAAACATATATTCTCAATAGGTGTGGTGTTTCTTATGGAATCATGTAAAAATGTGTTCTAAATGGGAATTCATGTGGACATTGTTGTATATTGATCCGTTTCGAGGGGCAAATATGTGTGCACACTTTATCTAAACAAAAGTTCATTAGGGGTAGCCGCCATAAGGTCCATTAACATAGCTTAGTTCCATATTATTTATTCTACCATGAAAGAGGACCTCCTCCCACTATATAAAGGGGCGTAGGAACTCTCATTGTACACACCAACGCTTATGGGCATAATCAATAAAGTTGAGAGAAGGTTGGGACTACATATTTTATTCTTGTCTACTATTTTATATTTGTGAGTTGAGAGCTTCGATCATCATCAACGCGACCTCGAATATACAACACATTGTCAGTACGATAACACTCTAAGCTAAGGCTTCCTCGTGAGTTGCTTTGATCTAGCCTTTTCAATTCAATGTTTGTGGTGATGTTTTTGTTTGTAGATTGGTTTTGTTTCTACCCTACGTCGCCGCTCCCTATCCCATTGCCAGCCAGCTGGGCGCATGCCCCCGCGTGGGTGTTGATCGCGCCGTTCCCCCAGCCGTACACCTCGCGTATGCATCGGCACACCGACGCCACCGATGATCTAATCGAAATGGGCATGCCTTTGCGTGCACTGTCGATTGCCCTAAGGCCGTCCGCCTCCGCGCACATGATGTCGACCACCGACGGGCCGAACATACCCATGCCTCCGTCAGAGACGACGGCAACCATGCCTCCACGTGCGCGTTGCCGTCACCCCTGAACCTTCCTCCTCCATCAAAACGTTGAGACCCAACGCACTGCAGCTCTCCTCCCAAGGGGTCGTAGCAGCAACATCAGCACCACCATGAGCAACCATTGCTCTGATACCAACTGATGTGGATCAAGCCTCGAGATAAGATTAAATCGGTAGGTTGCCCGATCTTTATACGGTGGTAATTCTTGACCAGATATGTGGAATATGAATTACAGGATGCAACTCGCACCTGGATAAATAAATCTTACACCCGCACACACCACAATATACGAATAAGAGAAGAGATCAAACAAGATCAGCACTTAGATTTAATCAATGAAATTAAACCTGAATAGCAATCAGAGATATCCTAGATAAGAAACTCTCAAGAACTCACACAATAGTAGAGGTAGACCTCGTGGCCGCACGCCAAATAACTCAATTCATAATTTCAACTCCCCTTTTACATCGTGCATTCTCTTGGTCTTTTATGGGCGCACTTACTTGGCTGTCAAGCTGTCTCTTACTGGACTCACCTAAAGCAATGACATGTGACAAACTCATCAATTATTTTAGCCCTTTTACATTTCGGGCACACTAAGGCTTGGAAATAAACTAATGCAAACTAATCAAACCTGCATGTTACAAATCGACTCACATGTAAATTAACTATAATACGCCATATTGACCTGCTGTACACGGTTTACAGGTGGTCCCTAGCTTTGGGCCTGCAAGGACAACAGAGATCGTAGGGAAAATCCTAGCAGTGTCGGTCCTATTATGCATGCACATACAACTGAAAACATACTTGCAGCGTCGCTCCCTGATTTCTTGCATTTTAGTTGTTCCCGTTCCTTTCTTATCTCCTTGAAAAACTATCAAAAGTAATAAAATATGATATATTCTTCCTTGGAAACGTCTTGTATGCAAGTAATAGAACCGGAAAACAAGTTTTGGCTCCGGTGCACGCACGCATGTACATGTGTTGTTCGATGGGAACACATGCATGCGCTACTCCCTTCCTGGCTTGCACCTATCATGGTTCTGATCGTGCCCACGTACATGTTACCTCGCGCGTCAAGGACTCCACACGTTGCATGCTACTTGGTTCCACACACGCATACGGTAGCCTGCGCGCCACCGGACTCCTTCACACAGTACCTGCACACATAGCCTCCTCCACGCTGCTAGTCACCTCTCCATACGCGGTACAAATTAAGGTTTCTGGTACCGTATCAAAGTATCAAAAGGGACTGTTGTATATTGGCCTATTTCGAGGGCCATTAGGGGAAGCTGATCCATAAGGCCTATTAACATAGTTTAGTCTTATATTGTTTATTCTACTATGAAGGGGATCTCCTCCCACTATGCACAAGGGGTAGAGACTCTCATTGTACACATCAACGTCTACGGATGGAATCAATAAAGTTGAGAGAAGATTGGGATTATATCTTGTGTTCTTGTCTACTATTTTAAGTTTGTGAGTTGAGAGCTTCGATCATCGACAACACATATCCACAAATATACAATAAAAAACATGTGTTCGAAGTGGGGTTTGGTTTAGCTTCTCCTGGGGTTAGACTTGCAAAGGGGAACATATAGCCAAATGGGAAGAGGTTTTAATTGCTGGACTGTCAATTTTTTCCTACAAAATAGTTTGCATAAGTTAGTCCCAAAGGTGATGAGTTTTTTTTTTTGCTCATTTAACACGTTTTTGAAGCGAAATAGTGTAGCTCCCCCAACAATGAAATCTCTGTCGCGCACTTAGATGGCGACAGGTGACGTGCCAGGCGACCTACCACGCTATGGGTTAGCAACAGACGGCCTACCGTGATCTGGGTGCGCGACAGACCGCTTGCCACGATCTGGGTGCACAGCAGGTTGCCTACTGCTGAATGGCATGCTGCCACATGTACTATTGTGTAGTAGACCCCCTACTACGACATTTTTTTTGCACGGTATGGGTGTCATTTTTGCCATTTTATTCATAGAGGGGTTAGTTTTGTTATTTCGCTTCAAAAACATGTTATTTAATGGCTTGATTATTATTTTTGAAAAAAAAATCGGCTATTATTATTTTGAGGTCGCCCGAACATCTCACGAACGCACCTGAGAGTGTGACACGTGTACAGGGCGAACACAGCAAGCTCCCACGCGTGCGCATGAGAGGACGACACGTGGGCGACGCCCGGCAACCCAACAACTGCCTTATCCGCTTGTCCTGCTCGCTTTCTCGCGTTCACACATCTTGGTCACGCTTTGTCTCAGTATCCCTTCCCGACGTTCCCGTAATCCTGAGCAGCTCGCGCGCCGACGCCGCAAGGAGCGTGGAGCTCGTCATGCTCGCTCACCGCCGTCGCCTTGTTGATCCACCGCACCGCCGTCTGCGACCTCGAGCCTACGCCACTGCAGAGGGAGCCGTGCATCTGGGAAGTGAGCCACTCGTTGGAGCCGGGGCGCCGCCGGGCGCTCTGTGCAGGCGCGCCACCGCCCCCTCAATTTGAAGTTTCCGAGTTGATTTGTTTCCCCGAGTTGAAACTTCCCGATTGGAAAGTTTCCGCTTTGAAGTTTTTCGAGTAGGAATTTGATTTTTTTTTGGTGGTCAGAGGATGGTGAAAGATGATGGGAAGGATACACGTGTCGCGTGAGGACAGCATGAAGTAGATTGTCAAAGAATCTTCATGAATACGTTAGCTAAACGAGAGGAAATTTATTTATAACCACCTGCTCAGTGTCTAAATTCATCGTAGGCGTCGTGGTCGTCCTAACAAGTCGGTTTAGCAAAAACCCATTACAGGAAAAATAAACCAGCAAAGAACATGCCAAAGAGAAGAAAACGGAGCAACTTTATTTACTTTTGCAAATCAACGGCCCCCACTCACTCAATGCCGATCGCCTACGTATTGTCGTTTTTACCCTTTTCTTTTCTTTAGGGAACACTGTCACCGAACACGGTGGCATGCCTGAACCAAATCGGCAGCCAATCTTGTAGTCTCTCTTGGACCCCAACCATTCAATAGTCAAAGCTGGCCATGTGCTCTTCTCTTGGGCCTAAACCGAACTCGATCTTGGCATTACACGAGACATAAGGTCATCAACCCTGCCCTCGAGCTTAATTTGGACCATTTCACCTCCTCGGAGGAAATTGGTGGAAACAGATCTTCTACACTAGAGCTCACATATAAGATCCATAACATTTCTATACTTCTATATAGTTTGCTGCACTGATATCGTGGTACTCTTCGTCCACTCACAAACTCTATTACAGCCAAACATTCCTATGTTTCTACATAGTTCGCTATGGTGCTATCGCCGAGTATTTTTCGCCCACTCAAAACTCAGCCGGGTCGGGGCCATCGAGTCAAGGATCTAATCTAATGGCTCGGAAATGATTAGACACGGTTGTTCTTTTCTAGCAAAGCAAAACGGCTTCTTTCTTCTTGCCGGGCCGAGGTGGCGAACCAGCGCCGCGCGGCCATACATCCTCCTCCTCGGGTCGGCCTCCGCCTCGTGTATCATACGGCTGGGTGATTGGTCGAAAACGACCCCAAGATACGTCGCGTCCGCAAAGCAAGTAGGAGCCAAATTAACTCCATTTCCCACTTTTCCACGCGTGCGGCGTAAACCGAGGCGAGCGCGGCGGTGGGTGGTCCACCGGGTCACCGACCGGCCCGACGTCCCCGTCGCCCCGTACCACACGTCATCGCGGCTCTTTTGTTGCTTCCTTTCCTATTATCTATTGTAGTCAATCTTGTGTTGATCTCGTAGGATCACACCTTTATTTATAGTCTTAAACCCTAGTCCGATTCACACATAATGTCTTATCCGACTCTCATACGATCGAGATATCTAACTCCACCTCAAACTCTCCAACACTTCCCTCAAGATGGGCCAAAATATCAATCACGCCCATCTTGTTACATATCAGATAACACTCACTGTGACCTAACCTTTAAGAAACAAATACCAACTGTTCACCAGACTTGATATACTCCAACTTCAATATCCTATCATCAAGCTTCTCCTTAATGAAGAATCTGTCAATCTCAACGTGCTTGGTACGATCATGCTGAACTGGGTTGTTAGCAATATTGATTGCAGATTTATTGTCACAATGCAATACTAAGGGATTATTCTTCCATATTTGAAGCTCGGACAATAAACCTTTCATCCATATCATCTCACTCACACTCAACGCCATTGCTCAGATCGCCTCTGCAGAGACCGAGCCACAACCTCCTGCTTCTTGCTTCTCCATGACACAAGGTTACCTCCCACAAAGATGCAATATCCAGAGGTAGACCTCCTGTCATCCATACTGCTTGCCCAATCAGCATCACAATACCCTTCCATATTCAGATGTTGGTTTTTCCTGAACCAAAGGCCCTTTCCGGGGCTATTCTTTAAATATCGTAAGATTCGATAAACAACATCCATGTGTCCTGCTCTAGGATCATGCATATATCGACTAACCACACTCATCGATATGAAATATCGTGTCTTGTATGACACAAATAGATAAGACGCCCAACAAGCCTTTGATAAGCTTCCTTGTTGATCGGATCTCCGACTCAAAGACATAGCTTGTGATTCCTATCAATAGGTGAAGCAATAGGACAAAGACCCAAGCATACCTGCTTCTTCCAATAGATCAAGAACATACTTTCTCGGGAGAGAACTATACCATTCAAGAACGGCAATTTCAATCCCAAGAAAGTATCAAGAGGTCCAAGATCTTTCACCTCAAATGTCTCTCCCAATTTTTCCTTTAAGGACTTGATTTCCTTGGCATCATCTCCAAGAATCACAATATCATCAACATAGACTGCTAATATAGTGATATGTGATCCTTTATGCCTATAAAACACTGTGATGATCTCCATTGCACCGAGAATAGCCCATACTACAGATCGCACGCCCAATCTATCAAACCATGCCTTGGAGATTGCTTCTGCATCAGATAAAGACTTCTTGAGTTTACATACCTTCCTCTCAGTCTGCCTGTTTTCAAAGCCTGGAGGAATCTCCATGTATACCTCTTCTTGTAGATCACCATGTAGAAAAGCATTCTTTACATCCAACTGATGTAGAGGCCATCCGAAATTAGTTGCACAGGAGATCAATGTTCTTACTGCAGACTATTTTTGCCACCTGCAAAGGTCTCATCATAATCTATCCCATATGTTTGACTATAACCTTTGCAACCAATCGTGCCTTGTATCTCTCTATCTTGCCTTCGTGAGTTTGCTTAATTGTAAACACCCATTTGCATCCCATCGCCTTTTTCCTACTGGAAGTGGAACAAGATCCCATGTCTTGTTCTTTTGAAGTGCACTAAGTTCCTCCTTCATGGCATTCTTCCACTTAGGATCTTGCTTAGCAGTTCGCCAATCCTTCTGAACATCCATAGTCCGAAGAGATGCAATGAATGCTTTGTATGCAGGTGAAATATGAGAATACGAGATGAAATTTGCAATATCATGCTCAAAGCCATACCTGATCGAGGCTTTCCTCGCATTAGCCCTAGTTTTCCTACGCCAGTGCAAGTGGTAACTCCGATGGGAATGATTAGAATCAATATTACCATTCGCCCCAGGCGAGGCAAGAAATTTGATGGAGAGAGACCACGAGGGATTTAGGACCGGATCAACCGTAAGGTTGGTGCTCGTAAGGTATTTCCGGCCGCGGGCAATGCCGCTTGTTCAAAAATCTCCACCGTTGTTGGCTCAAAGTCGATCGCTTGTCTTTTGATTTCTCCCCTGCTTTCCGGAGCGCCTTCACGATAAACTTTTAAGTCTTTTTGGTTATCACATCTCTCGTGATATTCTCGTTAGATTTGGGCACCTAATTGTCCCCACAATAACTTCTTCTCGTTGACTAACACTCTCCTTGTTCTCCCCTTGATTTTCATCCTCAATGATAGGAGATAATTCCAAAACTCGATCAAGATTACCTCCACTCGTAGTAAGGCTCTAACTCCTAATGTTACATCCATACTTACAAATAACTTCCGCTCAACTGGTTCCAACATCTATAGCCCTTCCGACTTGATGAATAGCCTATGAAGATACATTTTAACGCTTGTGGATCCAGCTTTACCAACCGTTGGTCGGTGATCTCGCATAAAGCACACACAACCAAACACCTTGGGAGGTACTTTGAACTCCCACGACCCAAAAAGTTCTCATGGAGACTTCATCCCAAGTATTCGAGATGGCATGCGATTGATGAGATATACCGCCACACATTCGCCTCGCCCATAATCCCTTTGGCACATTCATCCAAACATGAGTGAACGTATACCTCTAATAAATGTCGATTCTTTCTTTCACCACTCCATTCGAGATGGAGTTCTGGACAAGTAGTCCGATGAAGTATCCTCTTCCGAGAGATATGTTGCAAACTCATTATTAACATACTCGGCCCATTATCCGAGCGAAGAATCCAACTTTTGCATCAAACGGTAGCGACCATTCTATGGAAGTCCCGAAACATCGAAGGGCCTCGCTCTTGTGTTTCATCATATAAATCCAAGTCATACGAGTATAGCAATCAATGAATGTGACAAACCACTTAAAACCACTCACGTAAGTAATCGAGCACTAACCCCAAACATCCGAGTGTATTAATATAAAAGGTTCATAACTTCAAGACCAATACTACTATATGTAGACCGTATGTTTTCCAAACTCGCAAGCATCACATACAAGTCTACTCTTGTCTACCCTTTGAATAAATCAGATATAACCGACTTAAATTCTCAAATGATAGATGTCCCAAGCGCCGATGATGTAATAACACTTCTTCCTCGACTCTCCTATAGCCACACCAATGCCGCATCAACTCGATCAATGTACCACAACCCATTACGCCTTATTCCAGCCCCAATCCTCTTCCCGCTCTCTTCTCCGTAATAAGCACCTAATCCTCATTAAATGTGATAGTGCATTTGAATTGGTCAATGATAGAACCGATCGATGTAAGGTTGATCGGAAAGGAGGGAACATGCAAAACGGTAGATGAGCAATGGATGGTGTACATTCTACGATCCAACACCTCAATAAGTCAAGCGCCCATCCGCTTGGACGGTTTCGAATGAGTATATGGGGTGTAGGATGTGAAAGCACTACGTGAACTCGTGACATGTTTGGATGCCCTCAATCTATGATCCAATCAATATGAGAGTGCTTATATGTGGATGCAAGTGCATGTGTCAGTACCTTCACCACGCGGGCGTAGTTTGCAAAGTTGCCAAAGGAGGTGGAATCATGAGAAGTCTTCAATGCCTTCCTTGTCGCCACTTCTCCCATCGCATAGCTTGTTCGCTGCCGAGTGATGACGATTCTCCTCCTCTGGGCCATGTTAGCTCGGGGCCAACTCGGCCCTTCCTCGGCCTCCACGACCACCACGATCTCCACCTCGGCCTCCACGACCTCCACGACCTCCACCTCGACCTCCATAGTGTGGAGAGGGACAAGCACGGATCAGATGTCCTTTTATCCCACAATTGTAGCACTCTCTATCATCAGGTATGGCATATGCGGACCTGACCGGGTTGTTGTCCCCCATTACTCGTAGTCGAACTTCCTCCCCGCACCATAGTCAAATAGCCTCCTCCATTGTAGGCAATTTTGCCAAGTGAAATATTGCAGCCTCCTACTCTCAAACTTTGATTTAGTCCTTTAGAAAGTGTGTAACCTGTCACATGCAGCCCACACCCTACCAAATTTCAATATCACCAAAGACATGTCAACTGCAGTGGATCATAATGATCTAAATCTGCCCAAAGTTGCTGTAATTCACTAGCATATTCCTGAACGGTCTTTTCCTCCTGTTTTAGGGCCTCCACCTTGCCTTGGACTTCCACCATCATCATTACATTTCCTGCCCCAGAGTACATGTTGCTTAGTGTCTTCCATATTGTCAGTGCACTCAGATCATCTCTACCATCCGAGCTATGGATGGAGACATCGGGTTAGCAACCAAGCTACCACTACGTAATTGGTGGTGTTCCACATCCTCCAATCAATGCTCGTCTTATCTGCAGGCTCAACACAAGTCTCTTGCGATAGTGTTCCACCCTTTGTCCTCGAATTAGCCGAGCCCTTCTAGACCAACTCTGTAATTTTTACTTCCTTCTAATTTTACATCATTTGGCATCACCCACTTTTAAGCCTGATGACCTCGCACTAGCTCTCTGACCTATCATACCTGTCATGAAGAGATCCCAGAACATACTTCTTATGTCACCTTGAGTTACTAGCGAGAAGTAGTATCAATAATCGCTTTTCTTGCACCTCAATTTCTTCTGGGGTCATCTTCTCAATGAACAGAGATGCCAAATATCAAGATATGCCACAGATCTCCCACGATCACTCAGTAAGTCTTCACGCATTAATATTCGCTTGATCTCGATATCTTCTTTTACCAAATTATACATAATCGCACGCACTTTTTTTTTTTTTTTTTCCTTTTCACCGAATTTTATTTGGCCGTCTTTCTTTCCTTTATTCCTTGAATCCCGAGAGCGTTCTTTTCCTTTATTCCTTGAATCCCGAGAGTCGCCTCTTCTCGGCCTCTTCTTCCCCGAGCTGCTCGCCTCTTCTCGGTCTCTTCTTCCCCGAGCCCCGAGCGGCTCGCTTCTTCTCTGCCTCTTCTTCCCCGAGCGGCCGGTCCCGAGCGACTTTGCCTCTGGCAATGTCGCTTCTCTCTGCCTCTTCTTCCCCGAGCGACTTCTATCACTTGTCTCTAGCAGTCAGCGGCCGGCCACTGTCTCTCGGCGTCGCCGCCACCGCCTCTCTGGCCTCTTCTCCCGAGCGGCTTGGCCTCAGCTCGCGTCGCCTCTAAGACCGCGTGGCTTCTTCTCCGCGTTCTCGAAGGCGCCCACGTGCTTGTCCGCCGGGCGGCGGGTTCGCCTCGCCAGCAGCGCGCGCGACCGAAGCGTGGCGGCGGCGGCGGCGGATCTGACGGTGACGGAGGACGCGGGGCGGCTTCACGTAACAACCACGAACGGCATGCATGACTTGATCCGAGGTGAGTATCCGGCTCGATACCATGTAGTCAATCTTGTGTTGATCTCGAGGATCACACCTTTATTTATAGCCTTAAACCCTAGTCCGATTCACACACAATGTCTTATCCGACTCTCATATGATTGAGATATCTAACTCCACCTCAAACTCTCCAACATCTATTTATTTATTCCTTCCTCCCCCCTCGTCTTAATCACCGTTCAGTTGGACTAAATTTGTTCCTTCCCAGGACCAAGAACCCAACTCGCAGGACCGGCCGTCGTCCCCCCTCCTCCGTCCGCCCGTCTGGTTGCTGGCTTGCTGCCGCTGTCGCTGCCGCTTTTCGTCCGAGGATCATACATCTGCGTGGTGCGCTCCCCTTCCCCCTCCTCTTCTCCTCCACTTGCTGTACGTGCTCACCCTGTATGGCCGACCGTGTGCGCCTTAGTTTCTGAGAGTTATCTCTTCCGTTGTACTATGCTTGGAACCTGTCGAGGTACAGGGTTTGGGCGCTTTAATCGACATATTATTTTTATTATTCACTGGAGCAAGAGGCGGCGATGCCCACTGTTCTTGAGACCATTAATGTTGTCGCATGTGTCTTGATATGGTCCACGAGTTCTCTTCCTTCTTTGTCTCCCGGGAATGTGCTAACCAATCCAATCTCTTAGGATCACCGGTGCTTCTGAAGACTCATTCAGTGGTATCATACAATCGAAATGAATTTATTTAAATAATAATAATTTTTGCTTTCTGTCCTTTTCTTTGTTTCAGAAACAATCTTTGCTTTCAAGTAGTGTCATATTCTGCTCTCTCTCTTTTTTTTTTGTTAAACTTTTCTTTGATTTTCATCCCCGAATCTACCATACACCTTATGCCAATCCGGCAATCCCGAAATCATGGCTTTTAGTTAGTTTCCCCTGTTCGCTAAGATTTTTCATAGAAGAAATTGGTGATAAGCCAATCAAAAGATTGACGCTGAATTCTTCTTATTTGGCCATGGACATCCGTAAGCTAATCAAGTGGTTGACACCGGGATTCATGTCAGATAGAGATAGCCACGGATATTCATTTCCATGCAAATTTAGCTCTGGGTGTTAGGTACCGTGGTTTAACAATAACTGATTTTCCCTGAGGTGTTCTTGTTTTAGGTCCTGAACGGTTGGGTAATGAGCTATGTAAAGTAACAGATCCAAGAGAAAGTTTCAATCTCATAGTTCTGTGCAGTGAATTTTGTAAATAGACTGGAGATGCTCACTTTTTTTTTGGGAAAAGAAACAATTATTCTCTGTTGAAACTTTACATTGCCTTACCATTCATCAGAGGTTGAAGAAAAAAAAGCTTTTTGTGTATACTAACTGCTACATTTATTTTGGTGTTATTTTAGTGTAAAGGTCTACTGGGTGTCGATGAGCTGTGAAAAGAATGAGTTCATCTTCTTCAGATGTTTGCTTGCTTCCTGTCTCCCATTCAAGGAAGACCCTGCTCTTACTATTGTAGCATCCTTAACTGCATTGGCATTACATTGTGTAGATTCATGTACTGTATGCTTCATCCTGCAGAAACGTACAGAAGGGGGCTATTCTAACTTTCAGATCTTAATATATGCAGTAAGTAATATCGGTTATGGTTTTGGTATCTCAGTATGAATTTATTGTGTGGTGCATACTATTTGCAGCTGGAAGTTGAGACGATCAAATACTTTCTTGACCAGAAGTTTGTGCTAACAGACTTCTTACAGACTTGCCTTTAACATTGCTGAATCAACAGACGCTGCTAACATGGAAACATACACTACGGATGAGGCGCTTGCAACCATGGGGTTTGGGAAATTCCAAGCATTTGTTCTTGTTTATGCTGGCATGGGTTGGGTTGTAGAAGCCATGGAGGTGATGCTGTTGTCATTTGTTGGACCATTGGTGCGGGAGGAGTGGAAAATCTCTTTCGAAGATGAGAGTCTACTATCAAGTGTAGTGTTTGCTGGCATGCTAATAGGAGCATGTGCTTGGGGCTTTGTTTCTGACAAATATGGGCGAAGGTAAAGGATTAACTCTTACGAGTGCTTCCATGTTTCAGCTTTTGCGTACAAGTATTTCTGCCATGCGAAAGTAATGACCTTCACCATGCCAATTCTGTTGTTAAGAATTTGATTTACATATTCCTGATGTGCAGTTATCCAACTTTGGCACGTTTGGCCTCTTTTAGAATGTGTTACATAACTTGAGTACGACCTATAGCACACAGTTTTATTATACTTGCAGCAGCATACCAAATTACCCTGAACAAACTTTGTATTTTCCTTGTTTCAGGACTGGTTTACTGTTTTCAACTCTGTTTACTTGCGTAATGGGTTTCCTAAGTGCTCTCTCTCCTAACTATTTATGCTTGCTGGCTCTTCGGTTTCTCGTTGGCATTGGAGTGGGTGGTGGGCATGTCTTTTTATCTTGGTTTTTGGAGTTTGTTCCTGCACGAAATCGTGGCACTTGGATGGTTATTTTTTCCTTTTTTTGGACTATCGGCACGGTCTTGGAGGCTTCACTTGCATGGGTATGACACCTTTTATTTCCCTTAATGTGGCTTGTAGCTTTCCCCTTTTCATGCTAAATTTGTTTCCATATTGCATATGCATGTTGTATGTAGAAATAGAAAAATGGATAAATAAACACCACAAATACTACATATGTAGTGATATAAGAATATGATCCAAGCAGGTTTCTGAAACCAGAACTATTTGGGATGCTGTGTCAATTGGGAAAATGATGTTGGTTTCTTCAGGTTTTTGTGTTGCAACTGTATGTAGTACCATGTTTATCATTTTCATACTTTGTGTAGCATCTTATAACCATTTTGTAAGAATATTTGCGATATCATAATTCTGCACCAGCTGATATCATGTGTTGATACTTCATACTTTTACCTTCTCATTTCAACTTGGATTTTCTGCTAGAAGTTTGAAATAACTGCAGTTCACTAAAACTTCAGGCATACATTTGCAATTTTATACTTCTGATTTATATTTTACACTTCGATATATTTCTATGAAGCATTTTTAAAAGGCGATTTCAATGAAATATTATTCCATTGTTCCTATTGCAGGTTGTCATATCCGTATTGAGTTGGAGGTGGTTGCTAGTACTGACCTCCCTTCCATGCTTTCTCTTGCTTCCTTTCTTCGGAATTACACCTGAGTCGCCACGCTATCTTTGTGTACAAAATAGAATGTCTGATGCGACGCTTGTCCTGGAGAGAATTTCTATGACGAACCAAGCAGCTCTTCCTCCTGGAGTTCTCACATGCTACCAAGAAAGCAAAGTTGACCACAGCTCTCTTACTTCTGAGGTAGAACATCTTCTTCCAGTCAGAGAGAAGGAATGCACAGTTGACAGTGCCATGAGCTCCAAATCTGGTGTCGTTACTGCATTGCGCAGGCTATTGTCACGAACATTGCTCAGATCAACTCTTCTTCTTTGGTTTGTTTTCTACGCAAATTCCTTTGCTTATTATGGGCTAGTCTTGCTGACCACACAGCTGAGCGATGCAAATAGAAGCTGCGCATCTGGGCTGACATATGCAGTGCGTCAAAAAGATGACAGCATTTACAAAGATACATTTGTTACTAGTTTAGCAGGTAGCATACAGTATATCTGTTTCTTTACCCAATATGACTGGCTATGGTATATACCACTAACTCATCTCTCTACTGTTCTACCAGAGATTCCTGGTCTATTTTTGTCTGCTGTTCTTGTTGAACGGTTTGGCCGAAAAGCTACAATGTGGTGCATGCTGTTCACGTGCTGTGCTTTCCTTGGACCACTTGTAGTTCATCAGAATGAGCTGTTGACAACTGCCCTTCTATTCGGTGCTCGCGCCTTTGCCATGGGTAGCTTCACAGTTCTATGTTTATATGCCCCAGAGGTTCGTATCAACTTTTTATGGCATATAGTGAATGTGCGTTTTTGGTGACTTGGTTGTCATACTATGCTGAGTTAATCTGTTGAAAAATACCATCTAGTAGGCATTTTAGTTGTAAATTTGAATCTTATATCCATCCATATAGCCATTGTATTCAACTGGTAGCTTTGATTCTTGAATATTCAATGTTCAAGGTTTTCCTTTCATCACATTGGCATGGGTTGAAACTGAATATGTTCTAGGAGTAGATAGATCAGATCTTCATTACATTACATAATGAAGATAGGTGATTATCCTGGTGTCGAAAGAACCTCATACAAATGAAACACACTTATTGTGTCCTTTTTGTCATGAAATTGATGATAGTATGATGTTTTCTTGCTGCACTATCGTACCATGTATTACTGCCATTCTCTTTATATTGAGTTACAGGTAATGAGTTGAATTTCTAGTTGTGCACTGGCACAAATGCCATGAAAGACTTGCACACTGACATAAGCATGAGGACAAGAATATTTTCCTAGCCAAAGCATCCACTTTTCAATTTCATTGATTTGCAAATTCTATGAGTATTCTTATCAGATTTACAAGGTGTTTAGCAGACAATTTTGAACCTCGAAATTTCCTGAGAACAAAAATCCAAGATCCTATTTGTATCTACCGTAATAATATGAGTCCATGTAGTGAGAAAGTATTCCAAATCCATTCACATCTTGTAAGCATTCTCCTCTCCATCACTCTGGTGTTTTTCCATCCAAATTAAATTTGTTTGTGCGTGCAAGTATGTCATAGTTTAAATTCTAAAGTAAATCTGTTATAAGTAATGACCAGTCGGAAAAGGTTTCCACGAGTGTCTTCACGAACCACTCATGTGAACAAAACTACTATCCCGCTAGATAGATAACTCTTGACTACAATGAAGTCTGCCCAATTCTGATCCATTTAGCAGACCAAAAGCCATCTTAGTTATGTCATGTGGTCTTCCCATCTTAGGTTCTTAGCTATGTTAAGTGGTCAAGTTTCTAGCTGAGAACGCTTGAATGTTATTATGAAGAAATACAGCACTTTCTTGCAGCATTATGGCCATGCATTAGCTGAAGCAATCTTGTAGGGAAGTTTTGGAAGATCTCCCCTTGAAATAGAGTTTTCTACGAGCTAATTCCTTTTCTTGTCTTTCTAGGTATATCCAACTTCTGTACGCTCGACCGGTGTTGGAATCGCAACCGCCTTTGGTAGAATCGGTGGGGTTGTTTGCCCTATTGTCGCTGTTGCCATGCTGCGAAGCTGCCATCAAATGGAAGCCGTCCTCGTGTTTGAGCTGGTGTTATGTTTTGCTGGAGTTGCTTGCATTCTCTTCCCTGTAGAGACGAAGGGCCGCGAAATTGAGTAATGGCCATGGTGTAAAGATTAAAACACTATTGTCCAGATGGGCTTGTACTTCATCACCATTCATCAAATTTACCATGGTAGCGTATACACACCGTTATATATGTAGCACTTCAGTGGATATGAAGATAGCGAATTCCTCAAGAGACCTTTGTATAAAGCAGGATTGTAAAATGGATTATATGTATAATTTCTCTCAAAAGATCCTTTGTATCTGTTACTGACATTTCTTCCAGCAATTATTATTGGACCCTTTTTTTGGGGGTATACCTGGAAGGATCGCAAGGGAGAACGTTACCAGATTAGCTAAAAAGCCGTGAACCACAAACAGGATTCGTTCAATCCGAATCGGTTTAAAGTATTGAAAGAAAAAGTGGTGAAATATGAATCTGAATTTCGTACCACGGCTCATTCGAATCGCGTTTTTGGTAACTATGATCTGATTCAATGCTGGATTGGACGTGGATCATAAACTCGGTATCACTGGCAAAAAGAAAACACGTTGGCCTCGTTCAATTCGAGCTAAAGCATAAATACAATGGGGTAAAATTTATTAGAAATATCAGCGCAATGTATTCGTAGTAAATTGGGCTTCTGTGACTCATATATTGAGTTATAAAATGTAAACAAACTTCGAGATACATACGCACTATGCCTTCCGTAAGCACGTGGAAATATACAAAATGACCTGGGACAAAACTGTATGAACAGAGCAACTAAAGAATATAGTGAAAACTGAAATTGGGTAGCTGGCAACCGAAGCATGGTGCATGTGCTGGAATTATTAAGCATCCGGCTCTGGATCTAACTGGTGATGGCTCAGCAACGGTGACGTGCTCGGCGAAACTTCTACCATGTCATCGCCGTCGGCATCGCACCGCAGTGCTGCCACGCCTCTTCCACGGCCGTCATTGTCAGGCCCTGACAGTCAAATTTGTCGGGGCTCCACCGCCGACCGAGCAGCGACCACGGCGAGGCGGCCAAGCAGTGGACGGAGGGTGCTGTGACCTGAACTTCATGCAGCTCGTGCGAGGAGTTGTTTTTTATATATAAAAAATTAGCAGAGTGGTCTACGTATTTACGTGATTAAATTTATTTTAAAGATTATAGTGAGAAATGATATAACTTAGATGCTTTATAACATATTTAAGAATCTTATAGCTATTTAGATTCTTAAGAAATCATAAACATTAGAAAATGATAATAGAAGCTGGAAGAAAAATACAACTTGAGTAACGTAATTGATGTATGAGCTTTCATGGAAGAAAATCATGAGTATAAGAAGTTAATCACTCTCTGTTATGTATACCTCATGTAGCTACATGCCCTTAATTCTTTTCCAAAATGTTTGCATGCACATGTACCACTGTTAATCTCAAGCAATATATTGATTATGTATGCAACAAAATTATCTTATTAGTTTACATGGTATTAGAGTATTTTACCCACGTATACACTGATGCACCATAGACGACATACCTTGAACTTATCTTCCCTTACGTCAGTTGCCCCACCGAACCTTGTGTCTTCTATCTCTTCTCCCCGCCATAATTTTTCTACTTCAACCTCAAAGAGCAAGTCCAATTCTTGATCGATATCTCTCAGTTGTTACCTTTTCCAATGCAATACTCTACCACATAGTTATCATCTACTTCTCCAATTATCGCTAATGATGACCGCTAGACATCTACACGTATATACGCAAATATCGTCGATCCCACCGACACCCGCTGCGCTCTCTCCAAAGGGCCCCAAGCCTATTCCTTATTGTTGCACTATCTCTACTTCGAGATCTTTGCTTCTTTGTTTCTGTACGCCCATGCTTCTATTCGTAGGATGCATGCATGTATGTACACATGCACGATGTTATACATGCTCGATGTCTTCTTCTCCTATATCGGTCGCTCCTCTTCTTCGATGTTGTCCAACTCAATGATGGGCGATTTATATCCCATCTTCACCGATGCTCAGATGTCCGCTTTAGTCGTTGTCTAACGATAGGAGAATCTTCTCGCTATCGCCGCTGACACAATGTCACTCACTAACGATGGTATGCTCCTAACTACCCGATGATCACATATCATCGATAGCTCGTATTTAATCGAAAGCTTCATCTCCCCTCTGCTATGTCTTCCCTATTATCGAGTTTCTTTGGCCATTGACTTCTTCAACAACGCTGATGCTCACCATTCGGCGTCACAACACTTGGCTAAGGTGAGTAGCATGGAATTGTTCTCATCTTCATCGCCGCTCCCTCAGCTATTCGCTTCCTCGACAAATCGACACCATTGCATTCTTTCGTGTTCTCCTCCGACACCATTCACGATATCCTCATTATAACTTATATTTAATTTATTCAAAATTTTAGTTATTAAGAGATTTTACTTTGGAATTAGTATGGAAATCAAATTACAAATTTTCTTTTATTTGTTGTCCCTGATTTCAATTTTTTTTGTTGGATTTCGTAAACTAATCCAATTGTTATTTTTTATTTAATTTTTTATGCGAAGTTACAGTTATTTATAGATTTTACTTCAGAATTTGTATTGAAATCAAAATGTTTATTTTATTTTATTTTTACTCCAAAATCAATATGTGTTGTTGAAATCCGTATACTAATCCAATTGCTATTTTTGGTCTAATTTTTATTCTGAGTTATATTTATTTAGTATTTTACATAGGAATTTGTATGGAAATCAAATTGATATATATATATATATATATATATATATATATATATATATATATATATATATATATATATATATATATATAGGACGTCTGCTTGCACTCGGAGTATGTACTCACACTTGTAATATACCACTTAAACGAACATATTATACTTTTTTTTACCACTTTCAGAATATTTAAATACCAATCATAAGATACTCCAATGTGACTTGCTTTAAAAAAATTCAAGTGGAGCCCATTATTTTTGTTATATAACCTTTTCATATATAAAAGACGTATGTACATAAATGTTTCTATAAAAAGTGGGTTTTAATAAAAAAAAATTCATATAAATCACTTTGGGGTATCTTATAATCATTATTGAAGTATACTTAAATAGATAAAGAGAGATCATCATACGATTTAAGTGGTATATGAGAAGCGGGGTTACGTACTCCTACGAGTACCATATCATCTCTCTCTCTCTCTTATTTTTTGTTGGAATTCATATAATAATCTAATTACTATTTAAAAAAATTTATTCTGAATTATGTTTATGTAGTTATTTTACTTATGAGTTTGTATCAAAATTAAATTGCTATTTTATTTTATTTTATTTTCTGAATTTCAATTATTTTTGCATTGTGCTTGTGATAGACTCTTACTTCTATATTGTTCTTGATATGAACTCTTTCGTTTAATCTAGATCGTTATAATCTGGACTCACCACAATCCACGGTGTAGATGTTTCTCCTTTTCCACCGATTAACGTGAGAATTTATAGCCCTTGAGAGCGAACGTGGTTGCTTCTTTTTCTATCACTTTAATAATATAATAGATAGATAGTACTATTTTTTTTTAAAAAAATTACAAAACTACATAGTCGTCCAAAACAATTATAGAACTAGATCCATATCGCTATTTCAATTGACGACAGGTATCATGTCACCAAAGAGAACAGTGCGGGAGGTTCTTGTCGTCAGCTCAATTAGCGACATGACCCTGTCGTCATTTGAAATGGTGACAGACTCATATCATTAATTGAACTGGTGACAGGAGGGTTCTGTATTTTTTAAATTTATGTGTAGCGGAATTTTTTTAATTTTTGTAAGGTTGTTTTTAAAATGTGGTAACACGTTGTTGTAGTGTCCGTTAAAACGGAATGCAAAATCGGAGAAGACAATGTAATGGGCAAAAATAAATAGGTTTAGGGTTGGCATGCGTGATGTTGACCTGATATTTGGAGAAAAAAGATGTAATTTGTTGCATTAGATATGTCAACCATTATTTTTAGTGCCCACTTCCACAATACAACTCAAGGAAAAATAACAACTTTTAAAAGAAACTCATCTCCAACCTTTGTAATTAATTTACCTGAGAAAAATCCTTCATTATTCCCATACCACGAACGGTGGTATGACATGGCCATATCTATGGTCACGACAACGATCTCTACCCTCGTTATCGACTACCATCACACATAACAATCATATAATCAAATTATAAATATACAAGCCGCTTTCTGAGGAAGTACCTAAAAAACATATGCAACAAGTGTGAGTCCTCAACTCAGCAAAGTACAACCAAGACGATAAACAAAACATCATAAGCAGATATTGAACATAAAACTTGCTCATATACAACCATTTACAATATTTTCTTAAATGTTCATCTTCTACTTTTATGCGATGCAAATGCCAATAATGCACTTCTCTTTCTTCTTTGCAATTACCGGTAATACGGAGTATGCATCCGTCAATGCATACTCAAGTATGTACCTTCTAGCATAGGGACCTCAAGCCCACACTCCACGAGTATATGGACCTCGTCAGTGGCGGATCTAGGATTAGATTACGCCTTGGGCTAAATTCTAATAGGGTCAACATATTAAAACTAACGATAATTTCTACCCACAACAAGACATAACAAAAAATAAGCCACAAATACTTTATTAACATAAAACTTTATCAAAAATGCTTTGACATAAAATATAATAAGAAAAACATGACAAAACATAGATAATATAACATCTTAGAGATACAAGCTCGGGTCGAGGTGGCCGAGAAGAGTCAAGAGTCACAGCTGCCTAAGGCTGTGCGCATGGCGGCAAAGACCGGGGCCGGCTTGATCATGGTGAGGGAGGGCGGAGCCGAGAGGGGCGGCGTGGCGTGGCGTGGCGGCAGCAAGGCGGCCAGCGAGGTAGAGAGGCAGAGGTAGAGAGGAGCCGCCGATGGAGCCAAGACGCAGAGAAGCGGACCGGCGTGAGGGAGCCGAGAGGGATGGCGGCGACCGGTGAGCGAGGTAGAGAGGGCCGAGTAGGGGCGGATCTAGGGCGTGAGGGAGGGTGCGGATGGAGCCGAGAGGGGCGACCGGTGGCAGCGGCCGGCGGGCGAGGTAGAGAGGAGCCGTCGTTGGAGCCTTGTAGGCAGCTGGAGGAAGTGGCGACTGGCGAGGAGCGACGGAGGGGAGCAGCTGAAGATGGGGATTAGGTTAGGTGGAGAAGTGGCGTGGGCTGGGCCTCGGTCGCCGGTCGGAGTGGCTAGTGTGGGAGGGAGGGTGTGGGCTGGGCCTCGGGCTAAACTGTTTGCTTTGATTTTTTGGCTTATATGTAAAAAAAAATTATACTACTATTTTTTCTGGGCCTTGGGCTATAGCCCACCCTGCCCGAGGCCCAGATCCGCCCCTGGACCTCGTGCCCATCTAAAACATGATAGAGACCTCAAATATATCCTTACTTGGCTACCACCTAGACCAAGTCTCAAGGATCAATGAAATGATGAAAATAATTGTTTCCAATCAGAAATCTTTATCTCTTTACTTAATCAACATAAGCATATAGCATAACCAACAACAAGAACATGAATAAATATTCATATACGTAAAGCATTAACACTTCATGAATATTATCTGCATGTGTTACCAACTACTTGCACTTGTCTTAATCGTGTGATGAATGATGACGAGTAGAAGGCACTACCCCCTAATTCATACCACCATCTAAGCATTCATATCACATACTAAGAAAATAATACAAGAGCAGTACAACAATACAAAACAAATAATTAACACCGCTCCTAATCACAACCCAAAATAACCTTGATTTCCTCCCTGAAACCAGTTCTGTCCAAAACAAAACAGCCACAATACAAAAAATCATAACTTATGATGTATAACTACAAAAATCATGACATTATACTTTCTGGAATCCTTAAGTTGTTATCTTTTTTTTATGGAGATCGAAACTCCAAAATAGTTCATATTTTATTTTTCATCATCAGTTTTATGCACGCCTCAACCCGACAACTGATCAGACAAACAGCTACAAGGAAAATCATATCTCCCAGTCTACCCAACCTAAATTCGCAATCCAGTACCCAAAAGAAAGTTAACAAAAAAAATACTATCTTTAATCTAACTAGACCAAATTCAAATTCTGAGTCTAACTATCCCAAATCAACCTCGCAAAAAACCCTAAATTCCAAATTTCAAAAATTGTCAGCAGAGAGATCAAATAGCCATAACTTTCTAATCGCTCATCCAAATTATGTGATTGAGCACTCTACTGAAGTAACAAACAAATATCCACAATTCTCTAGGAGACAACATTATCAAATTTCACATTTAAAGTGCTCGAAACTACAAAGGCAATGTAACTAGCAGACACCGATCTACCAAATAGACTCTACCGATTACTAAATAGAAAATACGTAATAGAATTGTCACCCATGTAGATCAAGACGATGAACGCGAGATCACTGAAATTCCCATGAAACACCCTTTCTTTCTTCCTCCTTTTCTTCTCCTTTCTTTCTCTTCGTTCCATCCTCTTTACTATTGAATCACAAATCTCCATACAAAAGATGCAGTAGCAAAATTATGTAGTATGGATGCACTGACGTAGGAAGAAACGAGCAGGGAGGAGGTGGCATCCGGGAGGAGAGGGATGAGGGGGCGCTACGGCCGACATGGGAAAAGGGAGTGGCGATGGGAGGGGAGGGCTTTGGGTTTGGCTGCCCCCTCCCTAATGGCCAGTTGCCCTCATGGGCCAAATGCCGTGGGCCGAAAGTCTACCACCCAGGTTGTCTAGTTTAAGTAAAAATCC
The DNA here is from genome assembly GCA_036346395.1 of Hsuehochloa calcarea. Classification (NCBI taxonomy): domain Eukaryota; kingdom Viridiplantae; phylum Streptophyta; class Magnoliopsida; order Poales; family Poaceae; genus Hsuehochloa; species Hsuehochloa calcarea. The sequence goes on along the minus strand of CM070598.1, from coordinate 20,882,322 downwards.
CCCTGAAACTCTTGTTAAATCCATTCTCTAAATTAATTATCCTTTCTAGCTTAACTTTTCCTCTCTTAATTCTATTCAGATATTACATTCTACCCCTTAAAAGAAGTGAATCAACTTATTAGAAGAAGTTTCAAGAGGGGCTAATCTAAAATCGAATTTATCTTTTCTGGGAGTTTTCGGGTTTTCACGGCAACTGGGCTTTGGGCCACAACCCAAGTGGCCCAAGGGGGCCGCCAAGGGGGTGCTGTGAAGGCGTCTGCTTTTGAGTTTTTGAAAATTTCAAAAGAGAACCGCTTTGCTTTATTCGCCAAAAGCTTAATTTGAAATTTCGTAAATCCATTTGCGCTTAATATGAGTTAATCAAACTTCAATTAAATTAAAGTTGGTTTAATTGAATTTTCTGAATTTAAAATCAAAATTATTATTTTGAGACTTTCCTTGGATTTATTGATTTTAGAAATTGATTTTCCTTTTTCCCGAAATTAAAAATTAATTTATTTGTAAAAGAAAAGAAAATTTAAAGTTAAAAGTATTTTTATTATGTCTATAATAATTCAAGGAATTTCGTGAATTTTTCTAGAATTTTGGAGTCTATTTGCTATTTTCTAAATTGCTTTTTGATTTGTTTGGATTTAAAATCAAAATGTATTTTAATCCTTTTATCGTCGTGGTACGAATCCTTCGCCCATCATCGCTTTCTTCGCTCGCTCGCTTCCCGCTGCCCGCCTGCTTTCGTAGTTGATCGCCATCCGCCGCTCCCGACGGCCGCGTCTCTTTAGCGCCACCGTCCGATCGAATCGGACGACTCGCCGACCGCTTTTTTTTTTCCTCCGCACGCCGCTCACGCCTGATCTCCATCCGCCGCTCCTGTCGCCACGCCTCCTTCCTCCCACCGTCCGATCAAATCGGACGGCCGCTTTTTCTCCTCCGCGCGTCTTTCTCTCCTCCCACGCCGCTTCGAAGCTCGCCATTAATCCCGCTTCTCCTCTCTCTTCGTTGCTGCTAATCCCGCATTCTCTCTCTCTTCTGCCGCCGCGAATCTCGCCATGCTTCCACGCCGCTGCGCTTATCCTCGCCCTGCCGCGCGCTTATCCCGCCCCGTCAAGGCTCGCCTCTGCCCCGCCCCATCTCTCTCTCTCTCGCCCATGCCTCTCCTCGGCGCCGCCACCTGTGACTCCTCCGCCTATAAAGAGCGCACTGCCCGCTTCCCCCTCCTCTCCCTGCTTTTCCCCTCCTCATTCGCTTCCTCGCGCTTCCCGGCGAACTGAAGTTTCTGCTTGCACTCGAACTCGCCACGCCATTTGCGCCTCCTCGGTTCTTCTCCGGTGCCGGCGACTCCACCACCGCTTTCCCGGAGCCGCCAACCCGTCGCTCCTCCTCCTCGCCGCCTTCCTCGAAGGCCGCTTCTCTTCGGCCACCGCCACCGCCGCTTCTCGTGCTGCCACGCCGCCGCTTACCGCCAGTCCCGAAGGTGCGCAATGGGATCCCGGCCCCTCTACCTCCCGGTGTGCTCGCCTCGTCCGCTGTGTTTTCTCCGCGCGGCGAGCCTTCGGCCGTCTTGCGCCGCTTCGGCCGACGTGGCACCGACGCGGCCGCCAGCGTGGCGCCAGTCACGGCCAGACGGTCGTCTTGCCTACGTGGCAGCCAACAGAAGCGTGCGTGTCTTGCGCCGACGTCAAAACCGGAGTTTTCGTGAAAAATAATTCCGGAAAATCAGAAAAATCCAATTCTATCATTTTATGTGATTTCCAACTTCTTTTGGCCATAACTTTCACATCCGAACTCCGATTTGGGTGATCCAAATTTCTAAATTTATATAAATTCATCCTCTTTCATTTGGTTCTGGTTTTGTAATTTTTGGAGTTCATTTGGTGCTGTTTTATTTATTGTTGCTATTCTCGCACGTGTAGATTCCGGCGTTTCGGAAGATTTCTTCGACCCGACGACCGAAGACTCGCTCCTCGCCAACGAAGGCAAGTCGTAGGCCTTTGACCATGTTGAACCCATTTTACAAATGTATATTGTATTAAATTATCATGCATGGCTAGTTTTATTAAAAATGGTTTGAGAGTAGATAATTGCCAAATTGCCATTATGCCTCCTTGATGAATTGAAAATGAAATGTCTCCTTGAATGACATATATCCTTGGACACCTTAGGATGGTTAATACTAGTTGGACATGATTGTATACCAACTTGGGAGCGTATTATTACTTAGACATGCTCTAGTTACCCGCGGTACTTTCGATCACATGTTCAATGATTAATGAAATTTGACTAATGGAACTATGGAACAGTGGTGTGAGGCCACTTTTATTAAAAGATGTTGTGCCATGGCAGGGATTGCCATTTGGTCGGGAATGAACAAAAATGATTTATGCTCGGGCTTGAGGTAGGAAGCTAGAGTGGGTGTGTGATGCACATTGGGTTGTGGTAGACTTGTCTGAGCAGCCAACTAAGGACTTAACTTTGCAAGTCATTGATCCGGCCACCTCGTGCAACCATAAGTCCGGTATGGGACTGACCGCCAACTAATTAGGGAAGTTTTGAGTCGGTTCTGTTGTGGTGGTTTAATGGCGCAAGAGGGGGCTGTGATGGCGAAACCTTAGCGGGCAGAACCGAGGTAAAATGGAACTTTGTAAAGGCCTTGTGATAGTCACTTAGTCGCACACCCTAAGTGTGTCGACGGACATTACAAGTGATTTATCTCTTGTGGGTAAAGTCGTACAACCTCTGCAGAGTGTTAAAACCTATTCAATAGCCGTGTCCCCTGCTACGGACATGCCCGGTGATTTCGCGCAAGGGTAGTATTTTCAAAAATGTGGTTTGGTTCGATAGAAACGCTTGGTTGAATGGTTGGGAAGTGAACGGGATGTTCACTGTTTGATTCAAAAGAACTGGTTACCTATGTATTATTCTTTTAAAATCCTGCTTTGCAATCTAATTATTGTATTTACTGTAAAGCTTGCTTTCTGCAAAATTAACCATAAAGCCATCTTTGTTTAAGCCTGGCATGAATACTATGTGCATACATTTCTCTACGACTTGCTGAGTACTTTATGTACTCACGGCTTTATGCCCTTTGTTGATCAGTCCCAGCAGAAGGATCAGGAAATATTGAGTACTATGAGGAAGGCTACTTTGAAGACTTCGCGAACTAGGTCACGTCCTCCACTCGATTGCCTGTGGGCATGTCGATTGGGCTCCACGTATTTTGAGATTTCCGCTGCCAGATACTCTGTTGTTGCTAAGCCCTGTGAGGCAACTTTTGTAAGAACCTTGACCATAAGGTCTTCGTTGTTTTAAATAATATTACTTTGTCTGCTTCATTAGTTCGTTGTTGAATGGTTATGATTACATCATTGTTGCAACTGTGCGAGCTAGCTACTGATCATGGGACTAGCTTGGTATGCACAGAGGGTCTCGGGGTTGTGTGAATCCCCGGGGGTCCGACAAGAGATGGTATCAGAGCCATATCGACTGTAGGACGTAGCCTTTAGTTAGATTGGTCGTCTTAGTCAAAAATTCAAAATATATTTTCTAAATCAAACCAAGCAATTAACTTGACTAGATATTCCTCTCTCATCTTATTCTGTTCTTTCTTACCTTGTTCTATTCTTTTCTTATCGTCTTACCCTCTTATATCATTCTTGAGTTCTTTTATCTTATCTTTTCTGAAACTTGGTTTTCCAAATTTAAATTGACTCCCTCATCTCTGGATTATCCCTAGGATCGAGCCCTTCAAGATCAAGCAATGGAAGCTTTGGAGGCTCAGGGTCCGCCGTCTGTTCCAAGTTGACCCTCCGTAAAGATTAGATTGGTAGTTGCCCTCCCTAGTTTTAGTATCGCTTAGTCTGCGTAATAGGGCTTTCGTGCTTGAGTGTCTGTTTCTTGTTTGCTTCTTGATAGCTTTCCGGCTATCCGTTCGTTGGGTAAAACCAACTTTGTCTGCATTAGGTTGATCCATCTATCTCCCTTGTTTCTTACTCATCTAAATGCTTTTCCCTCTCACCTATTGTGCTTTCTCCTCTCATCTATGAAACTCGTGAAGAATTTTTGCAAAATGGATCAAACCCAGAAGTCCCTTGAAGCTACTCTTGCTTTGGAGATAACCAATGTGTTTTGATGCCAACATAGGTAGCTTTGGAGAATCTTTGATAAGGCCGATTTTGAGATTTAACCGGGTATATGCAAGAAGTTACTGTGGATACCAGAGTATGGTAATGGGTATGCCTTGATTATAAATGGTTTAAAGAGTAGCATATTGGTGGATTATATAAATCGTGGAGTAAAGTGATCAGAGAGGAAAATCTTGATTAATCTTGAAGGATAAAAGAATCTGAAGTGCTGATTTGATTATTAGGAGAAGTTGTATTTAAATTGAATCTTGAGCTGGTTATAATGTCGGTTGGATATTTGGAATTGAGAAATTGTGCAGAAGAGGCACAGAGTAGAATGCGAAGAGAATTGGATTTTTCATATCGATTGATGATGTTAATTTTGGAAGAATTGGTTGGATCTTGGTTGGATTGTAGAAATGCATGATTACTAGATTGTAGAATTAAATTATTATTGATATGAGATTATGGAAGATTGGATTATAGAAAAGTATCTTGGATGAATTACAGAAATGGATCTTGATTGGATTATGGAAATATGATTGTGGAATTTGGGTTATAGAAATCTAATTTGCTGGATGATGGATTACAGAATATATTATGATTGGATTTGGGTTAAAGGATTACCTGATTGTTAAGGATTTGGATTATATGATCGCCAATTCTTGACGATGATTGAGGTGGATTATGTTGAATCAAGAATAATTTAATTAATTGAGTTTGTTGGTCACATTGGATTCAATTGGATGTGGTTGAATAGAGAAATTGGGATTTGAAGAGAAATTTTTGTTGGATTATAAAGATATGTCTTGATCGGATTATAGAATTGCGCATTTGTGGAGATTGGATTATGCAAACAGATGATTGTTGGATATTGGAATTTATGATTGACGGATATATTACTGATATTGGAGTTGGTCCAAAATAATTGTTGGATTGATGAATATCTTCAGGTATTGGAGTTGAACTGAATAAATGTTGGATAAATGGTGATACAATAATTTGGTGGATTAAATTTGAATTTAGGGAAAGCAAGCAGTCTTTTTGGAAGGATCTATAATTGAGATATTGGATTGGTATAAAGAAATTCTGAGGGTTGCAATTGATAAATTTGCTTGAGGAAATTTAGTGGATAATGTTGTGGATTTAGTCAACAATTTCGGAGGAAGCAATTGCGTGACTATAATCTTTGGAAGAATTTTGTTTCAAAAAGGATAAAAAGAATTTAGCGTGATCTTGGAGTTTATCCGATCGGAAGAGGCGACTATGGCCACTAGATTTCATGGATTTAGGCAGAAAAGGAATCTTGCGATCAAAGTGGTGAATTTGTTGGATTATTTTAAACTTATGCCGAAGAAGGATTTTTGAATCATGCTGGTGTATCGAGAATGTGAAATTGATTAAATGATTGGATTGTAATTGGGTGACCTTATGACATGCTGGATTGGTAGATTTCGATAATAGTGAGAATTGGATTCAGCAATTTGGAAGACAAAATTGATAGCTTCTTAGTTGGCACTCCAGAACATAGTTGTAAACCCGCAGTTTGGCATCAGTTTCCCATAATGGAGCTACCGCTGCAGCTGTCACAGATGTGCAACACGTTCAATTGAGCCGCAATAGAAGGATTCTCCAAAATAGCAAGACCCCTCACTCAGCTGTTGAAGAAAGAAAAGAAATTTGCATGGACAATGACAGAGCAAAGTTTTCAAGAGTGGAAGAAGCTTTTGACAACAAACTCGGTGTTGATTTGGCCGATGTTCTAAGGATTTTGAGATTTTCTCGATGCATCCCTAAGGACTTGGTTGTGTCTGATGCAAGAAAGGAAGGTAGTAGCCTATGCTTCCGTCATTGAGACCTCATGAAGTGAATTACCCCACTCATGACTTGGAATTAGCTGCCGTAGTGCATGCTCTAAAGATATGGCGTCATTACCTTATTGATGATCGCTGTGAAGTCTATACGGACCATAAGAGCTTGAAGTACATTTTCACTCAGGCTGATCTTAAATTGAGGTAAAGAAGATGGATAGAGTTAATCAAGGATTATGATATTGGAATCCATTACCACCTGTGCAGAGCTAATGTTGTGGCGATGCCTTGAGTAGAAAAGTTCATCGCAATGCCCCAGCGATCAAGGAAAATCACCACCCTTCATGAAGAATTCCAAGCTCAAGTTAGAGTTGGTTGAGGAAGGTTACCTAGCGCCTAGAAGTTCAACCCACTTTGCGAATCGCATCAAGGAAGCTCAAGTTGAAGATGCCAATATTAAGGAAATTAAGAGAAACATGAAAAGGGTAAAGCCCCGAGATTTTCGTAAGATGAGCAAGGCACCATTTGGTTTGACAAGTTTAACTCGTGTTCCAGATCGAAAGAGCTTAAAATGATACTCAAGGAAGCCCATGAAACTTTGTACTCCATTCACCCCGGAAGCACAAAGATGTACCAAGATCTCAAGGAAATGTATTGGTGGCCTAGCATGAAGCGTGAGATTGCCGAGTATGTAGCTCAGTGTGATGTCTGTCAGCGAGTAAAAGCCGAGCATCAAAGACCTCTTGGACTCCTGCAACCCTTGAGAGTGCCCGAATGGAAGTGGGAAGAAATTGGCATGGATTTTATCACCGGTTTGCCAAGGACAAGGTCGATATGATTCTATTTGGGTAATTGTGGATCGCCTAACCAAAGTTGCTCACTTTCTCCTACCAAGACTACTTACTCGTGATAGATCGCGAGAATCAGACATGGCAAAGGTAGTGTGCCAAAGATGGAGTGCCAAGAAGATCATGTCGATCGAGGATCCCATTCACCTCAAGATTTTGGCGTGGTTGCATGTTGTTTTGGGTACTAATCTAAATTTCAAGATGACTTATCATCCCTGCACGGATGGATGATGTAAAGAGTAAATCAAATTCTAGAAGATATGCCGAGGGCTTGTGCCTTAGCAAATCGCATCGCTTGGGATCAAATGCTACCTTATGCGAGTTTTCCTATAACAACAAGCTACCAATCAAGCCTCCAGATGTCTCCATTTGAAGCTCTTTATGGAAGAAAATGCAGACACCCTTGTATTGGAATGAAGTAGGCGAAAGACAAGTGTTTGGGCCAGATATTTTGGAAAAGCCAAGAGCAAGTTCGATCAATCGTGAGAAAGGTCGAAACAAAGATGCACGAGCGCAGAAGAGTTATCGCCGATAACTGTCGCCGAGATCTAGCTTTTGCACTGGTGATCATGTGTACTGAAGGTGTCGCCTCAAAGGGATGCGTGCTTTCGAGTAAGTGGAAAGCTTGTACCAAGGTACATCGGACCTTTCCAGCTTCTAGCCCAAGAGGAGAAGTCGCTACAGCTTGGACCTTCCACCTCACCGCCGATGTGCATAATGTCTTCCACGTGTCACACCAAGAAGTGTTTGCGTGTTCAAGAGCGAGATGCTGGAATCAATTGCCCTGCAAGAAGACCTCACCTACAAGGAGCATCCCATCAAGATTTTGGAAGTAGCAGAGCGAGTGACAAGAAGCAAGACCATCCGCTTCTGCAAGGTCCAGTGGAGCAACCACACCGAAGAAGAAGCCACTTGGGAACGAGAAGATGACTTGAAGGCTGAGTTTCCCCACCTATTCTCTAGTCAGCCTGAATCTCGGGGTCGAGATTCCCTTTAAGAGGGGTAGGTTTGTAGCGTCCTGTTTTTTTGGAGTTTTTGAAAAATTTCAAAAGAGAACCGTTTGCTTCTATTCGCCAAAAGCTTAATTTGAAATTTCAGAAATCCATTTGCAGTTTAATATGAGTTAATCAAACTTCAATTAAATTAAAGTTGGTTTAATTGAATTTTCTGGAATTTAAAATCAAAATTATTATTTTGAGACTTTCCTTGGATTTATTGGATTTTAGAAATTGATTTTCCTTTTTCCCGAAATTAAAAATTAATTTATTTGTAAAAGAAAAATAAAATTTAAAGTTAAAAGTATTTTTATTATGTCTATAATAATTCAAGGAATTTCTGTGAATTTTTCTAGAATTTTTGGAGTCTATTTGCTATTTTCTAAATTGCTTTTTGATTTGTTTGGATTTCTGAAAATCAAAAATGTATTTTAATCCTTTTCTTGTCGTGGGCCTAATCCTTCGCCCATCATCGCTTTTCTTCGCCGCACGCCTCCCCGCGACCGCCTCGTTCGCTGTTGGATCGCCATCCGCTGCTCTGATCGGCCAAGTCTCTTTAGCGCCACTAATCCGATCGAATCGGACGACTACCCTCGACCGCTTTTTTCTTCCTCCGCGCCTGGCCGCCACCGCCTGATCTCCATCCGGCGCTCCGTTCGCCACGCCTCCCTTCTTCCCCACCGTCCGATCGAATCGGACGGCGCTTTTCCTCCTCCTCGCTGCGTTTTCTCTCTCCCACGCCGCCGCTTCGAGCTCGCCGCGCGAATCCCGCTTCTCCCTCTCTCTCTTCGCCGCCGCAAATCCCGTGATCTCCTCTCTCTCTGTCTGCCGCGAATCTCGCCGCTTACCCACGCCGCCGCGCTTATCTCGGCCCGTGGCTGCGCGCCTCGCCCCGCCCCATCTCTCTCTCTCTCTCTCCGCCCATGCCTCTCCTCGCGCGCCACCTGTGACCCTCCGCCCCTATAAAGAGCGCACCGGCCCGCTTCCCCCTCCTCTCCCTGCTTTTCCCCCTCCTCATTCGCTCCCTCGCTTTCCCGGCCGAACTGAAGTTTCCCGTCGGCACCAACTCGCCGCCGCCATTTGCGCCTCCTCGGTTCTTCTCCGTGTCGGAGACTCCACCACCGCTTTTCCCGGAGCCGCCAACCCGTCGCGGCTCCTCCTCGCCGCCGCCTCGAAGGCCGCTTCTTTTTCGCCACCGCCACCGCCGCTCTCTCGTCGCCGGCCGCCACCGCTCAGTCCCCGAAGGGTGCGCAATGGGATCCCAAGCCCCTCTACCTCCCGGTGTGCTTCGCCTCCCGCGGCTGGTTTTCTCTCCGTGGCGAGCCTTCGGCCCGTCTTGCCGCTGCCGGGCCGACGCGTGGACCGACGTGGCGCCAGTGGCGCTGGTCACGCACAGATCGGTCGCCTTGCCTACGTGGCAGCAGAAGGTGGCGTGCGTGTCGCCGACGCCAAAACCGGAGTTTTCAGTAGAAAAATAATTCCGGAAAATCAGAAAAATCCAATTCTATCATTTTATGTGATTTCCAACTTCTTTTGGCCATAACTTTCACATCCGAACTCCGATTTGGGTGATCCAAATTTCTAAATTTATATAAATTCATCCTCTTTCATTTGGTTCTGGTTTTGTAATTTTTGGAGTTCATTTGGTGCTGTTTTATTTATTGTTGCTATTCTCGCACGTGTAGATTCCTGCTTTAAGATTTCTTCGACCGACGATCAAGACTCGCCTCGCCAACGAAGGCAAGTCGAGGCCTTTGACCATGTTGAACCCATTTTACAAATGTATATTGTATTAAATTATCATGCATGGCTAGTTTTATTAAAATGGTTTGGGAGTAGATAATTGCCAAATTGCCATTATGCCTCCTTGATGAATTGAAAATGAAATGTCTCCTTGAATGACATATATCCTTGACACCTTAGGATGGTTAATACTAGTTGGACATGATTGTATACCAACTTGGGAGCGTATATTGCTTAGACATGCTCTAGTTACCCGCAGACTTTCGATCACATGTTCAATGATTAATGAAATTTGACTAATGGAACTATGGAACAAAGGTGTGAGGCCACTTTTATTAAAAGATGTTGTGCCATGGCGAGGATTGCCATTTGGTCGGAATGAACAAAATGATTTATGCTCGGGCTTGAGGTAGGAAGCTAGAGTGGGTGTGTGATGCACATTGGGTTGTGGTAGACTTGTCCGAGCGACCAACTAAGGACTTAACTTTGCAAGTCATTGATCCGGGCCACCTCGTGCAACCATAAGTCCGTTATGGGACTGACCGCCAACTAATTAGGGAAGTTTTGAGTCGGTTCATTGTGGTGGTTTAATGGCGCAAGAGGGGTGTGATGGCGAAACCTTAGCGCGTAACCGAGGCAAAATGGAACTTTGTAAAGGCCTTGTGATAGTCACTTAGTCGCACACCCTAAGTGTGTCGACGGACATTACAAGTGATTTATCTCTTGTGGGTAAAGCCGCATAACCTCTGCAGAGTGTTAAAACCTATTCGAATAGCCGTGTCCCGATGCTACGGACATGCCCGGTGATTTCGCAAGGGGTAGTATTTTCAAAAATGTGGTTTGGTTCGATAGAAACGCTTGGTTGAATGGTTGGGAAGTGAACGGATGTTCACTTTGCTTGATTCAAAAGAACTGTTACCTATGTATTATTCTTTTAAAATCTCGCTTTGCAATCTAATTATTGTATTTACTGTAAAGCTTGCTTTCTGCAAAATTAACCATAAAGCCATCTTTGTTTAAGCCTGGCATGAATACTATGTGCATACATTTCTCTACGACTTGTCGAGTACTTTATGTACTCACGGCTTTATGCCCTTTGTTGATCACCCCAAAGAGAAGGATCAGAAATATTGAGTACTATGAGGAAGGCTACTTTGAAGACTTCGCGAACTAGGTCACGCCCTCCACTGATTGCCTGTGGGCATGTCGATTGGGCTCCACGATTTTGAGATTTCCGCTGCCAGATACTCTGTTGTTGCTAAGCCCTGTGAGGCAACTTTGTAAGAACCTTGACCATAAGGTCTTCGTTGTTTTAAATAATATTACTTTGTCTTGCTTCATTAGTTCGTTGTTGAATGGTTATGATTACATCATTGTTGCAACTGCATGAGCTAGCTCATCGATCATGGGACTAGCTTGGTATGCACAGAGGGTCTCGGGGTTGTGTGAATCCCCGGGTCCGACAGTGCCTCCCCAAACCCTAGCCGCCACCCTCCTCTCCTCCCCTCTCATTCCAAGCCGCCACCTCCTCCACTCCCTCCCTTTGGCCGCCACTTCCTCCTCCTCCAACCGGCGCCATTGCTGCTCCTTGACACCATCTCCTGCTGTGGTGCCGCCTCCAGTGTTCCCGGTGGTGCTTCTCAAGGATCCTCCGGTTGCCTCCTCCCACTGTCACCACGGCCGATCGTCGCTGCTGTTCTTGGCCGACCTTGGAAGAGAGGAAGAAGGGGAAAGGAGGAGGTCTTCGGAGGCGGATCAACGCCCTCCCACGGGTCTACAAGGGTAACGAGGACTCCCATTCGTTGTTTGATTCATGAAGGATGAGCAATCGATTCGATTTGTTTGGATAGTTTTGCCTGTGTTATTAGATCTATTCTGTCCAATGGGTTGTGCGCCCCGTTTCGGTATCTTATAAGCGGAATATGGTATTTTTGTCTCCTAGAGTTTTGTAGCCCTGGGTTTTTTCTTTCCATAGCCACCGAGATCACGAGATTCTGCCTTACGGTTTAAGAGATATGAATTATTATTTGTGCGCTGTTCTGTCTGTCTGACGAGAAGGAACTGTCTGTTTGTTCCTTTGTTTTGACCTTGTTAATGTAAGATTCAGGACTTCCACCCAACTAGGTTTTTGTAGAATTTTTAATAATATTTCCAGATTAATAAAGAACACCTCTATTGGATCTGTAGAGTGAAATTTATACCATGTTCTTTACTACTGATCTGTAGTCTGGACAGATGTCTGTAATACGTTTTCAACTGCTGGTTAGCCGATTGTCTTGGCAGAATTAGTGAACCTTGTAAACTAGAGTTTAGTAGCCTAGTTCGTTAAGATTCATTGAGCACTGGTTTCATGCCATTCCGAGTTACAGATCTTTAATTATGATTTTTCTCGTACTGCTGCCCAGTAAAGCTGTAAGCTGGCTGAATAGTTTTATTATCGGTTTGATCCCGTTGATTATATTGGATGGTTAGAGGGTTAGGGTAAGACACTTGTGGCTGTGTCAACCCTTGTTATCCTTATTCCAAATATATGTTTGTGTAGGCGGTGAGGTAGTGAGGGAAGGCGCACGTTCGTTGCCTCCGAACACGTCACAGCGCGGAAGGCAAGTACTTTGTTTGATGTTAATGAATGTTGATGATTGATCATGGATATAATGCTAGGCTTGCTAGAAATATTCACATGATGAGTATTATTCTTCATTTGTATGTGATTCAAGTTCATTTCATGTCATCCATTATATTCATGACATGTTTTCATTGTGACCACGGGAGTGAAAAATTAAAAGACCCTTCAATTCCAGTATGGACATGTAATTCCCACCACTCCAATGTGGGCAATATTGGACACCCGTATGAAACGTTCTTCATACGGTATTTGGGTCCCGGACTTTGTTAATACGGCTTAAGTGAACACCGTGGTGTATCACTCGTTATCTGCAGATAAGTCGTTGAGCGATCCATTCTTTTAAGGCATCCATTCATTTCATTCATACATATCTGTGTGCAGAGATAAGTTCATAGTTTGTATGGACTCTGAATTGTTCATAATCTTGTATGTTCAATTGTTTTCAGTACTTGCCGAGTTTCGACTCATTCTTATTTTCTTTATTTATTTTAGGTGACCGTCGATGGTTAATCTGTTGGGAGGGAGTACCAGCACGTTTCACACAGTTCACTATAATTTACTCTCATTAATAATATCGAGTATGACCTTCATTTGTTAACCGAGGAACTGTAATAAATAGATTTACTACCACTTGATACTTTTCTCTCCTTGATATGTTTCCTGGTTATATGATACTAGAGGTTCATTTTAATTATTCCTTGATTATGTTCTGATGAAGTCAGTCGTACTTCTTGCTATGCTTCTATCAAAGTTGGTCCATATTTGTACTTAGAGGAGTTCAGTTTAAATTTTCCCCTCAAATTCGGTTGTATGCTAGTTCTTTAGGTAACATCTTGGCTTCCGAATAGCCAGGGTGTTACACCCAGGAGGACCAAGAGGGGGAGCCGGCCTAGGGGGGTCGGCCAAAGGGGGGAGGCACCCCAAACCCTAGCCGCCTCCCCCACTTCCCCCTCCCCCCAAGCCGCCACTTCCCCTCCCCAAGCCGCCACCCCTCCTGCCCCTAGGCGCCCCCTACTGCTCCTAGCGCTGACCCTGCCATTGGTGCCTCCCCATCTCACCAACGTAGCTCTCCGCTGCCGGCATTCGCGAGGAAAGGAGGAGGAGAACAGCATCCGTGTCGGCCAAAGGAGGGAAGGAAAGGGTGAGGAGAAGCGGGATCATCTTCCCCAAGCCTCGTTCATCGTCCCCCTAAGGTTCTACAAGGGTAACGCGATGCTCTCCCCACTGTTTGATGTAGCTTAGATGCGAATTCGATTAGATTGATTGGATCGAATTGCTACCATTAGATTTTCAGTTCTGTCCATTAGGTTATGCGGCCGATTTCGGGTCCTTAGAGGCCGAATTGGAGATTTCCACCTCCTAGAGTTTTGTAGACACTCTTTGTAGCTTTTCATATCCACCAAGAACACAAGATTCCGATTTATGGTTCAAAATTACGATAGATTCTTTCCTGCTGTCCTAAAACTCCGACGAGAATTGTTAGTAAAGTTGTTTAATAAAATATAATTTGGTTAGGATCAGATTCAGACTTGTCACCCAAAACGATTTCTGTAGATAATTTTATCATATTTCCAGATTGATAAAGAACACTCTAATTGGATTTTTATAATAAAAGTTATGATCATTTCTTTACTATTGTCTTTTTCTGCTAGGCAGATTTTGCAATAGACTTTCATCTAACTGTTAGCCTAATATTTTGGTCGAATTAAAGAATTCACCCAACTAGTTTAATGTGGATATTTTTGTTATCTTTCCATAGGATCTGATCTCACTCCGTTTCGAGTCTCAGATCAAAAGTTATGCTTTGCTCAGTACTACTGTCCAGTTTGTCGTCCTGTTAGTCTGTCGGGTTAATTGGGTAGAACGACCATGTGAACCTTGGGTTGAGGTTGATGCGATTAAGCGTTTCGAGTAGCATCCTATTCACGTTGTTTCTTATTCAAGTAATTAATTTGTATAGGAGGAAGGAATTCAAGATTAGTGGCTTTGTCCTTACCTCCTAATGCATCGCAGTTCGAAAGGTAAGTACAATTAAATTATCTTGTTTGTTGCTTGTTTCACTTGATTGATGATTATGCAATGGGTAATTTCGGTATTTCTTATTTCCATTCATAAATGATATACCTTGGTTCTTCGATACTATGTTTACATTCAAAATATTCATTCGTTCCTTCTTTCATGTTCACCACGGAAGTGGGTAGTGAAGTTTTATCATTCCAACATGGGCAAGTACCTTGTGATTATTATTGTTGATGGATGCTGAGTGCTTGTTGTTCATACTGTTATTTCTATGATCTATGAGTAGATTCAATGCTTCATGTTCTTTTCACGTTCGTTAATCCATGTTTAATGAGATGATGTCTTTCGTTATTCATAATTCATTCCATTCATTCATTGTTCATGTTTCATCCACGGGAGTGGAATGAAAAGACCCATCAATTCCAGTATGGGCACGTAAGACCCACCATTCCAATATGGGCATATTTGGACCCCCCATATGAAACGTTCTTCATGCGGGCCTTAGATCCCCGCATTTTGTTAAATACGGGCCTAAGTGAACACCAACGGGTGTGTCACCGCTATACCCCATATAGCGTATGGAGTTCATGCATTTCACCATTCATATGATTTCATCCATTCTACCTTCGATTTCTATTCTATGATGTTATGTTCTTATTCATCTGTTCTACATTCACATTCTATTCCGTGATTGATATGTTCATATTCAGCATGGTTCGCTTTATTCTGTTGTACTTGTTGAGTCGTGGACTCATTCTTGCCGTATTTATTTGTTTTAGGTAACCATTGAAGATGGCATACATGGGAGGGCTTAGTCACGTGGATCACATCATTTACTTCACATTCTTTCTTTCACTTCACAATATTCAGTTTTCATTGAATTGAACTTGTCCTTGCCTTTCATTCGTTAAAGCTGAACTGTAATACATAGGGTAGGATGGTGGATGATATCATTCCCTATGTTTTGGTAGATTAAATAACTGCTTGTAACATCTGATTAGTCTAGTAATTGAATTATCTTAATTAATTTGGTAGATTTAGATATTTGGAATTTGTGATATGTGGATGGATTCAGATTATATTCTTGCAATCATGCCAATAGATGATGATCTTTCCATGCTATTGGATTGAGATAATGTTTAAATTCTTTCAAAATGTGGTTGTATGTTAGTTCTTTAGGTAACATTTTGGCTTCCGAATAGCCAGTGTGTTACAGTTGGTATCAGAGTGGGTTTTAGGTCCATGGTAATTAAGTTATTAAAATGACACACTGTGCACAGTAGGTGGGGTTTGGGTAAACCATTGCATCTATTTTTCTAGTGATATATTTCATTATGTTGAACTGTTCTTGAATTGCTTCTTTACTATCATTCTTGTTGTTAATCTATGATCTGCTATGATCTTCTATATCCATGAAATTATTCTATGATTACAATGATATGACCTTATATTTACAATTGATTATATTAGTTATGGTAACGAGCGTTGAGAAGTTGAGGTCATGGTTGTTATCCTAGGTTTCGCCAGGCTACACCACCGTTCGTGGTAGGGGAATAGAGAAGTACTTACCTCTGTTCTATAGTTATGTGTTGAGCATGAGTTCTTTGATGAAGTTGTTGTCTTTCTTGAGCTTGTATTTGGTCTCCTGGTTGTAGTTACTTGCAGTTGATGAACTTCTTTTGAATGATGGTTATAATGAAGTGGGCAAGCTCCATTTGGTCTCTATTTGTTCTTTGAAATAAATATTGTTCTTCCGACTAGTGTGATATTTCTACTACTTGTGAATGTAGTTAATTTACAAGATTGATCTTTTCACGGAAGTTCTGTTTTATCCTCTGTTGGAAAATGTAACTCATTTGTTCGCTTGGAATTTCGGGCAGTGGAATATTTCTTTTGCAAGTTCTTTATTAAGTGGGTGCTTTGACCTTGCATATTTTTTTTGGGTTAATTTGAGAGTTGAAGTTTAATACCTCTCTTATGAGCAAAAGTATGTTAAAACCCTGTAGTGATGTATTGTCATACTTATCCAAGAGGTTTAAATTAAAAGAATTATTTGGTATTAAATTATATTAATAAACCACACGTACTCTAACTATTAACCAAATATACTAAAATTTATTAGTGATTAACCTAGAGAAAATATAAAGGGTTGTGTACAGATCGTTACCCTCAAAGCTCACGACAAATATCCTGCGAGATCTCCTCCCTTCCTTTTTCCTCCCTGCCTCCTTTCTTCCCTTCCTTCTCCTCTCCAAGTTGGCTTGTGGAGGAGGCAGCAGTGGAGCAATGGGGAGGAGGCAGCAGGGTGGCGGCTCAAATGATTCGGATAGGGTTCTGTCGAGACCAGGTATATATAAAACAACAGCATATCAGAGGCGGTTCTTATTACAAACCGTCTGTGATATGAAGTTATCACGAGCGATTCATGGTCGTAACGTGCAGGAAGTATCACTGCATCGTTCTAAGCAAGAACCGTCTGTGATACTCTAAGTCATCACAAACGGTTCGTGGTCAGAACCGTCTGTGATACTTCACAGATGGTTCTGCGCGAGAACCGTCTGTGATACTGTCAGTCATCACAGACGTTTCGTGGTTAGAACCATCTGTGAAGTATCACAGACGGTTCTGACCACGAACCGTCTGTGATAGCTTCATATCAGAGACGGTTCTAAGAGAACTTTCTGTGATAGGTCCATATAATCACAGACGGTTTTAAAGATCCGTTTGTAATGAGGCGTCTTCTATGGCCTATTTTGAAGTAGTGCTAGCTAGAATAACTAATCAGAAAAATCCTCCCATAAATTCTAGACCCACCAATACTCAATCCCTCCAATCTTCTGTACATAATTCCAACAGTCAATCATACTAATGAATATGTAAACCTGGCAACTATAAATGATCACCAAGTATCTACAGATAAGATAACTCCAAGATTAATATCCACTAAGACAATAATCTAGTATCTCCTCAACTTTTCCTTCCCACACAGTTAGATTACTCCGTTGAGACCAAATAATCCAACAAATTTAGCAAACTAAATAATTTTAATGATCAAACTAGTTGATCAATGTTCCACACTTCTTAATAACTCCTTTGATTCTAATTAGGTATTGACATACTCTTAATCACTATTTATCAGGTAATTACTCTAAGACAACATCAAATTAGTCAACTTTACCCCAAGGATCTTGGTTAAGATCGATTATGCACCTTGCTACATACCTAGCTTGATAACTCATACCTTGTTAATGAACTTCTATGTTTACCACCTCTCGCTTGAACATAAAAATATATCATAAAAGGGTTTTAACACTTCCTTTCATAAAAGTGAGGCGTTAAACATCAACACCCAAATTAATCTAAAAGAAATATGTAGGGTCAAAGCTTCTACATGTTACAGAACATGCAAATGATAATTTCCATTATCCAAAACACCAAGCAAATAAATAAGTCATGTTTTCCAACAAGAATGGCGGAATTCTCATGGAAAGATCAATCTTGCAAATTAACGGTGTTCACAAGAAACAACAATGGATCAACCTTCAGGAGAAGAAATAATCACTTTATGGAACCAATAAAGAATGGAAACCCATCAACTGCATTAACCACCAGCGAGTAATCAGAATTACCAAATACAACTAAAGGAAAAAAAACAATTTTTAAAAGAAACTCATCCCCAACCTTTGTAATTAATTTACCTGAGAAAAACCCTTCATTATTCCCATAACATGAACGGTGGTAGGACATGGCTATATCTATGGCCACGACAATGATCTCTACCCCTCGGCATCAACTATCATCACGCATAACAATCATATAATCAAATTATAAGCATACAATATTATCTCATAACATGAATCATCAATACAACATACCGGAAGCGTAAATGCAATATTTTGCCCATTCCATCCTACTATGCTCCAGTGTGTCAAATTTTAAGTTAATTAACTAGATATGTTAATAATTCATTCACCACTGATCTAATGCCGCTATGATACTAACTGTAGCACTCCAGCCCAATAACAAGCCTGGAATGCCACTAAACTACCCTAACAATTTAATTTACAATAAAATTACAGCAAGCAACTCGATAACAAAAACGTCTACGAGTCACTACAAAATATGATTAAAGATTGGACAATCGTAAAGCAATCAAACTAGAAGCATATCAAGACAAAAATCTACAATTTGCACATAACCAAACGAATAAACACTATGGTATGAATAAACGAGGCCTAATCAATCATCTGGGCTTAACAATATCCATTAAGCCTTAACAGTTATTCCTTCACAAAGAAGTAAATGTTTCTTACTTACTATAAATTTTTATCTGGATTTCGATAGAGTTTCACTTGGACCAGTGACCATTAAAGGGATTCAAAGCAAACTAACAAGTATGAGTGTGATAACAATTTAAGCCTTGTTTTGGAGCCCGATTCCCGGCCAAGATCCCCGTCCAATCCCGTTGTAAGATCGAGGTGGCCGACTAGAGGGGGGGTGAATAGGCGGTTTTAAAAATTCTTTCGGGCTAAAACCAATTAATAATGCGGAAGCTAATAACGAATTGGTTTTGCACAATTAAAACCTAAATCAACTAGGCTCCACTAAGTGCACCAACAATATGAATACAATACAAGAAAACAGTCACACAAAGATATATAAGCAATTAAAGCATGTAATGTAAATTGCTCAAAGTAAAACACAAGCAAAAACAAGATGGACACAATTATATTTTACCGTGGTGTTCGGAGACTTGCCGGTCTCCCCTAATCCACGTTGAGGTAAGCCCAACCACGTTGAACCGGCTCCACTAATTAAGCCAACACCTCCGAGGTAAGTCCAACCACTTGGACCGGTTCCAACACGAACCAACACCTCGCTCCACTAAGGTTGTTCTTCCTCCACTCCGGAGATTGTGAGCACCAAACCACTCACAACACACCGGGCCTTCTCACAAGCTTCTTGAGAAGATCACCGGGCACGACGCCTCCACGCCGTCTAGGTATCGGCAAACACCAAGAGAAATAAATCGCAACTTTCACTTGAACTAATCGAGTGTCAACGCTCAAGTGGATACACAATCCACTACCTAAGTCAACACATGCACTTAGGGTTTGCTCTCTAATCTCACCAAGTGCAACACATGCACAAAAGAGAGTAGAGGCTTACTCTTAGCTCAAAGAATGAGTATGGAACTCAACAATAACTTCAGCAACAATCCACAACCGGTCAAGGTGGATATATATAGCCCACACACAAAAACTAGCCGTTGGGGAGAAGATTCCCTCGAATCTGCACTGGGCCGGTCTGACCGCCAACTAATGGCCGGTCGGACGGCCCGTGCCCCTACGGCTATAAAACTAGCCGTTGGGCCTTCAGCCGGTCGGACCGCCAACTAATGGCCGGTCTGACCGTCGCTAAATCGGCCAGACCGCCAAGGCTGGCTGGTCCGACCGCCCGAGGAAAAATTGGCTAAGTCCCAAAAGGGCGCTTCTCTGGAAAAAACGTTTCGCACGAACCCCTGAACTTCCACACACCGGTAGTTCCATTTTCTCAACGACGGAACTACCGCAAAGAGAATCAACACAAGAGTAAATCGGTCGGACCGCCAACAGATGGTCGGTCTGACCGATTTGCCACCGGTCAGACTGGTGACCCCTGGCGGTCAGATCGCTAGGCCACAGAGACCAAACCCTTTTGACTTTGCTCAAACAGCAAAACACATTTGCCCATTTGACTGCATTTTCAACAACGTTTGAAAGATGATATTCTCAACAGGTTACAAAACACATTTGCCAACCTTTAGAATACTCATCTCAAGGAATAAGGTACGTGGACTTACACCATTTGCAAACTTAAGTCACATGCTACAAGAAATCCAACATGAGCTTCAACTATTTGCAAAACACATTCGCAAATAACAACATCATGCCACAAGGCTAAGGTGCATGGACTTCAACCGTTTGCAAAACACATTTGCAAATTATAGTCCCATGCTACAAAGATTAAATGCATGAGCATCAACTTATTTGCAAAACACATTCGCAAATAATAGCTCCATGCATAGATGGGCGAGAGCAAACACAATGAGCTATCAACACATGACTAACTCATGCTACTAGTCAAGACCCCTTTTAATAGTATGACAATCCTATACTAGCAATCCGGTCTACCAACCAAACTCCAAGACCGGTAAAAGACTAGAAACACATCCTTAGCACTAGCTATTCATACATTTGCCTTGCATCTTTTTGAAGCTTGATGACGCACATCATCACTTCAAGTCCGGGTCATTGATTTTGACAATCATCAACACATGATGATTTCGTCACTTCGGGATCTTGTCTTGAACATCATCAACACATGATGATTTATTCATCCCGAATCTTGACATGCATCAACACATGATGCATTCTTCATTAGACCTCCATCAACACATGATGGGTCTCCTCTTGTCTTGATGTGCATCAACACATGATGCAACCTTTACTTCAAGTCTTCATATGCATCAACACATGATATATCTCTTCACTTGAATCTTGACTTGATGATCAACTCATGATCATCCCAAGTCTTGATTTTCCTGGAACATAACCTATACATCCAACTCATGAAAAATGTTAGTTCCACAATACGATTATCATTCATTACCACACCATACCATTAACTCATAATGGTGGGGACAAGATACCTCTATCTTTTCCTCTTTGGTAATTGATGATAATCATTTCAATCACACAAATTTGATTTAGATAAAAGTGGCATGTTATGAGTATATATATGTTATACAAGACATATATGTACTCACAACATAAGTATGCGAGAACTACACAAGTTCTACATACTCAAAACATGAGTATATGAGAACTACATATGTTCTATATACTCACAACATGAATATACAAAACTATACAAGTTTTATATATTCGAAACATGAGTATACACGAACTACACAAGTTCTATATACTCAAAGCATAAGTATACAAAGACTACACAAGTTTTGTATACTCATACGGATATGTTTCAAAGTAAGGATCCCAAATATATGTGAAACACGAAATGTGGATCAATACAAATGAAACCATAAAATATAGAATGAGCTCCCCCTAAATGTGTGCATACAAATATGTGTAAAAAATATATACACATATTCAAGTTATACTTATGGTGGAGTTCAACCTATATTTTGGATCCGAGGAATGCGACATTATGTAAGAGTATAAGTCAAATGCATATCTCGTTGAATTTCACCTTTATATCCAAATGAGACTACACACTAGATACAACAATAGAATTGTTAGTCTCACAATTGGATTTGTCATTAATCACCAAAATACTCCATTAACTCATAATGGTGGGTCTAGATCTTTCACCCGTGGGCCAAAAGTCCTGTGGAAAGTTTCCCCGGGTTTCCAAACTCGTCGTTTGGATGGCTCTGCAAGGTGGATTCCCCGACTCAATCCCCTCGGTTCCACGCGGAAAAAAATCACCAACCCGGGACATGGGAATTATTCTCCTCCGAGTCCTCCTGCATCGCAGCACAACAACTTCGTCTCTCTCCGTCTGCCATCTCCTCGGCATCCTCCCATCACTCTCCAGTCGAGTGTGGCGTCCGGGCGGTGAGCGAGGGCTCTCCCATCTCCTTAGCATCCCGACGGCGAGCTAGCGAGGATGACTTGACCCAGGAGGCGAGTGAGAAGGGCCGCGACAGGAGGCATGCCAGCGAGGGGAAGGCGTCGCCTTGGGTGTGTCTTCCTCCCCAAAACTGAAGGTATGGAAGCTGAATCGCCCAGATAACTAGTGTGTGTAGTTGGATCTGCAATCGATGTTTGGTAGATCTATTTGTTCCACATGAGCATTGCTATTCATGGTTATTCCCCATTGATATGCATGCACATTGCTCTGTGATGGACGCGGGTAGATCTATGGTAGTTTGGCCATTCCCCATTCATACTTGCTATGAAATCTCTCTCCGTGGCAGATCCGTTAGGAATATATTTCCTTTATATTTGGCTGTGAAATCCCTCTCTATGTTGCTGCATTGCTTCATGTTGAAACTAAGTTGGCATGTACCTGTCAGAGTTCTGCTGAAGCTTTAAGCTATACTTTCAAATCTAATGGTGTCGGTGTCAAATTGGTTGTTTATTCCGTTGCCTGTACATTTGGTTCATGAGTTGTAACTCCTGCTGCTTTATAATTTGAACTGATTTGGCTGTTGTACATTTGGTTCGTGACTTTTGCTATTCAAGTGGGTTGTGAGCGTGTTTGCTTTTTTGCTATATTTGCCAATACAATGCCTATCAGTGGAGAAATCAATTTAGTTGAGCTTGCACAGTTGTTCACCGATGTACTTACCGATACATTTTGCATGCCAACTTGATTCGTGCAAATAGAATTATAACCTTTTTTAATAGACGAATTATAACTTTTTTCATCGCACAATTGAGCGTGTAACAGGATTGGCAGCCAAATGAAAAAAGAAAGCAAAATCTAGATGCTGTGGATAATCATTAATTTTCCTTCTTAATTGGAGGGCATGAAGGATGGAGGAGCCAGATTCATCCTACATGTTACTCTGCTTTTGTTTTTAATCAATTGTTCATAAATCTTCTTGTGCAATTGTGTTCTCATGGTTAAGATAAGGACAAAAACACTGCCTAGTATTCTAGTCCTGCCATATCATATAGGCCAATTTCGTTTATTGACATTTACATTCTAGAACTACAGAAGTACAAAGCAAAAAAAGAATATTCTTAGAGTGAAAATGTGGAACACCTTCTTTGATTGCCTAGGACCCTGTAATCGAAAAGTGAATACCTGGAGCACAAATAGATGCCTAGGGAAAAACTGAAGTTTAAAACATATGAGATTGAATTAACTGTATGAATTTACCAAATTTAGGTTGTGCACTAGAGCCTGGCGGGTTTGACAACAACATAGAATAAGTTTGGAGTTCAATTGATGGAAAATGCGAGCTGTTCTGAAATGAAAAGTAATTAGTAAAGTGTGAGATAGGACATGTCAGTTCTTCAGTTAATGCTTGCGAGTAGAAAACTATATATGTGTTTGTAGTTAATTTATTTTCTACGATGCTTATCTATTTTGCAGACTGTTGGAAACAAGTGCTTTGCAAAGTGCATGACCAAGGTGGAAGTGAGAGTAGTTGCATATCACGTTGTGTTGATCGATACATTGAAGCAACTGGAATAGCTGCCTTATCAGTGTCTTTTGTCGATGATCAGACGTAGTATTAGGATGATCTGTAACACCCTAGCTATTCAAAAATTAAGATGCTACCTAAAATCTCTACCACAAATCAACAATCTAAACAATTATTAACATACTAACAATAAAGAGCACTATCCGAAAGGAACCTAGCATAATAAACAGCCTAATTTTTGCAATAAATAAATAAATCGTATATTATATTCCATTCGAAGAAAAACTATTAAGGCCATAATTGGAAAGCATGATTCCCTAACTCGCATAACCTAAACATAGTAATAACCAATAACGATCATCAAAAGGGTTATTTATTATGACCGTTCAAACTCAGAAATACAGATTAATAACACGGGTTTATTTCAAAGGTGCGTGCGACTGTATGTCTACTCCCTCCCATAAATGTCGTCATTGTGGTTCGCCTAAAAAAACACAGCAAGGGTGAGTCCATAACACAGCAAGTACAAAAGAATACTTTGAACAAGACAGGTATAATTCGTCAAGCATACATTGAAGCCAAAATATGAAATAATAGAAAACACATGAATGAATGAATGTGCATGCCCTTCACTTCTGCTCATGCCGGTATAGCTAGTGAACACCCGTCGGTGTTCACTCATGCCCGTATTATCCTAAATACGGGGATCCAAAGTCCGTTTGAAGACCGTTTCAAAACGGGGATCCAAAGTTGCCCATATTAGAATCGTGGGTCTTACATGCCCATGTTGGAATGATGGGACTTCACTACCCACTCCCGTGGGTTTAGCAAGAACACTACTTGCATGTATGAATGAATCCGATGAGTAAAGTAACATCATTAACAGAACCATGGTAAACAGATACTACTATGAACAAGTACGTATCAAACATTACTCACCATACATTTTTGAACATGAAAAAACACATATCATCACAACCATACAAAAGTACTTGCCTTTTCACACTGAAGTGCGGGGGGCAAAGACGATGCCCCTAACTCCAGTACCCCTTCTCCTACACAAGAGAATCACTAATAATAAGAACGCTGTGAAAGGTACACTCTACTCACACCACCTAACCCGTCTTCGCGAAACGCAATATTCGAATATTGATTCTACAAAATTTACCCGACAGCCTAGCGGAAGCTCTCACGCGATAGCAGTACTAAAATATTCATATCTTTTTCTACGAAACTCGGAACAGAGTAATTTTAGATTCTATGGAATCATGACGAAATTATCTACGATAAACTGGTTGGCATGATTTTCTGATTCGGCCATCCAGTATTCCTAAGGATCAGGTCAAGTTTCTGCGCCTACAAACTGACAGTCAGGAACAACTGCTGTGGTAGAAAATTCGTATATTTTGATTGGCTCAACCAAAAATCATGTTCTCTACTAATCTAGAAATATTAAAGGATTTCCTACAACTTTCATGTTGGGTGAACTATCTGATTCGGCATCTAACTAAATCATATTGGCTACACAAAGTATCTGTTAATCCTCGTCAGCCCTTTTGGACAGTCGCAAAGAAACCACCATAACTTCTAGACCGTAACTCCAAATTGAGTGATCTTTACGCCTATAGAAATCTAAGAATGAGCACTACAACTTTCTAAGAGACCCTAACTACTGATTCGGAATTTAAGTCTACGCAATCTGACGATCAAACCTACGGTAGAAATATGACCTGATTGACGCCTAGGACAGCAGCAACGAGGATGATCCAATGGGAGGTTATCTCGCCGGGAAAAATGTGGAACCAATGGGGAGGACGACCTTGGGGGAGGGGCTGCACCGAGGGAGGAAGAGGGGAGGAGAGGCGGCTGCTATTGGGGAAGGGGGAGGCGCCCAAGTGGGGGAAAGAGGGGGGTGGCGGCTAGGGTTTGGGAGACCCCACCCCCTAACCAACCACCACATGGGCCCTTCTTGGGTCGTGGTCCAGGCCCAGGTTGGTGAGAAGTTGCAGAAAACCCCTTGTTTTATTCAGGTAATTCCCCTCCTTTAATTGGATTTTCCCCCCGGCTTCTTTTCTAATTATTCGATTCGCTTCCGAGGTATTACATTCTACCCCTCCTAAAACAGAATTCGACCCTAAATTCTAACCACACTCGAAACTAAATAATAACTACGGCTAACAACTTACTATCATTACCACGTACCTGCTGCGAATAATTCCGGATATTGCCCGCGCATACGAGACTCCAATTCCCAAGTAGCCCTCTCACGATGCGATCGACCACGCATTTTTTGGCGGTGTATTACACTCAACACTCATCTGACCGACTGAACCACTCAACGGACAAGACTCAAAGATGCGGTACATATCGCTGGTCAACAGCCCTTATGAATCCTCACACTCCAAATACCTCAAGCATTCTCTCAACATTGGTTTATACAAAATGTTATATACCCCGCTCCAGGACTCGAGACGGTTCTAGCAAATTGTTATCTTCCAAGACCTCCGCAACTTCCAGAACAACCAAATATACTTTGGCTACCATTCCCTTTGGGACCCAACCATAGACCTCGCACACAAACATATGGATGTTTTGTTCTGTCTCTCAGTCGATCTCTTCATCTTAACCAGGAGAACCTCTGTTAAGCAGGGATGCGCAACACGACTTATTTCCTAAACAACCTCTAATAATCAGAACTCAGATGAAAACAGTGGATTCACAATGCAACCCTCTCATAACCAACTTCCCTCCAAAACACTCAAATCCAAAATCGAAGATTCATCATGAAAACCTTTCCACATTCCAACTGGCAGTTTGCAAATAAACTCCACATAAGTCAAAGCAGAAATCACTCGAATACTCAAATCAATCCTTTTCCTTTATTCTTTATGAACCAGAAATAACCACGCATACCAACATAAAACCAAATCAAATCGCAAATGACGCCTGTCATAACACTCAGCTCGAACAAGAATTAAGAGGGCATTCTATTACTCAAGAAAACACTCTTCTTCCCCAATCCTTATTTTAGGAATAAAACTTCATTTAAATTCTGGAGTTCCAAATTATCACCCTGCTCCTTTCTCTTAACCAACAACCTCGAAGTGTTGCTCAACCTCAATATAGATTTCACCCACGATCACATCTTCTCAATTCTTTAAGAATAATCAACTTAAAATTCACAGCGCACACACACACTCATTTACTACACCCAAATGATGCTATCAATGATCATTGCATTATTCGAAATCCACTTTTTTTCCACTATTTCTACACAACCTCATTAGCCTCCAAGGTTCTACATAGAACACCAAGCTAAATTTTCAATCTCCAAGGCTCATATAAATGTATTTCGATGTAACTGATACGAAAATCCTCGAATCTGATGACTAAAATTCTCACAATCTAAACATACTCATTCATTAACAACCACATGAAAATATATTCTCAACCAAATTATCTTTAGGAAGATTCTAACTCCTGGAGGGTTACTCACTGAAGCCATGTCATACCTAGCAATAATTCAACAATTCCCTACTATACCATTAATCATCGTAGCAATCAGTTTACTTCGCTAATCCAACTCACAGTAAACAACGTTGTCATAATACACCTACACCTTTGCAAATTACCCAGTCGCGCTACCCTAATAAATTGATCAAGATCCCTATATTTTCAATAATTCTAATGATTCCATCAGATGAACTGAAATCTTGGACCACAAAGTTACTATAGGTTCTGCTAGTTGCAACATCGTAATCAATTTGCTCCAAGGACAACCATTCTATTAAATCAAATCCCCTTCAAGGATTATTCCAAAGAGTCAATTTATCACTCGATGCATCTCAACAACTTGATATCTAGAGTCTCACAAAAACCATCTACTTGACCACCACTATCCAATTGCCATTTTTCAGCCTACAAGACTCCTCAACACAAATTGGTTAATCCTTCCTCAGAAGGAAAGGCAAATAGAGACAGTTTCAGTACACATAAAAACGTTACCCCTCGCAGTAGACACGCGACCAAGGGAAGTAGTCAAATAACTGCGATCTCGAAAAATACAAGACAAGACCACAGTTGAGGGCACAAATTCTGTTAGAAGAGAATATCAAACCTCAGCCAATAAGAAGAAAACACTGCTTTTGGAACTCGAGAAACCCGTATGCAGCCAATAACAAAGTTAAGTATGCTTCGTAAAACTGCAAGCTACAAAAGTTAAGTCCAACCTCAAAGACCTCTATTGCGCTCTCTCTTTATCCAAGGAAATAATTGCTCTCTGATTGTAACATTTTTCTAACTCAAATAAAAGAGACTCTAAGTTCAAATCACATTAGCCATTTAAAAAGTTAAGTCAAACCCCTTTCATCGCAGACATGCTGTCATCCGACTATTTAACAACCATGTCGGCATGAGCCATCTATTACTGTCATACCCTGGAATTTAATCGGGTAATTAGGAATTTAGTCGGGAGAAGAAAAGGCAATAAAAGAAGAGAAAATACCTGAAAAGAAAGGGGGATTTCTGCTTTTATTAGACAACTTGGGCTCAGGCCGTGGCCGAGACAGCCCAAGTGTGGCCGGCCATAAAGGGGGGTTCCCACCCCCAAAACCCTAATCCTCCCCTTTCCCCATTCCTCCCACTTGAGCCGCGGCCTCCCTACCTGTCGCGCCACCACCTCTCTCCTGCGCCTCCATCTCCACGCGCACACCCTCTCCTCCCCGTGAAGCCCGTTCTTTGATCCATTGGAAGGAAGGCGAGGAGGCGATTTTTGGAGGGCCGGTCAAGGAGAGATAGCAGATTAGATTTGTTCAGCGCTGTTTCTCGTATGTTTTTGGTAAGAATCGTATTCTTTCTGATCTGTCCACCTCTTAGAAAGTTGTAGCTCTCGGTTGTAGCTTTCTTTTTGCACTAAGATCACTTGATTTAGACTTACGGTTTAGGAGTTATGGTAGTTTTACCGCGACTGCCCAGGAGATCTGACAAGAATTGACAGGTTATCTTGTCTGGAAATTTTGAATTTTTTTGAGGCCGAATTAGAAACTCCACCCACAATGAATATTGTAGAGGATTCAGTAAGATTTCCAAGATGATAAAGAACACAATTTCTAGAGTTGGCAATCAAAAGTTATGGAATTTTTACCATCGCTGTTTCGCTGACTGCCAGATTGCAGAGACAGAAAACTTAGAAAAAACTTTACCTAAAAATAAGAATTAGTAGGAGGCCTAATCATAAGACTTGTCCAACAATAATATTGTAGCTGGTTTTGTCGTGATTCCAGAGAGACCAAGATCACCCCATTCCGAGTTACGTAGCAAAAGTTATGGCGGTTTTAGTGCTCTGTCCAGAGAACCCAATGTGAAGTTGATGTTTTATTAATTGGCCTGGTAGGGGAATTACTTGGTTGATTCAGTAAGGCTCACCAACTAGACTTATTTGGAAAATTTAATTACCTTTCTAGAAAGTCTAAGAACATCTTATTTGGACCCCTGTACTAATAGATACAGATTTTTGAAGTTGACTGTCCACCGATGGGACAGATCGACGTTTAGGAATTTGGGGACGGGATCGAGTTAGAAGTTTTACAAGTCCGTGGTTGTTGTTATATAGTTTGTTTTGGTCCGCTGCTGTATCTTAGCGTGTGTTATAATTATTATTCACGTGGTGGTGATGCACCGGAGCGACACTTTCTGTCGCCCTCGTTCTCTCGTGGTTAAGGCAAGTATAATGATGAATATAATATGTATTATTGAATGGCAATGTTTGGTATATATTATGAGTACTTGTGTGTTCATGTTTGTGATGATGATGACATAATTGGTATTGTTCATGGTTGTTAGAGATTTGAATCACGTGTTATTCATGGTTGATGGTCTATGGTTATGAGATTTTGTAGTACGAATAGGTTATTCATATGCAATGTTGTTGTGGATGCATATTTGTATTACTTTGAGAATTCATACATATGCATTATGTTGGGTTACCGAAGTCTTGGTCATGTGAGGACCAAGCAACTCTTGAGGTCCCCGTCATATTAATGACGGGCTAAAGGTTCCCATGCTTGAAGAGCATGGGCTCAGATCCCCATACACGTGGAGTATGGGCAAAGGTCCCCATGCATTCGGATAAACAGCATGGGTGTGCATCGACGGATGCACACTTTGCATTACCGGTAAAATGCAAAAAGAGAAAGAGAAAGACCATGTTGAGCATATTGCATAGCATACATGTGTAAAGTGATTGTTATGTGATTTTGTGAAGTATAGTTGAGGAGTTACATACTTGTATGTTGTTGATGCCATTTATTATATTTGCTGAGTCTTTGGACTCACCTCTTGGTTTTGTTGTGCTTTTAGGTACCACTTGCAAGGACGGCATGCATGGGAGGGAGTAGAATTGCTTTGGATGCACTCACTACCACACAATATTTTAAATATGATTATCATATAAGTCGTACCTTAATAATAAGCAAACTGTTTAAGGATTAATTTTGGTTATGCCTGAATGCATTGGGTTATTTGTAATAATGAGGGTGGTAAGTGTTAGTTATGCTTGCTCATGCTTTAGCTGAATAGATTATTTATGAATGCTTTGATGAACTTTGGATGTTGAAATATTGATGATAATATATGCATCTGTTGGAACCTCCGATATACCTAGTTATACAAAGGAGGTTCTGCCGAAATTTAGAACTATGTCTTATGTTTATTGTTTATTATGCTTATTTAGTAGCATTCGAGGCCCCTGATGGGTTGGGATGTTACAATTACATTACATGAGTTCAACTCTTATAGATGCTTAACACCACACGTCAACGCACAACGGTTGCACTCAAACTATTGTTGCTATCAACTAGCTTTATCATGAAATCTATATGCTACCTACCTTCCTTGCCAAATCACAAGAGCAATTACAAACACATATTCAACTGCCCTACCACACATCCATAATTTGGTTCAAAATCGCAATAAAACTCTATGAATCTAAATCTTCCATCATTCAAAGGTCTCACAACATTGCAACCAAATTCGTCACATCGTTTTTTAATCCCACAAGTTTAGCAACCTAAATAATTTTAATGGTCAAACCAGTTTGTCAATATTCCACACTTCTTGATGACTCCTTTAACTTCAATTAGGTATAGCCATACCATTAATCACAATTCATCAAGAACTACTACAAGACACCATCAAATTAATCGACTTTCCTTCCAAGGATCTTAGTTAAGATCAATTACGCACCACCCTACAGACCCAACTTGATAACCCATATCATACCCATTCATTTCTTTGATTCTAACCTCTCACTTGACCACGAGAAGACATCGCTAAAGGATTTAACATTTTCTTTCATAAAAGAGAACCATTCAACTTCGACACTCAAAATACACAAAAGTACTACATTGAGTCAAAGCTTCCACGTACTAAAGGACTTGCAAAAAGAAACGTTCATTATCCGAATCATCAAGCGAAATAAATGGGTCATGTTTACCATTAAGAAAGACAAAACTCTAATACAAATGTCAATCTTGATAATTAACCAAGTTAACCATTCGTAAGAGTAACTCAATAGTTGGGAAAATAATAGTGGTTTTAAGGGACAAATTAAACCAATGGAAACTCATCATCCTTTCTCAAAGCAACCCAAAAGAAATTCATCAACCACAACTAGACAAGAGTTGACCAAATTCGAATTCAAAGAAGAGAGCAACTTTTCTGAAGATACTCACTTTCAACGCCTGTACTAAGATATCCGAGGTAACCATTTCGCTATTCTCTTACCACGAACGGTGGTGTAACCCGGTCAAGCCCAGGGCCACAACCACGACCTCAACCTCTCAACCTCGATTATTCCCACACGTAACAATGATATAATCAATTAACAAGCAATTATACTCAATTAATATCAAAAATCATCAATACGATATAACGGAAACGTAAATGCAAAGCTTTGCCCATTCCTATCCTACTGTGCACCAGTGTGTCAATTTTTTTAAGTTGATTAACCACAAGTAAATTTTAATTAATCTATTCACAATGGACCTAATGCCTCTCTGATACCAACTGTAACACCCTGGCTATTCGAAAACCAAGATGCTACCTAAAATGTATACCACAAATCAACAATCTAAACAATTACTAACATCCTAACAATAAAGAGCAAAATAGCTTCTATCCGAAAGGAACCTAGCATAATTAACATCCTAATTTCTGCACTAAACAAATAAATCGAACATGATATTCCATTCGAAGTAAAACTATTAAGACCATAATTAGAAAGCATGAACCCCTAACTCACA
The DNA here is from genome assembly GCA_036346395.1 of Hsuehochloa calcarea. Taxonomy (NCBI): domain Eukaryota; kingdom Viridiplantae; phylum Streptophyta; class Magnoliopsida; order Poales; family Poaceae; genus Hsuehochloa; species Hsuehochloa calcarea. The sequence continues at coordinate 20,850,702 of CM070598.1, read as the reverse complement.
TAACCTAAACAAAATAATAACCAACAATGATCATCAAAAGGGTTATTTATTATTACAGTCCAAACTCCGAAATGTGTATTAATAACACAGGTTTATTTCAAAGGTGTGTGCGGCCGTGTGTCTACTCCCTCCCATAAATGCCGTCATTGTAGTTCACCTAAAAAAAATACAACAAGGGTGAGTCCATGACTCAGCAAGTACAAAAGAATACTTTGAACAAGACAGGTATAATTCGTCAAGCATACATTGAAGCCAAAATATTAAATAATGGAAAACACATGAATGAATGAATGTGCATTCCCTTCACTTCTGCTCATACCGGTATAGCTAGTGAACACCCGTCGGTGTTCACTCATGCCCGCTTTATCCAAAATGCGGGGATCCAAAGTCCGTTTGAAAAATATTTCAAAACGGGGATCCAAAGTTTCCCACATTGGAATCGTAGGTCTTACATGCCAATGTTGGAATGATGGGACTTCACTACCCACTCCTGTGGGTGTAGCAAGAACACTACTTGCATGCATGAATGAATCCGATGAATAAAGTAACATCATTAACAGAACCATGGTAATCAGATACTACTATGAACAAGTACGTATCAAACATTACTCACCATACATTTCTCGAACATGGAAAAGCACATATCATCACAACCATACAAAAGTACTAGCCTTTTTCGCTACGAAATGCCGGGGGTGGGGGCGGCAAAGAAGATGCCCCTAACTCCGGTACCCCTTCTCCTACACAAGAGAATCACTAGTTATAATAACGCTGTGAAAAGTACACTCTACTCACACCACCTAACCCGTCTTCGTGAAACACAGGATTCAAATATTGATTCTACTCAATTTACCCGACAGCCTAGCGGAAGCTCTCACGGGACAGCAGTACTAAAATATTCATATCTTTTACTACGAAGCTCAGAACGAAGTGATCTTAGACTCTCTGGAATCATAATCAAATTATCCATGATAAACTAGTTGGTAGGGTTTTCTGATTCGGCCATCTAGTATTCCTAAGGATCAGGTCAAGTTTCTGCGCCTACAAACTGACAGTCAGGAACTACTGTTGTGGTCAAAAATTCGTATCTTTTGATTGGCTCAACCAAAAATCAAGTTCTCTACCAATCTAGAAATCTTACAGGATTTCCTACAACTTGCATGTTGGGTGAATTCTCTGATTCAGCATCTAACTAAATCATATTGGCTACACAAAGTATCTGCTAATCCTCGTCAGCCCTTCTGGATAGTCGCAAAGATACCCCGGTAGCTTCTATACCGTAAATCCAAATTGATTGATCTTTACGCCTATAGAAAGCTAAGAACGAGCACTACAAATTTCTAAGAGACCCTAACTGCTGATTTGGAATTTAACTCTACGCAATCTGACGATCAAATCGAGGGTAGAAATATGACCTGATTGACGCCTAGGACAGCAGCAACGAGGATGATCCAATGGGAGGTTATCTCGCCGGGAAAAATGTGGAACCAATGGGGAGGACGACCTTGGGGGAGGGGCTGCGCCGGGGGAGGAAGAGGGGAGGAGAGGCGGCTGCTGTTGGGGAAGGGGGAGGCGCCCAAGTGGGGGAAAGAGGGGGTGGCGGCTACGGTTTGGGGGGAAAACCCCCTTGGCCAGCCACCACATGGGCCCTTCTTGGGTCGCGGCCCAGGCCCAGGTTGGCGAGAAGTGGTAGAAAACTCCTTGTTTTATTCAAAAAAATTCCCCTCCTCTAATTGGATTTTACCTCCTGGCTTCTTCTCTAATTACTCGATTCGCTTCCGGGGTGTTACATGATCTTTGTTTCATTGAACCGTAGGGATCAAGTTATCTCATATATGTACTATGTAGTGACTGCAAATTGAACATTCAGGTTAAGAAGCCTTTGGGGATTTGATTTGATGGCTGCCAGTGGTTTATTAGGAGATGATGCACACTTCAACCTGTCAGACTATGAAATGTTTGCCTTTAGTTTGTAATGCTGCTATGACTTTAAAAAAATGTGGGATTCGTTGCACTATACAAATTTGGAAAATGAACAAAGTTGGTAAACCCTTGATGTGCCAGATCTATTGTTTCTGAATCCTCACCATAACCTCAAAAAATTGCTGCTAGAAACAATTCTGTTGTTTCTAAATTTTACATCTTTTTGTTTTTTTGTTTTTGAATTTTTTTTATGGCCAGGATTTTTATATCTATCGTTCCCAAACACCAACGGGGATTTTGTTCCCAACCGAAAAGATTTTCTCTTAGAGTTGAGGTGGATTCCATGTGCCCTCAAAATCCCCCACATGGATTTTACCCTTGGTTTTCCTACCCCTTTCTTCCAAACAAGCCCTTAGTGAAAATTTAAACATAATCATTAAGTACCACATGAAAGAAACGGCTATATCTACTACAACGGAAATCATTTCACCGCGAAGGATGAACACAACCGTAAAATAACAATCTATAATAAGGTTTCTCCAATTAAACAAAAGTGTCGATTTAGTTATCATGGTGAATTTTAAGTGTAGTACATCAAAGTTTCTATCACATTCCCATGCATACCGCTCTCTCGGAACTACCTAAAAAAATAGAAGCAACAAGCGTGAGTCCTTGACTCAGCAAAGTACAACTAAGGCGATAAACAAAACATCATAAGCAGATATTGAACATAAAACTTGCGCTATACTGCCATTTACAATATTTTCATAAATATTCATCTTCTACTTTTATGCGATGCAAATGCCAAGAATACACTTCTCTTTCTTCTTTGCAATTACCGGTAATGCGGAGTATGTATCCGTCGATACATACTCAAGCATGTACCTTCCAGCATAGGGACCTCAAGACCACACTCGTGGAGACCTCAAATATATCCTTACTTGGCTACCACGTAGACCAAGTCTCAAGGATCAATGAAATGATACAAATGATTGTTGCCAATCAGAAATCTTTATCTTTTTTACTTAATGAACATAAAGCATATAGCATAACCAACAACAATAACATGAATAAATATTCATATGAGTATGACATTAACACTTCATGAATATTCCCTCCATGTGTTACCAACTATTCGCATTTACTTCAACCGTGTGACGAATGATGACGAGTAGAGGGCACTACCCCCTGATTCACATAACCACCTGAGCATTCATATAACATGCTAAGAAAATAATCCAAGAGCAGTACAATATTACAAAAGAAATAATTAACACCGCTCCTAATCGCAACCCAAAACAACCCTGATTTCCTCCTTGAAATTAGTTCTGTCCAAAACCGAATAGTCACCTTACAAAAATCATAACTTATGATCTATAACTCCAAAAATCATTGTCTTATACTTTCTAGAATCCTTAAGTCGTTATCTAATTTTTTTATGGAGATCAAAACTCCAAAATAGTTCATCTTTTATTTTTTTTTCATCATTAGGTTTATGCACACTGGCCGAACCCGACAACTGATTAGACAGATAGCTACAAGAAAAATCATATCTCTTAGTCTACTCAACCAACAAAATATCCATTACTCTAAACAAAGCTAACAAAAAATCCCATCTTTTATCAAACTAGAACAAATTCAAATTCTGAGTCTAACTATCCCAAATCAACTTTGCAAAGGAACCCTAAATTCCAGATTTAAAAAACTACTGCAGCAAAGGTCAAACAGCCATAACTTTCCAACCGCTCATTCAAATTACATGATCGAGCACTCTACAGAGAGAACAAACAGAGATCCACAATTCTCTAGGAGATGACATTTTCAAATGTCACATCTATAGTGCCCTGAACTATAGTACAACAGAACTAGCAGATTACCGATCTACCAAACAAACTCTACCGATTGCTAAATAGAAAAGAAGTAATATAATTGTCACCCTTGGAGATCAATATGACGAACGTGAGATCACTGAAATTCCCATGAAACTCGCTTTCTTTCTTCTTCTGCCTTTTGTTCCCCTTTTTTTTTCTCTTCCTTCCTTCCTCTCTACTGTTGAATCACACATCTCTGTACAAATGATGCAGTAACAAAATTATCTAGTAGGGATGCATGGCGCAGGAAGAAATGGTAGGGGAGGAGGTGGCGTCTGGGAGGAGAGGGAAAGTAGGGGTGGCAACTGGACATGGGAAAAAGGGAATAGCACATGGGAGGGGAGGGCTTAGGGTTTGGCTGCCCCCTCCCTAATGGTCGGTTGCCCTCATGGGCTAACTGTCAAATGGTAAAGCCCATGCCCGAGTTCTCTAGTTTAAGCAAAAATCCCCCCCCAACTCTTGTTAAATCCATTCTCTAAATCAATTCTCCTTGCTAGCAAAATTTTCCTCTCTTAATTATATTCGGGATATTACAACACACATGTGTACCAGAGGCCATACCGGTTTGGTTCTTGGAATGGTACATTTCGGTACCAGTCCATATCGATGTACCATTTCAGATTTAATATAATAATACGAGTATATATATTTGTAAGTATATATTTTTTTAATTATATGTACACAAAATATCACTTGTAATATTATTCTAGATACATAGTTGTACTATCAAATATAATACATAGTTCAATAGACAGTATTATCAATACCACCAATATGACTGCTATTGACCGGTATCGAGCCGGTATAACCCGTATTTAGGCTGGTATGGTACGCAGGGCTACTTTGTACTAGTTTAGATGACGGTATGGTACATATCGACCGGTATAGCCGGTACTGGTACGGTATTGATAACTATAATGTTGTGACCTGAATGGCACACAGCTCGCGCGAGGAGTTGCGTGCTGGCTACTGGTGCGCACCAGGGAGGCGATGGCTGCACTGTTGTAGGTTAATGAATAGTCCTATGTTTTGTCTCTCATTAATATGTTTTTGGATTCAACACGTCAGTACAGTGTTTGTCATGCTTATTTTTCCCACATAGACCAAGGAGTTCATCGTGTTGTTCTGGTAAGTTGCTTATTTTCTGCTGGATCTCATGGTTCTTGTAGAAATTTAAAATGAACCTTGCAGCTCCTAAAACCCTATAACAAAAATCAGATAACCTATAACAAATAAATTATTACTTTTAGGAAAAATATATATTTTTGGTCCCTCAACTCTTACTCTCTTGTTTAATTTTCGTCCCTCGTTTGCAAAACCAACACGTCCTCCAAATATCAAAACCATACAAATCGTGTCCATTGACATGTATTGGCAGTTTTTTCCACATTGGCTACCACATCATCGGCTAGGCCCTAGACCCACCTGTCATACTGCGGGAGAGAGAGAGAGAGATGATGGAAGCAAAGCTCTCTGTTTCAACATAGAAAGAGAGAGAGTAGGGGAGGCACTTAGGGGCTCTCTGTGAACTCAGCGGTGGCGAGCAACGACCATCGAGGTGGTGGTGACCCAAAAAATGGAATGAGGGGAGGGAGTGAAGTTTGATGATGGTGGTAGTGATGCTGGAGACTCACCGGAAAGTGGTGGCGACTACAGACGACGGCAGCGGCAATGGAGGACTGTGGGGGTGGCTCCACGACAGCGGGAAGCTTCAATTGACGGGTGCATGAGCATCATGCGTGTTGGACCGAAAAGGCGACTAGAGGGGGGTGAATAGGAGCACACTCACTTTTTCACAAATAATTGATTCAATAATATTTCACTCCAGTAGCTATGGAAGCTATGAAGATCAGTATATCAATACAGCGGAAGACTAATATTGAATCCAATTCAAACCCCTAAGCAATATGACAAAATCAACAAAGGTTGAAACAATTCAATGCCTTCTTAGGTCGGACATTGTATTCTTGGCGATCGGACCGATTGCATGCCGATCGACCGGTGACTCGCCGATGCATCTGCTAACCTCGAATGCAGATCAAACGGCCGATGACAAAGTTGCAAATAGATAAAACTTTTGATCTACAACTACAAACATAATGAAACTTGGTACACACCTTATCTACGATATCAGGAACCTATTCCAATCGAAGATTATGATAATTCTTAGAAGAATAGCGATCATTTTTGGTTTGATTGAAGAAGGGTTCAAAACCGGGTCAAAACGAAAACTTGATCCAAGATCTTGCTCGTGGGTGATTGATGATCCTAGGTATGTTTCTACATGTCACAGCAAGCTAAATCAAGTGGAGAATTCAATCAAAAACTCGCGGATCAAAGAGAGACTCAAAATCATCAAATATAGATAAAGAACACAATGAGATAAAACATTGATCAAACCTTCCTTTGATTGATTGATATGATATGGGCTTACAGCCTCTCCATCAATGGAGGACAATACTCAATCCAAGAGCATGAAAATCACATCAAACTATCGAGAACCCTAGCCTCCACTAAAGCACTCCCTAAGAAAATTAGGGTTTACAAAAATAGCAAAAGAGCCGAAGAGGAGGTGCAGCCACCTCCCTCTCCTATTTATAGTGGAGGCTTATACCTTCTAGAAGTTTGACTCAATTGGACTCCCGTTAAGACCTAAAACAAACGGGACACATACACACGTATTTTAATGCGCTGTCTTTATCTCCTCTTGACCTATCTAGCTACACTTTGCGCCATCTTGCGTCTCGGATTAGCCAATAGGTCACCCTTGTCCATCTTGCACCATGCTTGAGTACATTGATCTCACCCGGCATCGTCGATCGTTCTGGACCTCAGCTCTCCAAGCCTAGTCCCGATCATCCTCGCCGTTGACCGTCATTGACCACCAAGCAACCTGCACAACAATAGATAAGTAAACCAAATTTGGGAACAAGTTCTTCACAACATGACCCATGTTAGTCAAAACATACATCATGCAACATATATGCCCTGAAATTCATGACTTTGACCTAACAACCGAACAACGCCGCCACGACGGGCGACGATCAAAGTGAAAACCGGTCAGACCGCCCCCAGAGCCGGTTAGACCGCCCACCCTGGCCGGTCCGACCGCCACCTATGGGCCTGTCAGACCGCCAGCTGGGACTTAGCCATTTTTCTTTTTTGGAAAACCGAAACCTACTGGAATTTTCAAACCAATTGAACTTTTGACTGGAGACTCCAAAAATTATGGGACCAAGTGCAATAGGATCTCCTCTCTTGCCTACACCCTCTATTTTTGGCCCAGCTCAATCCACCACTTTCTAACATTACCGATCCGACCGCCGCCCTAGCCGGTCAGACCAGCTGAGACGTGACAGTCCTGAAACTTTGCCGAAAACACGTGAAACGACAAACCGTTAACGCCATTGCCAATTGTCACATCATCCTAAGATCTGGAGCATATCCCCATGATATCCACAATCTCACCCTTGATGAACACATTGGCAATAATCCAGAAAATATAATTTAGAGGTTTGAAAAGTAAAATACTTTCGTTTTCGCACAAAGGCACAACTTGGTCCATAAGCAAGAAAAAGCAATGAAAATGACCAAGCTGGCATCAGAATAGCATAGGCAAGTGAGATAAGGCAAAAGAAAGCATAAAAACTTTAAATTCCAGAAAAGAGTAAAAAATCTTACTTAAGGTCCATATGAAAGAATAATTGTTCAATTGACCTATGATCATTGTGAGGATTAATAAATGCAATTCAAGTTCAGAAGAATCAATAAGACAATAAGAATGCAATTCAAAAATTCCCCCTCACTATGATCCTCAGATTTCAGAAAATTTCAAATTCTCCAATTTCTCCATCTTTTATCATTTTTATATATCTTCTCCCCCTTTGTACAACAATGGTATATCTTCTCCCCCAACATTGAAATATCTTCTCCCCCATTGACAATGGAGTCATCAAGGAATCACGCCTTCCTCTCATCCAGAGATAACAAATGCAGAATGAAGAAAGAAGCATAAGAAGGAGTATGTATGAAGTGCAATGCAGTAGCTTCATTTTTTGTATTTTTTAATTTTTAATTACAAGAAGGTTTGGAGATTATCCAAAAGAACAAGCTAGCATCTCTACGGACGGTGGTGTAACCTGGTAAAGCCCAAGGCCACAACCACGACCTCAACCTCCCAACCTCGACTATTCCCACACATAACAATAATATAATCAATTAATAAGCAATCATACTCAATTAATATCAGCAATCATCAATACAATATAACGAAAACGTAAATGCAATGCTTTACCCATTCCCATCCTACTGTGCACTAGTGTGTCAAATTTTAAGTGCATTAACCACTAGCAAATTTTAATTAATCTATTCACCACGGACCTAAAGCCCGCTCTAATACCATTTGTAATACCCCAGACCAACCTGAGCCTGGAATGCTACCACACTAGCATAACTACAAATTAAACAAAGACATTTCTTTCAAATTTTTGGCAAAATCTCCTTTGAATTACTAACCATCCTGAAGTCCGCGCAGCGAACAATAATAATAAGCAAATATCCAAACGCACAGTTTAAAACATAATAATAAAAGTAACATCCATAATACGCTATCCAACTCCAACAGAAGTTATCCAAGACGTAAAACGTAAAGAAACAAATCTCAAGCAATTTATTCAAAATCTGAGTTATCCCCAAATGGTTTATTCAGCGGAAAGTTTGTTTGTGTCAATGTGCGACCAAGCTTAATTCTACTCCTTCCCATACGTGCCGTTCACAAACGAAGTACCTAAAAACACAACATCAGTAAGAGTGAGTCCAAGACTCAGCAAAGTACAATTAGTAAGGCAATAACATATGCAACTGTAACCATCAACATCCATCCACAATTCTCAATAATAGACATGTCACATGCTTATGCGATGCAAACTGTTCAAATGCACTTTTTTTTCTCTCTTTTGCATATACCGGTATTGCGGAGTATGCATCCGTCGATGCATACCCATGCCTGTGCCTTCTAGCACAGGGATCACAGCCCATACACCACAAGTATGGGGACCAAAAGCCCGTCATATTCATGACGGGGAACTCAATAAATGCTTGGTCACCACGTGACCAAGCCTCTAATATGATGGCATGATGCACATGTGCAGAACTTTAAATCATCATACAGAAATAAGAATTACTTGTACCTCTAGCATTCATAATCATTGACATTCATAGCATTCTAGCTTCTATGAACAACGCAAAATTCTCATAATGTAACAACATGAACAATCGCTCATAAATAGTCTACCACTAACTGTACTTGCATTTTTTCTGCTACGAGGCGCGAAAACGCGGGGATGGTGCCTCTACTCCGAAACTCCGCCTCCTACACAAGAATTATGCTAACAATAAATACTCTGAGAAAAAAGGACTCCGATTAAGCCCCTCAACCCAAATCCTCGAGACCTAAGGCTCGAATAGAGGTTCTACCCAATTCCCCCGGCAGTCTAGCATAAAACTTTCTGGGACAGCAGAACTAAAAACATCATAACTTTCACTACGAAACTCGGAACAGGGTGATCTTGGTATCTCTGGAACCACGACAAAACCGTCTAAGAAAACCTAGTTGGGAAAGTCCGCTGATTCGACCTCCTACTAATTCTTGTGTTCAGGTAAAGTTCCCGTCTCTGCAAGTCGACAGTCAGGAAACAGCGGCGGTAAAAATTCCATAACTTTTGATTGAAAACTCTAAAAATTGTGTTCTTTATCAACTTGGAAAGCTTACTGAATTCTATACAACATTTATTTTGGGTGGCCTTTCTGATTCGGCATCTAAATAATTCATAATAGCCAGACAAAACAATCTACCAATTCTCGTCAGCTCTCCTGGGCAGTCGCAGTAAAACTATCATAACTCCTAAACCGTAAGTCCAAATCAGGTGATATTGGTGCCTAAAGAAAGATAAAACTGAGGGCTACAACTTTCTAAGAGGTAGTCAGATCAAAAAACATACGCATCCCACCCACAACTGACGAGCAACCGCGCTGAACAAATCTGATCTGCTACTGACAGTACCAACGTGAATTGAAAATGCTACCGATCTACCGGGGATCGAAGTTACCCTTGATGAATCTCTAGAGGATGTTGCCTCGCTGCGTGCTGGTGCCCTTCTCATCCCCTTCCCTCCTCCTGTTCCTTCTTTTTCCCTTTCCTCTCCTCTTCTCCTTGTCCTTCCGCTTTGGCCGACCCTCCGATGGTCGTCTCCTCGCCTTCCCTTCAATGGACAGCAGCAAGGGCTTCACCGGGGAGGGTGGTGGTGCTGTTGGGAAGATGGTGGTGCAGGGGGAGGTGCAAGGGAGGAGGATGGAGGCGCAAGGGAGGGGCTAGGGCCGGCTAGGGGGAGGTGGAGGGGGGAAAAGAGGGGGAGGCTAGGGTTTTAGGGGGAGAGCCCCCCTCCTTGGCTGGCCACCAAACGGGCTCCTTCTAGGTCGCGGCCCAGGCTCAGGTTGTCGAGAATTTATGAAAAACCCTTTCTCTTTTTCAGAAATTTCTACTCCTTTAATTGTCTTTTCTCCTCCCGGCTGATTTTCGAATTACCCGATTCAATTTCCAGGGTATTACAGGAGCCATCCACAAACTCTTCCTAAGCTTCTACCAGGGCGACAAATCTTAAGGTTCATGTCATTTTTGACAAGCAGTCCCCATGAGATCGTCTGGATCATCAAACTATCTCCAAGTTTATGTCTTTGACAAGCAGTCTCGTAAGAGTAGTTTGGCACAATTTAAGCATAAGACAATCTTGGGTTTTCATATTTCACAAGAGCGGTTTTTAGAATCTCAAGAACACAAGAAGCTCAAGTAATAGTCAATTTTAGATTCAAGAGCCAACAAAGCAATTCTGACAGAGCCAATGTCACAAAAAGAGCACAATTGCGCAACTAGCTAAAACATCTACAAATTATAATTTTTAGTTCGAGTTGTTTTAGAGTTCTAGCTCATACAGCAAAGACTTATTTGTATATGTGAAAGCATGATAATTCTAGCAAGTCAAAGAACTAGACATGGCATTGAGCAAGAATTGAAATACTAAAGCTCCAAAGGGTAATAGGCAAAGCTTCATCAGTTTTAAAAGATAAGCAGAAAAACTTATATTACAATGCATCTTTTTAGATACCACTTGTTGGATTTTTCATATCACTAGTTGGATTTTTCATATGAATGCAATATGATGCAATGAGATGCAATAAAAGCCTAAAAACCTAAAATATTCAAAAAGATCAATAAATTCAGAAGAGAACAAGAAAAGATCAAAAGAACAAGGTAAGATCAGAAAAGATCGAACTCCCCCTCAAACCAACCCGTAGGGATAAATTACCCCTAACTCGCTTCTCAAGGTGGCAAACCTAGTTGGGTCTAAAGGCTTGGTGAGGATATCAGCCAGTTGAGCCTCGCACTCCACAAAGTGCAGCACAATATCACCTTTCTCGACATGGTCTCTAAGAAACTGGTAGCGAATATCTATGTGTTTGGTCCTAGAGTGTTGCACAAGGTTCTTCGCAATATTAACATGGTCTCTAAGGAACTGATAGCGAATATCTATGTGTTTAGTCCTAGAGTGTTGCATAGGATTCTTAGCAACATTAATGGCAGAAGAGTTATCACAGAAAAGAGGAACACTAGCAAAATTTAACACATAGTCCTTAAGAGTGGTTACCATCTATAAAATCTGACTACAGCAACTAGCAGCAGCTACATATTCAGCTTCAGCAGTGGATTGTGCAACAGAAGACTGCTTCCTAGAAGACCAAGATACAAGAGAAGTGCCTAGGAAGTGACAAGTGCCTGAGGTACTCTTCCTATCTAGCCGACAGCACGCAAAATTAAAATCAGAAAACCCCTGAATGGACAAAGATGAAGAACATGAATACCAAATGCCAAACAGAAGGGTAGAGTGTAAATACCTGAATATGCGCTTAACGGCTTGGCAATGGGAAGTTCTCGGAGACGCCTGAAACCTCGCACAGAGGCAGACCGTGAAGTGGATGTCCAGTCTCGAGGCCATTAGGTACAGAAGGGAACCGATCATGCTGCGGTACTCGCGTTGATCCACGACTTCTCCTTCCTCGTCTGGATCCAAAACAGTCGAAGTTACCATGGAAGTGGAGATTGGCTTGCAGTCACCCATGTCGAAACGTTTGAGCAAGTTCTTAGTGTACTTTGTCTGATGGATGAAGATCCCTTCCTTGCATTGCTTAATTTGAAGCCCCAAAAAGTAATTGAACTCTCCCATCATACTCATCTCAAATTCCCTAGACAAAGTCTTAGAAAAGCTAGAAACAAGTGCATTAGAAGAACCACCAAAGCTAATATCATCAACGTAAATTTGAGCAAGCAGAAAGTCATTATCACGCCTAAGAATGAACAAAGTATTGTCTATCTTACCCATCTCAAAGTCATTCTTAAGCAAGAAGGTCTTAAGTCTATGATACCAGGCTCTAGGGGCTTGTTTAGGACCATATAAGGCTTTGGATAGTTTGAATACATGATGTGGGTACTTGGGATTCTCAAAGCCTGGGGTTGCTTAATATAAACTTTCTCCTCTATGAAACCATTTAAAAAGGCACTTTTAACATCCATCTGATATAATCTAAAGCCCTTAGATGCAGCAAATGCAAGCAAAATGCGAATGGCTTCTAGTCTAGCAACAGGAGCAAAGGTCTCATCAAAATCCAACACCTCAACTTGGCTAAAACCCTGAGCTACCAACCTAACCTTGTTTCTAATTACATAACCATCCTCATTTTGTTTGTTTTTTAAAACCAAGTGGGTTCCAATAACATTTTGGCCACTAGAAGGTTATACTAGGTTCCAAAGAAGCAACAAATGCAGAATGAGAGTAGAGATTTGGATCATGATACCTGCAGCGAGTGACTCGCTCATGAAGATTACCAATTATCTGATCCGGAGGGTGCTGCCTTTGAATGTGAAGTGGCGCACCCGGAGAAGAAAGCATCTCTTCAACCTCTGCAGGTATTGCTGATGATGAAGATGCAATAGGAGTCTCATCTCAAGGCGAAGTAGTCACAACAGGTTCTTGTGCTGGAATAGGAGCGTCAACAGCAATAGGTGGAAGAACATCAAATCCTTCATCATCTTCCCCTATGAATATGATCTCCATCACCTATGTATCACCTAAAATATCTGATCTAGCTCCAGGGTTAGTTTCATCAAAAGTGACATTGCATGTCTCCTGAACAAGGTTAGTTTCAGCATTAAAAATCGAAAAACACCTCGAATGTGCAGGATAATCCAGAAATAAACCATCAAAAGTTCTTTACTCAAATTTATCTAGATTTCATGTCTTGAGAATAAAACATTTAGATCCAAAGACTCGAAAGTGCGAGACAGAGGATTTTCTACAAAATCGAAGCTCATAAGCAGTCTTGCCCAAAGAAGGTCTCACAAATACACGATTAGCAATATGGCAAGCAATAGCAACAGCTTCGGTCCAAAACCTCCTCGACGTGTTATACTCATCTAGCATCGTCCTAGCTATCTCGACCAAGGTCCTGTTCTTCCTTTCCACAACGCCATTTTGTTGTGGGACGTGTGGAGAATAGAACTGATGCTCCATTCCATGCTCAGCACAAAAAGAAGCAAACGAGGCATTCTTGAACTCCGTGCCATTGTCACTACGGATCGCTCTCAAGGCACCCCAAAAGTTTAGAAGCCAAACGCAAAACAAGATCATGATAAAAATCAAAAGCTTTATCCTTCGAAGCAAGAAAGAACACCCAAGTGTATCTAGAAAAATCATCGACTATGACAAGAATGTACCATTTTCCACCAACTGACCGAACCCTAGCAGGACCAACAGTATCCACATGAAGCAACTGTCCAGGTCCGTCAGTCATGACCATAATCACTGAAGGATGTGAGGCGGCAACTTGCTTGCCATGCCTACAGGGCGCACATACATCATCTTTGACGGTTTTAAGTTTGGGCAAACCTCTCATGATCTCAAGGTTGCTAACTCGCGTCAAATGATCAAAACCAATGTGCCCCAAACGACGGTGCCAAAGCCAGAACTCAGAAGAAGAAGATGAAATCAAGCATTTGAGAGAATCAGCAAGAGATTCAGAAAAGTCAGCTCCAAAGATCCTAGCAACTCTAGTAATTCCAAAAACAAGCTCACCAGTTGAATCAAGCACCCGACAAGTATTTTTCTTAAATCTAGTCTCATATCCATCATCAAAAAGTTGAGAGATAGAAAGCAAATTAAACCTTACCTTGTCCACAAGGGCGACGTCCTTGAGGATGAAACTATCGTTCACACTGATCGATCATGTTCCTTCGATCTGCCCTTGTTTATTATCTCCAAAGGTGATAAAATCATCACCTATCGACCGCGTGAAGGAGGTGAACCATCTTGAGTCTCCGGTCATATGGCGTAAACAACCGGAGTCGACGAACCACATGTCCTTCCTCTTTCCGTGGTAATCCTAAAAATCAAGGCAAAGAAGAACGATGTGTCTCAATACTGTGGTTAGTTAAACAAGACTTAGGAACCAAATACTGAGACACACGTCTGCGAGTAGTATGCAAAGTAGAAGTGCTATCCTTGATTTTATTTGAAATTCTGTTATGAGCAATGGTTAAAGTAACATGAGAGTTATCCTGTCTAGGAACATGATGATGAGCATGTGACACAAATAATAAACCAGGTTTCTTCTTTTCTATGTTACCATATCTCATAAAAGCTCTAGGTTGATTAGATGAAATTCTAGCAAAAAATTTATTATCATTTTTCAACCTACGCCAACAGAACCCAATCAAATGTCCATCCTTTTAACAATAGGTGCAATGATACTTAATACCACTGGGAGAAGCACCCTTAGACTTAACAGATGGTTGGGCAATACCTGTAGATTTAAATATAGTTTTTGCAGGTTGTGTTTTGAATTCAATTAACCCATTTTCCAATACTTGAGTAACTTTTGGGTTAGAATTACTTTGAACGTAATTGTATCCTAATCCTTGCTTCTTATAAAAAGTTTTAGACTTGTCCAGAATCATGTTTAATTGTTTTTTACCTTTAGAGAATTTTTCTAAGGTATCCTTAAGATAAGCATTTTCTTCTTTAAGATTAACACATGATTCACAAGTTTTACCCTTAATGGCTCTAGCATATTTTTCCTTATATAAAGCAGTTTCAAGTTTAAGAGCTGGACAAGAAGCACATATAGCAGACTCAATACTATCCTTAAGCTTGGCATATTTAGCTCTAGCTGCTTCTAAGATATCTTTAACTTCATGTTCGCGTTCTAAGCAGAAAATGCAAAGGCTAGAATCAACCACACCAGAAACAACTGACTTGCTAGACTCTAAGTATTTTTCACATGGAGCAGATTTAACCTCAACAAGCTCAGTCCTAGCATTTTCAAGTTGTTGCAAAGCAATATCATGAGCAGATTGCAGTTTAGCAAATTCAGAGTGCAAAGCATGGCAGGATGAACATTCATCAGATTCAAGAGTCTTAGCATTTTCAAGTTCTAAAGTCAAGTTATCTACTTGTGATTCTAAGTCCTTATTCTTGGCCATGACAAACTCTAATGCCTTATCCTGACTCATGAGTTACTCAAACATAGATTCACATCTATCAGAAAGAACATCATAGAAAGGAGGTACCTCATCGTTGTCGTCGTCAACGGAGTCGGCCATGAAGCACAAGCCGGTGAAATCCTTGGCCTTCCCTTTCTTCTTGTTTTGAGGGATCTCCTCCTCCTTGTCCTCCTCACTCCCGGAGTCAACATCGCTTAATGATTGATCCTCGAAAGCGACAAGAACCGGGTGAGCGGCCTTTGTCAGCTTGGCAGTATCAAACCTTGATTTGTTCCATTGAGGCTTCTTCCAAGCTGGCTTTCCCTCCTTATGGTTGCTCTTACCTTTCAGCTTGCGGCAAATTGCCTGGATATGATTTAGCTCACCACACTCATAGCAAGTAACGGGACCTCCTCGATTTCTGTTTCTCATATTGTTGTAGGCACGTGCGACCTTTTTGACTATGAGGGCCAACTCAGCCTCAGGAAGACTCTCAAACTCTTCTTCATGAATTGCAGATAAACCAGCAAGCGAAAATCCAGAAGAAGACTCAAAAGACCCATCAGAAACTCTCTTGAGCGGATCTGCTACCAAAGCCATGTTTTTCTTTTTGGGATGATCAATCCTCTTGATCTCATGAGTCTTAAGCTTGCTATAGAGCAGCTCCAAAGTCAGATCAGAAAGATTGACATTCTCCTCAATGGCTGTGGCCTTTATCTTCCACTCCTTGGTGTTGATTGCAGCCAAGAGGTGGGTGGCATTTTTAGACTGAGAATATTCAATACCAACAGCTTTTATCTGATTAATCACTTTATTAAAGCGACTGAAAATATCATCGATGCTCTCTACATGACGCATCTCGAATTTGTTATATTCATGCTTATAGACTGTTTGGCGTACTTTCTTGACTTAGGACGAACCCTCATGATAGGTTTCAAGAGTGTTTGAAATCTCATGCGCAGTCTCAAGATTGTAAATCTGATCATACTCATGTCTCCCAAGGCCGCCATACAAGAGGTTTTTGGCCTCATTGTTGTTAGCCAAAAGGGCTTCTGAAGCCGGTGTAGCAACTTCGGGCACAACAAGCGGGACTCGAACAACCTCCCATATAGCGTGTCCTTCGCTCTCAAGAAAGACTCGCATGCGATTCTTCCAATAGACATAGTCGTGCCCATCGAAGATATGTGGCTTAGTGGAGTATCTATCCATCGCCAAGTTCAGTGACCGGTTAAGATCAAGATTGAACTAACCGGGCTCTGATACCACTTGTTGGACCGAAAAGGCGACTAGAGGGGGTGAATAGGAGCACGTTCACTTTTTCACAAATAATTGATTTAATAATATTTCACTCCAGTAGCTATGGAAGCTATGAAGATCAGTATATCAGTACAGCGGAAGATTAATATTGAATCAAATTCAAACCCCTAAGTAATATGACAAAATCAACAAAGGTTGAAACAATTCAATGCATCACGGTCGATCATTGTGTTACTAGCGATCGGACCGATTGCTCTTTGGTCCGACCGGTGACTCGCCGGCGATCTCCGTGGCCTCGAATGATCAAGCGATCCAGATGGCGAAGTTGCAAATAGATGAAACTTTTGATCTACAACTACAAACATAATGAAACTTGGTACACACCTTCTCTACGATATCAGGAACCTATTACAATCGAAGATTATGATAATTCTTAGAAGAATACCGATCCTTTTCGGTTTGATTGAAGAAGGGTTCAAAACCGGGTCAAAACGAAAACTTGATCCAAGATCTTGCTCGTAGGTGATTGATGATCAAGATGATCCTAGGTATGTTTCCACATGTCACAGCAAGCTAAATCACGTAGAGAATTCAATCAAAAACTCGCGGATCAAAGAGAGACTCAAAATCATCAAATATAGATAAAGAACACAATGAGATAAAACATTGATCAAACCTTCCTTTGATTGATTGATATGATATGGGCTTATAGCCTCTCCATCAATGGAGGACAATGCTCAATCCAAGAGCACGAAAATCACATCAAACTATCAAGAACCCTAGCCTCCACTAAAGCACTCCCTAAGAAAATTAGTGTAACACCCTGGCTATTCGGAAGCCAAGATATTACCAAAAGTTTCATCATACACTTCATTTGCGGAACTATTAATCAATTTGCACCAAAATTAAATAGTTAAGAGAAAGTAACGAAGAGCATTTAAACGTTCAACCACAGAATATAACCAAGGAATTAAAATTACAGTTCATCTCTTTAACCAAATAACTCAACAAAACATCTTTATAAATAAGTGAATCCTTGAGGTGTGTGAAACGTGTTTGGACTACGCCCTCCCGCTAGCAACTATATCATCATGGATCACCTAAAAAATAAACAAATACAGGAAAACAAGGGTGAGTCGAAACTCAGCAAGCACAACATCAAACTCACTGTGTACAAAGGAACAAATCAATAATCAAGGCGGTAGAACATCTCTTCCACGAATCTGTGAAACTGCATAGTATGAATGCATACATGAAATGAAAAATGGACCTCTCAGCTGCAGATATCTGCAGGTATAGCGAGTGATACACCCGTCGGTGTTCACTTAAGCCCGTACTTCACAAAGTACGGGGACCCAATCACCGTATGAAGAACGTTTCATACGGGTGTCCGAGTTGCCACATTGGAATGGTGGTCAACACTGCCCACATTGGAATGGTGGGTCTCATATGCCCATATTGGATTGATGGGACTTAATCAAATTTTCACTCCCGTGGACGGAAACGAAGCATGCATGAATGGAATGAATCATGTATCACAAGAAACATAAATATTGAAATCTATCCACATCATGAGCACAACGCAAGAACAATCATATATTCAACACATCATCATGCATTCCTTTGAAAACAACACAAATTATCAAACAGTACTTGCCTTCCGTGCTGCGACGTACTAGGAAGCAACGAAGGTGTTCTTCCACCCACCGCCTCACCGCCTACACAAGCATTTACACGGAATAAGAATAACAAGGTATGACGTATCTACACGTGCCCTATCATACCCTCTAACCAACCCACACAACTAAGGTTTCAATTTGACAACTTCACCCAAAAGACCAGACACTACTCTCTCGGCAGTTATGCGATAAAATTCACCATTAATTATCTGTAACTCCTAAAGATCTGAAACCAGTTCTCAGCTAATCCTAACGAACCAGGCTACGAAACTTTAGTTGGCGGGATCCTCTGATTCGGCCAAAACAGAGGACTAATCGGCCCAAGAAGACACCGATAGAAACCTGTCCAGATTTCAGAACAGTCGTAATGAAAAGCCTGTAACTTTCAGTCTATTGATCCTATGGAGATGATCTTTATCAATCTGGAATCATGGAGAATATATTCAAAAACCTATTTGGGTGGCCTCCCTGAATCTGGCTCTATCTAGAACAAAACTGAAGAGAAACCAACAGTCTCCAAAATTTCTGACAGACAGAGCAGTGTGCGGTTAAAAATTTAGAACTCCTAAACCACTGAGTGGAATCTCGTGATCTCGGTGCCAAAAGAATGCTAACGAAACCAGGAACATATCTCTAGGAGACGTCGACCCGAGATTCGGCCTCTAAAGGGTCGAAACTGGCCGCACAAGGAGATGATACGTTCGGAATCTCGAGCGAAACCGATTTAGATCTAATCCACCATTAAGCAATAAAATCGAATCAAACTACCACTAAAACATTCGTTACCCTTGAAGATCTGCAGGGAGACGTGGATCCACCTCCCAAGGACCTCCCTCTCTTCCCCTCCCTTCCCTCTCCAAGACCGGCCACAAGATCGCCGTGAGCAGGCGGCGGCGCCGTTGGAAGAGGCGGCCGGGGAGAGCTTGGGGCGACACTGAGGATCTCCGCAGCGGCGAGGCGCCGTCAGGAGCAGCAAGAAACACCGGGGAGAAGGGGAATGGAGGTGGCGGCCCTAGGGGGGAGAGGAGGGAGTGGGGGAGGCGGCTAGGGTTGGGGGCGCCTCCCCCTCCCCTTGGCCGGCCCCCCTTGGGCCGGCCTCCCCCCTCTTGGGCCGCCTAGGCCGCGGTCTGCGGCCCAGGTTGTCGTAAAAATGCGAAAACCCCCTCATTCTACAAGAATTTACATTTCTTTAATTGCCTATTCGTCCCCGGTTTCTTTTAAAATCTCTCGATTCGATTACGGGGTATTACAATTAGGGTTTACAAAATAGCAAAAGAGCCGAAGAGGAGGTGCAGCCACCTCCCTCTCCTATTTATAGTGGAGGCTTAGAACTTCTAGAAGTTTGACTCAATTGGGCTCCCGTTAAGACCCAAAACAAACGGGACACATACGCATGTATTTTAATACACCGTCTTTAACTCCCCTTGACCTATCTAGCTACACCTTGCGCCATCTTGCGCCTCGGATTAGCCAATAGGTCACCCTTGTCCATCTTGCACCACGCTTGAGTACATTGACCTCACCCGGCATCGTCGATCGTTCTGGACCTCAGCTCTCCAAGCCTAGTCCCGATCATCCTCGTCGTTGACCGTCGTTGACCACCAAGCAACCTGCACAACAATATACAAGTAAACCGAATTTGGGAATAAGTTCTTCACAACTTGACCCATGTTAGTCAAAACATGCATCATGCAATATATATGCCCTGAAACTCATGACTTTGACCTAACAACCGAACAACGCCGCCGAGACGGGCAACGATCAAAGTAAAAACAACCTATGGGCCGGTCAGACCGCCAACTTGGACTTAGCCATTTTTCCTATCTGGAAAACCGAAACCTACTATAAGTTTCAAACCAATAGAACTTTTGATTGGAGTCTCCAAAAATTATGGGATCAAGTGCAATAGGATCTCCTCTCTTGCCTACACCCTCTATTTTTGGTCCAGCTCAATCCACCACTTTTTAACATTGCCGGTCCGACCACCGATAGGGCCGGTCAGACCGATCTTGGACCAGTCTGACCGCCGCCCTGGCCGGTCAGACCGGCTGAGACCTGACAGTCCTGAAACTTTGCCGAAAATACGTGAAATGACAAACCGTTAATACCATTGCCAATTGTCACATCATCCTAAGATCTGGAGCATATCCCTATGATATCCACAATGGGGAAAAGGGAATGCTAAGGTTTCAAGGAATTGAGAGGAGGCTTGCCGATGGAGGAGATCGACCACATGGTGGTCTTCTCGGTCGACGGCAGGGCGAAGCTCGACTTGGCTGAGCTACGACATTCAAGTTGCAATTAACAGAGGGGAAAGAGCTTATGAGGAGTGGAACACAATGCAACATGAGTGAATTTTGGATTGGCTCGCCAGTTATGGAGTTGGAACACCGCAGAGCTCGGTGGCTATGGTGGCGACGTGCTCTGCTCCTTCTCAAACTAAGGGCAAGGAGAGGGAGGGATGGAGGAGGAAGAGGAGGAGTGAGTGAGGTTAGGGCAAGCCATAGGTGCGTCGTACAAGTCGCGATGTGCGCGATACTTGGCACAGTATGGGTACGCTACCTACCATGACACTACCTTGCTTTCCCTCTCTCATTCGCTGGCTATTGGGAAGAAGACGCAGGGGGTGGCCAAGTGGTGGAGGATTGTCGGGTTTGATTCGAGTTGGATGCCACATAGGATGAACCACTCGTGATACCTACTAAGGGACAAGATTTGCATGGTTTTGATATTTGGATGATGCGTTCTAACTGGTTTTGCAAATGTGGAACAAAAATTAAACGAGAGCAAGAATTGAGGGACCAAATATATACTTATTCATAACTTTTAACAAAATTTAATTCTTATCCTAATAACCAGGGGCGGATCCAAAGAAGGCTATGTGGGGGGCTGTCAAGCCCCCACTCAAATTTTAGTTTTTAGTGGAGTAACCTAATGTCTAACCACTTGTGCACCCGCTAAGCCCAACAAAGTTGCCCTGATAGTCCACTTGTTCCCCCCGCTCATTTTTTGACCTGAGTCTATCCCTGCTAATAACCTCTTCCCTCTCAAATGGCTCCCATCGTCCCCTTCTAACAGTCTTAGTTTTTCTAGTTGGAACCACCAAACTAGGATGCAGTAGACAACCCCCCACTCGTTGTGCCCATCTTCTTCGTCATCATGGAGCGACACCACATCTCCTAGTCTTAGCGAAGGCCAATTTGAATGCGAGTGGTGCGACACGGATGACAATGTAATCTCGGAGTGGCAGTGAGACCAAACTGAGGTCGTGGCCCAACACAACAAGTGGGGGTAGCGGCAGAGCTCAGCTAAGCGCCCTAATGGAGTCGATGGTGTGGTATTGGCCAAGCCTGCTGACGATGACCTGACGTGCTGAGATATTTTTTGTGACAAGTATAGGCATCTATTATCTTATTAAAGCATAGTAAAAAAGAAGCCACCACGTTCGCTCTCAAGGGCTAGAAATTTCCATGTTAATCGGTGGAAAATAGAAAGATCTACATCATCGATCATGGTGAGTCTAGATTATAACGGTCTAGATTAAAAAAAGAGTCTATATCAAGTACAATAAAAATATAATTCAGAATAAAAAAAATAAAATCAACAATTTGATTTCTATACGAATTCCTAAGTAGAAGAATCCATGTCAAGTACAATAAAGCTGAAATTCAAAATAAAAATAAAGTAAAATTAAATTAGCAATATGATCTCCATACAAATTTCTAAGTAAAATCCCCAAATAATTATAATTTAGAATAAAAAATAAACAAAGAATGTCAATTAGATTTGTATACGAAATCCAACAAAAAAATAATCTAAATTCGGAATATAAAATAAAATAAATTTAGCAATTTGATTTCAATACGAATTCCAAAGTAAAATCCATAAATAAATGTAATTCAAAATAAAAATAAAATAAAATTGACAATTGGATTCAGTTACGGATTCCAAGAAAAAGGAACTGAAATTCGGAATAGAAAATAAAAGAAAAATTACAATTTGATTTCCATACGAATTCGAAAGTAAAATCCCTTAACTAAAATTTAGAATATGTTAAATAAATTTATCAATTTAATTTGTGTAATAATTCCAATAAAAATTACTCAAATGTTTAATGAAAATAAAAGTTATAACGAGGATGACACGAATAGTATTGGAAGAGACACAAAAGAAGTCATCACGTTCACTCTCAAGATCACATGTTTCTATTGTTGCTTCCTATGGAATACAAAAAAAGCAACTGAAGTTTTGAATAAAAAATATAGGTTATAACGAGGATAACACAAATGATGTCAAATGACACCACAAAAGAGTGCAATGACATAGATTTGTCCTGTAAGAAGACACTGGCCCACGAAAAAGCGAAGAGCCGATGCGGCAACGATGGAGATGAGGACAATGTTGTACTACTCACCTTAGTCGTGCAATGAGGACAATGTCATGCTGCTCGCCGGAGGTATTGAAAAGAAAGTCGACGCATGTGTCACCGGAGCCGTTGTACATGCATGCATCCACACGAATAGAAGGTCGAGCGTACAGAGCCAGAGAAGCAAAAAACTTGGAGTAGAGATGGCCGTAGGGAATATGCTTAGAGTCATAGGAGAGAGTGTGACACGTATCTCCATCTAGGATCAGCGACAGTTGCATGTGTATGCGTGTTGATGTCGCAATGATTAGTATTAAGAAATAATTAGATAGAAATAGAAGATAACTATGTGGTAAAGTATTGCATTGGAAGGGATAGCAGCTGAGAGAGATCAATCAAAATTTGGACTTACTGTTGGAGGTTGAAGCAAAAAAAAAAGCTGTAACAACGAGAAGAGATGGAAGACATACGGTTTGGTGGAGGCAGCCAGCATGTGAGGGAGGATAATTTCAAGATAAGTTGCCTATAGTGTATCGGTGTATGCATGGGCAAGATAGTCTAATACCATGTAAACTAATAAGATAATTTATCGCAAACATAATCAATGTATTGCTTGAGATTAAATAGATGTACATGTGCATGTATACAGTTTGGGGAAAAAATAACTAATAGAATAAGAATAGGGGCATGCAGCTATATGATCTATGCACGACAGAGAGTAGTTAGTTTCTATGAATTCTAACAGCTTATTATGCTCAATAATTTTCTTCCATCAAAACTCATGCTTCAATTGCGTTTCTCATGTTGCAATTCTTTTCAAGCTTCTATTGTTATAAAAATGTTTAAAATATCTTAAAAATCTAAATAACCTATGAAATACGGAAACATATATCCTCGATCATTTATATAAACTTGAAAGATTTAACCGTACAAATTGGCCGACTACCCGCTAGTTGAGTTTTTTAAAAAAAACGTCACCTCTGCATGGAAAGGATATTCCACATGTCGCCGGTGTGGGTCCTGCCACACTAGGCCAGTCCAACATTTGCTCTCCGAGCCCAACCTCCATCCCATCCCATCAAGGACAACGGAATCCAGACAAAAGGAATCAATCGTTCCTGGGCTCGTTCCTCCCTCTCGAAACGTTGTTGCTCATTCCCTCCTCCTCCGTTGGTGGTGGACATCCAACAATCATCCTTTCCTTGATGCTTTCGTGGTTCGGTTCAGGTTTGATTCCTCTCTTCCTCCTCTCCTCTCCCTCATGCTGCTCTTGCATGCCCTCTATTATTTGCCTGCTTGTTTCTTTTGCTTGTTTGCACGGACTGTGCCCTGTTCTTTCTTCCTGTGGGTGGCACTTGATTATTCAGTTTCTGTCCCTCCAGTACTGAGCTTGGATCATCAAGGTAGGGTTTGTTTACACTCGACGTGATGTGTGACGACTATGTTGTTGTTGTGTGAAATCCTCCCCTAAAATTTGACATCAATATTGCTGACCGGAGGTGCCTCGCCCTCCCCTCGCAGTTTCCCTGCCATCTGCGACCGAGCCCCCTTATCACCATTGCTGACTTTGCTCAGTCTCAATTCCTTGCTCCCAGCAACAATCGCCATTGCAGGACCTAGACACCCGCACACGCCAACGCTCATGAGGTCACCTCGGAAGAAAATTGTGAAAAGGCCAACATTTCTAGGTTTGAGTGCCTAGACTTCCTCTGATTGAACCGATTGAATGACAGCAAGCAGGCTTGCTTCTCCATCTTCTATTTCTTTCTCTTTCTAAATATCAACGTGCAGTTCACTCTGAACATGACCTGATTTGGTCCATTCACAACACAGCACCAACCAAATGCTTCAAATTATGCAATTCGGGCACAATATCAACATCCAGTTCACTCTTGTTTTCTCTTTCCAGATGCTTGCTTGCTTGCTTGCTGCTTACCGTCCAAGGAACAGCATCCACCTGTTGCTGTATAATCCAGAACCACATCAGGTGTCCTGAATACGTGCTGTGGTTTCGTTGCTGTATAGCTCATACTGTTTGCAGCAAGAAGTAGTTGAATTTCTCAAACAGTTGACCAAAAGTTGTTTTTTTTCAGGGAACATCGAGTTCATACTCTGAGATTTCTTACATTGGTGAATCAGCGGACGCTGCTAGTATGGAGACATATACTACGGATGACGCGCTTACAGCCATGGGGTTTGGGAGATTCCAAGGACTTGTTCTTGCATATGCAGGCATGGGTTGGGTTGTGGATGCCATGGAGCTCATGCTACTGTCATTTCTTGGACCATTGGTACGACAAGAGTGGAAAGTCTCTCCCCAGGATGAGAGCCTGCTCTCAAGTGTAGTGTTTGCCGGCACGCTGATTGGATCCTGTGCTTGGGGCTTTGTTTCCGACAAATATGGACGAAGGCAAGGATCATTTACTCTTACAAGTGCAAGCCTTTCTGATTCTCGAGTATGTTATGGCCTCAACCATGTCAATTCCGCTAGCTGTTAATAATTTGATTTACACTTTCCCAGTTCTCCATCTTTGGTACATGTGCCCAACTATTTCTAACATTTTTTAATAGAAAACTATTTCTAATTTCAATACGACTGATATCACATGATTATATATGTTGTAAATAATGTACAGAAAAATAGGAACGGAAGACACGAATTTTACATGAAAAACCTTTTGAAAAAAAAAACCCACGGGCATATCAGTAGCACTATATAAGAAAATGTTTAGAATAAAACTCTTGCTTTTTCCTATGAATTATAGCGATATATTTATAGTAGTACATGAGAGACTCTGTGTAGGAGTAGAACTAGGAGTTAAAGTAGGAAACACAATTCGTATCACACTCAAAATCAACAATCTCCTTACCTGTAACAATGCACTAAATTGCCCTCCTGAACTCAAGGCATGCATTTTTGTATGAAGCCACCGGCAGATTCAGAACTTAAGGACAAAGTTGAGGCAACAACGGGACCTGAAATATTTGCTCAATTCCATCCTTTCCTTGGTTTCGACTTCCTGTATGTCAAGCATACATGAGAAATAAACATTGTTGTATTTCTCTTATTTCAGGATGGCTTTACTGTTTTCAACTCTGTTTACTACCGGAATGGGTTTTCTGAGCGCTTCATCTCCTAACTATTCATGCTTGCTGGCTCTTCGGTTTCTCGTTGGCATAGGAGTGAGTGGTGGGCATGTGTTTTTATCTTGGTTTTTGGAGTTTGTTCCTGCACGAAATCGTGGCAAATGGATGGTTGTTTTTTCCTTTTTTTGGACTATTGGCACGGTCTTGGAGGCTTCGCTTGCATGGGTATGATACTTTTTGCTTCACCACAGCCCATAGCTTACCACTTTTCAAGCTAATTTTGTTTTGTTTCCCTGTTGCATGCGCATATTCGTTCCTATTCAATTACCTTCATTTATCCATTTTATGTTCCTACTGCAGATTGTCATATCGGCATTGAATTGGAGATGGTTGCTGGCACTGACCGCCGTTCCATGCTCCCTCTTACTTCTTTTCTTCGGAATTACACCCGAGTCACCGCGCTATCTTTGTGCACAAAACAGAATGTCTGATGCAACGCTCGTCCTGGAGAGAATGGCCAACGCAAACAGAGCAGCTCTTCCTCCGGGAGTTCTCACATACCATCTCGAAGGAAATGTCGACCACAGCACTGTTAATTCTGAGACTGAACATGTTCCAGCCAGAGAGGAGGGATGCGCAGTTGACAATACCATGAGCTCCAAATCTGGTGCCGTCGCTGCGTTGAGCAGGATATTGTCACGTAAATTACGCAGATCAACTCTTCTTCTTTGGTTTGCTTTCTTTGCAAATTCCTTTGCGTATTACGGGCTAGTATTGCTGACATCGCAACTGAGTGATGCAAACAGAAGCTGCACATCTGGGCGGACATTAGTAGTGCACCACAAAGATGCCAATCTGTACAGAAATGCCTTTATCACTAGTTTGGCAGGTACCAAGTCCCTTAATTTCTTCTCCCAATAAATATGACTGGCTAAGGAAAATCCCACAAACTCATGGCTTTACTTCTCGATCTCTACCAGAGATTCCAGGCTTAATTTTGTCTGCTGTTCTTGTCGATTGGTTTGGCCGAAAAGCTTCGATGTGGTCCATGCTGTTCGCATGCTGTGCTTTCCTTGGGCCACTCGTGCTTCATCAGAATGAGTTGTTGACAACTGCTCTTCTATTTGGTGCTCGCGCCTGTGCCATGGGTAGCTTCACAGTTTTATGTTTATATGCTCCAGAGGTTCGTATCAACTTCTTATGGCATGTAATAATTTGGCCTTTATGGTGATTTGGCTGTTATATTATGCTTAATTAATATGTCAAAAATACCATGATCCATTAGGAATTGTAGCTATAAACTTGAATATTTTGTCCATACAGCCAGTGTACATTGACGGTTTGAAAAGTGAAAACAAACATGTAAGGAGTAGTTAGATCTTCGTTATGTTACAAAATGAAGGTAGTCGATTACCTTGGTCCCGAAAGAACCTACAAATAAAACAGACTGTTGGATCCAGGGTTCAAAATTCCCGCGGTAACCGCGGATCGGTTTTTCCATGTGGGTACCCGTATGTTGTTTTGGGGTATTTTTGATTGATTTGGGTAGCATACGTTATTATATGTTGTTTGGAGTTAGAAGTTGTAGAAAATTTGAATCGAATTTCGAGAAAAGCAACTTTAAAGAAAATTGCTATGGTAAACGGTCGGTTATCATATCTAGTTGCTCTATCTATGCGTCACTACCATTCTGTGTGTTGAGTTACAATTAATGGGTTGGATTTGTAGTTGTAACTGACACAAATGCCATGAAAGACTAGCACATGCACATAAGCATGCTGACCAGAATATTTTCCTAGCTAAAACATCCAGTTTTCAATTTCATGTATTTGCAACTTGTCCGAGTGTTCTTGTATCAGATTTACAAGGCCTAGCACAGAGTTTTTGACACACTGAAATTCCCTGGAAACACTAGCGTAGGATAGGTTTTGGCTGGTGGATTCAGAACGGGAATCCGGTATCTTAACTAGCTACCATAACAATCTGAATCCATGAAGGGAGAAAGTACTCCAAATCCATTCACAACTCCTAAGCATTTTCCTGTCCGTCACTAACACATTCCCTACAGATCGAGTTCAGTTGTGATTGCCTGTGCAAGTATATAAATTCTGAACATGCTTCAGATGTAGACAAGTTCTGGAGCTGATTTTCTTGCAGCGGAGTATTTTGTTTCCTATGTGGTAATTCCATATATTTATTTTCTTTCCAGGTATATCCAACATCAGTGCGCTCAACCGGTGTTGGAATCGCGAGCGCCATTGGTAGGATCGGCGGGATGGTTTGCCCTCTCGTCGCGGTCGGTATGCTGCGGAGATGCCACCAAATGGAAGCCGTTGTTGTGTTTGAGCTGGTGTTATGCCTCGCTGGAGTTGCTTGCATCCTCTTCCCTGTAGAGACCAAGGGCCGTGGAATGGAGTGATGGTCATGGTGTAGAGATCAAAACACTTTGGTATCTAGATGGGCTTGTACTTCATCAGCATTGATCAAATTTATCATGAGTGTATTCACATCGCTATGTATGTACCATTTTAGTGGATATGAAGATGGCGAATTCCTCGAAATATGTTCTGGAGTTCCCACTCCCGAGAGACTGTAAAGTAGGACTACAAAACCGATCATATGTATAATTTCTTTCAACGATCAAAGTACTCTGCCATTGACATTTGTTCCAGTCATCACTGGACTTACTTTGATATAGTGATCAAATCTGGATTGGATGTGGATGATAAAAGCAAAAAAAAAAAAAACAAGGATTTTTTTTTGTCAAGTATATTGAATTTGTGTAGCATGGGTTTACAAATACGTCTTGGATTGTTAGTACTCGATTATTTAATAGAAACGATCAGAGTTTGTTGTACATCCTCGAGGTCACCGGCAAAAGACGCTCCACTAAAATTGTTTCTAATCACTGTTTGATTTGGACAAAATCAAAACTTTGAGTGGAGTAAAATTCAGTGCAAAGAGCACATGTGATGTTTGAACAGATGTTAAATGTATTAAGTTGGGACTATGACTCATATATTGAGACACTGTTCTTCCACAAGCAAGTGGAAATATATATATATATAATGACCTAGGACAAAATTGTATGAAAAGAGCAACTACAAATATAGTGAAAACTGAAATTAGGTAATAGACAATGGAAGCATGGTGCATGTGCTGGAGTCATCAAAATCCAGCTCTGGATTGAAAAATAGCATAATTATCTCTATACGGCTGAACTACTAAAATAAGTTCCTGTGACTGTTCATCAAGCCTCATTGAAGATAAAATCAGCTTTAGATGCATCCCAGGAATTTAGTTGATCCAGGAGATCAACCAGACGACAAGAACCTGACTAACAAATGAAATTTGATGAGTAATATGTATTAAAGATCTAACTCACATCAGAAAACGGAATGGCAGATGTATACCTCGGGAGCCAAATGCTGATGAACTCAGGTTACTGGGGCTCATTATTTACATCACCAGTGAGAGAAGGGAATGAAGGGATGGAATTCAGAATCAATTTCCTGCCACTGATTGGAGACAAGCTGGTACCAATGCGTAGGGGAGATACCCTCTTCTTGTTAGGTGACACCACCTTGGCGCTGGCAGTGCAAGATGAGCCCTCTTCCTGGCTATTCCCAAGAACCATTTCAGCGTAGCTTTCGAAAGGAGATAACGAAACATCTGTCTTCATGGGAGACTGAGAGTTATGTAGTGGGGAATAATATCTGATTAATGATAGTGGCGGCCTGGAGCATGTAGATGGAAGTAGGGCCAAAGATCTGGAAGAGATAACACATCAAAATATTATGGTGTTTTGAAAGGGAGGTAAGAAATCAGACTAACATATGTGCACAAGGTACACAAACCTGCAAGACTCAATCGAAGGTGTTGTGAGTAGATTCTCAGTGGATGGAAGATCACCAGTTTGGCCAATTACATGCTGTTTGTCCACCTCAGGTTGTTCTTTATTCACATGAACGTTGTTTTCTTTGTCAACTCGCTCAATTTCTTCAGTAGCTAACAGTTGAACTCCTTCAAGGGAAAGTTAGATCATTAAAAATTCTGGAAACTAATAAGGATAAGACCATAAAAAGGGTAGAGTACATAGTAGGATATTTTTACATGAAACATACATTACGATGGTTACAGAACAAAGTAAAACAATGCATTCTAGAAGTCTATGATAAAATTATACTTTCAGTTTTCTTCATTTCAAAAATGATATTTAATATTGTTTAATCAATATGAGATGTTGCGCCTCTGTTCAATATTGTAACAACAAACAACCTAGTATGGTCAATCCTGATAGTCAGGAGTGGAAGACCTCAGGCATGCGGCATGCCATAAACAATAAGCAAATAATAAGGGTCAAGAACGCATGACACCAGTTCCCCTAAGGGGTTGTTGCGCAACAGCGGGCCGAAGCGGAGGTTGACGTGCTCGGTGAAGTGCCGCCAAGTTGGTGTCCCGCCACCGCGTTCCAACCGATAATACCATTGCTGGGCGACGTCAATGAGGTTGTAGGCGGCAAGCCATACCTTTTCCTCCTCCAAGGTCCGCTGTCCCCAGAAAATTGCTCACACCGGTTGAGTCAGGGTAGCGGATTGCTTTGGCCGTCAAAGGTTGGGAAATCCATCTTGTAGTAGCGAGGAGGACGCTCGTTGGAAGCCACTGGTGATGGTTCCCTAGGAGCGCCGAGAGGCGTGTCGGCCATGGTGGTGACGACCTGGCCACTCTCGAGATGGGTAATGAGCTGTTGTGTGTGCTGGGCCACCTCCAAGTTATGTAGCTTGGCTTCGATGATGTCAAGCTTTTTCATCTGCGCCAAGATCTCTGCAAGTTGTGCAAACATAGCGTCGCCGTCGCCCACCATGTTGAGGAGGGCAGTGCCTGACCTTGATACCAAGTTGTTACGTGCCTCGGGTAAGGAGCGTATAGGGTAAGAGTAAGAGGTGGGAGGCTTTGGCTTGGGCTTGTGCCTAGGAGCCGTGGTGAGGGAGAGGGGCGGTGCACGGCAGAAGGGAGATGGCGTGCGCGCCTGGTGGCCAGGAAGAGCAAGGGGAGAAGGAGATTACGAAAACTAATTTGCTTGCTTTATTCTTTCCTCATTTCTCCTTTAAATAGAGAGATTTACAATTATAGATTTCCAAGTAAAGAGATCGTAAGGATCTCAATCTAATCTGTAAAGAGGTCTTAAGGATCTCAATATAATCTTCTTAAACAAATATGATTTTAAGGATCTTAATCAAATCTCTCTAACTTGCAAGCAAAGGAAGGATGGTCGTGGGCCCTAGGCTACCGCCGGTTGGGCTGTGCCCTTGTGGCACCAGAGGTACACCTAGCCCCACATGACATCCTCCCCCCCCCCCGATCAACAGCTTGTCCTCGAGCTGAAGTGATGGATAGCGGTGCTGAAAGGTTGCGAGGACATCCGAAGAAGCTGCCGATGCCAGCTGACCTTGTCACTGAATCAGAACTTGACGAACACCACAGTAGAGGCGAACACAAATAGCCTTGGTCAGGGTAGGAAGCACCTTGCCGTTAAGCAGGACGGGGAGGGCCAACGACTGTTCCGGTTGGTTTCCATTGTACTTCTTGAGGAGACCTACATGAAAGACATCATGAATATAGGCACTAGCAGGTAGCAAAAGCCGATAGGCCACGGAATCGATCTTGGCACTAATACGGTATGGTCCGTAGTACTTGGGAGCAAGCTTGCCGTTGGGGCCAACACTCAGCGAGGCGGTCGGCTGATGATGGAGGCGCAACCATACCCAGTCCCCAACGTCAAAGGTAAGGGGCCGGTGCTTGCCATCATAGTAGAGCTTGTTATGTTGCTAAGCTTGGTGGAGACGTTGCTAGACATCGGCCAGGAAGTCGTCGCGAGATCGCAGGGTGGCCTCGATGACCACGTTGCACACATCGCCGTCTTCATACGTGCGGATAGGAGGAGCACGACCATATACGACATGAAACGAGGTATCCGGAGGCGGTATGGAAGGATGTATTGCAGCAATATTCCGCCCACGATAACCAGCGAATCCACTGACATGGCCAATCACTTGTCATGCAACGTAAATACAGGGTGATGACTTTGTTGACGACTTCCGATTGACCATGGAACTGTGGATGGAAAGCGGGGCTCATGTGCTACATGGAACTAGATGTCTGAAAAAGAATTCACACCAAAATGCTGAAGTGAATACAGGATCCTGATCTGAGACAATTGAAGAAGTTATGCCATGAAGGCGGACAATGTTGGAGAAAAACACGCGCGCCACAGACTCTACCGAGTACGGATGTGCCAACAGAATGAAATGGGCATAGTTGGAGAAGCGGTCCACGATTGTCAGGATGACAGACTTGCTACCCACTCACGGAAGGTCCTCGATGAAGTCCATGGCAATGTCCTCCCAAACCCGAGAGGGAATAGGCAAGGATTGTAGCGGCCATGCGGGATGTAAGTGCTCCGTCTTGTTGCGCTGACAGGTTACACATGCTCGAACATACTCCTGGATGACAGAACGGGCCTGTGGCAAGTGGAAATCACGGTGCAGGCGGTGCAACGACTTCTGGATGCCCACGTAGGAGACATCGTGTGCAGCGGCGAGGATGTCCCCGAGAAGGGAAAATGCTGGTGGGATGTAAATGCGCCGACTGAACATCACCATGCCATCCACCACCGTCCAGGGGTGTTGAGGTCGCCGACGCTGATCTGGTCGCGGAGAGACACCAAGGCCGGATCGGAAGTGGCGGTCCTACGGATGGTGTTGAAGAGGTCTAAGTGGGGTGCCGATATGGCGCAGGCGGTGGCCATGTCGGCATCACAGTGAGAAAGCACGTCGGCGACCGTGTTGAGACGCCCTGGGCGATATTTGATGGAGAAATCAAACCCAAGTAGCTTGCTGACCCAATGATGTTGAGGGATGGTTGCGAGGCGTTGATCCAACAAAAAGTTTAGACTGTAATGATTCGTGCAAACAACGAACGGGCGCCCCCAAAGATAAGGGCGCCAGTGCCGCATGGCCTTAACCAAGCCAATAAGCTCACATTCGTGGGTGGGCAGCGAGTGATGATGGGCAACAAAGGGCCAACTAAAAAATGCGCCGCTGCCCTGGTGTAGTACGATACCAAGTCTAGTACCCGAGGCATCACACTCCACAATGAACCGGACGAAAAAATCCAGGAGTTAGGATGGGTGCGGTAGTAAGGGCTGACTTGAGGGCGTCGAAAGCGGTTTGTGCCGCGGGTGACCAGGCGAAGCCGTCATTGAGAAGGGCTGTGAGGGGCACCGTGATGGTTCTGTAGGCCTTGTTAAACTTGCGATAGTACCTGGCGAGGCCAAGGAAACCGTGCAACGCCCGAATCGTCGTGGGTATCGGCCAGTCCATGACCGCCTGCACCTTCTTGTTGTCCATAGCGACCCTGACAGCCGAAATGACATGTCCTAGATAGGACATGATCGGCTCATCGAAGGAGAATTTGCTGCGCTTGAGGAAGAGATGGTGGCGGTGAAGAACGTCAAGAACAGCCTGAAGGTGCGCAGACCACGAAGTGCTATAGATCAAAATATCGTCAAAGAAAACGAGCACAAATTGACGAAGGAATGGTCATAAGACGTCGTTCATCAATGCTTGAAACGTGGCTGGCGCATTTGTCAAACCAAAAGGCATGACGAGGAACTCGAATAGGCCATCGTGGGTGCGGAGCACTGTCTTTTCGATGTCCAGTGGATACATCCAGACTTGATGATAGCCGGAACGAAGATCGAGCTTGGTGAAGTATTGAGCGTCGCCAAGTTCATCGAGGAGCTCGTCCACCACCGGTATCGAGAACATGTTCGTCACCGTCTTGTCATTAAGGGCACGGTAGTCGATGCAAAATAGCCATGATTTGTCCTGTTTTCACACCATCAGGATGGGTGAGGAGAAGGTGAACAAACTGCGACGAATGAGGCCTTGACCCTCCATAAGCTTGCATTGGCGCTCAATCTCATCCTTCTGGGATGCCAGGTAGCGATAGGGCCGAACGGCCACCGGCGTCGTTCCCAGGAGGAGATGGATGCGATGGTCGCGGGTGGCAGTCCCAGCGATTCGACGAAGACGTCGAATTCCTGGATAAGCTCATCCAAGAGTTCCCGGCCTTCGCACGAACGCAATGTAAGGTTGTGTCTTATGTCGGATGCCACTCCACTGTACATGGTGGTCGTGTCGCCAAAACACCATGGTGAGGAGGCCAAAATCCCAGAGGATGGGCCCCAATGTGGCAAGCCATTGTGTGCCGAGTACCACGTCGTATCCACCCAATGGAATTGCATAGAAGTCGATGACGAAAACCTCTTTGTCAACGGTGATATTTGAGGCTCGTCGTTAGGGCAAACTCTAGCACATACAACTTGCTCGTCGTTGGCCATGACAACATGGAGGTTGTTGCGCGGCGCAAAGGAGAGGAAGGGCCCATTGGGTAGCATCGGTCAACACAAAATTGTGTCGACCCGGAGTCGAACAGTGCGACAAAGCTTGAGTCGTCGAGCTGGAGTTCAATCTGCATTGTTTCACTGGTCCGCACTCCTGAAATCGCGAGTAAGGATATTTGAGGCTCCAATTCCTCGGCTGGTTCAAAGTCTTCGACGGCGTAGTCGATCTCCAAGAGGAAGATGTTCTTGCATGTGTGAAATCGGGAGAACTTTTCATCATAGTTGTAGTACAGGCCCAAACGTTTCCGTTCTTCCATCTCCGGCACCGTGAGGCGATGGATGAATCGGCCAGCCGTGGGAGCGGCCGAGCGTGCTGGCGACAGGACGGGTGGGGGCGTGCCAGTCGAGGGCAAGTTGGGGGTCGTTCCGATGAAAGTCGATGAGGTCGGTAGGTGGAACGTGGGCTGGAAACTGCTGTCGCAGTTCGTAGGTCCGCACCAAACTCGTGGCCACGTCCAAGTTGTGGGGACATTGAAGCTCGACGTCGATGCACAAAGGATCGTCGAGCCCCATGGTGAACAATTAAATCTACTGCAATTCGAAGAGGGAGCCAACGCGATTGAGTAGTGCCAAGAACCTATCCTGGTAATCAATAATTGTGCCTGTGCGTCGGCATGACGCCAGTTCCCCTAAGGGGTTGTTGCGCAACTGCGGGCCGAAGCGGAGGTTGACGTGCTCGGTGAAGCGCCGCCAAGTTGGTGCCCCGCCATCACGTTCCAACCGATAATACCATTGTTGGGCAACGTCAATGAGGTGGTAGGCGGCAAGCCATACCTTTTCCTCCTCCAAGGTCCGCTGTCCCCAGAAAATTGCTCACACCGGTTGAGTCAGGGTAGTACATTGCTTTTGCCGTCGAAGGTTGGGAAATCCAGCTTGTAGTAGCGAGGAGGACGCTCGTTGGAAGCCGCCGGTGGCGGTTCCCTAGGAGCGCAGAGAGGCGTGTCGACCATGGTGGTGACGACCTGGCCACTCTCGAGATGGGTAATGAAGAGCTATTGCGTGTGCTGGGCCACCTCCAAGTTATGTAGCTTGGCTTCAATGGTGTCAGGCTTCTTCATCTGCGCCAAGATCTCCGCAAGCTGTGAAGACACAGCGTCGCCATCGCCCGCCATGTTGGGGAGGGCAGTGCCTGACTTTGATACTAAGTTGTTACGTGCCTCGGGTAAGGAGCGTATATAAGAGTAAGAGGTGGGAGGCTTTGGCCCGGGCTTGTGCCCAGGAGTCGTGGTGAGGGAGAGGGCCGGTGCACGGCAGAAGGGAGATGGCATGCGCGCCTGGTAGCCAGGAAGAGCAAGGGGAGAAGGAGATTAGGAAAACTAATCTGCTTGCTTTACTCCTTCCTCATCTCTCCTTTAAATAGAGACTTACAATTATAGATTTCCAAATAAAGATATTGTAAGGATCTCAATCTAATCTTTAAAGAGATCGTAAGGATTTTAATCTAATCTTTCTTAACAAATCTGATCTTAAGGATCTTGATCAAATCTCTCTAACTTGCAAGCAAAGAAAGGATGTTTGTGGGCCCTAGGCTGCCGCCGGTTGGGCTGTGCCCTTGTGGCGCCGGTGGTACACCTGGCCCCACATGATATTTTGATCTAAAGCCATGCCGTGGGAAAAAAACATTGGCAACAAAATGGCAAGCTTACAATTTATCAAACATTTTATTGTAGATTAAATTGAGTAGCATATGAACTGGTCAATTGCACCTTCCTAAGAAAATCACCAAGAAAAGGTCAAACTCACCCATTCTTATTCCAAAAGCATTCTTACAACTCTCGCATCGGCAACTCTTTGGAGCACCCCACGCCACTCTAGATATATAATCATTAAATAAGATAAAGCAGGTGATAAAGTCCGTAACTCAGTATATCAAACCAACGCAAGTCAAGAATATTAGATTGACACAGGACTTGAAACCTGAAAGCACTCGCAGTATTTTTTCAGACAAGATGATTTCATGCAGTTGCAGCCTCTTTTATGACGAGCTGAAGCGGGAGTCCTGTTAGAGTCTTCCTATGACATGAAAAGAATGATATGAGCAATAATGAAGGAGAAAGAAAAGTAAAAGAGTCCGTGCTCATACCCCAAACTCCTGACCAGACCCGCATGTGCGAATTACTTTTGGAGCAAATGCTAGTGGATTACGAGATTCGGTCTGCTTGCGAGTAGATAAAACCGTTTCCTCATGAGTATGATTATTCAAGCAGCATCGACAAGAACAAAATTCTGAACAATATACTTTAGCAGCAAAACACTCACAATAACTGCAGAGATTAACAAAGGATGGTTATTATTTTACATACGGTGAAACCGTGAAAAGACATGCAAAAATACACTAGGTAATAATAGCAGTAAAAACACTCTCAAAAGAGCAATAGAGTAATGGAATCTGCTAAAGAAATTTCATTTGCTGATAATTCTATTTCATATATTAAATCATCATGCTAAAACGAAACATAGGAAATTTGGCTGAGGACCACTTCAATGGGGTAGTTGTCTAGTAAACATTTTTAGCAGTAGAGAACAGCCCATTTAACTTTGCATATTAGGAAGATGCAATTACACAGATTAATAACAGGTGAAAGGATGTCCAAACATGATTGAAGGCTACTTGAATATGTATTCTGTTTACCTTGGTAATGATTATTACCTCACTATAAGGAATACAAAAGTCAAATGTGGTTTTCACCGAACTACGATGATGTATCCTAAAACAACATTTCATATTCCTTATTGTTAGAATTAATTGCTATTTACTGTAATCCCCTAGTTACTTGTGTAATCCCCTAGCTAGCTGTGCCGGGTTAATACCCAGCTGGCCTCTTGGGACTCGGCTGGCCCCTTGGGCTACCCTCCTCCAATTAATACCAGGTGGCCTCTTGGGACTCCTACCGGCCCCTTGGGCTACCCTCCTCCAATCTATTTATATGTAACACCTCTGTAATCTTATCATGAAGTAATCTAAGCCTGTTAGGTTATTGTCTAACATGGTATCAGACTAAACAACGATCCATCCGCTCGGCTCCCATCCCACCCCGATCCGGTGTCGCGTCGCGCCTTCTTTCTGCTGCGCGCCATGGCCGCCTCGGCTCCTCCACGATGGCTACCGCGGCCAAGCTCCGCGACGGCCCTCTCTGCGCTAAGCGCTGGAGGACGAGGCCTCCTCTCTGCGCGCCACCAACACAGAGCGCGAGCCAGCAGCCTCGGAGGAAGCCGCTCTTCTCAAGTCTGCCGCCGCCACCCAGGAGCGTGTCCGCGCCTGCTGCTGACGCTCTTGACAAAGAGCGCGCACAGGCCGATGCCCTGGAGCAGCAGGCCGCGGCCCTCCGGGATCACCTCCGCACCGAGTTTCAGGACGATGCCGACGTTCCTGAGGATGACGACGTCCGCTCTGCTTCCTCTGAAGCCGCGGCCATCGCCCACCTCCACAGTCAAGCTGCTGCCGTCCAGAACATCAAGAACTTAATTCCAATAGTTCTTGATCTTCAATCCTCCAACTACTCAAGTGGCGCGCTCGTCCTCCTCATCCTCGGCCGCTTCGCCTTGAAGGATCACGTCCTCAGCAACGACTCCCGCCCCTACGATCCGGCGTGGTCGCGCATGGACTGTGTCGTCCTCTCCTGGCTTTTCAACACCATCTCCGCCGACCTCCTGGATGTCATCCACGAGCACGACGGCCTCACCGCCCGGGCAGCATGGCTCGGAATCGAACAGCAGTTCCTCAACAATCGCGAGTCCCGCGCCATGCTCCTCGACGCCGAGTTCGCGCTCTCGCCAAGGTGCCTCTCCATCGGCGACTCATCGCCGCAAGATGAAGAGCATGGCGGATGCCCTTGCCGACCTCGGCGAGCCCATCCAGACCGAACTCGGTCGCCGAGCGTTCTGCGGGTCTCAATGAACGTTTCCAGTTCATGTTCCAGCTTGTCACCCGCCAGAGGCCGTTCCCGTCCTTCGCCGATGTTCGTGCTGACCTCCGTTTGGCCGAGCTCAACATGGGGACACCCTCTGCCTCTCCTTCGGCTCTTGTCGCCGCGCCGTCCACCAAGCTGCCTACTCCGTCATCACTGCGCTGCGCCTCGGTCCCTCATCGATCTGCTCATCATCGATCTGCTGGGCAACCTTCGGTGGCAATCATGCCGACGCCGCGCCGCCGCCGGCCGGCGCGGCTCTGGCGGCTCCATGGCGATCGCAGAGCCGCACCCGGTCTTGCACCAACCACACCACGATGGCGTCGCTACTCAACCGTGGACCACTCTATCCACATGTGGCGGGATCCACCGCCGTCGGAGCTCGTGGTCCCCCACCACGCGAAGTCCAGCCTACATCTCCGCAGCAGGCTCTGATGGCCGGCGTGCCACCTGCGTACTCCGCTCCACTGCCGGCTTCCGGGACCTACTACCCGCAGCCACCTCAGGCACCTCCTGCTTGGGCGCCATGGGCGCCGAGGGCCTTGCCGGCGCCTTCAAGACCGCCGTCTCTCACCCCACCACCGAGTTCCTCGGACTGGGTGATCGACTCAGGTGCCTCCTCCCACATCACCGCCAACCCTGGTATGGTCACCGCATCGCCATCCTCTTCATTTCCTTCCTCCATTGTCGTAGGCAACGGTGCCACCCTTCCTGTCATTGGCACCGGTTACTCTGTCCTTCCTGGACCCTTTCGCCTCGATAATGTCCTTGTCGCCTCGACATCATCGTAAATCTCCTTCATTAGAAAATTTACTCACCGACAATTTCGTTTCGTTGAGTTTGACCTCTTGGTGTTTCGTAAAGGATCTCGTGCATTCTAACACCCTCCTCGGATGTAACAACACGGGCCACTTTACACCCTACACCGCCTTCATCCACCACTGCTCCTGCGCCCTTGTCGCCACTCCTTCCCGACTACAGCACAGCGCCTTAGCCACCCAGGCAAGGCCACTCTTGAAACCTCGCTCGCCTTCCTCCATTGTCCGCAGCAAGCACGGTTGACTCCTCTCGCCACGCTTTGTCGGCTTGGGCATCATATTCGTCTCCTTTTACTACTTCCTGTCTAGAGCATCCAAGAATTTTGATTTAATCCATTGTGACTGTGGACATCTCCCGTTGTCGGTGTCTCGGTTTCCAATATTATTTAGTTATTCTTGACGATTGCTCCCATTTTCTCTGGACTTTTCCCTTCGCGTTAAGTCCGATGCTTTCCCACAATTTCTAATTTCTTCGCTCATGTGTCTACTCAATTCTACCGCACCATCAAATCGGTCCAATGTGACAACGGTCGAGAGTTTGACAACTCCACCTCTCGTGCTTTCTTTCTTGCTCACTAAGCACCACCTCCGCATGTCGTGCCCCTATACCTCCCAAAAAATGGGAAAGCCGAACGCATGATCCGCACCACAACAACGCCACACGAACCCTCCTCTTCCGTGCTTCCATGCCCCTCTTCTGGTGATGCTCTAGCCACCGCCACCTATCTCATCAATCGCCTCCCTACCAAAACACTAAACATGAGCACTCCTTTCTTCGCCTCCATGGCACCTCCTTCCTATCATGATCTTCGAGCTTTGGTGCACTGCTATCCCAACCTCTCTGCCACCACTCCTCACAAGCTTGCCCCTTCCCACTCTCTGCATGCGTTTCTTGGTTATTCACCGGATCACAAGGGCTACGGTGCCTCGACCTCCACACCAACCGCGTCATCATTTCCGCCACGTTGTCTTCGACGAGACAACGTTCCCTTTCTCCCACAAATGGCCATCCCCACCCCGCAGAACTTGATTTTCTAATCGACGACGACACTATTCCAAAGTGTCCCTCTTCCTGCAGTACACCCGAGTGTTGGCCCTTGCCACCACCTCCCCGACGCGTGCTCCTCCCGGTAGGTGCCTCTGGTACCATCGGCCGCCCATGGGGCACGCCGCGTCAAGGGCTCCTCCCGGCTTCCCACCCTCCGGCTGTCGCCCACAAGACCTCCGGTCTTTGCCGCCGCCCCACTCAGCAGCCAGCCGGCAGTGTCGGGGTCCCCACCGTCCTCCAACAGCGCCCCATCGCCTCTTCCGCTCCACCCATCATTCACGTCTCTGACGCAGCGTGCCCTCGCCTCGCTCGCCCCGCCTCCCGCGCGCCGGCAGGCTCCTCCTCGACGCCCGGCATGGTCCCTCTCCACTCGCTATGTCAAGAGCGATCCTCCTTCTCTTGGTGTTGTTTCCATTCCGCTTGGCCGCCAACTCCCATGGCATGGCGACCGTGGAAAACAGTGGTACGGCACCTCGCCGCCTTGCATACAGAGGCATTGTCTCCACTACCGCGGTCATGCCGTGATGCTCTTGCGATCCTCATTGGCGCCGAGCCATGGAAGACGAATATGCGACCCTTCAGACAACCACACTGGGACCTCGCCCCCGCCGCCAAGGCCAACGTGGTTCTTGGCAAATGGATTTTCAAACACAAGTTCCATGCCGATGGCTCATTGGAGAGATACAAGGCTCGTTGGGTTCTTCTGGGGTTCACTCAACGCCTGTTGATTATGATGAAACCTTCACCGGTTGTCAAGCCACCATCGTCGCGACATCATCACGGTGGCACACTCCGAGGATTGGCCGATACATCGCCTAGATGTGAAGAACTCTTTCTACACGGAACACTTTCGAGACAGATATCGCTCTCGGCCCTCGGGTTCACGATCCTGCTCTCCCGATCATGTCCGCAGACTCAACAAATCCTCTACGGCTTGAAGCAAGCCCGCGCTGGCCTGGTATGTGGTTTGCCTCCTTCGATCTCACTGGATTCACTGAAGCCAAGTCGACACATCTCTCTTCATATCACCGCGGCACCGAGATGATCTACTTGCTCTTATATGTGGATGACATTGTCCTTACGGCCGTCTCGCCTCCTTCACCGTGTCATTCTTTGCATTAAAAAGGAGTTCTCCATGAAGGATCTTGGACCCTGCATCACTTTCTCGGCATTGCGCTCAATACCACAGGATTCTATTCTCCTTTCACAGTGTCATTACACTGCTCGGATATACTTGCTCGCCATGGCATGAGTATCGCAAGCCTTGCTCCACTCCGCTTGACACTTGTGCAAAAGTACCACCTAATGCCTACCGTCTGTTGTCGATCCCATCGCTTATCGCGACCTTGTGGGTGCCCTCCATTACCTCACCTTCACTAGGCCTGACATTGCTTATGCTGTCCAACAAGTGTGCCTTCATATGCATGATCCTCGAGAAACTCATCTTGTCGCTGCCAAGAGGATCCTTCGCTACCTTTAGGGTACCCTCAGTCATGGTCTGGTCATTCCCCGAACAGCCCCGACACAGCTCCGTGTGTACACCGACGCTGATTGGGCTGGCTGTCCGGACACCAGCCGCTCCACCTCCGGCTACGCCGTCTTCCTCGGGCGACTGATCTCTGGTCATCAAGCGGCAATCATCTCCGGTCGATCCTGGCCCAATCCGAGGCAGTATCGGCCCAACAACGTCGCTGAAGCCTCTTGGCTGCGGCAACTGCTCCAGGAACTTCTCCATCCCCTGGACTCTGCATGTCTCATCTACTGCGACAATGTCAGCGCCGTCTACCTCTCCACCAACCCCATTCAACATTAGCGCACCAAGCATGTGGAAATCGATCTTCACTTCGTCCGTGAACGAGTCGCCATGGGTGCTGTCCGGGTTCTTCATGTGCCCACCACGTCGCAGTTCGCCGATGTCTTCACCAAGGGGCTCCCTTCATGTGCCTTCA
This sequence comes from Hsuehochloa calcarea, assembly GCA_036346395.1. Taxonomy (NCBI): domain Eukaryota; kingdom Viridiplantae; phylum Streptophyta; class Magnoliopsida; order Poales; family Poaceae; genus Hsuehochloa; species Hsuehochloa calcarea. The sequence goes on along the minus strand of CM070598.1, from coordinate 20,808,742 downwards.
TGGATTTTCGCTCCAGTCTGAACGTTCGCTCCACTGACGATCTGACTGCGGGGGGGTGTTAGAATTAATTGCTATTTACTGTAATCCCCTAGTTACTTGTGTAATCCCCTTGCTAGTCGTGTCTTGGGTTAATACCACTGGCCTCTTGGGACTCACCGGCCCTTGGGCTACCCTCCTCCAATTAATACCCACTGGCCTCTTAGGACTCGGCTGGCCCCTTGGGCTACCCTCCTCCAATCTATTTATATGTAACACCTCTGTAATCTTATCATGAAGTAATCTAAGCCTGTTAGGTTATTGTCTAACACTTATTCTATCAATTTAGGATTACCCTGCCTAATCGAGTAATCAGTATATATAGCAATATTGTCATTTAAACTACGAATATGTATCCTAGAAAGAGATTTTCGTATTTCATATTCTACCAATTCAGGACTGCCTAATCAAGTAATCCGTATGTACATCAATATTGACATTTTTAACTACAACACAAATTGAGAATCTCCTAGATACTTCTTATCATCACTTTAAGGGGTCATTCTTGTATAAAGAGATGCTAAGAAACCATAATTACTACAACAGAATGCAAGGATGATGTGCAGCAACCACACTGTAGATATGACTGCAAAAGGAAGCTCGAACAACTTAACTTGAAGTTAAAATTTTGTAAATGTCATTGGTCAAACCTCTAGTGCTCAAAATGAGGTAAAAATCCGCACAATTATAAATGTGCCACCAGCTATGTTCTCTGCTCCCTAAGGCCTAAACTGCTAAAACTAGATGCACCCAACATTAGTATCTTAAAGCAGGGGATAGAAAACCGTCAGGAACCAGACAGTACGCACAGGTTCCTGGGTTTCCTGGTGAAAGCCAGGATTTTCAATTTATCATAACTGGAGCTGAATCCCGAGCAAGTTAGAACCGAGTTATGGGCTTATGGCTATTTTCACCGACTCCGTCTGATCCGAAGTTAAAATAAAACATGTTATTTCGCTGTAAAATTTTAGAGAAAAAAAAATGTAAGTAGGATTTTTTTACTCGGTTTGAACCAGCCTATTCTCAGCCAGTTTCAACGTGGTTTTGGTTTGGACAGCAGACTTGGAACTGAGGAGAACAATTAGAAACCAGTACATACAAACATCTGCGAACTAGGCCAAAAACAGGTTTAGAAACATAGTTTGAAAGTTAGCGGGCTTAAACAATTAAATATTAAAATATGCACAGAAATCAAGCACAATACGCATGCATTTGTCTGTCCTAAACCTGAACCAGTGGCACGAAACAACATTTCATGGTTAAAAGTACCATAGAACAACCCAAATATAATAATATCATAATCTTTGCTTCACTTCTGGATGATTTTTTTATTGCAAGATACTGGGAAAATGTACATGAAACATAATATACTGCAAGGAACCTTACAGTTTCAAGCATTTTGACTTCTTACAGCTGCAACGTTTGCATGAGTCGCCACCATTATTTTGGAATTTGCGCCTGTAAAATTTCAGAAGATTTTATTATTTGAGTGAACATTTAAGTTGGACAGACATATACCTTACATACCTTTTTTTCTTGGGGCTTTCTTGACCAGACTCATCAGCATTCGTAGGCATAGCCTGAGAAGAGTGGTCTTTTTGAATATTAGCGTCCACTTCACTGCTATAGAGAACCAGCTGATTGCCAGAAATAACTTTCATCTGACTATTATGTTCATATATTAGTGGACGAGTATTAACTGTGCATGACATGTTGTTGGATGAGTCTCCAGTGGCTTGATTATTATATGGCACTACATCTTCTGATATCGGGGCAAGGGCATTCAAATGGAAACCAATACCAGGCAATGTGCACACAGGGGATCCCACAGGCTTCAAGTAGTTATCCTCACATATATTTTTGCACCTAGTAGTACAGCTTGCAGGATGAAGATTCAAGACACTGTGCGCACTCATAGTAGAAGCCCTTAAGTTTTCATTAAAAAGACGCCTACGCATACCATGTAGATGCTGTAATACGATCTGCCAGATGAAAACAAATTGCATTTCAATAAGAATCCTCATTGATACTTGAGTTAGATCAATGCCAGATGGAAAAGGCTGATACCAAATCATCTAAGGTGCACAAGATTAGATTGGGATTTCAAAACAAGAAAATGGTATATGGTTGAGCCCTTCTGACAAGATTTTCAATATAAGTAGAATATAAAAACATTAAAAAAAACTCACCAGAAAGAATTCGTCAAGATTGCACTGCTAATTCTGTTTCATTACATATAATCTAGAAACTTCTAAAATTTTAATTCCACGATTTCTATCTAGTCAACAAGACAGTTGGAACTTGGAATGAAGTTTCAAATTTGATATTACAGAACTAATCAAATTGAGACAAACAAATAAGCACTTTTACTATGAATCAAGTCTAAAACCAAAATGTAAAGGTAAGCCAGAAAAGTCTATAGATGGTATAGGAAGCATACATTGCGGTCCATTGGCATGTAATCACTGGACATTTCAAGTTTATCACAGATTTGATGATTTGAAACCAACTGACTTTTACTAGCACCAGGTGGAATTCCGGGGTCATAATTTGTTGCAACCCCTTCCCCTCCATCAGCACAGTAAACATGAATATCACCCGCAGCACTCTGGATATAATAGCCAGTTGACCCATGAAACAGCTTTCTTCGTGAATTCTCCAAATTTGCTTCATCGATTGGCAAGAAGGATTTGCTAGATTTGACACCATCAGTTTCTAGGGTCCTGTTCGCTAACTGTGCTTCTCGCTTAAATGACAGATCTGATTTTGGCACAACAGTACTACCACAGTGAGTAATCAAGTGATCCCAGTTGCATGTTGCTAGTTCACCATTATACTGTTTAGCTAGATCATTTTCCTGAACATTTCTTCCAGAAGTTGATGACTCCATTTTGTCTAGGCCACTGTGATCAAAGCATATGCTTGTTAGTTCAGTATGTTCCTGGTCTGCTGTACAATCTGTCTTGCCATCAGTGTCTTGTTCCTTATCATTTCCCAAGGTGTTACTATTAAGCTGGATGGATTGAGACAAATTACTTGGCAATATTGATGCATTCTCAGGAGAATCATGATACGCCTCATTGAGGGAACAATCTATACTGCAATTTTCTGAAGCAATTGTTGTGGATCTGGACAGTTTTATATAACTCGAGGTTCTCCGAATCCTTTGACAGTGAGGAGAGAGCCCTTCTTGAGAAAGTTGAGCAGAAGCATCCCTGGTCAATGTGGAACACATACAGTAAGGTCAAACGAAGAAAATTACAGAAATCAGTAAAATAATATAAGGTTACCTGATTGAGAGCTTGGATTCCTTTTGTAGATTAACTTGTGGTGAGGTGAAGATCGAAGAAACAGGTGTCAAATCTGATAACATGAATAGCTGTACATTTGGTACTGCATCTAGAGGCTTAGGTGTTGCTATAGGGGATAGACTATTGATGAAATCAAAGACACATGAGTCCTGCAAGTGTGAAATCTAATTAGAAACCCATTCAAGGGAACTTAATTACATAACATGTAGATTTTTATCTGAGTATACAGCAATTGGTTGATCACTTCAAAAATTATACTCTATTATAATAGCAACCACATTATTCATCAAAGATTAGAAAACTGACAGATGTGGGATGAGAACCTGAACTTGTCACAAGTCACAACAGCATAGGTGTGAGCAAACTTCAAAGAGAAAGCATTAATGACATTTGCGGAAGCATCTTGCATGGACAAAACATTTATGGACCAGAAAATCCTAATAGAAGTATAGAACATGTGTAGCTACATGCAGAGGCAACTGATCTTTAAGACTGCCAAGTTGTTATTTGTATTGGAAGCGCTTTAATGCTCTCGCAAGAAAGTTTAAAACACAATTTTTAAAGCCAATTAAGGGCTTAATTTGCAGCACCCGCTAGTCCACAGCTAACTGTACTACTTTAAGATTTTTGTAATTGTGCAAAAGAGAACAACACAAATGGGATAACATGTTGATGCAAAGCAATGGCATTTACAGATAAATTGAATCCAATCCATAACTGGATAGCAGCAAGAACACAAAATATTTCAAGTTTCCACTATCCTACATCAAGAGAATCTTCCAGCAAAGTAGATAAAGGCAAGACCATTCTTCAATCCTGACCAAGGTAATGTTCCATAAAACAAATAGGCATGTACTGATCAAAATTTTCCTCTTAAACCTCATCAATCATGAAAAGACAGATTTTCCACAAATGTGAGCACTGGCCAAAAAAGAAGGAGATTTGGCATTCAGAAACAAGTAAAAAAGAAAGAAAGAAATTAGAGCTGCACATATCAACAGCCTACCAATTTAGCAGATCAAAACATGCAATAGCTGCAAATAAATACAGGAACAAAACATCTTCATAAATGCTCTATTGCGAAATTACCAAGCTCTTTCTTATCTAGCTAAAGGTGGTAACTTTCAGAATCTGGCACCCACATGATTCACGTTTTCATGGATAGCAACCCTGATATTCTTTTCTTCATGCACAAAACCCCCAAAAGTAGTAATTGATGTCCAGCCAGAAAAGATAGGACCGTGTCAGCAGCAGAACAAGGATCTAAGCTCTAAATTTCGTAACAGAGAAAGAGAGGGAAAAAAAAAAAGAAATGCTCATGTCGTAAGAATTCGTTCTTTCCAAATGCCCTCTCCCCAATCCAAACAGCTAGACCACCTTATTTATGCAACTCTAATTAGAGGGGTGATGCACGGAAGCACTACTATATTCTAAATACTATTGCCTAAAAGGCCAAAACATTGGAGATCATGGGAAATGCTGTGGTTGTAGAGGCTAACCAAACACTAATCTATAGAAGAAGAAAAATCTAAGAGAGCCTCAAAATCCACAAAGCAATTAGGAACAGGAAGGAAACAATTGTATCGCAGTAAATCCCAAGATGGAAATACGCAGATGCTAAGATCGACCCAAAACCCTAATTTTCCACCAACCCAAACCCACAACCGTACCAATCCGACGAATCCAATCTCCGATAATAATCAGGGGGGAAACAAACTAATAATAACGCACCCTGCATACATTCATCCAGCCATACGTGATCCGTCACACCATCCATACACACCAACGCATCCCATCCCACCGCAGAACAGCACATTTCCGTCAGAAAAATAGAGCGAAAGGGAGGAGGGAATCTTTAGCACAAACGAAGCGGCGCTTCGGCGAAAGGGGGCGGCGCGAGAGACGAGAACCTCATTGGCGGCGGCGGATGACCCGGCTGGTGGCCTATCCGGCGTGTCCATCTCCTCCGGCGATCTCGCGAGTTGCGAATGATCACCGGCATGTGCGTTACAAGGGAAAACATATATAAGCTGTAGGCGCGCGGTACACACACACACACGACATAACGCGAATTCCACGAAACTCGAGTTCATATGCATTCTGTGGTATGTCTTGAATGTCATGTGATTATTTGTGTTGATTGTATTCATTCTTCTTCCCTATGTTCTGAGATTAGTAATGTTAAATACAGTAGCATTGTTCTTTAAGTCCATTGCATTTGCACATGCGAACTGGACGTCTTAAATCTTAACTGTTTAGCAAAAAGTAGTACATGACGGGCTGGCAATCACTCCTGTGCGTTCTGTTACTTGATCCAGAACTTTATGTTAATTCTTTAGGCTCCACCAACGCAGGGTAGTTTGGTAACAACTATAGCTGGAATATGCGCCGTGTTTTTTTTTGTTGGTCCAAAACTCAATCCGTATGGTACAGTCTAAGCATAGCACAACATGATATGTTGTGAACTGGTACGGTACGAACAGTGGGTCAGGCTGGGCTTGAGAATGCGGCCCGTTAGGTCTGGCCCAATCACTCCCCCACATCGGTCTGGTTCAATCACTCCCCTACATCGGCCTTCCCGTTATAGCCTAATCCTTCCCTCCCTCCCTTAGTCTGGCCCAATCACTCCTCCACATCGGTCTGGTCCAACCAATCACCTCTTTCTGTCACCCGGTCTGACCCAACATCCCTCCTAGCCTCCCCAACCCCATCCTCAACCCTTTCCCCAGAGCCCCGACTCCTAAATTCCCAATCCTTAATCACATCCGCTGATTCTTCTCCCTCCAGCTCCAACCGTCTCCTTCCCCACGCGTCGCCGATCGTCGTCCTTCCTCCCAACGCACCGCTGGCCGCCCCCTCCCTCCCTCTCCCTCTCCCTCCCTCCCTCCTTTCGGTCTCTTTTGGTACTAACTCGGTCCTTATGTTCATATCAACCAAGTTACGTCGTGCGTTAACACCATCCTTTGTTTTGCCACTGATGTTCAGTAAGAGACCAATGAAGCTATCACATACATTTTTCTCCATGTGCATGACGTCGATGAAATGGTGAACTTCTACGTACTCGCAATAAGGCAAGTCCCAAAAAATTGACCGCTTCTTCCAAATATTTTTCTGACGGGTCCTTAATTTACGTCCCTTCCCAAGTACAACATCGATATCCTTAACCATATCATAGACATCTTTCCCTCTAAAAAGCCCTTAGAGTTGAACCGTCCTCCTTATTTTCGTCGAATTATTTCTTCATCTTGCGGTATGGGTGAATCCTGAGAAGGAACCTATGGTGAGGCATATACATGGGAAGGAACCTATGGTGAGACATATACACAGTTTTTGCGCGAGTTGTTCAGCCATACACTCTTGGCACCATCTAAGTAGTGCAGATAGACTCTGGCTTTTTTGTACTAAACCCCGACAGGTTACCAAGGGTAGGAAAATCATTGATTGTGCAGAACAACATGGCGCATAAAGTAAAGTTCTCTCATTTGTACGCATCTCATATTTGTACCCCTTCGTTCCACAGTGTCACAAGATCTTCCAGCAATGGTGCTAGGTACACATCAATATCGTTCCCAGGTTGCTTCGGCCCTTGGATAAGTAGTGATATCAAAATGTATTTCCGCTTCATACACATCCAAGGAAGAAGGTTGTGCATACATAGATTCACGGGTCAAGTGCTGTGTCGGCTGCTCATGTTACCGAAAGGATTCATTCCATGTGTACTCAACCCTAAATTTATGTTCCTCAGTTCCGCACCGAACTCTTCAAAGCTCCGATCGAAGTTTCTCCACTGGGCAGAATTAGCAGGGTGTCTTAGCTTTCCATCTTTCTTACGTTCCTCTGAGTACCAACGTATCAATCTTGCTTCCTTTCGGTTCGCAAATAAACGCTTCAAACGTGGGATCACAGGCAGATACCACAACATCTTAGCAGGAGGTTCTTGCTTCACCTTAGCAGTATTCTTACGCTTGTATCGGGGTGCTTTGCATACGGGACATACATGCATGTCTGCATACTCTTTATGGTAGATGATACGATATACATGCATGTCTGCATACTCTTTATGGTAGATGATACAATCGTTTGGACATGCATGTATTCTTTCTAATTCCATTCCCAATGGACAAAGAATCTTCTTGGCTTGGTAGGTGGTGCTGGGCAACACGTTTCCCTTCGGAAGGATGTCCGCTAGGAGACCTAACAACGCCGTGAAACTCTTGTCGGACTAACCATTGCTTACCTTCAATTTTAGCAGTTCAAGTACGTTTGACAACCTTGTGTATTCCGACTTGCAGCCAAAGAACAAAGGTTTCCCCGAGTCCTCCATTAAGCCCTCGAATTTACAAAACTCTCTCTCACTGTAGTTCCCTTCTGCATCGTGTAGCATCTGATCTAGATTGTCATCATGCGGCCTATCCTCATCAAAAGCACAGTCCACATCCGGCATTTCGTTGACTTCTTCAGCGATGTCGTCGTTATTAACTTCCTGTATAATCTGCTATTCACCGTGATTGGTCCAACATGTATACCCTCTTTTGAAACCCCTTTGATCTGCGTCGGAGTGTTAAATATTTTCAGATTACCGCAATCAATGCATGGACAGTACAAAAATTTTGTCCCCTTCTTCAACATATCCTGCTCAGTGTCTCTTCTAAAAGCAAACACGCCATTAATGCACTCTTCACTCACACGGTTCTCAACGGGTTCTCAACGTACATCCAGTTTCGATCCATCTGCACTACGCACGTAACAAATTAGTAATAAATTATATTAATAAACCGCAAGTACTCTTCCTATTAACCAAACATACTAAAATTTATTAGTGATTAACCTAGAGCAAATATAAAGGGTTACAGATCGTTACCCTCAGAGCTCACGACAAATATCCAAAATTAATATCATACGAGATCATCCTCGCTTTCTTCCTCCTCTCCTCCCTTCCTCCTCTCGTTAGCTTCTTCCTTTCCTTTTCCTCCCTGCCTCCTTCCTTCCCTTCCTTCTCCTCTCTAAGGTGGCGCGGTGGGGGAGGAGGCAGCAGGGGTGGCGCAATGGGGGAGAAGGCAGCAGGGATGGCTGCTCAAATAGGAATGGGCAGGGGGTCTGTTGGGACCAGGTGTTTATAATGCCCTCATATCACAGACGGTTCTTATTACAAACCGTATGTGATATGAACCTATCACAGACGGTTTCTAAATACAACCGTGGAACCGTCTGTGATGAGGCGTCTTCTAAATTTGTGTACCACGACAGAGTATGTCAATGGTCTTAGTTAAACAAAATGGTTTTCGCTCGAGTGAGTGGATGGTTGATTGAGGGTGTGGATTTAACACGTTATGGGTTGTGGTAAGATCATCTGAGTAACTTGTCAAGGACTTAATCTTGTGTGCCATTGAACTAGGCCTTAACCGTACAACCACATGTCTGATGGGACAGACCTGTCTAACTAATTAGCAATATTTTGATTTGGTTCTATTTGGGTTGTGTTTGGCGCAAGAGGGAGGCCATGTCTAGTCGGAAAGACATTCAGTGTTGAAACCTTAGCGAGTAGAACCGGGTCAAAACAGAACTTTGTAAAGGCCTTGACGCGTACTCTAGACTGCTTACCTAAAGTAGCGAGCAGTGTTATTGACGGATGCCAAACAAACTAGAGAAGTCGAGTTATGTGGGAAAAGTTGTACAACCTCTGTAGAGTGTAAAACTATTCGAATAGTCGTATCCGCGGTTATGAATGTGCTCAGGGATTTCACACGAGAGATAGAGTTTCTTATAAAATGTGTCGGGGTGTGAATGAGAAGTTCACTTGATGAATATAATGTTTGTTCGGTGAACGGGTAATTCACTTGGTGGTTTATGTCGATTGGTGAATTGGAAATTCACTTATTATTGGTTTGGTTGGGAAGTGAATGAGGAATTCACTAGTTATTTCAAAGTAATTGTTTACTTATTTACTATTCTTTTCAATTACGCATTTCAACCTATTTATTGTATTTATCGTCAATACTGCTTTCTGCAAAAGAACCATACAGCTAACTTTTGGTAAGCCTTGCATGAATACTATTTGCATATATTTCCTTACATCTTGCTGAGGGCTTTATGTACTCACGGCTTTACGCCTTTGTTGATCAGTTGAAGAATATCAAGCTGCTCGAGAGTTCTTTCAGAAGGAAGACTATGAATGTTTTGTGGATTAGGATGTGTTCTCCACTCGATTGCATGTGGGCATGTTGATTGGTCTTTCCAAGAATTTTCATTCTGCTGCAAGAGTTTATTTATTTCTTTAGCCCTGCGTGGCAAATTAAGTAAACGTTGACCATAAGGTCCAGTTATTATGACTATTTGTTATTTTTAGATCTTTTTAGTTAAATCGAATAAATTGATGATATTTTATCATTGTTATCTATGTGGGCTAGATACTGATCTGAGACTAGTTCAGAATACACAGAGGGTTCCTGAGATGTATTTTCGGGTCTTGACACGAGGGGAAGTATAAAATCGAGCGCACAAACACACAACAAACTGTATGTTCGGCCTCAATGCTGTGAGGAAGAGGAGGAATCTGATCATGTTGCGGTATTCCTTCTGGTCCATAGGTTTTCCATCCTCAGCATGATCTAGTACGGTAGAAGTGACAATGGGAGTAGACATAGGCTTGATGCTTGCCATATCGAAGCGATGAAGGTCCTTTGTGTATTACTTTGATGAATGAAGGTCCCTTCTTTCAGTTGCTTGACTTGAAGAACAAGGAAGAAAGTTAGTTTTTCCATCATACTCATTTCAAATTCCCTGCTCATAGAATCTGAAAATCATGAACATAATAAAATATCATCATCTCTATGATTGCCTCTATGGCATATTTCCAACAGTCTTCCACTTGCACTAGAGTCAATCATTTAAGTATCTAATACCGATAGCTCTTGTGTGTGCCTCATGCTTTGGCTGCGGGAGAGGCTTAGTCAACGGATCAACAACATTTGAATCCGTATGAATCTTGCCTATCTTAACATCTCCTCTATCGACCAGTTTGTGAATGAGATGATAACGCCTGAGTATATGTTTAGACTTTTGAAGGGATCTAGGCTCCTTAGCCTGTGCAATGGCTCCATTATTGTCACAATAGAGATCCATTGGGCTCAAGGCACTTGGAATCACACCCAACTCAGCAATAAAATTCTTTATCCAAACACCTTCTTTTGTAGCTTCAGAAGCCGCAATGTACTCGGGCTCAGTCGTAGAATCTGCAACTGTTTCTTGCTTGAAACTTCTCCAGCTCACTGCTCCTCTATTCAAAATGAATACAAAACCAGATTGCGAACGATAATCATCTTTGTCGGTTTGAAAGCTTGCATTGGTGCAACCCTTTATAACGAGCTCTTCATCACCGCCATAAACTAGGAACACATCCTTAGTTCTTCTCAAGTACTTAAGAATGTTTTTCACAGCTGTCCAGTGACTTTCGCCAGGATCAGCTTGGTATCTGCTCGTAACACTTAGAGCATATGATACATCTGGTCGGGTACAAATTATGGCATACATAATAGATCCAATGGCCGAAGCATATGGAATACTATTCATAAGGTTTCACTCATCAGTGGTCGAAGGACACTGACTCTTGCTAAGACTTATGTCATGTGACATAGGCAAGAACCCTTTCTTAGCATCATGCATGTTGAACCGATTCAACACCTTGTCAATATAAGTACTTTGGCATAATCTAATTAGCCTTCTTGATCTATCTCTATAGATCTTTATTCCCAAGATATATGCTGCCTCTCCTAGGACTTTCATAGAAAAACTATTTTTCAATGATACCTTAACGGATTCCAGTATATGAATGTTATTCCCAATCAATAATATGTCATCCACTTATAAGATTAAGATTACAAGTGCGCTCCCACTAATCTTCATGTAAGCACAAGGTTCTTTTTTATTTTTGACGAAACCAAACCTTTTGATTTCTTCATCAAAACGCAAATTCCAACTCCGAGATGCTTGCTTCAGCTCATAAATGAATTTCTGAAGTTTGCACACTTTACTAGCATTCTTTGGATTAACAAAACCTTCAGGTTGTGTCATGTACACATCCTCACTTAGGTTTCCATTAAGAAAAGCCGTTTTGACATCCATCTGACATATCTCATAGTCGAAATATGCAGCAATAGCTAGAATAATCCGAATAGATTTAAGCATCGCTACTGGTGAGAAAGTCTCATCGTAGTAAACTTCTTGAACTTGTCGAAACCCTTTTGCGACAAGTCAAGCTTTATGAATGTGAACATTTCCATCCATATCAATCTTTTTCTTATAGATCTATTTGCACTAAATGGTTTTAACACCATCAAGTGGATCGACCAGGTTCCAAACCTGATTGACACTCATGGAGTCTATCTCGGACTTCATGTCTCCAAGCTATTTCTCAGAGTCTAGGTCCATCATTGCTTTTTTATAAATTTTAGACTCATCATTATTCAATAATAATACGTCATGCCCATACTTTATAGGCAATTAACGTGGCCTTTTAGATCTACGTGGGGCTGATGCCTCATCTACAGGCTCACAATACCTTGTTCATCCTGTAGAGGATCGGTAGGAGTTGAAACACTTTCAGATGTTTCCCGAACTTCTTCGAGTTGCATCTTTCTCCTACTAACCCCTTTTGAAAGAAACTCTTTCTCCAAAAAGACACCATTTCGGACAACAAAAACTTTACTCTCCTCTTGATTGTAGAAATAATATCCTTTGGTTTCCCTAGGATATCCTATGAAGAAGCATTTATCTGACTTGGGTGTGGGTTTGTCAGACGTCAAACGTTTAACATAGACATCACATCCCCAAATCTTTAGAAAAGACAAACTAGGACTCTTCCCAGTCCATATCTCATATGGTGTCTTATCTACTGATTTAGATGGTACCCTATTCAAAATGAAAGCGGCAGTTTCTAGAGCGTAACCCCAAAACTACAATGGCAGTTCTGATTAGCTCATTATTGACCGAACCATGTCCAACAAGGCCCGATTATGCCGCTCGGACACCCCATTCCACTGTGGAGTACCCGTTGGCGTAAGCTATGGAACAATTCCACATTGTTTCAAGTGATCACCAAATTCATGGCTCAAAAATTCACCTCCACGATCAGATCGTAAGGACTTGATTGTCTTGCCAAGTTGATTATGTACCTCATTCTGGAACTCCTCGAACTTTTCAAATGATTCCGACTTGTGCCTCATTAAATAGATATATACATATATACTAAAGTCATCGGTGAAAGTAACAAAGTACTGAAAACCATCTCTAGCTGTTGTGCTCATTGGTCCACACACATCAGTATGTATGAGTGCCAATAAGTCGGATGCCCTTTCATTCCGACCAGTGAAAGGTGTCTTGGTCATCTTTCCGATCAGGCAAGATTCGCACATTTCAAATGATTCCAAATCAAATGTGTGGATATCGTGAGGATATGTGCACGATCTCAGGATGATGAGTCAATTGGCAATGGCTTTGTTGGTTTGCAAAATCTCGCGTTTTCGGGGTTTGCTTCATCTTTGTCGAGACCACAGTGATCGGCCCGGTGGTGTGGCGGTCGGACCGCCGTGGAATGATCGGATCGGCGGTGGTGGCCGGTCGGACGGCTGACCTAAAGTTGGATTTTGGGGCTAATCCAAAAATAGGTTGTGTAGGCGGTGAGGAGTCTCACGGATGTGGTTGCATCATTTTGGAGCTCCCAAAAAGTTCTATTGAGTTGAAAATTCCGAAGGTTTGGATTTTCAAGCTAGAATTTTGGCTAAGTCCTTTTGACCGGTCCGACCATTGTTGTGGGAGCGGTCCGATCAAGCATGAAATCGGTCTGACCGCCTTGTGGGGCGGTCGGGCCGGCAATGGCTTGGAGGTGAGCCAAGTTTGCATTGATGTGGTTTCAATGTGGTTTGTGTTATGGTTATCAATGCTTTATTGTTGTATATTGCATTGCGGAGCTAACGTGGGTCAAGTTGTGAAGAACTTGTTCCAAAACGGTTTGTTTGTCTATTCTTTGTGCGGTGGCTTGCGTGTCAACGACGTCAGCGGTGAGTGGATCGGGACTACGCTTGGAGAGCCGAGGTCCGAGCGATCGGGGATACCGTGAGGTCGTGTGACACAAGCATGGTGCGAATGGGCAAGATGGATCGAACGGGTGGTTCGATGCATACCGTTGGATCGGCGGTGCGGATATCGGTGCGAGTCTCCGGGAGGTTCGATGGGATTCGGACAAGAGAGGCTTGGCGTCGATGAGAACCGTGATCAACCTACACGTGGTGAAGCAGGCGATTGCTTCAACAGATTAGTGTGTGGGTCCCATGTGTGAGTGGGCCCCAAATGTGAAACTCTAGTCCTCTCTAGTATAAATAGGAAAGGGGGAGAAGGAAAACTTGAGAGGCATTCATTTGGTTTCTTCCCTTGCTTTCCTAGGGTTAGGGTTTGGAGAGGAAGAGAGGGAGAGATTGTATGCTCCTTGGGTGAGCTCTTGTCCTCCTAGTTGGAGTGGCTTTGTAAGCATCTTGTGAGATCAATCAATCTTGTGATGCTTGCTTGAGAGATCTTTTGTCTCCTCTTTGTGTTCTTCTCTCATTTGAATGAATTTGGTGCTTCCTTGATTCAAGGGTTTATGCTTGGTCTCTTGACCCATTTTGTCTTGCTTTGATGTGTGGGAATACTCCTAGAATCATCTAGACCATCAATCCCCACAAGCAAGTCTTGAATCAAAGTTTTTCATATTTCTAGGGTTTGTGCACTTCTTGGTTAAATCCTTGAGAGATCGATTCTGCAAGTGGATCCAAGGATCGTCGCTAGAAATAGGTCTCCAATATCATTAGGGAGGTGTGCTCGAAATTTGGTCAAGTTTCATTGGTTGAATCAAAAGTTGGATCAAATTTCGTTTTGGATTTGGGTTCTTTTTCGATTCGATGAACCGGTCGACCGGTATTTGAGCAATGGTCCGACCGCCAGATATATCGACCATTGTCTCTGCCGGGTCGAACCGCTGTCCACCGGTCCGACCGCCAGTTAGTTGCCGGTCAGACCGCTGGTAGAACGTCGGTCCGACTGCCCGTGGTAGCCGGTCTGACCGCCTGTGCCCATATCAACCCTTTGAGTTTAAGGAACAGTGAGTTCTTTTCTCCGGTTGTGTCGTGTGGTTGAGGGGTTTATCAAATCCAACACAAGGCTTCCGTTGTGTGCTTACTGATCTTCTTAGCTTTCATAGCTAAAGGAGTAAAGTTCGTGTTGTTTTTGATTTAGGCGAGAAAGTTTTGAAAGCGCCTATTCACCCCCCCTTTAGTCGCCTTTCCGGTCCTACAAGTGGTATCAGAGCCGGTTAGCTCTTTGCTATAGATCCTAACCGGTCTTTGGAGCCATGGCGACTGAGCGATATTCAATCAGGCCACATGTCTTTGATGGAGTTGATTTTGCGTATTGGAAGGCCCGAATGCAGGCATACATCGAGGCTCAAGGGCACGCAATTTGGCTTAAGGTGAAACACCCTTATGTCGTGCCGGTAGATGATAATTTGATCACTCGGATGTGGAGAACAACGACAAGGCTCGAATTTTTGATTCAAGGCCTTAGTCGATCGGAGTTTGAGCGTGTCGCTCATTTCTTTGTCTGCTCATGAGATCTGCAGACTCTTTGTGATTATCACGAGGGGTCCACTGCGATCAAGGAAGTGAGACAGAACCAGCTTAAGAAAGCATACTCCAAGATCGAGCAAAGACCTGGTGAATCTTTAGATGAGCTGTGGGGGAGATTTTCTAAAATTTTTCATGATCTCCGCGTTGTTGATCTTATTTTTACTGAGTCTGAAAATGCACGCCAGCTTTTGGGTGCTTTAGATGTGAAGGTCTGGGGGATGAAGATCACTGCCATAAATGACAACATCACATGAGCGAGCTTACCATGGATAAGCTTTACTCTAGGTTGAAGACGCATGAGATTGATTTTATCTCGCGTCTCCCCATGACAGATTCGATGGCTTTAGTGGTCGACAAATCGAGGGTAGATATCTTGATTCCTTTAATGTTAGCTCATCCGGATTTTCTTTATGCCTTTGCATTCTTTGAGCGATGAGCAACTTGAGAGACTACACGAAGATGACTTAGCCCTCCTATCCACAAAATTCACGAGCCTACAACAATGTGAGGAGTAGGAGGAGAGGTGGACTGTCACTTGTTTGAGTGTGGTGAGCCCAACCACATTCGTTCTAGATGCCCTGCCGAGGGCAAGGAGGAGAAGGAGTCACAAAGGCATCCTCAAGCGAGGATGCTAAGTCCAAGAAGACAAACTATCGCAAGTTTGTCGGTAGAGTCCTTGAAGCTCTAGAGGATGTGAGCATGGAAGATGTGGACTCGAGTCGGAGGGCGACAAGAGTGACTCCGCGGCAAGAAGAAGGCACGTGATTTCACCGGCATGTGCTTTATGGCTAAGAACGACCACGACAATGACTTCTCCAACAAATGAGGATCCTTTAGCGATCCCGATGAGGTATGCCCTTCACTTCGACATGAAAAGGGCCTTAGTGCTTGCTAAACAAAAATTGCATAAGCAAGCTAAAGTGATCAAGAAACAGGATACTATGATTGATAATTTGAACCTAGAAGTGGTTAGGCTCAAATCCATTAATCCTGATGATTTCTGTGATTCATGCTCTAGCTTGCTTAATGAATTGTCAAGCTTAAATGATGCTCATTCCTCTGTTGAAAAACAATTGAAAAATGCTCTTGTCGAACTAGAAGCTCTCAAGTCTAGTTCTGTTTGCATGGATGCCATTCCGCTTGGTGTGACTGCTTTAGATGCTATTCCTTTAACTTGCTCAAGCGTGCTTTGCTTGGAATTAAAATTGGATAGCTCTTTGAAAGAATTACAAAAGTTTGATGCTAGTCACACTTGTTCTCATTGTAAGAATAATCGAATTAAAATGCAAGAGATAACTGAAATGGTTGCTTATTCTAGAATTGCCTCTTGTGAAAATTGCCCTAAGCTTACAATTGAGATTGAAGCTTTAAACAAGACTCTTGAAGAGAAAGCTAAAATTGAAAGATCCATGTCTCTTACTGCTTCCAAGAAAGTTATTGATTCTTCCTCTTGTATGTTGCATGCTGAAATTGAAACTGCTATTGGTAAGATACAAGAGGCTTTTAGAGTCAAATTTAAGGAGCAGTTGAATAGGATTGGAGAGTCCTATTGTGTGTCTTGTGAGGCTCTTAAAGTGGAAGTGGATCTTCTTAAGAGCAAACATGTTGAGGCAATCGATTCTAAAAAGTGCTCCAATTGTGGAGTTTTGGCAAAAGAGAACGATTACCTCAAAATGACTCTTGAGAGGTTTTCTAGTGGGAAAAAGAAACTCAACTTGATTCTAGACCAATCCAAGGTGAGTATGAAAAACAGTGGCCTAGGTTTTAAGTCCCTAGAGCTTTCCAAGAATCTCCCACCAAAGATTGCTAGAGTTGTGAAAAGTGGTTTGGCTGAGCAAGAACCTTCTTTGACTTCAAAGGTTGTTCCTAAAGCTGTAGGTTCTGCTCAAACTCTTTCTAGCAAGGAAGGTGCTTCATGCTTTCACCATCACGGACCCCTCAAAGGTCAAGTACCATTGCACCTTCTGCAAAAAAGAGGGCCACACTGTTGAGTTTTGCTTCCGGAGAGCAAAGATTGAGAGGAAAGAGAGGATGAGCGCTTTGAGATCCATTAGAGGAGTCTCTTCTTCAGCGATAGTTTCTAGAGCCGGGCAGCCTATTCAGCGTACCACATATAGGTCTAGGCGTGTAGAGAATCTTGTTGACTCTTTTGGTGGGTCCAGGCAGCAGTGTGGTTTAGGATATCGTGAGGATAGACCACGGGTAACACCTAGACAGGGGGAGTATCGGTCTTTTGGTAGATCGTTTTGGAGAGGTCCAGGTGGTGCTCATAGGCATTTTTATGATTTTGTGCCTAATCATTTTTCTGCTGCTTCTTTTGCTATTCCCAGGCCTAGTCCATCTCAGTACTGGACACCTAGATCTTTTATCTCAAATCCCAGTACTGAGGCTTAGATCTTTTGAGGGAATTTGCTCTTTTTGCATTCATTGTATCATAATGCATTTTCATTTCAAATGTCTTGCATTGCATAATAAAAATTGTGGAGTTTTGATTATTATCCTTGTATGACTTGATTTCATACTCTATACCTTGTCATATCAAGTGTTAGTCTGCTAGACTTCTTTTATGGCTCTTCTTGTTTAGCTCAGCTTTTGCTTTGCTAGCTTTATATCTGTGAGCAAATTGAATCGAATCATGTCTTGTTGGATCTTGTGACTAGTTTTGCTCTAGTGATCCTTTTATGATTCTTGCCATGTCAAATAGGTTGAATTGAGTCTTGAACTTATTTTGAGATGAAAAATGAGCTTTTTATCTTCTTAAGTCAAGCAAATGAGAAAAAGATTTTCTGTGCGAAAAAACTGATCTCACCAATCCTTTCTCATGAGACGGCTTGCCATTGCACTAGGCATGAACTCAGGGGGAGTTTTGGATGACCTAGACCACTCTTTTAAGCTTATCGCTTGAGATGGTCGCGGCAAGGCTTGAGATCTAGCACAAGAAAAAGAGAAGAGAAAGAAAAGGAAAAGAAAATTGCCCAAAAGGGCTAAGTGCTTGAGCTTTGCTTCAAAAGAATTCTCTTAATGCTCAAAATGCCTCAATTCTGTTTTGAGTCTCTTTTTGCTTCTGACATGGCTTGACTCATTTTTGGTTGCTTTTAGTGAATCTATGACATTGAGCAACCTTTCATGGTTTTAATTACATTAATCTCAGTTTACGCTATCTTGGTTTTAGCTTTGCAGTACATGTTTTGCCATGATTGAATATAGCTTCTACTCTTTATATGGCTTGGTATATGTCTTGTAATGTCTACATAGATAATGGTCATGGCTCCTTTTGCTAAATTTCAATTAAAGTCATTTCTTCATGCTCGTTCTTCTCTCATGCATCTTGATGAATTCATTGTGAAAGGGGGAGAAGGATTGAAGAAAATGCTGCTTTGGAGCTTTTGGTTCACATAAGGTTTCATGCATAAAAGAATACACACACACACACAAATAAAAATTTTGTGAACCTTTTGAAAATTTGTGATCATAGTGAGTTGAGTCTCTGGGTTTTATTGCCTTTTTCTGATTTGAATTGCAATTCAAGAAGACTCACAATGATCAAAGGTCAAATAGAACTTATTGTCTTTCATATGGACCTTAGTGAGATTTTTGGCCATCTTCTGGATTTTGAATCCTTTTGTGCGTTCAATGCCTTATCTCACTTGCTCATACTATTATGAAGCCACTTGGTGGTTCCTAAGCTTTTTCTTGCTTATGGACCAAGTTGTGCCTTTATCAAAACGGTGATTTTTACTTTTCAATTTGAAAACCACATTTTCTTAGGAATTGCCAATGTGTTCATCAAGAGGGAGATTGTGGATATCGTGAGGATATGTGCACGATCTCAGGATGATGAGTCAATTGGCAATGGCTTTGTTGGTTTGCAAAATCTCGCATTTTCGGGTTTGCTTCATCTTTGTCGGACCACAGTGATCGGACGGTGGTTTGGGCGGTCGACCGCTTGATGGACTGATCGGGCCGGCAGTGGTGGCCGGTCGGACCGGCCTGACCTAAAGTTGGATTTTGGGGCTAATCCAAAAATAGGTTGTGTAGGCAGGTGAGGGGAGTCTCCTGGATGTGGTTGCATCATTTTTGGAGCTCCCAGTCAAAAGTTCTATTGAGTTGAAAATTCCAGAAGGTTTCGGATTTTCAAGCTAGAATTTTGGCTAAGTCCTTTTGACCGGTCTGACCGCCGTTGTGGGAGCGGTCCGACCGGCCTGAAATCGGTCGGACCGGCCTTGTGGGGCGGTCAGACCGGCAATGGCTTGGAGGTGAGCCAAGTTTGCATTGATGTGGTTTCAATGTGGTTTGTGTTATGGTTATCAATGCTTTATTGTTGTATATTGCATTGCGGAGCTAACGTGGGTCAAGTTGTGAAGAACTTGTTCCCGGAAACGGTTTGTTTGTCTATTGCTGTGCAGGTGGCTTGCAGGTCAACGACGTCAACGGTGAGTGGATCGGGACTATGCTTGGAGAGCCGAGGTCGAGCGATCGTGGATACGGGTGAGTCGTGTGACACAAGCATGGTGCAGAATGGGCAAGATGGATCGAACGGGTGGTTCGGTACAGCTGGTTGGATCAGGCGGTGCGGATATCGGTGCGAGTCTCTGGGAGGTTCCGATGGGATTCGGACAAGAGAGGCTTGGCGTCGATGAGAACCGCTGATCAACCTACACGGTGAAACAGCGATTGCTTCAGCAGATTAGTGTGTGGGTCCCATGTGTGAGTGGGCCCCAAATGTGAAACTCTAGTCCTCTCTAGTATAAATAGGAAAGGGGAGAAGGAAAACTTGAGGCATTCATTTGGTTTCTTCCTTGCTTTCCTAGGGTTAGGGTTTGGAGAGGAAGAGAGGAGAGATTGTATACTCCTTGGGTGAGCTCTTGTCCTCCTAGTTGGAGTGGCTTTGTAAGCATCTTGTGAGATCAATCAATCTTGTGATGCTTGCTTGAGAGATATTTTGTCTCCTCTTTGTGTTCTTCTCTCATTTGAATGAATTTGGTGCTTCCTTGATTCAAGGGTTTATGCTTGGTCTCTTGACCCATTTTGTCTTGCTTTGATGTGTGGGAATACTCCTAGAATCATCTAGACCATCAATCCCCACAAGCAAGTCTTGAATCAAAGTTTTCATATTTCTAGGGTTTGTGCACTTCTTGGTTTAATCCTTAAGAGATCGATTCTGAAGTGGATCGAAGGATCGTCGCTAGAAATCGTCTCCAATATCATTAGGGAGGTGTGCTCGAAATTTGGTCAAGTTTCATTGGTTGAATCAAAAGTTGGATCAAATTTCGTTTTGGATTTGGGTTCTTTTCGATTCGATGAACCGATTCGACCGGTATTTGAGCAATGGTCCGACCGCCCGTATATTCGATTGCTCTCTCGCTGGTCGAACCGTTGTCCACCGGTCCGACCGCCGATTAGTTGCTTGGTCGGATCATTGGTAGAACGTCGGTCCGATCAGCCGTGGTAGCGGCTCGACCGCTGTGTCGGATCAACCCTTTGAGTTTAAGGAACAGTGAGTTCTTTTCTCCGGTTGTGTCATGTGGTTGAGGGGTTTATCAAATCCAACACAAGGCTTCCGTTGTGTGCTTACTGATCTTCTTAGCTTTCATAGCTAAAGGAGTAAAGTTCGTGTTGTTTTTGATTTAGGCGAGAAAGTTTTGAAAGCGCCTATTCACCCCCCTTTAGTCGCCTTTCCGGTCCTACAAAATGAGTTTAGAATTACATCATCATGGAGCTTCTTCATGCGTTTCTCACTTATGTGACCCAAACGTCAATGCCAAATAAAAGTGGAATTCATATCATTAGGCCGAAGCCTCTTTACATTAATATTATAGATGGGTGCATCATCAAGATTTAAAATAAGCAACCCATTCAAAACAGGAGCATAACTATAAAATATTTCATTCAAAAATATAGAACAACCATTGTTCTCTATAATGAATTTATAACCCTCTGCCATCAAACATGATGCGTAGATGATATTTCTACTTATGGCTGGAACGTAATAACAATTATTTAGTTCCATAATAAATCCTAAAGGCAAAAGTAATGGCAACATCCCGACGGCTAATGCAGCAACTCTTGCTTTATTCCCGACGCGAAGATCCATCTCGCCCCTTGTTATTCTCTCACTCCTTGTTAGACTCTGAATCGAATTGCAAATATGAGCAACCGATCTGGTATCAAATACCCACGAGTTAACATAAGAATCAGCAAGAAAAACATCTATAACATTAATACCTGAAGTGGAAGGTTTAGTCCCACCATTCTTTTTCAGATCAGCCAGGTATTTCTTGCAGTTCCTCTTCCAGTGGTCTGTCTCCTTACAGTAAAAGCATTTTTCTCTTGAGTCGAGCCGAACTTGGTTTTGGGTTTAGGCTTGATAGCTTGGATCTCATCCGAAGCCTTGCCCTTACCTTTGACCCAAGTCTTAGCCTTCTTCAAGCTTCTACTCTTTTGCACAATCATCACACGACTGTTGCTTTTCTTAATGATGTCCTCTGCAGTCTTAAGTATCATATGCAGTTCGGTGAGATTATTGTCTAAGCCGTTCATATGGAAAGTCATAATGAACTGCCCATAACTTGCAGGAAGCGAAGCAAGAATCAAATCTGTAGCCAACTCTTGACTAAGTGGAAAACCAAGTTTTTTCAAGCTCTGTGTGTAACCAACCATCTTGATCATATGAGGGCTCACCGACTACCCTTAGTTAGCTTACTCCCAAACAGTTTCTTTGAGATCCCATATTTATCAGTTCTTGCTTGTGTCTCAAACATACCTTTGAGCGCCACGATCATATCGTAGGCCTCAATGTTCTTAAACTGCTTCTGAATGTCTAAGTTCATTGCAGTAAGTATGAGAAAACTAACATCAAGGGACTCATCACATGCCTTTTTATAGGTTGTTTTAAGAGCAGCAGTAGCATTCTCAGCAGGCACATCAGGAATCGGTTCCTATAGAACATGTTCTTTTTTATTTTGCCTAAGAACAATTCTCAGGTTGTGGGACTAATCTGCAAAATTTGTTCCATTCAGTTTTTCCTTATCAAGTATCGAACGTAAAGCAAAACTGGATGTAGGTACAACAGTTGGTGCCATGATCTACAACATGAAATATGCAAAACTAAGACATATGTTCAAGAAAAGTAACTTCTATTAGACAATTTAATGAAGATACTCCCACTAAATACCACATCCCTCTTATGACATTTTAGTAATTCAAGACCCACAATCAATTAATCTACTAGTGAGCTTTGGCATCACTGCTAGAAGATTAGTGAATTTGGTAAGCAACCCTTTGTTAATCATATCTCTATACGACTCTTGTTGTTGGGCAGCATCTCTATGCTCTGGCACCCAACCCTATGCGCCAAAGTCCATAACTGTTATGATGACCTTGTCAAGTTAAACCAACGCTTGCGTGTAAGTGTCCGACACAAACCCATCTAATCAAGGAATATTAATGGCACCCTGCTTTAGCAAGACCTACCATTAAAATACAAGACTATTGATAGTGCAGCTAATTGGGAGGGCATCAATTTAACTTAATATTATCTGAGGGAATTTTACTTCTACCATGTTAAAAGCATATTAAGCAATTAAATAACATGCATAGAAAGAAAATGAACAGGAATATACGGGCATTCACGGACAATCAAATTGTATTGTGATATAATATGACCCTTCCTCATGGTGATCTCCATCGCCAAGCATCTTATTCGTCATGTCTCCAAGTTGCCAAAACCTCCAAGTACTACCATTAAGCCATTACTCATAACAGCACTAGTGATAAAAATACAAGGAGTGAATGGGCACCACAAGTCAACACGCAGCCCATTATACAAATATAGACAGCCTTGGGCTGCAATAAACATGACACGCAGGTCATGAACATTACACACATGCATGCATATCATACATCATGGGTCATACTATTCACATCAATCCCTACAACAACGAGTT
The DNA here is from genome assembly GCA_036346395.1 of Hsuehochloa calcarea. Taxonomy (NCBI): domain Eukaryota; kingdom Viridiplantae; phylum Streptophyta; class Magnoliopsida; order Poales; family Poaceae; genus Hsuehochloa; species Hsuehochloa calcarea. The sequence goes on along the minus strand of CM070598.1, from coordinate 20,785,795 downwards.
AAGCATAGAATAGCGAGTTGATGCAGTCGTAGTCGTACTCACAACGCGTCTCCTCCTTCGAGTGGTCGTACTCACCGCGCGTCTGCTCCTCCGAGTGGGCGTACTCACCACGCGACATCTCCTCCGACTCTGGTGATTGTCACGAGTTACAGATCGTCCTAGTGCTGATACTTCGCAACAACACCTTCGAGGTATCCACACGTACGGGGCAAGATCACCACGCGCTGGAGTGCTAGCACCGGTAGCGTGGTTGAGAAGGTGTGGCTATTAGGGTTTCGGGAGTTCTTCCAAAGATCATCCTCTGCCGAACCCCATGCCACCGCCCCTCTTTATATAGGCATCCATGATGGGTCTCGAACTTGAGACCCATTAGGAACTCGTGGCCTATATGAATTAGGATCACCATCCAAATCAAATCCTAGCCCTTTAAGTGTGCGACCCTACAGGTTCATGTGTAATCGGTTATGACTCGGAAACTCTTTTCCGACCACCAGTCGTTAGCGGTACCTAGCAGCACATAACGATTCCCAAATACACATAGAATATATCAGACAAACCTTGATGTAATATGATCTATGACCAGGTCCTCATCGCTTACGATCAGTTCGTATCTTCATACGACCAGATCGTATTTGGTCCCGACCAGTTCGTAACTCCTTACGACTAGGTTCTTACCATTTTGTGATTACGTTCGATCAATCCACGACCAGCTCGTATCTCCATACAACTAGTCCGTAATTGATCGAACTAAGCGGCCTACTCATGCATTCTCCCTTTGCCTCATAATGTCTGGTTGAACTCCAGGTGAGATGAAGTGTCATCTATGGACTGTTCAATACTTTCTCTATCGAGTGTCGGATAACTTCATGTGGTCGACACTACGACCACTAGTGGTATGGCCATGCACTTTCTTTATCCGATCACCATGAGGGGCCCAGAGACACCTCTCCTGTTATGTTAGGAGGGGCAAATCACATCTCGATCAGTCATATCCCTCCGTATATTTCATAGAATACCCAAAAGCTACCTTTGTAACTACCCAGTTACGAGTAGCGTTTGGCAACCCCTAAGAGTGGTATTACACATGTAGGGAACCATGCTGATCTCAGGTCTAAGGATTATACATCATCATTACTTGAGACCAACTAATGACACATAGATTCATAACAATCTCAATAGTGTCTCAATGATGGGTCTATCCAACCCCATGTTCTCTAATATGTGCTCACATTATTGATTCGATATCCCCATATACATGACCGGTGAAACGTGGCCATCAATCAATACATGTGCTAGTAATAGAATCACTGGTGTTCTGGCCAGTGTCATCCGACTAGGGATACATTTAGAACGACATCATATAAGTTAAATAGTTCCACCAACAAGTCACATACTTATTGATCTATAACTGATGATTCATTCAAGGAACACGATAACATATTATCAAAATCATGAACATAATGAAATATCATCATCTCTATGATTGCCTCTAGGGCATATTTCCAGCAGTCCTGGTGCAGACGTGGCTTTTACCTCAAGGGTTGTGAGGTAGGAGCAGAGCCACTCGAAGTGCTGGTGAAGGTGGGAGGAGGATGCTCTGCTGAAGTTAGAGAAGTAGAAGCAGGCTCTCCAACCAACTCAGGAGTGACTAGATTATGGATTGGGTCCTCATCCTCTTTGTCAGAGTCGTCGTTGACGAAGGTACTCTCTTGATCACTGTGAACCTGTGTACCTGCACCGTCGGGTCTAGAACCAAGATTAGTATCATCAAAATCGACTTCACAAGTCTTAACAATTTTGTGAGTATCCAAATTAAATACACTATAGCCACAAGAATGAGCAGGAGATCCAAGGAAAATGCCATCATAACATCTAGATTGAAATTTATCCAAGTTGTAATGTTTAAGAATGACGCACTTACAACCAAATATCTTCAAATGAGATACTCTAGGCCTATGACCAAATCTAAGCTCAAAAGAAGTCTTGCCTATGACTGAACTCAAGAAAACCCTATTGGACACATAACAAGTAGTACAGATCGCCTCAGCCCAAAACCTACTAGGTGTACTATGCTCATCTAGCATGGTCCTAGCTATCTCTACAAGGGTTTTATTCTTTCTTTCTACAACTCCAATCTGCTGGGAACTCTAGGTGAGGAAAACTAGTGCTCTAACCCTCTCTCAGTGCAGAAAGTGGCAAAGAGTGAGTTATTGAACTATGTGCCATTGTCACTCCTAATGGCACTCAAGGCTCCTGGAAGGTCAACTACTAATCCAAGGACCAACCCTCTAAAGCAGCCAAAGGCCTCATCCTTATAAACCAGAAAATACACCCAAGAATACCTAAAGTAGTCATCCACAATGACAAGCACATATCACTTCCTTCCTGCAGACTGGATTCTAGAAGGACCAACTGTGTCTAAGTGCAAGAGCTGTTCAGGTCCATCAATCATCACTAAAGTAAGAAGTGGATGAGAAGCAAAGACCATCTTACCATGTCTCAAGGGTGTGCACACTAGATCTCTAACACTCTTAAGTCTAGGCAAACTTCTAATCAGGTTCTTGATACGGACTCTAGTTAAATGGTCGAAGCCTATGTGTCCAAGCCTATGATGCCACAACACTAAGTCAAGAGAGTCAGAAGCCACAAGACACCTAGGGCTAAAGGTAGAAGAGATACTGAAATCAGCACTAAAAATCCACTCAAACCTAGAGATCCCAAAGACACACTCACACGAGGAGTCTAGAAATCTACACTCACCACTTTTGAACCTCACTTCTGGACCCTCATCAAGAAGCTGGGAGATAGATAGAAAATTATACATCAGCTTACTTACCAAATCGACGTCCTTAAGCACGAAGTTGTTGACATGCACTGTGCCCTTGGCTATCACGGTCCCGGTAGAAGCATCCCCAAACGTGATCAACTCGTTGTTGAATGCATGTGTGAGGGAGGAGAACCATCAAGAATCTCCGGTCATGTGTCAAGAACACCCGGAGTCAACAAGCTACACATCCTCCTTCCTCGCACGCTGGACCTACAGGGCGTAAGCAGGAAGCATCTGTGCCTCAGTACTGGGGTTAGATTCTAGAGTGAAGAATTAGTGAATATTTGGGGGAAAATTTAAAGGCACCATTCACCCCCCACCCCTATGCTGCCATACTGGTCCTACAAGGTGAAATAGGACGACGGTGATAGCAGAGAGGAGGGGGAGGAGGGAAATGAGATATAGAGGGAGAGAGAGAGAGGAGGAGGAGGAGGAGGAGGAGGAGGGAGAAGATGCATGAGGCTAATAGGTGGGCTAGTTGACTTTTTTATTTGCTAAGTATATGATGCTGAGTGTGGCGTCACGTCAACACAAAACCAGGCCACGTGGCGAAAACCACCAATGAAACTAGCGCATGGTAATTTGTATTGGTTTTGCTAGTTGAGGGGTGGAAAGTGAACGTTTTTGTAGTCGAGAGAGTTTTTCTGACTCGATCATAAGATTAGTTCAAGGGTAAAGTGGACTTCTTTCTTTATTTAAATTTTCATTAAATATTTCCATCAATTGATCTTCTTCCTTTGAAAATGAATACCCGACAATATGTGCTGTGTGGAATATTGGCAAAAGCTGGAAAACATTGTTGTAGCCTTCTCAATAGTAGATATGTGACTAGAACAAAAAAGAATGTTATCTGAAGCTTATTTGTGCTGCTTTGTACTGCCTGTTTGGAGTTCTTTGCCAAGATTTTCTTTTTTGACTCAGTTCAATCTCCTTTACCCGAGTTTCATAATTTTGCGTTATAAAAAATGGAGACATTTGTTGTCCATGGAGCACATCACTTAGGCGAAATTCTTAATGCTTTGTGGAGAATGATATCATTTAGTTTAGGAAAAAAATGGCTATACCACGCTTAAAAACCTTATCGTTATGGCATATTAGGATTTAGGATCCTTTTTCACTCTTTTATATTGTTCATTTGTTCTTTTAATCAGTATCATAAGATTGACATGTATGTACTTGCGGTGCACGATATTCACACTGTAGCATCTTTCAAGCCTTACAGAATAATAACTATTCTTAATGGGGAGGTTTGTCCACAGGATGGACAATTTTCTATCATTAAAGTCTCCAATGTTTTACTGAAAAATGTGTTACGAATACGACGCTTCATCAAATTTTGTTCATCAAATTTTGTTCACAGTTGTATGCATTATATGAGCACCATTTCATGGAAGAAATGAATAATATTTCTTCATATTATATACAGTGAAGCTTTTGGATTGGGGAGAAGATGGTTTTGCCACAGAAGCTGAAACTACCGCTTTGCGAATATCATTTAAGTACGAGGTTGCCGTTTGGCAATTGGCATAAAAGCTCAGCCATCCATGTTTCAAAGGTGAATATTTCCTAGCATACCTAGCTTCCAGCAATCCTGTCCATCTTCATGCCTGATACATGTGCTTTGTTCTTGTAGTAAAGCTGTTGATTCCACCGAGTTTTAAATTTTGTTCTTAACATTTGTAGCTGGTATCTTCCGCAGAAGTTTTCTGCTTTGGGATTTGGCAACAAGTAATAAAATACATGTTGTAATCTCTTTTGCAGTTTTCTGGTGCATCTATGCGGACCATAGACCTTAAGATTCCAGCCAACAGTTCCAAGAGTGGTGCACGTACCAACTTGCCAGCCATAGCATGTTGTGATGTGGTAGAATGTCTTGCTGGAGGAACTTTGAAGCAGTATCTGATAAAGAACAGTCGACGGAAGCTCACATACGAAGTTGCGGTTCAGCTTGCATTGGATATGTCCAGAGGGTAATGTCATCAGCGGAAATTACTGTCATGCATTATTTATCTCCGAATCCACTAGTAATCATCTGGTGCTATCCTTTGCAGATTGAGCTATCTACACTCTAGAAAGATTGTACATCAGGATGTGAAAACTGAAAACATGTTACTTTTTTTAATTTATTTTTTTGAGAGGGAAAACATTCTACTTGATACACAGCGAAACCTTAAAATTGCTGATTTTGGTGTTGCTCACGTTGAGGTTCAAAATCCAAAGGATATGACTGGTGCAACAGGCACACTTGGTTATATGGCGTTACCACTGAGGTTCGATAAAATTTTGTACCGGGCAAAAAAAAATCGGATTTATCTAATTTTCATCCAAATTCAAAATTTAGATAAATTTCATCTTTACATCTGAAAAATTCAAATTTCAATTCAAAATTTCGTATATAGGCGCCACACAATCGTTAGTCTCTTAAAATCTTTTGCTTTAAAGAGTTCAAAATTCTTTCACTTCAATAGCTATATAAAGCTATGAAGATCATAGAGAATAATTCAAATAAGAAGATCAAAACGCGCCAAAATCCTCACCAATCGGTCAAACCGAATGATGAACAGTGCCAGTCAGATTAGGGAACACTGTGGTCAGATGGGTGAATAGTAAAATCAGCACAAAAACTATTTTCAGCACACTTTTCAAAATCACGAATTGGTCTAACTTTTTATCAACAACTCCAAACTTTATAAAACTTGAAACACACCTTCTATAGGATGTCTGTTGGGAATCGATTCAATCAAATATCTCAAAGTTCGTTGTCAAAGTCTCGACCTTTTTCCATTTGAGTGAAGGTTGCACCAAAACCGAGCCAAATACGAAAACAATGATTGAGAGGAGCTCGTCGGAAAAGTCAATCCAAGATGGCTATCCCACATATTCTAGCATCCTCAATTATAGCAAGAATCAAGCTAAAATCCATCAAGAGTAAAACCCCTCGAATCACCATTTTTCACCAAACCAGGCAAACTTAAGAACTTGGAATAGAAAGTATCTAGATGGATGAGATCTAGTCTCCAAAAGATATATCCATCACTTACATATCCTAGATACAAAACAAGATCAAGAGGGGGGAGGAACACAAAAAACCAAGTCAAATCAATAAATCAATACTTGTGCATATGAGAGGAAAATTTGGACAAATTTGGAGATTTGATTTGCTTTTCTTGGAGATGAATGTTTAGAACCACTCCTTTGGGAGGACAAAGCCACTAAGGAAGCACACACAAGCGCGCGCACACACACACACAAGTGCTCTCATCTCTCTCAATACGTGTCCTAAACTCTAGCCTCCTCTACTTTCCTCTCCTAGCCCTAAATCACAAATTAGGATTTCCTAGGCTCAAGGTTTGAGATGATCCAAATCTGGACCTCTCCCTTTTACAGTAGAAGCTAGGTTAATTCAGAAAACCCTAACAGACACCCGTTAAGCCCACACACAAATGTGTCTACACTCACTCACGTTTCGCAAAGTGGGTGACGAATCGGGCTTTGCCAATCCGTCTCTTCGTGATCTTCATCTTCACCTGATCTAAACCGCCTCCCCTTGCACCGTCTTGTGCAGTGGTTTCACTAAAGGTCACAAAGACGATATTTTGGTAAAGTTACCAAAATACCCCTTTTCAATCCTTCTCCAAAGACCGAGTCCAATCGTCGTGAACCAATTCCATGCTTCGCCACGTGTAGGTTGATCAACGATTTTTTTATGTCGACAAGTCTCTCCTATCTGGTTCCCACCGAAACCACCAGCGTACTTGCATCGACCCCTGTATCGCTTGATCCAACCCCTCACACCGAACTTTTCGTTCGGTTATCTTTGTCCATCTCGCACCATGCTTTAGTCCAATGGCTTCACCCAATATCCTCGCTCGTTATGGACATCAGTTCTCCTAGCTTAGTCTCGATCATCATCGTCGTTGATCATCGTTGACCTCCAAGCCTCCTGCACAATAATAGTCCAAGAAATCAATTCTGGGTAGAAGTTCTTTGCAACTTGACCCACATTAGTCAAAATATGTATCATGCAATATATATATACATTAAAACCCATAAAATTAACCTAACCCACGAAATTCACCACCCTTGGCGCATGAACACCCTGCCTGGCGGGTCAGACCGCCGGGCAGCCGGTCTGATCGCCACCCTGACCGGTTAGACCGCCGCCGATCTGACTGCCAACTAGTGGCCGATCAGATCGCTTAGGTCCTTAGCCAAATTTTCTAGGCTAAAAATCTGCAACCTCTCTAGAAACGTAATTTGTTATCTAGCTTTGACTCAATGCTCCAAAAATTATGAGATCAAGTGCAAAGGAATCATCTCACCTATCTACACCCATTTTTTGGCTGGTCAGATCGCCACCCTTTAGCCGGTCGATTTGATAGCCACCAAAGCCGGTCTGACCTCTTGACGACAGCCTAAAATTCTTGAAAACGAGGATTTCGCCAAACGCCTCAACGCTATTGCTAATTATTCATCACACTGAGATTAGGAGTATATCCTATAGCATCCACGGTTACATTGTACTCATGGAAAGGTGATGAATCCTCCTCGATCTTGTTTTAAAGAAAAACACTTGCCATTAGTATTTTGTTTCAGTTATTTGCGAGCTTATTGGGATATGATCAGAGACGCCTGATTCGTTACTTATCAACTTCAGAAAAAGGAATGAGAGAGAGAATCACCCTACATGCCACAGGACAAAAAAGCCCATGATACGATGGTTGTTTAGTGCAGAGATTTTGCAGCCAAATGTCATTCTTGAACCTCCTGAGAACCACAAGCTCAAATAATTACTAGGGACAATGTGAAGGGAACACACTTTTAACGCAGCAGCAGTAAAGGTCGAGAGGCAGGAGCACATGCATGCGTCATGCGCGTTTGGCAGCAAAGCATCTCCAAAAGGTTTTGATTCAGAAACTTCAAGCTGCTTTTGCGCTCATCGCAAGCTAAGCTGAGCTGCTAAAGTCACGGAAGTCACGGTTTTAATCAATAACCTTTTTTTGGGGACGTCTCACCATTGCCTTATCCATCCTGATTCGACAAGTACGGTAGGTACTACATCAGCATGGAAAATGATACATAGTGTGTTGTTATTATGAACGATGTTCACCGTCCGATCGAAAAACAAAGGTATAAATCAATCGGTATAGTATATTACTACATTGTTTTTCGATACAGTAATACCGCCGCAACACAGATCGCACTGTCACTACAGTGCTTTGCTACAATCACTATAGAGCATTATTCACCTCCTCACATAAAATTAGTTGCACAGTAAACCTCTGCAATATTAATGCAAGGATTCGGATCCCATCAGCCCATTGCATTGATTGTATAATACACTAGTCCATAAATGACCCCTTCAAGAACTTACAAGGATCACAGGAGAAAAGGGGAAAAATTCTACTTGAACTAATACTTCTGATTGAAAATATAAAGTCGTCCTAAATCCTTGTCAATGTAAAGAGAATCTAGTTTGGTCACACAATTGCAACAATATTTGCAAATGGAGTAGTTCGTCCTAAGCAACGTATCAATCTTGTTAAACATAGGATATTCAGCCTTAATTAGTATGCAGCGGGTGGTAGTTTAATGTGCGCTAGCTTTGACAAAATTTCTCAAATAAACTTAGCAGGCGAGGACATCATTGCTAAGACTTATTTAGGGTTTATGTCCTGTTCAATGACCAGATCTGAAAGCTGTACATGGATGTCAATTGCTAAATTTTTGAGGAATAATTTTATAAAAACTGTTCGTGACACGGACATCATTGCCTTTTAAAAGCTTCATTGTGATCAGGAGGCAAATCAACACTACTATTTCTTCTTTCTTTTCTTTTTTTGAAAATCTGCAAGTCCATGATGGCATGATCTTCTCGATTGCGTGGTCAATCGAAAATTAACCTGACAGTTGATACCATATCTCAATAAACATTAAGAGCCTTTTTAGATAGAGTTGATTTGGATTCAAATAAATCCTAAAAAAATCCCAAAGGAACCCCACTGTCCAAAAACCATGTTTTGACTCAGAAACAAGTAGATAGTAGTTGATGCAAAACAGTAATTCTTGTATAATCCCTCTCAAAAAAAATGATACTTATATAAATTGCTAAATTTTTGAGGAATAATTTTATAAAAACTGTTCGTGACACGGACATCATTGCCTTTTAAAAGCTTCATTGTGATCAGGAGGCAAATCAACACTACTATTTCTTCTTTCTTTTCTTTTTTTGAAAATCTGCAAGTCCATGATGGCATGATCTTCTCGATTGCGTGGTCAATCGAAAATTAACCTGACAGTTGATACCATATCTCAATAAACATTAAGAGCCTTTTTAGAAAGAGTTGATTTGGATTCAAATAAATCCTAAAAAAATCCCAAAGGAACCCCACCGTCCAAAAACCATGTTTTGACTCAGAAACAAGTAGATAGTAGTTGATGCAAAACAGTAATTCTTGTATAATCCCTCACAAAAAAATGATACTTATATAAATATTTTACGTATCAAAGATTTACATAGTTATTACTCCATCTGTTCTGTTGGGCTATGTGCACCCTTGATGTAGAGGCTGAGAAATATTTTTCTCTTCCATTATCTAAAAAAATTACTCCATCTGTTCCACATAATATAATCATCCCAGGCTTTTACTTTTGTTTATCCTCCTTTCCAAGAGAAAAATCACCATGATCTTAATAATTTCTATCGATTGACCAATATTTAATTGCAACAGTTTGCTTGTAGCTAATAGTTTTTCTCTTATGTTAAGATATGTTAATAAGGTTATATTTGGTCATTTTACCACCCATTTTAATTCTTAGCTCAGGAGTAGTGCACTTACAAATACTTGTACTACCCCAATACGAAATGAAGGGATCGAGTAATTTGACTTGGTTTTATTAAAGAGTAGTCACAGAAATAAAAGTGAAAGCGATCAAGGTCATATAATATAGCATCCACTCTGGATGCAAACTTCACCAAGGGATCTTCGAAGACTTCATCTTTTGTTGCTAAAAAAAGCAACACGTTTCTCTCTGAGACCGACTCCCCCATTGATCAATAGCGACATGAATTTGGAAATGAGGCATTGAATTTGGAAACGAGTAGATATTAGAATGAGACATGCACTAATATATATATATATATATATATATATATATATATATATATATATATATATATATATATATATATTTGGAAATGAGGCATTGAATAAATCTGTTTCCAGTGCCTCACGAGTCTCATCCGTTCATGTATAAGTTGGGGAAAGCAGATATTTTGAAGGGAAAAAAAAACAACTGCACCCCGTAAAGAATAGGGGAATCGTGTAGGTGTTTTGGAGGATTTATAGCGTTTCCTACTAAATTCAGGTGAAATTCGTATGTTCCAGTTTCAAACACGTACGCCAATGTACACATTGGACTAGGTTACCTGTGCGTTTGTCGTGCCGCATGCAATGCAGCTACACCAAAATATCTACCCCTGACATCCAAATGTAAACACCAAAATTCCTTCCTAAAGAAAGACCCTATCAACCACTACAGCTACTATAGAAGCCAATCAAACACAGGCTACGCAGACACCAATAAGACACCGAGAAATGAAGTAACCCTACCATAATAATACTCAAATGAAGTTACCCTGCAATGTGTAGAATCAAATCATATCAATTTTAATCAAATATATTAATTAAAATATATAGTTTAGATATACGAAAATAATATGATTAAATTTGTCACAAAAATAATTTTATAACATTACATTTGTGTAATCTCTTTTGAAAATATGGTGATAAAATTTAGTGACCAAAGTAACTTTTTTTTCTTTGAAAAGTCAAAACGACACAACCTCGTTTTGTGGCCGGTGAGAATAACTAATTAAAGTCAAACGATCATTAATTACAGTCTCCATCACATTGGCATAAATAATACTATTTGAAACAGGATTATTAAAAATAACGCTCTCGTAACCACAAATCAAACAAATCAAAAGATCATTAATTACAGTCTCCATCACATTGGCATAAATAACACTATTTGAACCGGAATTATTAAAAATAACACTCTCGTAACCACAAATGCAAAAAATGAATATGGAGGACACGTTGTGGCAAGTCCGTTCTATAGCCGGACGAATTTGACGTCGCGCCGTAGCAAGTTTGTCATGTAATTGATCGGACGATAATATTATTTTTGCTAATGGATCTTCAAATAATGCACAAAAATTCCACCTATATCAGATAACATCGACGTAGGAGGAGTCACAGAACTCATCACCGATCAGCATCTCGTTGTCGAGCTCATCGACCAATCTGGACCCTCCGATCACGAACCGCTCGATCCTGGCGCCCCGCCTGACCACCTCCTCGTCCTTCTCGTCGAACCCGACGCAGCTCCTCGCGCTGAACTCCCTGAGCTCCATGCAGCCGGCGAGGATGACAAGCAGCTCCTGCCTGGGCAGGTAGGACTTGTCGAGGCACAGCGACCGGAGCATCGGCAGCGAGGCTGCCATGGCCGCGGCGTCCTCCGTCTTGATGGACCCAGTGGTCTTGAGGCTGGAGAAGTCCGGACAGTGCAGCGCGAGCTGCGCAGCGACAGCGGGGAAGGAGGACGGCTTGGAGTCGAGCTCGAGGTGATGGAGGAGAAGCCACCGCGGGATGAGCTCCGGCAGGCGCGCCTCGTCGCCGGAGGAGAGCTTGGGGAGCGCGAGCCGCCGCAGCCTCGGGCACTCGGCGGAGATGAGGTCGAGCTCGGCGGCCGGAGAGGCGAGGAGCGGCGGGAGAGAGAGCTCGTCGGCGGATCCGCAGGCGCGGGCGGCGCAGAGCCTGAGGAAGCCCGCGAAGGCGAATCGGGCGACGCCGTAGCGGCGCGCGAAGGCGGCAGCGAGCGGAGCCCACGGCATGAAGCGAGCGAGGTGGTCGTGGCGCAGGTCGAGCGCGCGCCACAGTGCCGGGTCCGCCGTGGCGCGGCGCCACCCGCGACACACGAGCGGCGCGGCCGCGGCAAGGTCCTCGAGCTCCAGCCGCCGGAAAACGTGCACGAGGCAGTCCGTCTCCATCTCCCCCCACGCCGGCGGCGCGCTCCTCTCCTCCTCCCTCACCCCCATGGCTGGCCGGGTTCTTGGGAGGAGCTCACGGAGACTAATGGTGTTAGGGCGAGGTGTTTAATCGTGCGATTAATGTGACTGATTTGAGATTTGAGAGGGATGCATGGAAAGAGAGGGCCTGTCTTTTATAAAGGGTGTGGAAGCTTCCGACACGGAGTTTGCTTTGAGGTTAGTACACGTGTAGGGCAGGAAAAGTAGCTCGAGGTTTGTGAATCGACATGGTTCAGAACAAGTTTGAGCTGGCTCGGCTCTCGCTCTCGCTCGTAAATTTTCAAATCAATTCGAGCCCCTTGTCCAAGCTTGAGCCGCTCGCGGGCTACTCGCGTGGCTTGTACTACCTTGCCGGCCCACGAAAGCCCAGTTCAACCGCCCAAGGGCCTCTCTGCCTCACACAGTCACACCAGTACACCACTAACCCTAAACCTAGACTCTCGAAGTCCAGATCCCCTTCCTCTCCCGAACTCCAGTCTCCCTCTCTCGCATCGTCCGCCGCCCCTTTCGCCTTGTCCACCGCACCATTACCGCCCTTGTCCACCACGCCGCCACGCCCGTCCTCCCCTGGCCCCCCGTCCTCCGCATCTCGTCCTCCCCCTGCCCCCCCTTCCTCCCCGCCCATCCTCCCCGTGGCTCCCAATCCTTCGTGCTAACGCCCCTGTCCACTCTGCCCCGTCCTCCCCAACCCTTAGTTGGCAACCACCCCGATCCTCCCCACTCCTCGCCCGTCACTACCGCCCCCTTGGCCACGTCATTCCAGCCGAACCGACGAGCTCCTTCCTGACCCACCCACGTCATGGCGTGTTCTACCACCCAAGGACTCTTTCCCCTCAACCGATTGTGACTTGCGTCCACCGGAGAGCCGCGTGTCATCTTCTTCCTCGTCTCCGGCCAAAAGCCGCCCCCCCCCACCGTCGTCGCCATGGTGAGCCTCCCTCCAATTCCTCTACACGGGAGCATCCATACATCCCCCTCTAACCTCCTCCATCACTCACCCGAGCTCCCCTCCTCTCCAGCATCACCGCTGCGTGGACATTGTCACGCCGCCTCAAGTCATTGACGCCAGCCCGCCATGGCCTGTCGCCGCCCTCTTAGATTGCTCCGTTGAGACCCACGCACCTCCACGTGCGCCCCTATTTCTCTCCTATCCCCCTCCAGCGCGGCAGCCCCGTTCCACCCCCAATTCCAGCCGCCGCACATCGCGACGTGCCCTCCCAAGTGCGCTCCCGGTCGCGACACCACTTCCCGCAAGGTCGCCTCGCTGCCCTGTTCCATTTTCCCCTTCCCAGCTGCCGTCGTTGCCCCCTTCGCCAGCACCGAACCCCTCCATGGCAGCTCCCCAAGATCCTCTGTTTCCACTCCACTGCTCCCTCTATGTGTCTCTCCCTCTCTCTAGCTATGACAGGTGCCCCTCATCTCTCTCTGTCTCTCTGGAGTATGAATGACCGTGGGTCTTGGCTCGCAAGGGCTCGCGAGCTGGCTTTCGAGCCAAGTCAAGCCTATCTCCTGGCTCGTTCCCCAAATGAGCTGTGCCGAGCCCACTTTTCGGTCGAGCTTGATCGAGCAGAGTCAGGCCGGGCCACATGGTAGACGCGATCCTAGGATTTGGGAAGGGACCGCGAGGCATCGTCTAGTGTAATACCCTAGCCCAACACTGAACCCAAAATATCACATAAATAATTTTCACTAACAATTTGAACCATAATTACGAATAATTCAAGCATTACATATATGAAAAAGATGATGTTAAGTAACTACACGAAAGACCATAATGTTATTTGAGTGCGCGAGTGATGATAATAACGATTTAATTGAACGATAAGTTGTTCATTTATTATCCTATTATGTACAGTTTAGATGACATTCTCGGAACAGCTAGCCTTGGCTCCCGCGATCAAAGGCGCTTGTGTAACGGAGCAGGAGGGATATCTGTTAAAAGAGTCGTGTTAACCTGTTAATCGTGTGGTTTCATGCGTCTCTGATGGGTCGAATTGGTATGCATCTTGTCACGCCCGTCTCACCGTACAAGCCACTTTTCTTTTCTTGTTGACGCGAGATAGAGGCTGGCATAGCATCATTTATAAGCTGAAACGACCAGTTAAGAGGCTGGCATAGTTAAGTGTTTACACAATGCTAGCTTGGACCCAAAAAAAATATATATATGAACACTTAGATTCGGTTTCCACTGCATCATCGTAAGATCCGTTTCACACCACAAGGAGGTCATGGGCAATCAACTACCACTGCAAAGAGTATTAGCCAGAACTACAAAAATAGGGCCGGCAAAGACGGAGAGAACAAGGTTGCAATTAATGCTCCAAATTTCGTTGGTGTACGTAGATCTAGTCATCGCATCGGTCAAGTGAAATGATCATTTTTGTTGAATTCATACTGCTCTTTCCATTTCAAAGCATGCAAGGCCTCCGTGGTCTTGTGCACACTCGAGGCCAGAGAAGAAATGGTGGCCATATTTATGCCTACTCATGTCAGTAGAGGTGAGTAGTACGTGTTCCCGAGCTCTTTAGAAAACCGAATCGCCGAATCTTAAAGCACAACCGTTAGCCGTGGAGCATGTGTGGGTGGATATCGAGTTTTTTTTTTGGGTGTGAAATTAACGTAATTTGATTTAATACTATATTATATTATTTAAAGTTTAGAAGTATTTTTAAGAGCCAAACTTAAGCGAAATTCAATTTCATTCGGGATAGACTCATTTAAATGTTTAACCAATTAACGAGTGTATTTAGAGCAATTTTGAACTGAGTTAACGAGCTCCACTAACAAACTTTTTTTCCCACCCATACATGTGTGGGTGGTGACTTCAAATGAGACACTCAACCACTTCAAATGAGACACTCAATTTGATTTGGAGTTGTTTCGTGTTTTTGACCATTTAGAAAAGCATGTTGACGTAATATGGGAAAAAACAGAATGTACAAGGATGTACTCTTAGCATTACGAAACAGCAAGTTATTAGTTTCTCGATATGCAATTTTCTATAGTTGAGCTTCCAAATTTTACACTTAACTGATTAACCTTTTTCAGTTATGTTTGAATAATGTCGAAATCTTTAGATCAATGTCCACCCAAACTGGTTATAGATTTGTTGCAAAATATATGGTTTATGTAACATTCTTATTTTCAAACGACAAATAATATTTACCAATTGGTTTTCGGTTTTCAAACCGTATTGCAAATAAGCATTGTATTTCAAATCTTCTAGCTTCTAGCTAAACTCGGGTTTGTGTTTCAAACTTTTTTGCAATTTTCTGGATTCAATTCGAATTGAATTTATCTCTTCTTTCCAAATTGGGCCCTTCCCATTTTCAATCTCCCCCTTCTTGGGCTAGGTCCGAACCTCCCTTGGGCCTTCAGCCCATCTCCTAGCTGCCTTCCTTGGCCCACTCCCGACTCGGCTGCTTGGCCCAGCATGACCCACTGCTTCTTCCTCCCTCCCCCGCTTCTCTCCCCGAGCCGCCGCTTCCCTACTGCGCCAGCTCGCCCCATGCATCTTGGGACCATGCGCAGCGACTGGTCGCCGCCGCCTGCGCCTGACGCTTGACTGAGCTCCCGCACGCCCGGTCGTCGTTGGCCTGGTCCGAAGCCCGCTCCGCTTCGTCCTGTCAACGAGACGCCCGCACCGCCCTACCTCGGCGCGTCCGTCCGGCACCGGCTCGCTCTCCCGCCAGGCCGCGCCTGGACGCTCTTGGGATCGTGCGAGCGCCGTGTCACCGGCCTCCGAAGTCGCCACTACGTCATCCCCCTGCCACCCCTGGCACTGAAGCCCTCGCCTTGTCGCTTCCGGCCGCATGCCCGTGATGCCATGGTCGTCCTCACCGGCCCGCGCGCTTCGTTGCGCGCGTGCTGCGTTAGCTAGCCCCGCCTTGTCCCGTCGCCGCCCCGCTCCTCTCTGCGCTCACTGCCACCGCCTGGCCTCCAAGGTCGCCGCTGTGACGGCAACGTGTCACCCGCCCATGCCCCTCCTCGGGACCATGCGTCGCTCGTGGTCCCAACGGCTCCTCGCCCCCCTCCGGCTATAAGAGGCCTTATGCCTCCCTTCTCCCCCTCCCCCACCCTTCCCTTCATCTCCACCAAGCAAGCGCGAAGCCGGAGTCGAGCTCCCGCTCCCGCCTCGATCGCGCCGCCTCCCCACCGATCGACCACTCCGGTGCCGCCGCCGCCCCCGTCACGAGGTGCCACTGGAGCCGAGGATTTCACCCCACCTCCCTCTCCTTCCCCGCCACCGAGGACCTCCATCACCGGCGTTCGTTTCTCTTCCGCCCCTATCGCCACCGCTGGACAGCCTCGACCGCCCCCGAGCCACCCCGGCTCCACCTCCAGGCGCTGCCCGTGCATTCGCCCCCTTCCTCCCCACACCACCGCCGCCACCGCTCCTGAACAGCCCCGAGCGCTCCCTCTGCTCCCCTCTTTCTCTCTGCGGACGAAGAAGGCAAGGCAAAATGGCCGAAGCCCCACGCGTCATTCCCCTTTAAAACCCCCTACTATGGCTGATAAGTGGACTCCATCGAACACTATTTCGTAGACCGGTAGACCGTGGACCCGCACAGTGTGTGGTGACCTCCGGTCTATGCACTATTCACATGGACCGAACACTGTGCAGTGGCCCCACGTGTCAGTCGGCTACTGTTCTTTCTCTCTCCTCTTTTTATTTTTCTGATTTAATTCCAATTCAAACTTCAGAAGCTCCGTTCTCCTCCGTTTTAACTCTGATTCAAGTGAAATTTGTGTAAATTCAAGATCTTGCTAATGGCACTGGTCTTATTTAATTTAGAGTTTATTTATTACGTCATTAGCATTTATTTACTCTCTTTGCTTGTTGTTCCTTTTTCTGGTACATTTGTCCGATTAGGGTTCGAAGAAGCGGGAGATCTTCAATTCGATCAAGCACAAGACTATCAAGACCCTCTTGCCTTTAACCAAGGTGAGTCGACACTTTGATTATTTTGAGCCTACATTTTATGTAAATTATATTGTTTTAAATTACCAAAATTGTATGCTTTAATTCTTTAATCAAATGTATGTTAAAGCTTATGGTAGTTAAATACACATTTGATGATTAATTAATTATTAATCCATCCTTTGATAATTGAATCCATTATTCCATGTCACCCTATTAGCTATGTGGTAAATACTAGTATATGTTGTACTTAAGCGACATGCTAGTCTTACTTAAGTACCGGGACATTAAATGTCCTAATCATCATCTTTTAAACATAAAAGTGGTATTGGACATTCATTATGGGTAAATGAATGGAATGATGAGATGATTTAGTTTTACCCCTCAAAACCCTAATAACTTGCTATTACCATATCTGGACGGTTGGAAAGGGTGGTGGGTGCCGTCGTGCACAAGAATGGTTGGTATGTGGTATGAACCGCTCGGATGGATTAAGAACTTAATCTTGTCATGACCTCCCGTGTAAAACAAGTACAACCATAAGTCTGTAAAATACAACTTGTCTTAGTAAATTTATTAAACTCTGTGGATATCATGGGGATATGCTCCAGATCTTAGGATGATGTGACAATTGGCAATGGCGTTAACGGTTTGTCATTTCACGTGTTTTCGACAAAGTTTCAGAACTGTCAGGTGACAGGCGGTCTGACCGACCATAGCATGGCGGTCCGACCGGTCCCAAATCGGTCGGACCGGCCATGAGCGGTCGGACCGGCAGTGACCATTTGAGTCAAAATGAGATGGGCCAAAAATAGAGGGTGTAGGCAAGAGAGGGGATTCTATTGCTCTTGGTCCCATAATTTTTGGAGTCTCCAGTCAAAAGTTCTATTGGTTTAAAGTTTCCAGTAGGTTTCGAATTTTCAGGGGTTGAAAAGCGGAAAGTCCTTTTGGGCGGTTGGACCGGCCTATGGCTGGCAGTCCGACCGGCTCTGAGGGGCGGTCGAACCGACTGTCACTTGAACGTCGTCTTCGAGCCGGCGTTGTTCGTTGGTTAGGTCAAAGTCATGAGTTTCAGTGCATATGTGTTGCATGATGCATGTTTTGACTAACGTGGGTCAAGTTGTGAAGAACTTATTCCCGGATTCGATTTGCTTATCTATTGTTGTGCAGCTTGCTTGGTGGTCAACGACGGTCAACGGCGAGGATGATCGGGACTAGGCTTGGAGAGCTGAGGTCCAGAACGATCGACGATGCGGGTGAGTCAATGAACTCAAGTGTCGTGCGAGAATAGACAAGGATGACCGAGCAGACGGTTAGTGCGATTGGTTTGATCAAGCGGCGCGAGTCGGTGCAAGTGCCATGGTGGTTTCGGTGGGAGCGGATGGGAGAGACTTGCCGACACGGAGAGAGCCGTTGATCAACCTACACGTGGCGGAGTAGGCGAAGTGCTTCGCGCAGATGGACTCGGTCTTCGGAGAAGGACCGAGAAGGGGTATTTTGGTAATCTTACCAAATACCACCTTGGTAACCTTTGCCCACCATGGCGCAAGGCAGCGCAAAGAGAAGCGGTTTAGGTCAAGAGGTGTTGAAGACGACGCTTTAAAATGCGTGCGTGTGTGACCCGTTTGTGTTGGGCCTAAACGAGAGCCCATTTGAGTTAAACTTCTAGAAGGTCTAAGTCTCCACTATAAATAGAGGAGGGAGGTGGCTGCACCCCCTTCACCCATTTTATTATTATTGAAACCCTAGTTTGGCTTAGGGAGAGGATTAGTGGAGGTTAGGGTTCTAAAGAGTTTTGATTTGATTTCGTGCTCTTGGATTGAGCTTTGTCCTCCATTGATGGAGTGGCTATAAACCCAAACCCTATCAAATCAATCCAAAGAAAGTTTGCTCAAAGATGTGTCTCTTTGCTTTTCTTCTCTCTATTTGGTGATTTTGAGTCTTTCTGTGATTCGTGAGTTTTTGATTGATTTCTTCATGTGATCTAGCTTGCTGTGATATGTGGGAACACATCTAGGATCATCTTGATCATCAATCACCCACGAGCAAGTTTTTGGATCTAGTTTTCGTTTTGACTCGGTTTTGAACCATCCACCTCTCAAACTGAAAAAGGTCGTAACTTTTCCAAGGATCTTCACGATCTTCGATTGGAATAGGTTCCTGACATCCTAGAGAAGGTGTGTATCAAGTTTAAAGTTGTAGATCAAAAGTTACATCTATTTGCAACTTCATTTTTCGGGTTGTTTTTACTGTTCATCAGACTGGAGGTCAGACCGCCCAAGGTGACCGGTCCGACCGCCATTAACACAGAGGTCAGACCACCCAACACTTAGAATTTTAGCCCGTGTTGATTTAGGTTATTTTACTTCGGGGTTTAGATTGGATTCAATACTAGTCTTCCGCTGTACTGGTATATTGATCTTCATATCTTCCATAGCTATTGGAGTGAAATTTGTATTGAATCTGATCTTGGTTGAAAAAGTGAGCGTGCTCCTATTCACCCCCCTCTAGTCGCCTTTTCGGTCCAACAAGTGGTATCAGAGCCCAGTTAGTTCAATCTTGATCTTAACCGGTCACTGAACTTGGCGAAGGATAAGTACCCCACCAAGCCGCATATCCTCGATGGGCACGACTATGCCTATTGGAAGAATCGCATACGAGTCTTCTTTGAGAGCGAAGGACAAGCTATATGGGAGGTTGTTCGAGCCCCACTCGTTCTTCCCGAAGTTGTTACGCCGGCTTCAACAGCCCTCTTGGCTAACAACAATAAGGTAAAGAACCTCTTATATGGTGGGCTTGGTAGACAGGAGTATGATCGAATTTGCAATCTTGAGACTGCGCACGAGATTTGGAACACCCTCGAAACCTACCATGAGGGTTCGTTCCAAATCAAGAAAGTACGCCAGACAGTCTATAGACGTGAATATAGCAAATTCGAGATGCGTCCTGGAGAGAGCATCGATGACAATTTTAGTCGCTTTAACAAAGTGATTAATCAGATGAAAGTTGTTGGAATTGAATATTCTCAGTCTGAAAATACCACCCACCTCTTGGCTGCAATCAACACCAAGGAGTGGGAGATAAAGGCTACCACCATTGAGAAGAATGTCAACCTCTCTGATATGACTTTGGAGCTGCTCTATAGCAAGCTCAAGACTCATGAGATCAAGAGGATTGATCATCCCAAGAAGGAAAACATGGTCTTGGTAGCAGACCCGCTCAAGAGAGCTTCTGATGGGTCTTCTGAGTCTTCTTCTGGATTTTCGCTTGCTGGTTTATCTGCCATCCATGAAGAGGAGTTTGAGAGTCTCCCTGAGGCCGAGTTAGCCCCCATAGTCAGAAAAGCCACACGGGCCTATAACAATATGAGAAACGAAAAGAGAGGAGGTCCCGTGACTTGCTATGAGTGTGGTGAGCTTAATCATTTCCGGGCAAATTGCCCCAAGTTGAAAGGAAAGAGCAACCATAAGGAGGGAAAGCCAGTTTGGAAGAAGCCTCAATGGAACAAATCAAGATTTGATGCTGCCAAGCTGACTAAAGCAGCTCACCGGGTTCTTACCGCTTTTGGGGATCAATCTTTAAGCGATGTGGACTCCGGGAGCGAGGATGACAAGGAGGAGGAGATCCCTTAAGATAAGAAGAAGGGAAAGGCCAAGGACTTCACCGGCGTTTGCTTCATGGCCGACTCCGATGACGTCGACGACAATAAGGTACCTCTCTCCTATGATGTCCTTTCTGATAGATGCGAAACTATCTTTGAGCAACTCATGAGTCAGGATAAGACTTTAGAGTATATCATGGCTAGGAACAAGGACTTAGAGTCACAAGTAGATAATTTGACTTTAGAACTTGCAAATGCTAAGACTCTTGAATCTGATGAATGTTCTTCCTGCCATGCTCTACACCCAGAATTTGCTAAACTACAATCTGCTCATGATATTTCTTTGCAACAACTTGAAAATGCTAGGACTGAGCTAGTTGAGGTTAAATCTGCTCCATGTGAAAAATACTTAGATTATAGCAAGTTGGTTGCTTCTGGTGTGGTTGATTCTAGCCTTTGCTCTTTTTGCATTGAATGAGAATATGAAGTACAAGACGTAGTAAATGCAGTGAGAGCTAAATTTGCTAAGCTTAAGGATAGAATTGATTCTGCTACTTGTATTTCTTGCGAAACTCTTAAACTTGAAGCTACCTTATATAAGGAGAGATATGCTAGAGCCATTAAGGGTAAAACTTGTGAATCATGTGTTAATCTTGAAAAAGAAAATGCTTATCTTAAGAATACCTTAGAATTTTTTTTTCTAAAGGTAAGAAACAATTAAACATGATTCTGGACAAGTCTAAAACTCCTTATAAGAAGCAAGGATTAGGATACAACTCTGTCCAAGATAATTCTAAGCCGAAAGTTACTAAAGTCTTGAAAAATGGGTTAGTTGAATTCAAAACCCAACCTGCAAAAACTATTTTTAAATCTGCGGGTTTTGCCCAACCATCTGTTAAGTCAAAGGGTGCTTCTCCCAGTGGTATCAAATACCATTGCACCTATTGCAAGAAGGATGGGCATTTGGTTGAATTCTGTTGGCGTAGGTTGAAAAATGATAAGAAAAATTTTGGTAGAATTTCGTCCAATCAACCTATAGCTTTTATGAGACATGGTAACATAGAAAAGAAGAAACCTGGTTTAGGATTTGTGTCACATGCTCATCATCATGCTCCTAAACAGGATAACTCTCATATTAGTGTAACCATTGCTCATAACAGAACTTCAAACATAATCAAGGATAACACTTCTGCTTTGCATACTACTCGCAGACGTGTGTCTCAGTACTGGGTTCCCAAGTCTTGTTTAACTAACTCCAGTATTGAGACACATCGTTCTTATGTGCCTTGATTTTCAGGATTACCGCGGAAAGAGGAAGGACACGTGGTTTGTCGACTCCGGCTGTTCACGCCACATGACCGGAGACTCAAGATGGTTCACCTCCTTCACGCGGTCGACGGGTGATGACTTCATCACCTTTGGAGATGATAGGCAAGGGCGGATTGAAGGAACGGGATCGATCAGGGTGAACGACAAGTTCATCATCAAGGACGTCGCCCTTGTGGATAAGCTAAGGTTTAATTTACTTTCTGTCTCTCAACTTCTTGATGATGGCTATGAGACTAGATTTAAGAAAAATACTTGTCGGGTGCTTGATTCAACTAGTGAGCTTGTTTTTGGGATTACTAGAGTTGCTAGGATCTTTGGGCTGATTTTTTGAATCTCTTCTTTGGTTCTCTCAAGTGCTTGATTTCATCTTCTTCTTCGAGTTACGGCTTTGGCACCGTTGTTTGGGGCACATTGGTTTTGATCATCGGCGAGTTAGCAACCTTGAGCTCATGAGAGGTTTGCCCAAACTCAAAGTCGTCAAGGATCTTTGTATGTGTGCCACAGTAGGCATGGCAAGTAAGTTGACGCCTCACACCCTTCGTGACTATGGTCATGGTGACGGACCGGATAGTTGCTTCATATGGATCTTTGTTGGTCCCGCTTAGGTTCGGTCGATTGGTGGAAAATGGTACATTCTTGTCATAGTCGATGATTTTTCTAGATACACTTGGGTGTTCTTTCTTGCTTCGAAGGATGAAGCTTTTGATCATTATCATGATCTTGTTCTTCGTTTGGCTTCTGAACTTCCGAGTGCCTTGAGAGCGATCCGCAGTGACAATGGCACAGAGTTCAAGAATGCCTCTTTTGCTTCCTTTTGTGCTGAGCGTGGAATTGAGCATTAGTTCTGCTCTCCACACGTCCCTCAACAAAATGACGTTGTGGAAAGAAAGAACAGGACCCTAGTCGAGATGGCTAGGACGATGCTAGATTAGTATAGCACTCCGAGGAGGTTTTGGGCCGAAGCTATTTCTACTACTTGCCATATTACAAATCGTGTCTTTTTTAGACCGTCTTTGGGCAAGACTCCTTATGAGCTTCGGTTTTGTAGAAAACCATCTGTCTCGCACTTTCGAGTCTTTGGATCCAAGTGTTTTATTCTCAAGACAGGAAACCTAGATAAATTTGAGGCAAGAACTTTTGATGGTTTATTTCTGGGTTATCCTGCGTATTCAAGGGGTTTTCGAGTTTTTAATGTTGAAACTAACCTGGTTCAGGAGACATGCAATGTCACTTTTGATGAGACTAGCCCTAGAGCTAGATCAGATATTTCAGGTGATACACAGGTGACAGAGAGTATATTTGTAGAAGAAGATGATGATGGATTCGATGATGCTCTTCCATCTGCTGCTGTTGACGCTCCTATTCGGCAAAGACAAGAACTCTGCGACTAATTCACCTTCAGTTGAGGCACCTGCTGTATCTTCATTATTAGCAGTACCTGCGGAGGTCGAAGATGTATTTTCCTCTCCAGGTGCGCCAGTTCACATTCAAAAGCAGCACCCTCCGAATCAGATGATAGGTAATCTCCATGAGCGAGTCACTCGCTCCAGGTATCATGATCCAAACCTCTATTTTTATTCTGCTTTTGTAGCTTCTTTTGAACCCCGCGATATATCACATGCTTTATCTGATTCTAGTTGGGTCAATGCCATACATGAGGAGTTAGAGAATTTTGAGAGGAATAAGGTCTGGAACCTAGTAGAACCTCCTAGTGGTCATAATGTTATAAGAACTCGCTGGGTTTTAAAAAACAAACAAAATGAGGATGGTTCTGTGATTAGAAACAAGGCTAGGTTGGTAGCTCAGGGGTTTAGCCAAGTTGAGGGGTTAGATTTTGATGAGACCTTTGCTCCTGTTGCTAGACTAGAAGCCATTCGCATTCTGCTTGCGTTTGCTGCATCAAAGGGTTTTAAATTATATCAGATGGATGTTAAGAGTGCCTTTTTGAATGGTTACATAGAGGAGGAAGCGTATATTAGGCAACCCCCAGGCTTTGAGAATCCCAAGAATCCACATCATGTCTTCAAGCTGTCCAATGCCTTGTATGATCTTAAACAAGCCCCTAGAGCCTGGTATGATAGGCTTAAGACCTTCCTGCTTAAGAATGATTTTGAGATGGGTAAGGTAGACAAGACCTTGTTCATTCTTAGGCGTAGCAATGACTTCCTGCTTGCTCAGATTTATGTTGATGATATTATTTTTGGTAGTTCTTCTCATGCTCTTATTTCCAGATTTTCTGAGACTATGTTCAGGGATTTTGAGATGAGCATGATGGGAGAGCTCAATTACTTTCTGGGGCTTCAAATCAAGCAATGTAAGGAAGGGATCTTCATCCATCAGACGAAGTATACTAAGGACTTGCTCAAACGCTTCGACATGGGTGACTGCAAGCCGATCACCACTCCCATGGCGACTTCAACTGCTTTGGATCCAGATGAGGAAGGAGAAGCCGTGGATCAACACAAGTACCGCAGCATGATCGGCTCCCTCCTGTACCTGACGGCCTCAAGACCGGACATCCACTTCACAGTCTGCCTCTGCGCGAGGTTTCAGGCATCTCCGAGAGCTTCCCATCTCCAAGCATTAGCGCATATTCGATATTTACACTCTACCCTCGGTATGGCATTTGGTATTCCTGCTCTTCTTCTTTGTCCATTCGGGGGTTTTCTGATTCTGATTTTGCGGGCTGTCGGCTTGATAGGAAGAGTACCTCGGGCACTTGTCACTTCCTAAGCACTTCGCTTGTTTCTTGGTCTTCTAGGAAGCAGTCCTCTATTGCACAATCTACTGCTGAAGTTGAATATGTAGCTCCTGCTAGTTGCTGTAGTCAGATTTTGTGGATGGTATCCACTCTTAAGGACTATGGGTTAAATTTTGCTAGTGTTCCTCTTTTCTGTGATAACACTTATGCTATTAACATTGTTAAGAACCCTGTGCAACACTCTAGGACCAAGCACATAGACATTCACTATCACTTCCTTAGAGACCACGTCGAGAAGGGTGATATTGTGCTGCACTTTGTGGAGTCCGAGGCTCAACTGGCTGATATCCTCACCAAGCCTTTAGACTCAACTAGGTTTGCCACATTGAGAAGCGAGTTAGGGGTAATTTATCCCTATGGGTTGGTTTGAGGGGGAGTTCGATCTTTTCTGATCTTACCTTGTTCTTTTGATCTTTTATTGTTCTTTTTCTGAACTTATTGATCCTTCTGAACTTTTTAGGTTTTTAGGCTTTTTATTGCATCTCATTGTATCATATTGCATTCATATGAAAAATACAACAAGTGGTATGAAAAATCCAAAAAGATGCATTGTAATATAAGATTTTATGCTTATCTTTTAAAAATTGATGAAGCTTTGCCTATTACCCTTTGGAGTTTTAGTATTTTAATTCTTGCTCAATACCATGTCTAGTTCCTTGATTTGCTAGAATATTCATGTTTTCACACATATAGATAAGTCTTTGCTGTATGAGCTAGAACTCTAAAACAACTCGAATTAAAAATTACAATTTGTGGATGTTTTAGCGAGTTGCGCAATTAGTGCTCCTTTTGTGACATTGGCACTGTCAGAATTGCTTTGTTAGCTCTTGAATCTAAAATTGACCATTACTTGAGTTTTTTGTGTTGTTGAGATTCTAAAACTGCTTCTGTGAAAAATGAAAAAAAAATCAAGATTATCTTATGCTTAAAATGTACCAAACTACTCTTACGAGACTGCTTGTCAAAGACATGAACTTGGAGATAGTTTGATGATCTAGACGATCTCATGGGGACTACTTGTCAGAAATAACATGAACCTCAAGATTTGTCGCCCTGGTAGAAGCTTAGAAAGAGTTTGTGGATGGCTCCTAGTCCAGGATCTTCTTTACTAAGATATACCTTTAATCAAATTCTGGTCAAAGTTTAGGATGAGTTTATGGATGGCTCCTAGTCCAGGATCTTGTCACTAAGTTATATCATTAGTCAACTTCAATATTCAGTTCATATGAGAAAATTGTTGACAAATGGGCTTTTGAGAAATCTGAGCAAAATAATTCAATACAGGACCTGATTGACTCTTAATGTGGTCTTTGTTAGATTTTTGATCTCACTTTGACATTTTGACATGGCCAGTTTCACTTTAGGGTCCCTGTTGAACTTGCTGAATTTAAAGTTTTGCTTAAATTGATCAAATCTATTGCTTTACTTTTGAGCCTTCGTGCTTAGCTTTGATATATATGTCTTATCATGATCTTGGTAGCGCTTGTCGAGTTGATATGTTGTTTGTGCAATATTAGAAATGCTGGCTTGCTCTTTTGGGTAATCTCCAAAGCTTCTTGTAATCAAAAATTGAAAAATGCAAAAATGAAGCCACACCATTGCACTTCATGCATACTTCTTCTTTTTTGCTTCTTTCTTCATTCTGCATTTGTTATCTCTGGATGAGAGGAAGGCGTGATTCCTTGATGACTCTATTGTCAAAGGGGGAGAAGATATTTCAATGTTGGGGAGAAGATTATACAAATGGGAGAAAGTTGGAGAATTTAAAATTTTCTGAAATCCGAGGATCATAGTGAGGGGGAGCTTTTAAATTGCATTCTTATTGTCTTATTGACTTTTCTGAACTTTAATTGCATTTATCACTCCTCACAACGATCAAAGGTCAATTGAACAATTGTTCTTTCATATGAACCTTAAGTGAGATTTTTGTCCTTTTTCTGGAAATCAAAGTTTTTATACTTTCTTTTGCCTTATCTCACATGCCTATGCTATTCTGATGCTAGCTTGGTCATTTTCATTGCTTTCTCTTGCTTATGGACCAAGTTGTGCCTTTGTGCGAAAACGAAAGTATTTTACTTTTCAAACATCCAAATTACATTTTCTGGATTATTGCCAATGTGTTAATCAAGGGGGGAGATTGTGGATATCATGGGGATATACTCCAGATCTTAGGATGATGTGATAATTGGCAATGACGTTAACTGTTTGTTGTTTCACGTGTTTTCGATAAAGTTTCAGAACTGTCAAGTGACAGGCGGTCTGACCGGGCATAGCATGGCGGTCCGACTGGTCCCAAATCGGTCTGACCGGCCATAAGCGGCGGTCGGACCGGCAGTGACCATTTGTGTCAAAATGAGCTGAGCCAAAAATAGAGGGTGTAGGCAAGAGAGGGGATTCTATTGCTCTTGGTCCCATAATTTTTGGAGTCTCCAGTCAAAAGTTCTATTAGTTTAAAGTTTCCAGTAGGTTTTGGATTTTCAGGAGTTGAAAATCGGCTAAGTCCTTTCGGGCGGTCGGATTGGCCTATGGTTGGCGGTCCGACCAGCAAGGCCGGCGGTCCGACCGGCCCTGAGGGGTGGTCGGACCGACTGTCACTTGAACGTCGGTCTTCGAGCCGACGTTGTTCGTTGGTTAGGTCAAAGTCATGAGTTTCAGTGCATATGTGTTGTATGATGCATGTTTTGACTAACGTGGGTCAAGTTGTGAAGAACTTGTTCCCGTATTCGATTTGCTTGTCTATTGTTGTGCAGGTTGCTTGGTGGTCAACGATGGTCAGCGGCGAGATGATCGAACTAGGCTTGGAGAGCGAGGTCGAACGGCCAACGATGCGGTGAGGTCAATGAACTCAAGTGTAGTGCAGATTAGACAAGGATAACCGAACAGACGATTCGGTCGCGTGGTTTGATCAGCGGCGCGAGTCGGTGCAAGTGCCATGGTGGTTTCGGTGGGAGCCGGATGGGAGAGACTTGCCGACACGGAGAGAGTCGTTGATCAACCTACACGGTGAGAGCGGCGAAGTGCTTGCGCGAGATGGACTCGGTCTTGGAGAAGGACCGAGAAGGGTATTTTGGTAATCTTACCAAATACCACCTTGGTGATCTTTTGCCCACCCGCGGCGCAAGACGACGCAAAGAGAAGCGGTTTAGGTCAAGAGGTGTTGAAGACGGTGCTTTAAAATGCGTGCGTGTGTGACCCGTTTGTGTTGGGCCTTAACGGGAGCCTATTTGAGTTAAACTTCTAGAAGGTCTAAGTCTCCACTATAAATAGAGGAGGGAGGTGGCTGCACCCCCTTCAACCATTTTATTATTATTGAAACCCTAGTTTGGCTTAGGGAGAGGATTAGTGGAGGTTAGGGTTCTAAAGAGTTTTGATTTGATTTCGTGCTCTTGGATTGAGCTTTGTCCTCCATTGATGGAGTTGCTGTAAACCCAAACCTATCAAATCAATCCAAAGAAAGTTTGCTCAAAGATGTGTCACTTTGCCTTTCTTCTCTCTATTTGGTGATTTTGAGTCTTTCTTTGATTCATGAGTTTTTGATTGATTTTTTCACGTGATCTAGCTTGCTGTGACATGTGGGAACACATCTAGGATCATCTTGATCATCAATCACCCACGAGCAAGTTTTTGGATCTAATTTTCGTTTTGACTTGGTTTTGAACCATCCACCTCTCAAACTGAAAAAGGTCGTAACTTTTCTAAGGATCTTCACGATCTTCGATTGGAATATGTTCCTGACATCCTAGAGAAGGTGTGTATCAAGTTTCATCAAGTTTGGAGTTGTAGATAAAAAATTACATCTATTTGCAACTTCATTTTTTGGGCTGTTTTTACTGTTCATCAGACTGGAGGTCAGACCACCCAAGGTGACCGGTCCGACCGCCATTAACACAGAGGTCAGATCGCCCAACACTTAGAATTTTACCCCGTGTTGATTTTGGTTATTTTGCTTCGGGGTTTAGATTGGATTCAATACTAGTCTTCCGCTGTACTGGTATATTGATCTTCATAGCTTCCATAGCTATTCGAGTGAAATTTGTATTGAATCTGATCTTGGTTGAAAAAGTGAGCGTGCTCCTATTCACCCCCCCTCTAGTCGCCTTTTCGGTCCAACAAACTCCAAATGTTATCTCGCTGGAAGGGTAGCGGGATCGTGCAAGCACTGGACACGGTCCAGCTTGAATGGGACACCGGTGTAAGGTGAAGTTGCTAGTTGCGCTAGATGTTGTGGGTAATCCAGCTACACTAGTTGCTGTAGGACCGTAAAGGCGACTAGGGGGGGTGAATAGGCGCTTTCTCAACTTTCTCGCCTAAATCAAATTCAACACGAACTTTACTCCTTTAGCTATGAAAGCTAAGAATATCAGTAGGTGCACAGCGGAAGCCTTGTGCTGAATTCGATAACCCCGACAACCACACGACAAAAAAGTAGAGACTTAAACTCAAAGGGCAGATCTGGGCACAGGCGGTCTGACCGGCTACCAAGGGCGGTCTGACCGACGTTCAACCAGCGGTCTGACCGGCAACTAACGGGCGGTCGGACCGGTGGACAGCGTTCGACCAGCGATATCTAGCGGTCTGAAAACACGGGCGGTCGGACCGCCGTTGCAACACCGGTCTGACCGGTTCAGTCCAGTACTGAAAAATAAGCCCAAATCCAAAACGAAATTTGATCCAACTTTTGATTCAACTAATGAAACCTGACCAAATTTCGAGCACACCTCCCTAATGATATTAGAGACCTATTTCTAGCGACGATCCTTCAGATCCACTTCGCAGAATCGATCTCTCAGGGATTTAACAAAGAAGTGCACAAACCCTAGAAATATGAAAAACTTTGATTCAAGGCTTGCTTGTGGGGGTTGATGGTCTAGATGATTCTAGGAGTATTTCCACACATCAAAGCAAGACACAATGGGTCAAGAGACCAAGTTTAACCACTTGAATCAAGGAAGCACCAAATTCATCCAAATGAGAGAAGAACACAAAGGAGAGACAAATGAACTCTCAAGCAAGCATCACAAGATTGATTGATCTCACAAGATGCTTACAAAGCCACTCCCTCAAGGAGGACAAGAGCTCACCAAGGAGCAACCACAATCTCTCCCTCTCTTCCTCTCCAAACCCTAACCCTAGAAAAAGGAAGGGGAAACCAAATGAATGCCTCAAGGGGGTTTTACATCTCCCCCCTTCTATTTATAGGAGAGGACTAGGGTTACACTTTTGGAACCCACTCACACATGGGACCCACACACAACATCTGTTGAAGCAATCGCCTGCTTCACCACGTGTAGGTTGATCAGCGGTTCTCATCACGTCGCCAAGCCTCTCTTGTCCGAATCCCATCGGAACCTCCCAGAGACTCGCACCGACTTAGCATCACTTTGATCCAACCAACCGCACCAACCACCGTTCGATCCATCTTGCCCATCCTGCACCATGCTTGAGTCACACGACCTCACCCGGTATCCATGATCGTTCTGGATCTTAGCTCTCCAAGCGTAGTCCGGATCCATTCACCGTTGACGTCGTTGACCTGCAAGCCACCTGCACAGCAATAGACAAACA
Source organism: Hsuehochloa calcarea (assembly GCA_036346395.1). NCBI lineage: Eukaryota > Viridiplantae > Streptophyta > Magnoliopsida > Poales > Poaceae > Hsuehochloa > Hsuehochloa calcarea. The sequence continues at coordinate 20,755,697 of CM070598.1, read as the reverse complement.
AACCGTTTCCGAGAACAAGTTCTTCACAACTTGACCCACGATAGCTCCGCAATGCAATATACAACAATAAAGCATTGAACACCATACATGAAACACATTCAAATCAACTCAATGCAAACTTGGCTAACTCCCAAGTCAATGCGGTCAGACCGCCCCACAAGGTCGGTCCGATCGGTTCAGTTTGATCGGACCGCTCGCTGGGCGGTCGGACGGTCAAAAGACAAGCCAAATTTCCAGCGTGAAATTCCGAAACCTTCTGGAATTTTCAACTCAATAGAACTTTTGACTGGGAGCTCCAAAAATGATGGGACCACATCCAGGAGACTCCCCTCACTTGCCTACAAAATCTATTTTTGGCTCAGCTCCAAAAACCGATTTTTAATATGGCGGTCGGACCGGCCACCATGGCCGGTCGGACTCCTCCACGGCGATCGACCGCCCGACACAACCGATCGATCCGCCGTGGTCCGACAGCCTTGGAGCAAACCCGAAAACGCGAGATTTTGTAAACCAACAACGCCATTGCCAATTGACTCATCATCCTGAGATCGTGCACATATCCTCATGATATCCACAGTTGCTGAGGTGAACATCCCGCACAACTTATGGGCGTGGCTCATATGGGTGAGGTGACGGAAGGGGTGAAATATTTCGAAAGGTCACTGTGATGGTCACTCAACCACATGACTAAGGAATCATGTGGGGCAACGAATATGAATATCTCTTGTGGGTACAGTGTTAAATCTCTGTAGATTTTAAATTGTTTAAATAGCCTTGCCTACAGTCAAAGGCGGACATGTGAACTTACTAGAGTTAGTTTTATTTCAAAAACCTTTCTGGGTGGTATGAAAATCAGGTCGGGCTCACCTAACCCTAAGATTGGATTTTTCCTAAGCCATCGAGCTCAGTGGTGTTAATGATTGGAGGTAGCTCCAATTAAATGAACCATTTGTAGAGTTTCCGATGGAGGGAATATCTACTATTATTTAATATAGCAATTACTCTCTCTTTAATAAAATGAAATTCAGTTAAAAAACTAAGTCATAGGAATTTGTAATTGTGATAATTGAAAAAGTTGTTTTAGCAAATAAAAGAACCCGGACCACCTTTGTTAAGTCATGCATGTATATTATTACATCTTGTGTGTTGGCTCACGAGCACGGAAGTTGTGCTCATTCTCGCTCTCCTTCAAACCCTCTAGATAATGTGGATTAAGAGGACTATGCGTATTATGAAGATCTAGAAGTCGACCGACAAGGAAACAATGAAGAGTAGTCTAGTTCTGTAGTCTAGATCCCGCATCAGTTTAGTTGACTCGTTCGGTATTTATGCATACAACCGATATTATCCAACCCTTGGTTAATATCATCATTACCTGAGCTACTTCGATCGTTTGCCTGTGGAGAGATGAGCTCTACCCCTTTTGCTTCTGCTGTAGCTTACGTTGCTTTTATGTAATGTATTCAATTTGGTTTGTTCGGCCTTTTTTGTAAAACTCGATCCGGCGTGGTCTATGACTCTGAAGTTTGTAATATATTTGAATGGTTTAGTTCATGCTTTGTATGAAATGATTCAGTAATATATCCGTGAGTGATATCTACTGATATAGGAAATAATACAGTAATTTCAAAGAGCATTTGAATTTGTAAAATCTTGATCCGACAGTTTACCTAATTGATTTCCTAGAATATTGAAAGTAAAAATTGGTTGGTGTAGAAACTAACATTAAGCGCGCGCGAGGAAAAAGGTAATATGGGATGGATTGAGACAAGCTAAAACACCTACTGCTCCTGAATATTTTGATGGTTAATTGGTTTCAACGCAATGACCTGCTTCTGTCGTCGATTTTGACAAGGCATGCACATCCGCCTTTTAGGAAAATTCCCCCTGAAGCGTGCTGTTTTCGGTAGCCACAAAAAGTTTTCTTCAAGCATGACATTTTTTTTTATTGCTTTCTCATAATATTTATTTTTTTCACTTCGTGAAATGATTGAACTGTCAAGAATGGGCAAATTCCCGTAGGATAACGGGTGCCAACAGTAAATAGCTCAGTTAAGGTTGCCCAAATGTCTATGGATTTTAAAAAAAAAAGGGAAGATGAATGTGGCTTTATGAATGAAAAATTAGTGTTCAATTAGTCTAAGTAAATAAGATTACTATGCACCTACACCCACACACCAGTTCACTGTGTTCTTCAACCCTTTGTTTTGCATATGTGTTCCTTTTCTTTTCCTGTGTCCCACACACCAATTCTCCGTGTTTTTCAATCCTTTGTTTTGCATACGCGTTCTTTCCTATTCCTGTGTTCAACACACCAATTCTCCGTGTTTGTTTTTTTTTAAGAACAGCAGGCTGATATTTCATTAAAGGAGAGGTAACAAAAGGCCCATACACAAGATCAGAAAACTAAAGGAGAACCAAACAAGAGAGGGAGAAAAACTTTTGGAGTATAAGTCTACCGTTTTGCCTTCTACTACCATGGCAAAACGCTACACACAGGCTCGGTAATCAATCAAGGGCAGAGGTATCGGGCGTGTGCCCCTCCAGCAGATACATTGCTAATTAACTTAGTAATTAACTTAGTTGCTCCGCTTAGGATCCAGGCTAGAGATTCTTCTTTTATGATTGCCATCGTCCTAATGGACTGACTCCTTTAGTGTTGAAATATCCTCCTATTACATTCTTTCCAAAATTCCCAGAGAACAAGAATAATAATAAAAAAGCTTGCTTTTTTTTCTTTTCTGATAATCAATTAGACTTTCATGTGTGTTCCACTGTGCCAGGTTTAGGCTGTTCTGTTGTACCTAGGTTACCGTCAAGGTCCATATTCTTTGGGCATAGGTACAACCAGTGAACAGATGGATCGATGTCTCCTGATGGTTATTACAAAGTGGACACCAATGGTCATTAGGCATATGTTAGGTTGCTAGGACATCCACCGTTGGTAGTCAGTGTTGAATAAGAAGCCGTGCAAATATCTTGCATTTCCTATTGATTAACGCCTCCCAAACCATTCTGTTTCTTCCTAGCCGCTATTCGGTAATGGCTTGGCGTAACCTCTCGCAACGGAGCATCTTTCCAAAAGTTTGTCTTGGTTCCATCGCCTAGTGAAATCGTTGTGGAGGCTCGAAACAAGGTATAGTCTACCTCGTCTATTGGTAGCCGCATCCCATTCCACTGCTTCTCCAACGCCTTCTATTGGTACCATAGCCAGCGGAGTCGTAGCGCATGACAAAAGAAGTCTAATTGTAGGACTCCGAGCCCTCCAAAGGGTTTGGGGCGGCACACAATATTCGATTTACCCAGCATTTCCCCCATGTGCATGACTTGTCTCCTCTTCAGAACCATTCCCTTCGGCGTTTGTCGATTCGTTTACGCGCCCATGTAGGCAGGTCTTCCACCGTCAGTTGGTAGATAGGCATTGCTGTGAGTACTGTTTTTAGGAGTGTTAGCCTCCCCCTCCCGCCTCTTGAAAACCCTTTGTGTTGCACATGTGTTCCTTTTCTATTCTTGTGTTTTCCCATTCATGTATTTTCAATTCCTGCATTCCAAACATCGCGTGTTTGGAATGGGGGAAAAGAGGATAAAATTTAGAGGATTTGAACCCTACAGGAATTTTTCCTATGCATGCCTTTGGAACAAATGAGTGTCACCTTAGGATTCCTATGAAATTCACATGGAATGGCTCATTCTAGAGAGACTTTGGAGGAAAACAAACATGAGGTCCAGCCTCATGAAAAATTTCCTTTGTCTATTAGCAAGGCAATTCTCTCTCCAAATTCCTGTATTTTTTTCTTCCTATGAAGCTTCTAAATGTCCATTTGGAACAATTCATGTGCTTTTAATTTGATCCTATAGTTCTAGACTTGACACCTCATTTCCAGCGGTTTTCGATTCATGCCTTTTCTAAATCTTGTGTTCCAAACGGGGTTCGAGTTATGCATGTTTTTTCAAGGTTTCTATTTGAGTTGATCAACTCCAATTACGTAGTTTCTAAAAAAAAAACTCTAGTTATCTAGTTTAGCAGAGGTTACAAAGTACAAACACTTGTAGTCATTTTTTTACATGTACTCAATGTCAAAAGGCCTTTTTTTTTTGCTAAGGTCATTGTTGCTTGACCAAATGGGAGACCTAAACATCTAGAACACCTATACCTTCTAGAAGATCGACTTGGCATTTTGTTAAGGATATAATTGATAAATTTGTCCAGCAATTGAATATTATATGCTCCTAGCTACTATGGCCCTAGCTACTAAATGAAATGATCAACATCTTATCTTGCACATAATTCCTCGTGAACATGTACCATGCACATGGATTCGTCAAATTTGTCCTACGGCCAACGCACGTATGTTTCACGGGACAATTGGATATCAATTAAATTGCTAGTCCTTGAATTCTTTCGCAATAGCTCCTAGGCCCCTCGAATCTCTTGATTTGTTGTCTAGACAGAAAATTATTTATAGCTCGGTCGTTTTCTTCCCCTTCCCTTGTCAATCCGAACTAAATCACGCATACATAATTAACTATGTCAACATGACACGTAATTTGTGATCTCCTGGTACGTCTTCTAGATGCTAAAAATCTTGTTCGTTCTAGAAGTTCAAGTTGGATGCATGGTGTTTTATGTATATAATTTACAGCTTTCTTGTAGAGTTGGTGGTGTAGATTTCTGTTGCTAGCATCGTGCATTTCGTACCAAATATTGGATTATCATGTTGAAGTATAACCAAGTGAATTGTCCGTTTTTTTCTCGTCAGGTTAAGCTTTTGGATGAATAAGTTTATGGATGAATATGTTATCAAATCTAAGAGGTCTTGAGTTCAAGATTCAGTTAACGCAATTAATTATAGCTCGCTTCTATTCCACATCTTAAGCATATAAAAGCCTACACATGAGGAAGAGTATCGACGTATAAGTGAATTGTCTATTTTTTCTCGTTAGCTTAAGTTTTTTTAGGTGAATTGATTGGTGTACGTCGATGTGTAACCTTGTCAGAACTACTCTCGATCGCAAGCAACAAATTCGTGGTGGAAATTGGTTGGAAAAACATTTAGAGCGTTTCCAGATTGGACACGGAAAGGAGTAGTGATCGATTTGGACTGGCATCGCGAGAGATCTTAGCTAGCCATGAGATGAGCCGATCATGTTTCATGCCCTGTCGTCGCCGGTCCATCAACCTGCTGACGGCTAGCTGATGCCCCTGATCAGGGAAAACGATTTGTGAAATATCGTGATAACCGTGAATCGGCCTTACCGGTCATTGCCGGTAAAAACGATCCGCCAAAAATATTCGGCCCGTTTTGAATTCGGAGCCCAGCCCATCCAATCGCAGTCATCACAGTGCGTTGCCCTTCAGTCGCCAGGCCTAACTCCATCTCCCTCGCGCGACGAAGCGATTTCGGCGGCCGATTCCCAAATCTGAGCTGAGGCGACGGCGCGACGCGAGGACGAGCCGACGAGGTCGTGAGGCCCCTCTGTGGTGCCACCGGCTCTCCTCACCCGCGCGTTTGCCCCGTCCGTGAGGTCCCCGGGCGTGACGAGCTCTTTCGGCGGCGGCTTTAGCGGCCCGCTCGGCGTGGGCAGGCGCTCGGTCGGGCGGCGCCGACAAATCCGGAGGTCAGCTCCGCTGCTCCTGCCGTCCTGCGTCGGTGCGTCCCTACTCGTGAGTTCCCGAATCCCAGGTCCCGCCTCCTCCTCTCCCTCTGCTCTCCCTATCTCTCTTCTTCTTGATCCCTTCTCCAGTTCTCCACTGGCTAGGGGCATCGGGCATGGACGGGGCTCCTGAGTCCGGACTCCCAACCTCCCGATTCTGCGGCACGGGTCGGGGCAAAGATGGTCGCGGCAGATCCCGCACGCCGTGGTGCAAGCGGCAGAGGAACCGGAAGGGTCGGGCACGATTGGCCGTGGCGATCCCGCACGGTGGAGGCGGAAGCGGCAGGGGTCGGGGCACAGGGGTTGCCGCAGCAAGCACTGCCGCAACAGAGGACCTCGGTAAGTCGAGTGGATTTGGCATTTGATTGTTGATCACTGTCACCCGGTGGATTACTCAAATTGGGGCTGCAAATTCTGTTATGGTTATATGTGAAACTTCCTTCAATTGATCAAAACATTGATCAGGACATTGATCAGTATTCAGTAGCATAATATATTACCAAGAGATTTGGGCTATGTGCTATGAGACTGGAATCCAGTCACTGGATACAGATGCCATGTAATATATTACCAAGAGATCAGTATTCAGTAGCAGTTTTAGCAAATAAACAAGATTAAACCCAGCAATTACTTTCAAACTGAACTCTAGACCATCAACAGAATGTATATTCAGTCTAATAGAAGATAACTAGGATCACAAACTGAACTCTAGACCATCAACAGAATTTGATCACCCTCAAATTATTCTGAAATCATGTATCAGTTCTGATTTCTGAATGTAGTACTGGAAATTTTACAAATCGGTAAGTGGGCTTTGATGGCTTGCTAAGTGATGAAACTTGTCATATACTAAAATTATTCTGAAATTGAATGAGATAATTGTTTCAATGTGATACAAGAAATCGATCTGAAATTTTTGGTTTTGATTTGGCTTTTGATTGTTGTTGATTGCCGCCCGGTGGATTACTCACTGATAGTTTTTTATTGAAGGAATTGTAGATGATGGAAATATTGAGAATGTTTGGAATCATGGGCTAAGAGTTGGTGCTGGGTTCAAATGTCGATATTGCTATTGGATGAAGAAAGGTGGAGGTGCGACTCGGCTGAGGGAGCACCTAGGTGGCATATCAGGGAATGTCATGTCATGCAATGTCGTACCGCCTGCAGTTCGAGATGCAATGAGGAGAGCCATAAGGATAGGTAAACAAAAGAGAAGAGATGCAAAGGAGCGTAAACTCAGAATCGAGGATGAGCTTACGCAAGGGGTGGATCGGCGCGAACGAGTTGACGATGACGATGATGAGGAAATGCAAATGGCATTGGCTGCTTCAATGAGGAGCTACACTTTCGCCGGGAGGAGTGGCATAGTTGGGCAAGGCAGTGGAAGTGGTAGCGGTAGTGGTAGTGGCAGTGGTGCTGCTAGTTGTGCTGGTAATAGTGGAATTGGTTTGATGTTTCGCAATGCTAGTGCTACCGGTAGAGTCTTTGATGCAGATGTGTCACGTAGTAGAGCATCCGTGCAGGCTCGTGTAGACACAATGTTCAACAAGACAGCTCACGAGGACATTGGCAAAGCTTGGGCAAAGTGGTTTCATGCCAATGACATTCCTGGAAAGAAAGCCAATTGTCCGTACTTGAGGTGCAATGAAGTTAACTCAAAGACTTCGGTAAAGGTGCTCACATCCCTAAAGGGTCCGAAATTGATGGACGCTACCGCAAGACAACTTTGATGAGCTAGAAAAGTATGTAGAGCAATTCAAAAAAGAGTGGGTCACATATGGTGTTACTGTCATGTGTGATTCTTGGACAGGACCTACCTCAATGAGCATCATCAACTTTATGATTTACTGCAATGGGCGCATGTTCTTCCACAAGTCTATCAATGCAACCGGTCAAACTCAGAATGCTGATTTTTTGTATGATGGGATCAAAGAGGTGATTGTAGACGAGATTGACCATAAGTCCATTGTCCGGTAATCACGCACAATGGTTCAAACTACAAAAAGCATGCTTGCGTATCACAAAGGAGTACCCCACATTGTGTGGCGACCATGTCTTTGCCCACACCGTGAACCTTATGCTCAAGGAGATTTGTTGTTTCGATGAAATTAACAACGTGGTCGTTAGCGCCAAGAGGATTTGTAGATTCTTCTACAATCATGGCGAGTTGCATGCGGAGATGAAAGTGAAGATTGGTGGAGAGTTGGTCCGACCCAATGCCACGAGGTTTGGGATGTATTCATCTTCTTGGAGAGTTTCGGGACAGAAAGACAAGTTCGACAATGGGTTGTGTCGGAGGACCGGAAGAACAGATGAATGGGTGGACGATCCAGACTATGACTATGCGGGCGACTGTCTAACAAGCAGGACATGGTGGAATGAGCTCAAGTGGGTGTTAGATTCGGTGAAGCCTCTCTACCGTGCGTTGCGATTCGCCGATCAACAAAAGAAAGGAACAATCTCTGGTTTTATGCCAACCATTATCAACAGTATGAAAGAGTTGGAAGCTCATTTTGAGGAGAGTCCAGGAGTTTTGATGAGGTTCACGGGTGTGGTCAAGAGGAGGGTCCAATATCTTTGCAAAGACACACTCATTTATGCAGGTAACATAACATACACTCCTTTGTCATGAAGTTTTATTATTACAAACTATGCTTGCTGATTTCATTGATTGATGCAGCCTGCTTTCTCGATCCCGAGAGCAACTACAAATATGGATTAAGTGACTACCCAACATATATGAAGGAACTCACGTTGACAGTAGAGAGGATTGCCAACTCCCCGGAAGAAGCAGTTGAGGCACTTGCTGAATTTGAGATGTTTCGTGCCCATAGAGGGATGTTTGATGGTGGTACGGCTCGAATTGCAGCAACACGTATGACTCCAAATAAGTGAGCACTAATTCGCCTTACTTCTAGTGTGCTTCAATGATTTTGAACTACAAACGTGCTATTTGTTGCAGCTACGTGGTGGAGGACCTATGGACGAGACGTGAAAGTTTTGCAGAAATATGCATTGCGGATTGTGTCGCAATGTGTGTCTTCAAGTGGGTGCGAGCGTAATTGGAGCACGTTTGCGTTGATTCATACGAAAGTGAGAAACCGTCTTAGTTATGCCAAGCTGCACAAATTAGTCTATGTCCACTACAATTTGAAGCTTCGCCTGCAACAAATGGAGGAGGACCGGGAAGAGACAGAGCTAGATGCTTGTGGAATATTGATGGAGGCCACACTCTTTGATAGCGAAAACCCAATTATGGATTAGTTGAATAAATCCATTAGTGAGCACGAGCCTGCAGTGGATGAAGGAGTTCTTCCCCCAAAACACTCTAAGGTGGTGAATGACAAATCAAGTGATGGCATTCTTGACAAGCCCATCAACCTGTGGGCTTCAAAGAGGAAACATCCAAATTGTTCAAGGAAGGAAAAGACGAAGAAAGGAAAGAAGGCGGTGTTGGACGAAGAGGATAGTGTGGGAAGTAGTGATGACACAGATACTCCTCCCAATAGCCTTGATTATCTTTGAGTCTCAAGGCAATGATTCTCGATGATGATGATGGTAATGATGACAACGACAACGGGCGGATGGCAAGGGAGGAGAAAGAGGAGGACAACAATATGTCCAAGCAATCGAGTCTCAAGGTACTTGTGTTATTGTTGTGAGTCTTTCCAACTGAGTTCAACAAAATGCTAATGCACTCCTGTTTCACATTTGCAGCTGTTAACCTGCCACTTCGATTTACCGAAGAGGATCACTTCACACATGCAACACAGGACGCAGATCATGGTTCTCGTCCATCGAGGGTTGCTAAGAAGAAGGACCTCGATGCTTTGTACTAGCCATTAGGTATGCTATAATAGCTTGATAGCTTCTTTTCTCTCATTTTTATAATATAATAGATTGATGTTCCTCTCTTCTGTTCCTTTGTGTTTGGCATTTGAGTTTGTATAGTCAGCTAACTAAAATTTGACCATTAGTTTGTCCATGTGAAACTTATATCTCTACTGATGGAATTGGAACCACTGATTGGTTTCTTGTTGGGCTGGGATTTTTTCAGATCGTGCCAAGGTTGTTGTACTGGGGTGGAATTGAAGCGTGTAAATGCAATGGTACTCTTCATTTTTTTTGGGGGGGTGGGTGGTGGGGGATTCTCTGTTTCTTTGGGAAAAAGAAGAAGTAGGTTTGTATGTATATAGGATGGTGTGGACTGTGGTGAACATTATACATAGTATAATCAAGTTGTGGCATCAGAAAGATTTGAGCATTATGTGGGCTAGTTGCTCCAATGCGGGTCATTCTGTGTGTACACGAGGAGTTTGTTTTAGCTTACCACCCTGTGTATTTGAGTAACTGTACCTAATCTTCATGGATGCCCTACTTTGTGCCCTCTTAGAAACACGAGTTTGTGCCCTTGTACTGTTTCCGGAGGTGACGCCCACGCCCTTATACCAGTGGCAGCTTGAATTCATGAGTCGTTTCAAATAGTACTAATCTTGTCTCGAATGCTGTCAGCGCTCCAAGGTTCCATGCATGGTTAGGCAAGGTCAGGATGCCCTTCTGAGGCTTCTAATAGTAGTGTTGTTGTCATACTGATCCAGCTGAGCAAGTTAAGGTTAGTGTGTCATGCTGTTTCATATCATTATATTTTGCTACTCGTCAGTTAACCTAGATGACACCTTGCGATGGGTATTTCTCTCTTATTAAGTAGTAGCATTTATGGTAATACTGCCCTGTTATTTTTTTAAGGAATGTTGTTATTTCCAATCATTTTTGGGTGTATCACTGTAATGGAATGTTAAGCACAGCATGTGAAGTCAAGCATGCCTTGACCACTCAAGGTTTGATTTTCTTAAGGGACTCCTATTACTTACCTGTTGTCATTACCTAGTAGTCATCTTAACATTTCTGATTGACATATCTGTGCCTTGATACTTTCTTCTCTAGTGCCCGTGATGATAGTTGAAACCGTGTCAGCTGAGGTGCTTGCTGCTTCAACTTCTTGCTCTATGAAGGGGCATTATAGATCAGCTGAGGTGCTGGCTTGGAGGAGTGCGTTGATGGACGGTTATTTTGAGATAATAACTTCATGTGTCTTTGCTTACCATGTAATAAACTAATAACTTGACTGATGGGAGCTGGAGGTTGTTAGTTATTTTGTTTATTGATTGTAATAGCCGGCTGTTTGAGATCATGAAAGTAGAGCACTTGAGATTATATTTCTTTTATTACGATAATATGTCTATTTGCCTGCACTTCTGAAATTTAAGAAAAATTCGGAAAATTTCGTAGAATTTCGCCGCAAAGCGTAAAATTCAAATCTGTTTTGAATTTTCGTGAAAAAATTCAAAACCCGATTCTGCCGATGAACCGCCCTATCGGCGACATCCAAATTTTTTGAACCGGTAGCGAAAACACTGCCCCTGATTAAATCAGCGATTCTTTCTATCTTTCAGAAAACACTAATTAAAAGCGAGTTTTCAATAACACACGGGCTGACATGATCCATCTGGTGGTTAGTGTCGACAAGATTAATTTGGTTCGTACAGATTAAAGCCAGGCAGCCTCAACATGTAAATTAGGTTAGACTAACTAAGAATTCGCGCGGTCAGTACAATAGGGGCATAAGGCCAAAGTATGTAGGGCAAGTGATGGTGGCATTCTTTTGATCAAGCATTTACAGAGGTTATTATTTAAAGTGGAACCTCACGGCGGCAGTTATCTAAATTAAAACCCCTTTTGTATTTTTCATGAACAACTTTGAAGCATCAAAATACTATCATCCTGTGGAAAATGGGGCGGTGTGACGTTTACCTGTACAAATATTAGTTGTATTAGCTTTCCAACCTCATGTATTTTAATTGAGCTATGAAAATTGCAGTGAATTACTGGTCATTTATTAAACAAGAAGGGAATCGCTAATCTAAGCCAATAGCATGGGACGACGTTGCTCACGGCCGGACAGCCTAGCACCTCAACATTATTTGCTCGAGCATCATATGTCTTGTATGACGATGCTACGATACCATTTGTAATACTCCAAGTGGTATTGATTGATTTGCACAATCTACATGCCTATATCCCGAATCCTGATTGGAGCAAATGGTTTCCAAATTAGTATATGTATGCAACTACAACTAATTAAGGCTAATCCCACAGCGCTCATCGACAGGCCAAACTGGGCCAGAGTTTTTGCCATGCTAAACTGTGGCTCGCATCAAACTAAAAACACCATCAACTGTGCAGCGAAATGGATTCCTCAGCTTTTTCGAAAAGAGGAGGTCGATCGTGGACCTTTGCAAAAAAAAAAAAAAAGAAGAAGAAGAAAAAGAAGAGAAGCTAATGGATCTGGAGCTCGACAATTAATAAAGCTTATATGATACAGTTAAAAGGCGTGCAATTTGGGAGGTTTTGATCCCTTCAGTGTCCCCTCCTTTTTCCCTGGAGGCTTTGTCATCACGAGAGAGAGAGAGAGAGAGAGATCAGAGTGCAGGCCAGGGATAGTTACTTGTGGCTTGGAGGCGAAGGTAAAACGATCGATCGATGCGAAAGTAATTGATTAGACGAGATGATTAATTGTGCCTTTGTGGATGGGCATGGTTGGTTGACGCGGTGACAGACGTACAGCCTCGCATGGACACAGCTCTCGGATCACTTTCCAAAGCACTTGGGGCCGGGGAGACAAGCAAAAGTTCAGCTTGCTATACTGTCTGCATATGTTCTTGTTCCTCAAGTTGGCTAGTGGGGTTTGCCGCACACATGATGTCCTGCATGTTGATGAGAATGTGAAATGTTAGATTACTTAAAAGGGTATGACGCTCTTCATGCCCTAATAGAGGGTTTCCATGGGAAACTTTGGAGGGACTAAACTGCCTTCGGCAAAGTTTTAGTAAATCTCTGTGAATACCTGCATTTCATGTTTGGGAGAAATCTTACCGAGGGGTTTCCTGAATGTTTTGTGCATGCACATAATTTGTAGCAAAAAACAGGTACTTTACTGTCTACGATTTGGTCTAAGATTCGTGACGCAACCTTCTTAATTTACAGTTTAAAAACTGGTTCCTAGCTTAGGCTGTTATACCTGGTTAGGGGTAATTTTCATAAATTGTTTTGAGAAATTATAGTACCCTATGCAAAGTTCCCGTGGTATCTTTGCAAAAGGTTTTGATCCTTTGTATTGAAGAACTCAATGCAGAGGATATATATACAGTGCATGAGCATTATGAACGATTCAATAAAGACCTATTGCCACAGTATTTTCCAATGCAATTGGTGTAACTCTTTTCCAACTATTGCTACAGTATTGAAGCCAAAACTGTTCACTCCTTCGTGAAATACTGTTTACATGATGGACCTATACACCTCTTTGCGAACTATGTGCTTTCCAAACGTCTTACTTGGGAGTCAGCTACAGTGTTTTTCAATACAATGCGGCCCATGGTCATAATTAAGTTGTCATGTGTTGCTTTAAGCAAACCCCTAAATCAGGAAGGACGATTTAACAATGAGCAGCACACGATTTTGGAGTGGTTTGGTACAGCTACCTTGAGACACAGATAAAAAAAAAGGGGGAATTGCCATACAATTTATGGCAGTTTTTTGAAGCTAAATTTGTCACTTTTTTGTTCGTTAGATGTGCTATAACATTCGTGTTAATAGCTACTGTTTTGACCTTGATCAGCTCACCGCTCGGCTAGTTAGTCATCATTCCAATCACTTATACACTTTTTATCACTTACGCATGCTTTACTATGTGTAGTATAACTTTTATACTTTAAACACTTTCTTATAAGTTACACAGTGATATAACCTTTAAACAGAAACCTTTATATAATCCTATCTACTCCTGAGATTCGTGCTTCTACCCCCTTCTCTCTCTCTTCTCTTCTCTTCTCTTCTCTCTTGCTCAGCTCCTCCACCAGATCACCATCGACGGCTCCTCCGTCAGACCACCACTGGCAAGCTGCTAAATCACATCGCACCGTGCCACCATCCCGCCCAACGGAAATCTCTCTTGCGGCGGGGGGTGTGGGGATGGAGGAACGCGAATCTCAAAGCAAAATGGAGGGAGAGGACAGTGCGTAGGTGCATGCACTCAAATTTTGACCTTGCAAGTTCCGGGGAATTTAGGTTGCAAGTTGATCCTTTTCGGATTCGAGTTAAGTACAATTAGTAATCTAGGGGACTCTCTCTCTCTCTCTCTCAACGCAAACATTTTTAAGGAATTAATACTGCACGTACGAAGCGAATGCATGACCAACCTAAATCGCCAACCTGCTATTCTCTTCCTTCCTTCGGTTGGTTTGGTCCACGGTCAACTGACAAACCACCATTAGCTAGGAGGAGTGTAAGACACACTAGCTAGCTAGCCTTCACCTAGCTCTTACCTTGCTTGAGTTCAGTTCCTCCTGCACTACATGAATGGCACCATGTCTCTCTCCCTCTCTCTCTCTATAATCAACGCTAGCCTTTTGCTATATATTCCGCATAATCATCTATCACAGATACTAATTAATACTCGCGTCGAAGCTCACACGACCAGACAATACATGTACAGCAACACAACACTCATGGGCCACACCTTCGCCGTCGCCGTCGTGACGGCGCTCAGCCTCCTCACCAGCCTGGCAGCTGCCGCACGGCCACTCAGGAGTGAGACGTCGGCGTTTGCGCTGGCGCCGTCGGCGTCCGAGGGCGCGCAGTGGCGCGACGACACGGCCGCCAGGGCGGGCAAGTACATGTGGCTGCCGTTTGGGGGCGGTGGTATCCGCGGCGTGCACTTCCCGATGTTCCCGGGGTACCCGGCGGGAGCGGGAAGGCCGATGCTGTGGGCAGCGGGGGCGGCGCCGGTGCTGGGCGCCTTCAAGACGGGCGGGCAGCTCTTGCAGGCGCCGGTGCTGGGCGCCTTCAAGACGAGCGGGCAGCTCGTGCAGGCACCGGTGCTGGGCGCCTTCAAGACGGACGGGCATCTCGTGCAGGCGCCACGCGTCGACGTGACCCGGCAGGAGCAGGCCGCCATGTGGGCGTCGCTGCTCAACCCATCCAAGAGGCCGACTGCCTGGCTGCCGGTGCCGCCCAGTGGCGAGGGAACGGAGGTAGTGGACGTGCCGGCGGGTGGCGGCGGCGTGCAGATCGGCCAGCCGAAGCTGGGGGCCTAGTATATCATATATTAAAGGCCGTTGGCCTTCAGCTCCAATAGTTTTCGCTGTCTCGGGGAACAGTGGTGCTGCACTGCTAGTAGACTGGAGTACGTATATTAGTATATAGAGTGGTAGTAACACTTCCACTCATGCATGATCCTCTTGCTACTAATATTAAAGAATAATTACTTGGCAAAGGATGGAGTTTGACTTAGTAACTTCAATGTATTAGGAAATATTTTTTGTTTTGGGAATTTATTTTTGAGTGCTAATTATCCGTCGGAAATGAGATTGCAGTTTTCTGTAATGAGTGCTAATTGAACAAACTTGTACTTGTTCTTGAAAAATAATGAAGGAAAACACATACAAAACAAAATCTTGTTTGGGCCAGCAAGGCCCAGCCGACTTGCTAGTTTGGTCCAAGATTTAAGCATGGTTGATCCGGCCCAATACACTAGGCCCTGGCTACTCCTCTTTCAGATCAAAATTCAGTCCGTCCGTTTCCACCTCTCTTTTGATTTATCTCTTACTCTAAAAAGAATTGATTTTTTATCCAATAATACATTTATTTATTTTTGAGGGAAAACATTAGGAAATGATCCTACCGGATATAAGACTATGTTTGGTAGAGCTCCGCTCCTCATTTTTCAGCTCTCAGCTCTTGCTCTTGCTTCTCCAAGACTCACTCCTTTAAGAATCTAAAGTTGATCGAGGGAATCATTTGGTATGAAGTTGGCTCCCAAAACCATGAAAAAGAGGATTGAAGGCAAAAAACCATACTACCCCTAGTTTTAACACTTCAAGTCTATTTATATCTTACTCTTTCTATTAACACAAATTTCTGAAAATTCTTTGCGATTTCCACATTCATTTTGGATTCGATCCATATACGGTGACTTGCTAATATTTTCATTGAAAGTATGAAATACAATAATTTCTCATGACCGAATCAAAATTGTAACCTGTATCCTCCAAGTATGGTTAATTCATTCAAGCAAGGAAAAGGAAAATGAATCAATATGACACTTAAATTCCATATTACAATTTACAGCTGAAAAGCCAGAAATGGTACTGAATGCACTATTGCATTCATGATGACAATTCAATTCGATTCAGAACTGCTAGTTGTTGCCAATTCATTTCAATGACACAAAAATCACAAAGTAATACAACTGCACATAAAAGAGAAAACTCGATATGATTGAATTACATTCATCTTGCCAATTGCTTCGTGCCACACAAAATTGTTCCAATGGCTCATGCGTTCCTGCATTGAACAGAGAGATTCCTATGAATTGCACTTAATACACAATGACACACAGGGAGAGAGAAAATGACAGTAAAGTAGTCAATTGTAAGGACCTAGCAGGAGACTTGGCATGGAAAAAATTGCAAGGCTTGTCATCGATTCATTGTTCATGTACGCAATCATTGACATTCTCATCAATCAAATTTGTGAATAAGCAATCGAACTATTGTTTGCTAGTATGAAAGATGAAAGCATTAGATATGGGCACAAAATTAAAATTAACACCAACTATATGAACCAGTGTGAGAAAAAAAAGAGAAAATTGCATTATAGGTCTCTAAACTTACGAAGTTGTGTCACTTAGCTTTTTCAATTTGCATTTTTACCTTTTCAGACACCTGAACTTGCGAGGTTATGCCACTTAGCTCTCTAAACTTGTCTTAGCCCCCTGAACTTATGAGGTTGTGCCACTTATCTCTCTGAACTTGCGTTGAAGCAAAGTTCGTCAAATAGGATGCCGCCGACTTCGTCCCCTCTGAGTCCAGTGGACTCGCCGCTGACTCGTTCCAGCCGTGTTCATCATCCCCATCACCTCACAACGACAAAAATAGATTCTTCGGGCCCGAGAACGCACCATTCTCGCGTCTTCACTAGAGCTTCACCATCGATGCTTGCCGCTGTTCTCGCATTTGCCTCTTCTGAGTCGATCGTGAAAGAGAGAAGTACATTTCAAGTGCCAGAGCAGGGGCACAGTGCTTCTCTCTCTCACGATGATTTGCTAGCTCAGCCTTTTCTGTTAGCAAATGATAAAATAGAATTCGTGCAGGGTGAGTAGCTTCTGCTCTAGCACTAGAAATGTACTTCTCTCTCTCTCTCTCTTACGGTCGACTCAGATAAGGCAAGGGAGAGAGCCACGGCAAGCTGCGATGGTAGAGCTCTAGCGAAGACGCGAGCACGGTGCGTTCTCGGGCCCGAAGAATCTATTTTTATCGGCGTGAGGTGACGGGGACGATGAACAAAACCGGAACGGGGTGGCGACGAGACCACCGGACTAAGAGGGGACGAAGTTGCCGGCATCGCATCCGATGAATTTCGCTTCAAAGCAAGTTCAGGGAGCTAGGTGGCATAACCTCGCAAGTTCAGGAGGCTGAAAAAGTAAAGTACAAGTTCAGAGAGCTAAGTGGCACAATCTCTCAAGTTCAGGGGGTTGAGAAATTAAAATACATATTTAGATAGTTAAATAACACAACCTCGCAAGTTCAGGGGCCTACAGTGCAACTTTCTCGAGAAAAAAATCATAACCAACTCAATCAAACATTCCAGATCTATGCATCCTTGTGAGAAAGAATATCGCAACCAACTCAATCAAATTAGCATTGAATCATATACGTGTTTCATTTACTAGCATCATTCAAGCATCATTTATTTCCTAGATTTAAAACTTTCTAACTGTGGATATAATGGGGATATGTGCATGATCTTAGGATGATGAGTCAATTGGCAATGGCGTTGTTGGTTTGCCGAATCTCGCATTTTTGGGTAAGTTTCAAGGTCGTCGGTCTCGGTGGTCGATCGGCGCAAAGGAAAGCGATCGACCAAGCAACTCTGCGGTCCGACCGTCGATCCAGAAGAGGCGGGCGGTCAGACCGGCTCTGAGCGGCGGTCCGACCGGCCAGGACTTTTGGGTGAGTTTAGAGCTAGGCCAAAAATAGAGGGTGTAGGCAAGAGAGGGGAGTCTCCTACACTTGGTCTCATAATTTTTGAAGCTTCCAGTCAAAAGATATATTCGTTTGAAATTTCCAGAGAGCTCTCGGATTTCAAGGATGAAATTTTGGCTAAGTCCCTTGCGGGCGGTCCGACCGGCTAAGGCCTAGCGGTCTGACCGGCAAGAAGGGCGGTCAGACCGGCCAAGGTGGGCAGTCTGACCGGTTTTGTGCTGAACATTGATATAATTGGGGTTTTATTTTTGGGATAGGTTATATCCATTTTTATCTTGGCTTATGTGTTGCATATTGCATATTTTGAGCTAATGTGGGTCAAGTTGTGAAGAACTTGTTCCCGGAGATGATTTCTTGGTCTATTGCTGTGCAGGTAGCTTGCAGGTCAATGACGGTCAACGGCGAGGAGGATCGGGACTAAGCTTGGAGAGCTGAGGTCCAAAACGATCATGGATGCCGGGTGAGGTCGTGTGACTCAAGCATGGCGCAGAATGGACAAGATGGATCGAACGGGCAGTTTGTTGCAGCTGGTTAGATCAAGCGGCGCGGGGGTCGGTGCAAGTGCCTTGGAGGTTCCGATGGGATTCGGACGGGAGAGACTTGCCGACATGATGAGAGCCGCTGATCAACCTACACGTGGCGAAGCAGGCGATTGCTTTGACTGGATTAGACTCGGTACATTGAGAAGGATCGAGAAGGGGTATTTTGGTAATTTCACCGAATACCGCCTTTGTGACTCTTGACTAAACCACGGCGCTTGGAGAAGCAGTTTAGGTCAATCGAAGATGAAGACGGCGCTTCAGATTGCGTGCGTTTGTGTTCCGTTGTATTGGGCCTTAACGGGAGCCCATTAAGTGAAATCTTCTAGGAGACTAGGCCTCACTATATATATGAGGGGCTGCTGTAAACAGCCGCCAATCACTTCATTTTGAAAAACCCTAGTTGGCTTTAGGGTTTAGAGAGGAGAGGTGAGGCTTAGGCTTTAGAGAGATGTGTTGGGTGTGTGCTCATGGATTGAGTTCTTGTCCTCCTTGAGAGAGAGGCTGTAACCAGCAAACACCATGAATCAATCTATGGATGATTGTTCAAAGATGAGTCTCTTTGTGTTTTTCCTTCTCTTTTGATGATTTTTGGTGCTGCCTTGATCCGGTTGTTTTTGGTTGGTTTCTTGACCTCTTTTACCTTGCTATGATGTGTTGGAATACTCATAGGATCATCTAGATCATCGATCTCCCACGAGCAAGATTTGGATCAAGTTTTTCGTTTTGCTCGGTTTTGAACCCTTCTTCGGAAAAACAGAGAAAGGTCAAAACTTTGACGTAGATCTGGACGATCGCTACTTGGAATAGATTCCCGATATCCCTAGGAAGGTGTGCTTCAAATTTAGTCAAGTTTCATCGTGTAGATCAAAAGTTATTCCGATTTTCGTTTTGGTTTCGGGCTGTCTGCACTGTTTCTGGTCAAGGCCGGTCAGACCGGTTACACAATGGCGTTCAGACCGCCAAGCAATCAGACCGCCAGTTGGCCGTCGGTCTGACCGCCCTAGTGAGTTGGATATCCTTATTTTGGGTCTTTTGCTTGAGGGGTTAATCGGATTCAGCACAAGGCTTCCACTGTGCATTTACTGATCTTCTTAGCTTTCATAGATATTGGAGAAAAGTCCGTGTTGAATTTGATTAAGGTAAAAAAATTAAGAAAGCGACTATTCACTCCTCTCTAGTCTCCTTTCCAGTCCTATACCGATGAAACTACAAAAAAAAAACCAAAAAGGGGGTGGCTCGAGAGGGAAGGGACGGTTAGCGAGGAGGACAGAGGGAGGGGAGGAGGGGGGGAGGCGAGCTCTTACCATGACAAGAGTCGGTGACAAAGGGGAGCAGCAGGTCGCCAAGGAGGACGGAGGCTAAGGGGAGGGTGATACAGCTCTACAAGCCCTAAAAGCTTCTAATGGTGTTAGTTCTTTTCTAGTGGTAGAAATACTTGTTAGTGCCGAGTGGGAGGTGGGGGAGGACGGCATGGGAAGTGGTGATACAGCGAGTACTTGTGTGCTATTCCCGACGACATACCAAAGGGAAGTGTTAGACAAAAAGAAAAGAGAAAGAATTGGGTTCGGCCATGGAGGAATTGGTGCAGCTCATAATGGAAAATATGCAGTACGTGGGCTAGTGCATGATCCAGAAGTATTTGTGCCGCCAAGACATGTGCAGGCGAGCCAGGAAGAAGGGCCGAAGCATGGGAGCATCTGCTACGAATCAATATATAAGTCGGTTGTCAGCTAGATGTAAAAGGACTGGACTATTTAACTTTGT
The DNA here is from genome assembly GCA_036346395.1 of Hsuehochloa calcarea. NCBI lineage: Eukaryota > Viridiplantae > Streptophyta > Magnoliopsida > Poales > Poaceae > Hsuehochloa > Hsuehochloa calcarea. Next base: position 20,735,632 of record CM070598.1, on the reverse strand, counting down.
ATTTATCTCAAAACGGTGTACGTAATTTTGTAATTATCCCAAAACGGTGTATGACTTATGAAACATTACGTTGTGCATGTAAACATAGTTAAAACCAAACAATAGTACATTACGTAAGAAAGATAGTCATACCTGGTCGCACGAAGGCAGAGGATGGCTCCGCGTACTCCTCCCTGTGTACGGGTGGAACTCAGGACCTGTAAGAGGAAATTGCCATTAGTAACCAGTGGAGTTCGAAATAAAGAGCAGGACGTGAGTGTTTCATGCTGACCTGCAAACTATACCGGGGTACTCCCACCCAAAATAGTTAGACTGTAAATGAGTACGCGAAGATCACAACTGCACGTACCTCAGAACCCAGCGTTGGTCCACCCTCTATGCCCTTATGGGCGTGCGCAACCGCAACACACCAAGTTCAATCGCCTCTTCGCTCTCTTGGGGGAGGATGGTACTGTGGCGGCTAAGATGATGCGCGTCAATGACCGGGTCAAACAACTTGTACGGCCACTGTGCAGCGTGTCCTAGGTCCGTCATACCTGAAATTTTAGTGTATGCATTGTAAAAACTACGAAACATATACAAAAAATTAGGATTATTTAGTTTATACAAAATTATTACCACACACAAATAGAAACCAAATTTAAGTTAGAATTATTTTGATTAAGCTATACAAACCCTACTAACCTACTATACAATTTTTTCATAGATATTTTATAAGAATGTTGCTATTTCCCTAGATTAAAAAATATTTTCGGTGTAACAAAATGATTACTGCGTGCAAACGGCAATCAAAATAATATTGTGATTATTTCGATTAGGCATTACAAAACCTACTAAGCTACTTTGCAATTTTTACATATTTGAAATAGGTATCTCTCTACTTTCCTTGTTTAAAAAGTGTCTGCAACATTTTTTAAATACTATCATATGCAAATAAAAGCAAAAAAAAAGTTCATAATATTTTAATTTAGATCTACACAACCTTTGTAGCAACTCTAGACTTTTTTATATAATTTTTAGATGTGTCATACTATTTTCCATGTTTAAACAATATTCTTGGCACTAACAAAATAATCACCGCGCATAAATGTAATTCAAAATTATGTTGGGATTATTTCAATTAGGCTCTACAAACCGTACTGAGATACTCTACAATTTTTACATATTTTTAATAGGTATTTTGCTACTTTTCTTGTTTAAAAAGTCTCTCCAGTTTTTTAAATATTTGTCTTGTGCAAATGGATACAAAAATAAGTTTTACTTAACCTATGTAGCAACTACATATTTTTTTAACAATTTAATATGTGTCATGCTATTTCCTTAGTTTACAAAGACTTTTAGACATTAACAAAGTAATTAATGTGCACAAATGGAAATTAAAATTAAGTTGGGATTATTTTGATTAAGCCCTACCAACCCTACTTAGGCACTGTCCAATTTTTTCAGATTTTAAAGAGGTACCTAGCTATTCTCCGAGGTGTCTTTCTATTTTGGCAGATTTATTCTATATCGTTTGAGTATTGCAACAAAAATAATACCTGAACCATGAACTAAAGTACACACAACTCAAATAATGTACTACATAAAATAGCTACAATAGAATCCTTAATCGCTATTTTTATTTTCTAACCGATAAGGTTTTGAGATAATATACGAAGTTGCAAAAGCATGTACCTGCAAAATGGCCGACCAGATCTGATGCTCCGTCTGTCTCCTCTGCTACGAACTATTAGGGCTTCACCACGTATCCTCTCCTCTCTCTCTTCTCCCTCTCTTCTCTTTTTTTTTTTGGAATTAAAATGATATTTCCACCAATGTTTGGGCTTTAAGTACATAGTTCCTATCACCAGTTGAACCGGCGACAAGAACTCGTGGATTCCTATCGCCATTTCAACTATCGACAGGAACACTGTTCACTTCCTGTCGTCAGTCCAAATGGTGATGGGAGGTTGCACTGGCGACAGGCGGTTAATAGGGTTCCGGTCGCCAATTAGAATAGTGACAGAGACTTAGTTTTGTAAAAAAAATTAACTATTTAATTTTGTAATTATCTTTTATAATAATAATATTTTTTTAAAAAAATCCCAGTCGGAGTCCATTCCGAGTAGTATCGTGTGCGTGTGTGTGCAGCCCAATTCTTGGTATTGCAGCCCTATAAGGGCTTGCTTGGGAACCCAAAATTTCATGTCCATCCTTGTGGATGGATTGTAATTTTGAACTAAAATTCTGGCCCATCGACAAGGTTAAGCTGGGAATTTGGCTTTCCCAAACAAGGCCTAAAGATAGGGCCAGCACCGAGGTACAGGGGCAGAAGACTGCTATGTTTATTATTTTTTGTTGAAGAAAAACTCCAAAAAACGCCTAGGGTTGGCGACATGTTTATGTGTTTGGATTCCTTGTGAAGCTATCTAGGATTTCACATTTGGCTGTGTGGTTTCTATTGAGGAAAAGCTATCTAGGATTTCACATTTGGCTGTGTGGTTTCTGTTGAGGAACCGTTGCTGATGAGTCCAGTCCGATCGATTACCTCGTGGACGAAATAGAATCACACACAAGTACAAGTACAGAAAGTAAGTGAACACAGAGATATGAGAGACTTCTTTCTCTTTTTTATTCCTTTCTTGACCAGCTCATACAATGATTTGGGGTCCCCTATTAATAGACTAAATGGATTACGTGTTGCTTCTGGGAACGATAATGCATCCTCGATGATTATTCGGGTTCCCATCGCTAACACAACCTTAGCTCTTCCATAACCGACAATTACCATAGTTGTCAGTTATGGTTATCACGCTGCCAGTTTTCTTGCTCAAATGCTCGAAGTACTAAATATCCCTAACGATAGTGTCATTGGTACAACTGTCGATAAGATAGATTTCTTGGTCCCCTTCCATCGATTGTACTTATCTATAAGTAGGAGATAGAATTTGCATGAATTAAAGACATTGCATAAAGTAAATACAAAACATATCTTGCACGGTAACTGGAAAAACTTTTTTACAACTTGAACTTAAATTTTACAAATATTTAATTCCTAATTGCTAACTCTTAGGATTGGCAAAACTTGGTGTTTTATTTCTTAACACCATCCTAATTACATGAATTGACTATTAGTGCTTAATGGGATAATTTGGAGGAGGTATATGGGCCAAGTCCCTGTCTATTTAGGCGAATTTATGTTGTTCTCACTTGCAGAAGTATAGTCAGGGGATCTATTCTGATTCCTCCTAATTCTGTTATCTCCTCTATGACCTCTTCTCTTGAAGTTGTGCCTGTCTGTCCACTCTATTGTGCTGGGGGGGGGGACCTCCGCATTGGCACACTTAGGTGTAAACAACCAATTCTTTCGATGTCTAGGAGAGAACCTAGCATGACGCCATACTTCTCGATTTTTCTTTCTCTCAGAACTGTTGCAACAATAACCATTATTGTTAGAAGGGTTGAGATAGCATGCCCAAGCATCCTTAGAACATTGGCAGTGCTTACGAGGTCCAGGCTGAACGCGGATACAAATTTGTAAGTTTGCATATCCAGTGCTATCCAAGTGTTGAAAGATTCATGGCAAACATGCCTTCTTTGCAAAGTGTCAAAGTGTAGGACCGGAAAGGCGACTAGGGGGGTGAATAGGTGCTTTCCCAACTTTCTCGCCTAAATCAAATTCAACACGACTTTACTCCTTTAGCTATGAAAGCTAAGAAGATCAGTAAGCACACAGCGGAAACCTTGTGCTGAATTCGATAACCCCCGACAACCACACGACACAAAAGTGGAGACTTAAACTCAAAAGGCGATCTGGCACAGCGGTCGGCCGCTACCACAGGCGGTCGGACCGACGGTCAACCAATGATCGGCCAACAACTAATCAAGCGGTCGGACCGGTGGACAGCGGTTCGACCCGGCAGAACAGCGATATGAATATACGGGCGGTCGGACCGCCGTTCAAACACCGGTCTGACCGGTTCAGTCCAGTACTGAAAAAGAACCCCAAATCCAAAACGAAATTTGATCCAACTTTTGATTCAACCAATGAAACTTGACCAAATTTCGAGCACACCTCCCTAATGATATTAGAGACCTATTTCTAGCGACGATCCTTGGATCCACTCCATGAATCGATCTCTCGAGGATCTAACCAAGAAGTGCACAAACCCTAGAAATATGAAACTCTTGATTCAAGACTTGCTCATGGAGGTTGATGATCTAGATGACTCTAGGAGTATCCCCACACAACAAAGCAAGATAAATTAGTCCAAGGGACCAAGCAAAAACCTTTGAATCAAGGAAACACCAAATTCATCCAAAAAGGGAGAAGAACACAAAGGGAGCAAATGATCTTTCAATTAAGCATCACAAGATTGTTTGATCACACTAGATGCTTACAAAGCCTCTCCAACAAGGAGGGCAAGAGCTCACACAAGGAGCACACTCCAAACTCTCCAAACCCTAGTTCTCCTCTCCTCTCCTCCAAACCCTAGAAAAGGAGAAGGAATGCCAAATGAGTGCTTAAGAGGGTTTTCCATCTCCCCCCTTTCTATTTATACTAGAGAGCTAGGGTTTCACTTTTGGGACCACTTACACATGGGACCCACACACATATAACTATTGAAGCAATCGCCTGCTTCACCACGTGTAGGTTGATCAGCGGTTCTCATCACGTCGTCAAGCCTCTCTGTCCAATCCCATCGGAACCTCCCGAGACTTCGACCGATATCCGCACCACTGATCCAACAAGTCATGTCGAACCACCCGTTCGATCCATCTTGCCGATACGCACCATGCTTGTGTCACACGACCTCACCCATATCCATGATCGTTCGGACCTCGGCTCTCCAAGCGTAGTCGATCCACTCACCGCTGGCGTCGTTGACACGCAAGCCACACGCACGACAATAGACAAACAAACCGTTTAGGAACAAGTTCTTCACAACTTGACCCACGTTAGATCCGCAATGCAATATACATCAATAAAGCATTGATAACCATACATGAAACACAATCAAATCAACTCAATGCAAACTTGGCTAACCTCCAAGTCATCACCGGCCCGATCGCCCCACAAGGCCGGTCCGACCGATTCGAGCGATCGGACCGCTCCCAACGGCAGGTCGGACCGGTCAAACAACCAAAATTCGGTGTGAAATTCAAACCTTCGGAAATTTCAAGCGAATAGAACTTTTTGGGAGCTCCAAAATGATGGGACCACATCCAGGAGACTCCCTCACTTGCCTACACAACCTATTTTGGCTCGGCTCCAAAACCTATTTTCATTTTGGCGGTCGGACCGCCACCATGGCCGGCGGACTCCTCCACGGCGGTCGACCGCTGACACCACCGGCCGGACACTTTGTGGTCCGACAAACCTTAAACAAACCCAAACGCGAGATTTTGCAAACCAACAACGCCATTGCCAATTGACTCATCATCCTGAGATCGTGCACATATCCTCACGATATCCACAATCTCCCCCTTGATGAACACATTGGCAATTTTCAAGAAAATGTGGTTTTTCGAAATAAAAAGTAAAAACTTCGCCGTTTTCGCATAAAAGCACAACTTGGTCCATAAGCAAGAAAAAGCCTAGGAACCGACCAAGCTGGCTTCAGAATAGTATAAGCAAGTGAGATAAGGCAATGAAAGCACCAAAGGATTCAATTTCTAGAAAGTAGCCAAAAATCTCACTTAGGTCCAAATGAAAGACAATTTTTCTATTTGACCTTTGATCACTGTGAGTCTTCTTCAAATGCAAATGAAATCAGGAAAAGGTAGTAGAACCATAAGACTTAACTCACTATGATCACAAATTTTCAAAAGGTTCAAAATTTTATTTTATTTTATGAAGTTCTTATATATTAAACCTTAAATATGAAACCAAAAGCTCCAACAGCATTTTCTTCACAATCTTTCTCCCCCTTTGACAATGAATTCATCAAGATGCATGACAAAGAAAGAGCATGAAGGAATGACTTTATTTTTGAACTTTAGTAAAAAGGAGCCATGACCATTATACATGAAGACAGTACAAGTATTATACCAAGTCATATAAAGAGTAGACGCTATATTCAATCATGGCAAAACATGTACTGCAAAGCTAAAACCAAGATAGCAGCAATCTGAGATTAACAGAATTAAAATCATGAAAGGTTGCTCAATATCATAGATTCACTCAAAGCAACCAAAAATAAGTCAAGCCATGTCTATAAGTAAAAAGAGACTCAAAACAAGAATTGAGGCATTTTGAGCATTAAGAGAATTCTTTTGAAGCAAAGCTCAAGCACTTAGCCCTTTTTGGGCAATTTTTCTTTTTCTCCTTTTTTTTACTGTGCTAGATCTCAAGCCTTGCCGCAACCATCTCAAGCGATAAGCTTAAAAGAATGATCCAGGTCATCCAAAACTCCCCCTGAGTTCATGCCTAGTGCAATGGCAAGCGTCTCATGAGAAAGGATTGGTGAGATCAGCTTTTTCGCACGAAAATCTCATTTTCATTTGCTTGACTTAATAAGATAAAAGCTCATTTTTCATCTCAAAATAAGTTCAAGACTCAATTCAACCTGTAAGACATGGCAAGAATCATAAGAGGATCACTAGAGCAAAACTAGTCACAAGATCCAACAAGACATGATTTGATTCAAATTGCTCACAGATATAAAGCTAGCAAGGCAAAAGCTAAGCCACACACGAAGAGCCATAAAAGAAGTCTAGCAGACTATCACTTGATATGACAAGGTATAGAAGATGAAATCAAGTCATACAAGGATAATAATCAAAGCTCCACTAATTTTATTATACAATGCAAGACAAATGAATTGAAACATGCATTATGATACAATGAATGCACAAAGAGCAGCTTCCCCCTTAAAACAGCCCAATAGGACTAATAACCCCTAACTCTCCCCGCAAAGCAGCAAAATGCGAAGAGTCAAGAGTTTTAGTGAAAATATCTTCAAGCTGTTGCTCAGACTCTACAAAGTGAAGCACAACATCACCTTTCTCAACATGGTCTCTCAGAAAATGAAATCGAATATCAATGTGTTTAGTCTGGAATGTTGCCTTTGGGTTTTGGCAATATTAATTGCGAAGTGTTGTCACGCAGAAAAAGAGGAACACTTCCCAAAGATAACCCATAGTCCATGACGTGGATAAAATCCAGAGAACACGAGAGCGACCATCAAGGCGGCGACTACATACTCGGCCTCGGTATGGTAATGTAAGACTGCTTTTCTAGAAGACCAAGAAACAAGAGATGTGCCCAAGAAATGACAAGTGCCGAAGTACTCTTCCTATCCACTCTACACCCATTAAAGTCGGCATCGAAAAATGCTCGAATTGAGAGAGCGAAGAAGAAGAATACGAGTCCAAAGTCAAGCGTATCTTGAAGGTACTGAATATGCGACGTCTTGCTTGACGATGAGAAGCACGAGGAAGCTCGAAAGCGGCGCACGGACATACGGCCGGTGTATGTCCGGCCTCGTATTATAAGATAGAGGAGGAGCCAATCATATCTGCGGTACTCCTTACGGTCCACGGACTCTCCATCCTCATCGAGGTCCAAAGACGGTGGTTGTAGCAATGGGAGTAGACATTGGCCTCTTCGCTTCCCATATTGAAGCGCCAAGAAGGTCCTTTGTATACTTACTCGGTGAGCGAAAGTGCTTTCTTTCGCTTGCTTGATTTGAAGACCAAGGAAGAATGTCGACTCTCCCATCATGCTCATCTCAAACTCACTTGCTCATCGAATCGAAAATCTAGACACCAAAGCATGAGAAGAACCACCAAAATAATATCATCCACATAAATCCGAACCAAACAAGAAATCAACGCCATGCACGAGAGTGAACAAGGTTTTATCAACCATTCCCATTTTGAAATCATTTTCAAGCAAGAAACTCTTAAGCTGTCATACCAAGCTCTAGGAGCTTGTTTCAATCCATCTGAGGGCTTTAGAGTTTAAAAACATGATTTGGGAATTTTGATTTTCAAAACCAGGAGGTTGCTTGACAAAGACCTCTTCTTCTATGAAGCCATTCAAGAAAGCACTTTTAACATCCATTTGAAAAAGCTTGAAACCCTTGGATGTTGCAAATGCTAAAAGAATGCGAATGACCTCCAATCTAGCTCTTTGAGCAAAGGTCTCCTCAAAGTCTAAGCCCTCTACAGGAATAACCTTGAGCTACAAGTCTAGCCTTATTGCGAACAACCAATCCATCCTCACTTTGCTTATTTTTAAAAACCCATTTTGTTCCAATAACATGAGAATCAGAAGGTCGCTCAACTAAAACCAGACTTTGTTCCTTTCGAAATTTTCAAGCTCTTCATGCATGGCATTGACCCAAGAGGCATCAGATAAAGCATGGGTGATATCTCGGGGTTCAAAAGAAGCGACAAAAGCAGAATATGCATGAGAATCAGGAGAAATAAACCTGGAGCGAGTGACTCGCTCTTGAAGATCCCCAATCATCTGCTCAGGTGGATGTTGTCGCTGTATGCGAAGAGGTGCTCCTGGTGTAGAAGTGGCCTCTACCTCATAAGTTGTGGAGGTAGGAACAGAGCCACTCAGATCGTCGGTGGGGATAGGAGGAGGTCGCTCATTTGGCCCGACGTAGTAGTAGCAGCTCTCCACCCTCTTAGAGGTAGTTGGAGGATGGTTTGGTTCTTCATCCTCGAGTCATCATCGATTTAAAATGCTTCCTTGAATTTCAGAACACTGTACTTGAAGCATCGGGTCTAGTACCGGGACTAGCCTCATCAAAAGTGACTTCAAAGTCTCAACAATTTTGTTAGTATCAACATTAAAAACACGATAGCCACGAGAATGAGCGGGATATCCAAGAAATATGCCATCAAAACATCTAGACTCAAATTTATCAAGGTTGCCATGTTTAAGAATGAAGCACTTGCAACCAAAAATCTTGAAATGAGAGACTTTGGGAGAATGACCAAATCTAAGCTCATAAGAGGTCTTCCCAACCACAGATCTCAAGAAAACCCTATTTGAGATATAACAAGCGGTGAGATCGCCTCATTAAAATCTCCTAGGAGTAGAATGCTCATCTAGCATGGTCAGAGCCATCTCTACAAGGGTTCTGTTCTTCCTTTCTACAACACCATTCTGTTGGGAACTCTAGGAGAAGAAAATCGATGCTCAATTCCCTATCGGTCGAGAAGGTAGAAAAGAACAATTCTTGAACTCTGTCTCATTGTCACTTCTAATGGCTCTCAAAGCTCCAGTATATCAACAAACAATTCTAAGGACCAAATCTCTAAAGAATCCAAATGCTTCGTCCTTAGAAGCAAGAAAATAAACCCATGAATACACGGAGTAATCATCCACAACCACCAAGACATACCATTTCCCACCACCGATGAACTCTAGAAGGACCAAGCAGATTTAAGTGAAGAAGCTATCTGGTCCATCAGTCATTACCAAAGTAAGAGGTGGATGGGAAGCGCACACCATCTTACCATGTCTGAGGTGAGCACACAAGATCTCTAATGACCTTGACCTAGGCAAACCTCTAATCAAGTCCTTGCAACCGACTCTAGACAAATGATCAAAACCTATATGCCCAAGTCTACGATGCCACAAAACAAGGTCATGAGAATCGAGGCTACAAGACACCTAGGACTGAAATCAAGAAATCTTGAAATTTGCACGAAGATCTTCTCAAATCTGAGATCTCAAAACAAGCTCACCCGAGGAATCTAGAACTCTACACCCACCTCTCTTAAACCTCACTTCTAGACCCTCATCAAGCGGTGAGAAAGCAGATAGAAGATTATACCTCGACTTACTTACCAAAGCGGCGTCTTTTAGCATGAACTTGTCGTTGACGCCACGGTGCCCTTTGCGATCCGGTCCGGTAGAAGCATCCCCAAATGTAATCAATTCGTTGCGGATGCACGTGTGAGGAGGAGAACCATCTAGAATCTCCGGTCATATGTCGAGAACACCGAGTCAACAAGCCATATGTCCTCCTTCCTCGCACGACGGACCTAAAAAGCACAATCGAGAAAACATCGTGCCTCGATCTGGGTTAGTGATAAATGATCGAGAATCCAAAGATCTTGAGAAGCACGATGTCCGGGAGCAGCGATAGAAATAGCGAAACATGATCGGAAGAAAATCATAAGGATGCACATGAGAACCACCTAGACCTCTCCAAGCGATTTACAAAAGATCGATACTCCCGTCTAGGTGCTACCCGTGTCTCTCCTCACGATGTTCTAATCCAACATCTTGCCTAGACCCACCAAAAGAGTCTACAAAGTTCTCTACAATTCTAGGCCTATATGTGTTGCGATAAGCAGTGCCTAGCTCTAGAGACTATAGTGGAGAAGGACTCCTCTAATGGATCTTAGGGCGCTTATCCTCTCTTTTCTCTCAAGTTTTGCTCTCCAAAGCGAACTCAGCAAGATGGCCTTCTTTCTTGCAGAAGGTGCAATGGTGCTGGACCTTTTGAGAGGTCATGCAGAATGAGTGAAAGCACCTTTCTTGCGTAAAGAGTTTGAGCAAAACCAGTGGTTTGAAAATAACCCGGATGGCTTAGGAGGTTCTAGCTCAAACAAACCATTCTTCACAACTCTAGCAATCCTATGTGGGTTTTTCTTGGAATGCTCTAGGGGATTGAAACCTAGACCACTATTTTTCACGCTCACCTTTGATTGATCAAGAATCATGTTGAGTTTCTTTTTCCCACTTGAAAACTTCTCAAGAGTCACCTTGAGGTAATCATTCTCTTTCATTAAACCCTCACATCTAGTGCACTTGCTAGACTTGATTACCTCATTGCTCTTACTCTTAAGAAGGGCCACTTCCACTTTGAAGGCCTCACAAGACACACAATAGGATTCTCTAATCCTATTCAACTGCTCCTTAAATTTACTCTAAATGCCTCTTGAATCTGATTAATCATGGTTTCAACTTCACATTTAAAGCACAAGAGTTAGAATCAATAACTTTCTTAGAAGCAGTAAAAGACATGGATCTTTCAATTTTAGCCTTTTCTTCAAGGGTCTTGTTTAAGGCTTCAATCTCAATTGTAAGTTTGGGACAATTTTCACAAGATGCAACTCTAGAGTAAACTAGCATTTCTTTCATCTCTTGCATCTTAATCCTATTATTCTTACAATGAGAGCATGTGTGACTAGCATCAAATTTTTGTAATTCTTTTAAGGAGCTATCCAGTTTTAATTCAAGCAAAGCACAATTTGAGCAAGTTAAAGGGATAGCTTCCATGGCAGTCACATCAAGTGAAATGGCATCTAAGCAAGCAGAACTAGACTTGAGAGATTCTAGTTCATCGAGAGCATCTTTAAGTTGATTAGTGATAGTGGAATGAGCAGATTTTAAGCTTATCAAGTCATTAAGCAAGCTAGTGCAGGATTCACAAATATCATCAGGATTAATAGATTTAAGCCTAACAACTTCTAGGTTCAAATTATCAATCATAATATCCCTTCTTAATCATTTTTACTTGCTTATGCAATTTACATTGACAAGCACCAACGCCCTTTTCATGTCGGAATAGAAGGGCATACCTCATCGGGATCACTAAAGGATCCTCATCGTTGGAGGAGTCATTTGTCGTGGTCGTTCTTAGCCATGAAACACATGCCGATGAAGTCATGCGCCTTCTTCTTGCCACGAGTCACTCTCGTCGTCCTCCGTTCCGAGTCCACATCGCTCATATTGACATTCTCTAGGCGGCAGGACCCTACCGACAAACTTGCGATAGTTTGTCTTCTTAGGTTTAGCATCCCTCTCCTGGAGATGTCTTCGTGTCTCCTTCTCCTCCTTGCCCTTTAGCTTGGGGCACCTGGAGCGAATGTGATTTGGCTCACCACATTCGAAGCACGTGATAGGTCCACTTCTCCTCCTATTCCTCACCTTGTTATACGCTCTTGTGAATTTGGTGGAAAGGAGGGCTAAGTCATCCTCGGGCAGTTTCTCTAGTTGCTCATCACTTAAAGAATGTAAAGCAGATAATGAAAAACCAGATGAGCTACAATCAAGAGACTCTGAAGAACAACCCTTGGATTTGTCGACCACTAATGCCATCGACTCTGTCTTGGGGAGACGCGAGATAAAATCAATCTCATGCGTCTTCAACCTCGAGTAAAGCTTATCCATGGTAAGCTCACTCATGACAGTGTTGTCATTGATGGAAGTGATCTTCATTCCCCAGACCTTCACATCAAGAGCACCCAGAAGCTGGCGTGCATTTTCAGATTCAGAAAATATCAAGTCAACAGCGTGAAGATCATGAAGAATCTTAGAGAATCTTCCCAACAGCTCATCCAAAGTGTAATACTCTGAAAAATGATATTAGTAATCGCGTCTTAAGGGTCGGAGAGTAATTAATTAAATAGTAACAATAAATAATTAATTAATAAACGTCTTAAGGGCTTGTGCGTAATTAAATAAAAAAAGAATTTGTGAAAAATAGATTATTTCAGGATTTTTATGAGCTATATAAATAGATTTGTGGGAATTTTAGAAACCCTAGCTTTTCTATTCCACGAGCCGCCTTGATTTTGCTTGTGCCGCCGCCATCCAATTGCGATCTGTGACGCCAGCCGACGCCGAGCCAAAGTCTTCTTATTGCCATTTGAACGTCGAGGTCTGTGCGCGTTGCCCTTGCTCGCTTTGCACACTTTGTCTTGCGCTGCGTGATCTGCCGCCGCCGTCTCTTCCTCTATGTATTCTTTGGCTGGCTTTGTGCACCTTCTTCTTGTGTGTAGCCGCTGCGTGTTATTTTTACGGCCGTGTGATCTTGATTGCATGCGTGAAGTCCAACCTGTGTGCTGCTCTGCCGATTGCATGTGGATGTGAAAGGCTCCATTATCTCCCGAGAAGGTAATAGCATTCAACAAGCAAGCCATGCGTGAGTTGTTGGCGTGAATGACAAATTTTGTTTTCATGAAATCACTCTTGTAGTTGAAGGCCTCGGTGGTTGGTAATTAGTTCTTTTGATTGTGGTTACCAATACTTGCGGTAATTAGTGCCTCGGTTGGACTTTAGTAATTAACTAGTTTGGTCGCTAGCTTGATCGAGTGTCTTTGCTTGCATGTGGGCATTAGTAGTTAATTAGTTTTGTTCACATGGTTAGCTTTGGTGATTTACTAATCATGCAAGGGTAGCTTATTAGTTCTGTTAATTAATGGAGAGAGAAGAGCTAGCATGTTTGTAAGGAAAATTAATTAGCATATTTTTAGTAGGGAAGAAATCGAGCAGAGATTGGTTTAGCTTCTGTTTTGTTGTACAATTTATTCGGGTATCTTAATGGCAAAATTTGGAAACATCATCTACTAGTTAAATGTAGATAATTTCGATATATTTCTATAGAATATTGAATCATGTCAATCGGACAAGTAGAATTTGAGTTATGATTTTCGGAAGACCGCTGTTTTACAGTTGTCGCCTTTCGGCGCTGTTTTGGTAGACTGTAGAGTAAAAATAGTAAATGACTTAATTAGAGTTTTTGATCTACATGAAAGTCGTAGATAATTGTCCAATGGTTCTGTAGAATCTGAGAATGCGAATTTTGGTTGAGTAAAACAGAAGTTATGAATTTAGTAAGACCGCTGTTCCGAAGCGGACAGATCGGCTTTCTGGGCTTAATACGGAGGGTTAGATGATTTAATTGGAAGTCTTCGTAATCTAGGAAAATGTGTATAATTTTACAAAGAATCCAGAATGGGGTGGTTTGTGGTGATCGGACTTTCGAGTCAAAAGTTACGTTCGTTTTAGTACTAAGTCAGCTATGGGTAACTTTTGATGCAGGGTAGCGTGGTATATTTGGGGACGTGTAGGAGCGATGTCGATTGATTGTTGTTCTTATGATGCTGTAGCTTGAATTGAGATTTGTGTATTTAATGTAGGAGGCGTCGTACTTGTTGCCATCGCTAGTCAAATCGTCGTCGCAACTAGTAAAGGCAAGTGCATGGTAGACAATGATCAATGATCGATCATCGCTTTTCTTTATCTTCTATTACCATTATTGTTGTGCTTTTATTTTGTTTAATTGCAAGCAATGGAATGGTATGAATTTATATTGTTGATGGACATGATGAAAAGTTGGATATGATGTTTATGATGGAGTTTGCATATTCATACATAAGCATCTTTGCATAAGAGAAGGTGATCATGAATGATCACAACTCCACGGAGTGGAGGAGGTCCCGATCCTTATGGAGGAGCGGGCTTGAGAGTGAATGTTGTCGCGAGCATTCACTCACGCTATACCGTATCTGTGAAAGAAGTGCATGTGGACATATAGATTAGAGTTGCATTGATACATGAGATTAATGGATGTGAACCAAATAGAAGTACATGATGATAATGAAATTATTGAATCTTTGTTGATTTATTATTGTTCGTTGTTTATGGATGCGTTTCTTTGAGTCGTGGACTCACCCTTGCTCTATTGTTGTCTTTAGGTGATCTTGAGGATGCCGAATGAGAGCGAGAGTAGAGCACATGGGCAACACATGATCATTCGCCATGATAATCTTTTCATTCAATATTGGTTTATACTTGGACATGTTAGAGGTTGAATAAAGTTTAGGACATCATTTGGACTAGACTATTTGCTTTATTAATTTGGATTCATTGGTTGATGCTACTTTGGATTATTTACCTGGTTATAATTCCCATTGCTTATTTATTGTCTCTTGATCCATATTTATGCTTGTTCTTATTGTGGTCCATTGATATGATTATCGTTATTTCCTTGCTGAAATTTTATAGTGTGTCGATAATTATTAGTAGTGAGGGTAGTTTAGTGGCATTCTAGGCTCAGTGTTGGGCTGGGGTGTTACAGATGGTATCAGAGCAGGCTTTAGGTTCGTGGTGAATAGATTAACAACTTAGGCAAATTAAAATTGTTAAAATTTGTTTTAGCTTAGTAAATCAACTAAAATTTGCTAATGGTTAACTAACCTAAAATTTGACACACTAGTGCACAGTAGGTTAGAGAGAGGTACGAATATAGTTTTTACGCTTCCGTTATGTTGTTTATTGATGGATGAGTTTATTTTGAGCTTTGAACTCATTGTGTATTGTTGATTGTGGTTGATAGCTATGCCGAGGGGTAGAGGGCGTGGTCGTGGTGGCCGCGGGATCGTGGAGGTCGTGGCCGCGGCGAGGTTCCGTGGAGCCACCTCTGTAGCGATTGAGTCGATGCTTAGGGGTTCTTGTTGACCCGCCTCGGTTGTAGTCGAGATGAGACCCCTGCTTTGTTGAGAGAGTTGGTGGGAGAGATCCGTGCTCTTCGTCAACAGCGCCGCATCCTCATTCTTCTGCGCATCTGTTGTTGCTCCTGTCGCACATCCACCGGTTCCTGAGGCGCGGATGACACTCCGAGAGTGGATGGGGTTGAGGTTTGATTCGTTTGACGGGTCGGGTACACCGGTCCAGGCAGCGGACTGGTTGCGCTACATGGAGAGGCAGTTTGGAGCTTTGGAGATGTCTTCACCTCAGAGGGTCCGTTTTGTAGCCTTTCAGCTGAAAGGGCAAGCTGATATTTGGTGGGAGGGCGTGTTGTCTTCGAGGACCGCCACTCAAGGGCCAGTCACTTGGGAGGACTTTGTAGATCAGTTCAAGGGGAAGTTCTACCCCTATTCTTTTGTTGAGAAGATGGAGGTTGCCTTGACGACCTTTGCTCAGGGGAAGAGGTCTATTGCTGAGTATGAGGCTGAGTTCAACAACTTGGTTCGCCGTCCCCCTTCAAAGTGACGATGATCTTCGAAGGCCAAGAGGTTCCGTCGGGGTCTCAGTGCAGTACCGACATGTGTTGGGAGCTACTCCACTCTGTGACTACTGCTCTGTTGTGGAGCAAGCTAGGGGCATGGAGTTGGAGATGCACTCACAAAGGCGACAAGCCTCGGTGGGTCGTAGTTTCGGTGGTGACGGAAGAGGAGCTCTAGTGAGGAAGTGGAGTGCATTCGACACCTTTCAAGAAATTCAAGGAGGACCGCATGATCTTCGAGTCCAAGCGATGAGGCCGTTCTCTTCTTGGCGCCTCGTTCTTTTGCAGTACTCGGCTCTTCGTCTGTCCCTGCGGGGCATGCTTTGCTTTAAGTGCGGTGATGGACACCATGCTCTTGAGTGCACTTGGACGGAGATTGCCGTCGGTGTGGCCGACAGGGCCACAAGGAGCGGAGTGTGTCGCCGAACCCGCTAAGCGTGATCAAGTGGGAGCCTGTGCCATCTTCTTCTTCTTCAGTGGGTCTGCTCGAGGATCTTTCCAGATGATGACTGCACCTCCAGCGATGCCGTTTCCTTGACTTGGCGCCTCGGTGGGGTACTCTCGGCGGCCGCCACCTTCGGCACCGCCCCAGGTTGCACGACCGGCTTTATCTGCACCGCCACAGCAGATTGTTGGGGCTCTCGCCGCCCCGCCATCGTCTTCTTTCGCCATGGCGCCACCTGGAGTGTACGCCATGCCTACTGCAGAGTCCGCGGGTCGTCCTGACGTGGTGACAGGTACTTTGCTTGTGGATTCGTTTGATGCTTTAGTCCTTTTTGATTCAGGGGCTACCTTTTCGTTTGTGTCGACGGCGTTTGCTAGGAGAGCGAACTTAAGTATGCAGTGGATTTCTCAATCAGTGTTGGTTAGTTCTCCTGGGGGTATTATTGCTAGCTCTACTGTTTGTCCTGGGTGTTCTATTGTTATTGATGGAGAGAAGTTCACGGCGAATTTGATAGTTATTCAAATGGAGCCGTTCGACGTTATCTTGGGTATGGATTGGTTGCACTCTTATCGAGCCGTGATATCCTTTTACGTAGAAACGGTCTGCATGCACCTCGTGCAGGAGACTTTGACTTTTCAGGGGAGTGCGCCTCCGCGCTCTCTTTCGATTTAATTGACTGTTCCGGGTCGTGCGATGGCGGACTTCTTTTAGCTCTTCTTTGAAACCGAGCGTGGCTTCGCAGATTGAGGAGATTCGGTGGTTAGTGATTATCCCGATGTGTTCCGGTGAGCTTAGGGCTTGCCACTGCGCGAGACGTGGAGTTTCGCATTGATCTTGTTCCGTACTCGTCCCATCTCGATGTCTCCATATCGACTAGCACGTCCGTTTGTGACGAGTTGAAGAAGCAATTGGATGAGTTGTTGGCTAAAGGTTTGATCGGCGTAGTGTATCGCCGTGGGGAGCTCTGCTACATTCACGAGAGAAGAAGGATGGGAGTTGGCGCATGTGTATTGATTATCGTGCGCTTAATGCGGTCACAATCAAGAACAAATATCCATTGCCCGCATTGAGGACTTGTTTGATCGGTTGAATGGAGCTCAAGTGTTCTCCAAGATTGATCTCGATCGGTATAATCAAATCCGGTGCGTGGCGGGATGTAGAGAAGACCCTTTCTCCACGGTATGGGCATTATGAGTATAAAGTTATGTCTTTTGGATTGACTAATGCACTGCCATTTTATGGAGACCATGAACAACATGTTGCACGAGTATCTAGATGACTTCGTGGTAGTGTTCATTGATGACATTCGTATCTATTCCAAGACCAATGAGGATCATGAACGTCATTTGAGGCTGGTTTTAGATACTTTGAGAGAGCACAAGTTCTATGCTAAGTTGAAGAAGTGTGAGTTCGGATTTGTATGGGTTTTCGGTCATGTGATTAACCCTCGTGGTATTCTTGTTGATCCTAGTAAGGTCTCTACAGTGGTGGATTGGAAGAGGCCGACTAGTGTGAAGGAGGTGAGGAGTTTCTTGGGTTTGGCTGGTTATTATCGGCGTTTTGTGCAGGACTTCTCTATCATCGCCAAGCCGATGTCTCAGCTTACTCGAGAAAGGGGTGAGATTCCATGGGTGATGAGTGTGGCGCGCTTTACGCATTTTGAAGGACAAAGTTGGTGACCTCTCCTATTCTCACTCTTCCCGAGCCGGAAAGCGGTTCACAGTCTTTTCAGATGCGTCTCGAGTGGGTCTTGGCTGTGTTCTCATGCAAGACGGTAAGGTGATTGCTTATGCGTCGAGGCAGTTAAAGAAGCACGAGCGAATTATCCCACTCATGATTTGGAGTTGATGCGGTTGTTTTGCTCTCAAGATTTGGAGGCATTATCTATACGGTGAGCCTTGTGATATTTTCACGGATCACAAGAGTCTCAAGTATATCTTCACTCGAAGGATCTGAATTTGAGGCAAAGGAGGTGGTTGGAATTGATCAAGGACTATGATCTTACTATTCAAGATCACCCGAGCAATGCCAATGTTGTTCTTGATGCTCTTAGTCGCAAGGCGACTCCGCTACTCTAGATTGCCTCATTGCTGATTTTGATCGCATGGGAATATCTTATTGTTATGCGGGCACAACACATGTTGAGACACGATTGATTCTCGAGTCGGCTATTCCGGGCCGTGTCTGAAAGCACAAGAGAGTGACCGTTATTACGGGAGGTTAGGAAGCGCTGGATGAGGGGAAAGAGGGTGATTTTAGCATGGACGATTCTCGTACTTTGAGGTTTAAAGGGCGTCTTTGCGTGCCACAAAGGCGGAGGTCAAAGATGATATTTTGAGGAGGCACATCGCACTCCATAATCGCTCATCCCGGTGAGACTAAGATGTATCGAGATCTGAAATGAATTTTTGGTGGAAAAGAATGAAGGTGGACATTGCTAACTATGTGGCTTCTTGTGGTGTTTGTCGACAAGTGAAAGCCGAGCACAAGCGTCCCGCGAGGTTATTGCGACCTTTGGAGGTACCCGGTGGCCTTGGGATGATATCTCTATGGACTTTGTGGTGGCGTTACCTCGTTCGCCGCGAGGAAGGATGCGATTTGGGTAGTGGTGGATCGATTGATGAAGTCTGCGCACTTCATTCCTATTCGCACGACAAATTCAAATGAGTGATCTAGCTCCTATTTATGTGCGTGAAATAGTGAGGCGCATGGTGTGCCAAAGACCATCATTTACGATGAGACGCCAAGTTTGTCTCCAAGTTACGGGAGAGTCTGCGAGTGCATTGGGCACGCAACTCCGCCTTAGTCTGACATTTCACCCACGAGCATGATGGGCGGTCAGAGCGGACTATTCGGACTTTGGAGGACATGTTGCGATCTTGTGTTCTATCTTGGAAGGGTAGTTGGGAGGACCATTGCCACTTGCGAGTTTGCTTATAATAATAGTTACCATTCCAGATTAGAGCGCGCCATTTGAGGTTCTCTATGGGCGGAAGTGCGATCGCCACTTTGTTGGGATGCGATTGGAGAGAAGGCGCTTAGGTCGGATTGGATTGAAGACCGTTGAGCGTGTGGCCATGGTGAGGCGTAATCATTAGCGACTCGAGTAGACGAAAAGTTATCTTGATTTGAGGCGTGACTTGGAGTTTGCGGTGGGTGACCAGTGCTCTTGAGTGTCTCCCACTAAAGGTATTGTTCGGTTTGGTACCAAAGGGAAGCTTAGCCCGAGGTACGTTGGACCGTTCTCGATTATTGCAAGAATTGAAAGTTAGCCTACCGCTTGACCTTCCCGAGTCCATGCGTGGAGTTCATAATGTGTTTCACGTCTCGATCTTTGAAAGTTTTGAGAGACCCAGAGCATAAGATTTCTTTAGAGCGCGACTATTGAGCAAGACCTCACAGTTGAGTCGCGTCCGTGCGCATTTTAGAGGTCGAGCGAGTCTTTGAGGCACAAGACGTTGGTATACGTCAAGGTGCTGTGGACGCATCAGTCCGAGAGAGAAGCGACTTGGGAGTTGGAGTTTCGTATGCGCGAGCAATATCCAGAGTTGTTCACGTCGGGTACGTGTTATTTTTGTTGTTTAATTTCAGCAGTGTAGTTTTTATTTGAGTAGAACGGCGAGTAGAATTCGGGGTCGAATTCCGTTAAGGGGGGTAGAATGTAATACTCTGAAAAATGATATTAGTAATCGCGTCTTAAGGGTCGGAGAGTAATTAATTAAATAGTAACAATAAATAATTAATTAATAAACGTCTTAAGGGCTTGTGCGTAATTAAATAAAAAATTTTTTTGTGAAAAATAGATTATTTCAGGATTTTTATGAGCTATATAAATAGATTTGTGGGAATTTTAGAAACCCTAGCTTTTCTATTCCACGAGCCGCCGCCAGTTTTTGCTTGTGCCGCCGCCATCCAATTGCGATCTGTGACGCCAGCCGACGCCGAGCCAAAGTCTTGCGCCATTGGGCGTCGAGGTCTTTGGCTGCGTTGCCCTATCGCTGATCTGCCGCCATTCTTGCTGGCGCTCGCGTGATCTGCGGGCCGTCTTGCTCTCTTGTATTCTTGGCTATTTCTTCATTGCCTTCTTCTTGTGTGTAGCCGCTGCTGCGTGTTATTTTTTTCTGGCCGTGTGATCTTGATTGCATGCGTGAAGTCCAACCTGTGTGCTGCACTGCCGATTGCATGTGGATGTGAAAGGCTCCATTATCTCCCGAGAAGGTAATAGCATTCAACAAGCAAGCCATGCGTGAGTTGTTGACGTGAATGACAAATTTTGTTTTCATGAAATCACTCTTGTAGTTGAAGGCCTCGGCTGGTTGGTAATTAGTTCTTTTGATTGTGGTTACCAATACTTGCGGTAATTAGTGCCTCGGTTGGACTTTAGTAATTAACTAGTTTGGTCGCTAGCTTGATCGAGTGTCTTTGCTTGCATGTGGGCATTAGTAGTTAATTAGTTTTGTTCACATGGTTAGCTTTGGTGATTTACTAATCATGCAAGGGTAGCTTATTAGTTCTGTTAATTAATGGAGAGAGAAGATCTAGCATGTTTGTAAGGAAAATTAATTAGCATATTTTTAGTCGGGAAGAAATCGAACAGTAGATTGGTTTAGCCTGCTGTTTTGTTGTACAATTTATTCGGGTATCTTAATGGCAAAATTTGGAAACATCATCTACTAGTTAAATGTAGATAATTTCGATATCTTTCTATAGCATATTGAATCATGTCAATCGGACAAGTAGAATTTGAGTTATGATTTTCAGAAGACCGCTGTTTTACAGTTGTCGCCTTTCGGCGCTGTTTTGGTAGACTGTAGAGTAAAAATAGTAAATGGCTTAATTAGAGTTTTTGATCTACATGAAAGTCGTAGATAATTGTCCAATGGTTCTGTAGAATCTGAGAATGCGAATTTTGGTTGAGTAAAACAGAAGTTATGAATTTAGTAAGACCGTTGTTCCGAAGCGGACAGATCGGCTTTCTGGGCTTAATACGGAGGGTTAGATGATTTAATTGGAAGTCTTCGTAATCTAGGAAAATGTGTATAATTTTACAAAGAATCCAGAATGGTGTGGTTTGTGGTGATCGGACTTTCGAGTCAAAAGTTACGTTCGTTTTAGTACTAAGTCAGCTATGGGTAACTTTTCGGTGCGGTAACCGGGTAACGTGGTATATTTGGGGACGTGTAGGAGCGATGTCGATTGATTGTTGTTCTTATGATGCTGTAGCTTGAATTGAGATTTGTGTATTTAATGTAGGAGAGGCGTCGTACTTGTTGCCATCTGCTAGTCAAATCGTGCGTCGCAACTAGTAAAGGCAAGTGCATGGTAGACAGCGATCAATGATCGATCACTGTTTTCTTTATCTTCTATTACCATTATTGTTGTGCTTTTATTTTATTTAATTGCAAGCAATGGAATGGTATGAATTTATATTGTTGATGGACATGATGAAAAGTTGGATATGATGTTTATGATGGAGTTTGCATATTCATACATAAGCATCTTTGCATAAGAGAAGGTGATCATGAATGATCACAACTCCACGGGAGTGGAGGAGGTCCCCGATCCTTATGGAGGAACGGGCTTGAGAGTGAATGTTGTCGCGAGCATTCACTCACGCTATACCGGTATACGCGAAAGAAGTGCATGTGGACATATATATTAGAGTTGCATTGATACATGAGATTAATGGATGTGAACCAAATAGAAGTACCTGTGATGATAATGAAATTATTGAATGCTGTTGATTTATTATTGTTCGTTGTTTATGGATGCGTTTGCTGAGTCGTGGACTCACCCTTGCTCTATTGTTGTCTTTAGGTGATCTTCGAGGATGCCGTAACTGAGAGCGAGTAGAGCACATGGGCAACACATGATCATTCGCCATGATAATCTTTTCATTCAATATTGGTTTATACTTGGACATGTTAGAGGTTGAATAAAGTTTAGGACATCATTTGGACTAGACTATTTGCTTTATTAATTTGGATTCATTGGTTGATGCTACTTTGGATTATTTACCTGGTTATAATTCCCATTGCTTATTTATTGTCGCTTGATCCATATTTATGCTTGTTCTTATTGTGGTCCATTGATATGATTATCGTTATTTCCTTGCTGAAATTTTATAGTGTGTCGATAATTATTAGTAGTGAGGGTAGTTTAGTGGCATTCTAGGCTCAGTGTTGGGCTGGGGTGTTACACAAAGACTCACCAGGCCTTTGCTCAATCTTTGAGTATACTTTCTTGAGCTGGTTCTGTCTCACTTCCTTGATCGCAGTGGACCCTTCATGATAGTCACAAAGAGTCGCGGATCTCGTGAGCAGACCGCAAGTGAGCAACACGCTCAAACTCAGATCGACTAAGGCCTTGGATCAAATAATTCCGAGCCTTACTGTTGGCCTCCACATCTGGAGTGATCATATCGTCATCGGCTGGCACGACATAAGGATTTTTCACCTTTAGCCAAATAGCGTGCCCTTGAGCCTCGATATATGCTTGCATACGAGCCTTCCAAAGATGCAAAGTCAACTCCTCAAAAATGTGTGGCTTGGTTGAGTACTTGTCGATCGCCATGGCTCCAAAGACCGGTTAAGATCTATGAGAAGAGCTAACCTGCTCGATACCACTTGTAGGACCGGAAGGCGACTAGGGGGGTGAATAGGCGCTTTCCCAACTTTCTCGCCTAAATCAAATTCAACACGACTTTACTCCTTTAGCTATGAAAGCTAAGAAGATCAGTAAGCACACAGCGGAAACCTTGTGCTGAATTCGATAACCCCCGACAACCACACGACACAAAAGTGGAGACTTAAACTCAAAAGGCGATCTGAGGCACAAGCGGTCGGCCAAGCTACCACGGCGGTCGGACCGACGGTCAACCAATGATCGGACAAGCAACTAATCAAGCGGTCGGACCGGTGGGCAACAGTTCGACCCGGCTGAGCAGTATGAATATCTGGCGGTCGGACCATTGTTCAAACACCGGCTCGACCGGTTCATCCGATCTTGAAAAAGAACCCCAAATCCAAAACGAAATTTGATCCAACTTTTGATTCAACCAATGAAACTTGACCAAATTTCGAGCACACCTCCCTAATGATATTAGAGACCTATTTCTAGCGACGATCCTTCAGATCCACTCCGCAGAATCGATCTCTCGAGGATCTAACCAAGAAGTGCACAAACCCTAGAAATATGAAACTCTTGATTCAAGACTTGCTCATGGAGGTTGATGATCTAGATGACTCTAGGAGTATCCCCACACAACAAAGCAAGATAAATTAGTCCAAGGGACCAAGCAAAAACCTTTGAATCAAGGAAACACCAAATTCATCCAAAAAGGGAGAAGAACACAAAGGGAGCAAATGATCTTTCAATTAAGCATCACAAGATTGTTTGATCACACTAGATGCTTACAAAGCCTCTCCAACAAGGAGGGCAAGAGCTCACACAAGGAGCACACTCCAAACTCTCCAAACCCTAGTTCTCCTCTCCTCTCCTCCAAACCCTAGAAAAGGAGAAGGAATGCCAAATGAGTGCTTAAGAGGGTTTTCCATCTCCCCCCTTTCTATTTATACTAGAGAGCTAGGGTTTCACTTTTGGGACCACTTACACATGGGACCCACACACATATAACTATTGAAGCAATCGCCTGCTTCACCACGTGTAGGTTGATCAGCGGTTCTCATCACGTCGCCAAGCCTCTCCTGTCCGAATCCCATCGAACCTCCCGAGACTCGCGACCGATATCCGCACCACCGATCCAACCACCAGATCGAACCACCCGTTCGATCCATCTTGCCCATTCGCACCATGCTTGTGTCACACGACCACCCAGATCCATGATCGTTACGGACCTCGCCTCTCCAAGCGTAGTCCCGATCCACTCACCGTTGACGTCGTTGACCTGCAAGCCACCTGCACAGCAATAGACAAACAAACCGTTTCCGGGAACAAGTTCTTCACAACTTGACCCACGTTAGATCCGCAATGCAATATACATCAATAAAGCATTGATAACCATACATGAAACACAATCAAATCAACTCAATGCAAACTTGGCTAACCTCCAAGTCATTCACGGTCGGCCCCACACAAGGTCGGTCCGACCGATTCAGCGGCTTGACCGCTCCCACAACGGCGGTCGGACCGGTCAAACAGACCAAAAAATTCCAGCGTGAAATTCAAACCTTCCGAAATTTCAAACGAATAGAACTTTTGACTGAGCTCCAAAAATGATGGGACCACATCCGTGAGACTCCTCACTTGCCTACACAACCTATTTTTGGCTCACTCAAAACCTATTTTCATTTTATGGTCGGACCGCCACCATGGCCGGTCGGACTCCCACGCAGTGATCTGACCGCCCAGACACCACCGATCGACGCTTTGTGGTCCGACGACCTTAAAGTAAACCCGAAAATGCGAGATTTTGCAAACCAACAACGCCATTGCCAATTGACTCATCATCCTGAGATCGTGCACATATCCTCACGATATCCACACAAAGCATTCCTTCAAGGCCTCCGAAGATCACAAGGGTCTCTTATGCATATGAGTTCCAATACCAATTCAACACATATGTGGTTCTTGATATAGATTAGGACACATGCCTTGTTTGCTGCAAAAGCATACCATCTTTATTTAGGATGGTATGCATGTCCCTGAAACGAGGTGATTTTTAACTTCCAACTCCCAGTAGAGATAGCTGAAGCAACCATGACTCAACTATGGGAACCCCCTGTTGGTATGGTTCTTACACGAGTCATGTTGTCTATATCATGCAAAACAACAACATTTGACTCATAAATAGGACACATGAGTCAAAACATTCGAGTACAACATATAAACAATTTACTCAAATAGTAACATATGAGTATGCGAATTTGCAGTAATTTTCTGCTAATTTTCTAAGCATAGAAACAATTTTCATAGCAGAAAAACAAATTCTAGTGATTAAATAAATCCTTTAATACTAAATAACAAAACCAGAACTCTTCTAGGGTTTAATTTGCAGGATTTCCATGTGTTAGAACAAAAATGCGTTAATTCTAAGGTCTAATCTAAAAGATTTTTGGCCCCAAGGACCTGAATGATATAAATTGAGGACCCCTTTGTAATTTCACAAAACACAGAGGGCTTATTTGCAAAATTCTAGTAGGCCTCAACAGGCCGGTCTGGCTTAAACACAACCAAGCCCTAGGGTTCGTCCTAACCCTAGGGCTAGGTTGCGGCGGCGGCTGCGTCACCCTAGGTGATGGAGTGGCAGCGACGTGTCGCGGGGAACACGGTGGCGACAATGATGCGTGGAGAGCCGATGATGATGTGATGTGGCAAGGTGGAGGTGATGCAGCACAATGAAGCGAGGTGGCACGACGCGATTGGCGCGACGACGCTTCGTCCTCAGGCGAAAGCCCGTAGCAGCGAGTCGTGGTAAACGCGGTGGTGCGGGGCCGATGCGACGATGAGCTGGAGCGTAGCGGTGGGCGCTACAAGAGGCGTGGTTTGTGCAGTACCTTGAGGTGGCGCGGTCGGTTCGGCGATGAGGAGGCCGGGGCGACGCAGTGGGCGCCAAGTCGGCGATCTCTATGGCGGCGCGGTAGGTCTGTAGGTGCGGCGATGTGCTTGGAGCGGCGTGATTAGAAAGACGGTGTGCTTGTAAGAGCGACGATGGAGCGGTTGGCGAGGCCAATGTCGACTGTAAAGGCGTGGTGGGCATGGGGAGGGCTAAATAAACACTGCAAAATAATCGAAATAGGCGAGGCCGGCGAGGTCGGTGTGCACCATGGGCAGCGGCTTGCACGAGTGTTAGGGCGACACGGTAGGCGTGACTCGTGGCCGCCGTTGCTGGCATAGACTGCCGGTGGTGCTGGTAGGGTGCGGTAGTTACTTTGGGGGCTCACCGTTTGCAAGTGATACGGTAGCGCCAGATTGTCTACGCAAGAGCATTATCGTGATGGTAACGTGTTAGATTTGTGGTCGCGTTGTTGACGAACAATGACACTAAAAGTAGAAGACCCAAGAAGTAGTCCTGAGAGTCCCTTCTTTCTTTATTAATGAGTGGATACGAGATCCACAGGTGTATACAACGAGAGCACCCATAACCCTCTTATACAGGCATAGAGGTCTCCACTCAAGAATCAATAAACAATACAGGGCTAAACTAGACAGACATCCTCTTATATAGACAGCGAGCACCCATCCCATGCCCTCTTTAGTGATTAATAGGCCTTAATCACTAATAGGCGGTAAAGTGCCCAATATTACAACGAAGAAAAACATATATACGCCATGGATGCATCGATCAATCGACTTGCTATATGTGGAAGGAGTTGCATGGAATCATTTCTCTTTGGCATATACAGTGTCGACCTCTCCGTGGCTGTAAAGCCGCCGCGCGCTCGTTAGGATTCGTACACACTGCAACTTGCTTAGGTTAACCCGGGCCGTATATACGTTTCCCAATCGAATGCCATCGAAATTAATTGACGTCCAGAGAGAGAGGGGGGACGAGTCGTTGAATACGACAGTGAGCATAGGATGTTGTTTGGCCGGGTGAAGTAGAGTTAAATGGAATGAGATAGTATAGTATAGATGAGATGATATATGATGGATAAAATGATTTCAATTGGATGGTATAATTTGTGTGTTTGGTTAGTAGGATGAGATAATTTAAGATTTTATTTTGTTGCATGAATGAGATGATACCAGATGGTGTTTGGTTTGAGAGATGAAGTTGAACGAGTTGTATACACAGAAGAGTATTAGCACGATTATTAAATTTACCTTAATTACAAAAAGAGTATTTAACTAAATTAATTATTTTAACTACTAGTCCAATGCCCGTGCTTTGCTACGGATTAAAGAAATCATATCTCGTCAAACGTCGTCGTGCTAAGTCTACAATGCAAGTGATCCGCCGGCAACCCGTTATTGGAAAGATCGATGGAATATTTGGGCTTCTTACGCACCAGCTTGGGCAGTTAGGGTTTGAGGGGGAGTGGAGATGAGGTTATGGCTGACCAACCGTACGCACGGGATGAACCGAGAAAGAACGAGATCCAACAGCTCACATCTCACGAAGAAAGATAGATCTAACGGCTCACATCGCATGAGGGAGGACAGACCGCCACCAATTCCTTCTTATAAGTAGTAGAGATCCACTAATTGGCATGACCCACTGATCAGTGACGTATACACAGAGGAAGAGAGGGTAATAGAGGGGACGCACTCGTCCCTGTACCGCGTGGTTCATCTGTTTTTATAGAACTGTTAGGTACAACATATTTGAAAAATATTCTCAGAATCTGTATGATCCATCCAAAACGAGTTAATTTGATTCACTCAACTAAACATATGAATAGGGCATATTCAAAATCATCCTCTATATGTATATATACACACACGCACTCGTATAGGACCCGTCAAATACGCCCTCTAATTCACCGAACCAAGCACAACTTTAATTACCGTGGAGAGAATAGCTTCACGTAAGCTATGCCATGTATGTTTCTTTTAACCTTATGAAAAAAAGGAGTTAAGCGAGCGTTTCAAAGTGGGAATTTTTTTTTTATGACTTTCTCCTATGAGTTCGAGTTGCTTCGGTGAAGACTTGCCTTTCTTTTTGAGAAATTTTATTGTGCATTCTACCGGTAGTCTATAGTAGTAGTATAAATTAAATCCAATTATTGATTTGTTAATGATATAATAGACTTTTTTTGTATTTATAATTTTTTGTGGGATATAATGGATTTTTTTTAAAAACATTACCCTTGTACCGCATAGGGTGTAAACAGAACATAAATTTTTTGACCAACCGCCCGAAAATTTGCGGATCGAATACATAAGAGATAAATAATTATTCGGCACTATCCATGTCCGACTCCGACTATGAGGAAAAATACGTTATAGGATACGAGATGAGCGCTTTTCATATCCGTATATCAGGTGGTATGAGAAAAGTATGTCGTGACTTCTCTTAGTAATATGATAACAGATAGGTGAGTTGTTGCATATGAGCCAGCATGGGATACTAAGTGTTTTTTACTTTGATATCTCAACGATTAGTCTATCCGTGTTCGCTCTAATTGCACCCCTACTATCTAATATCCTTATGTAGGTGGTTTAAAAGAAGCAGATAATATCCGTTCGACCGACCGATCGAAGGCTCGCGAAGCGAATACAAGATGGATAAATATGTATCCAACATTATCTGTGTTCGACTCGTAGAAAAAAAAACGGAATAGAATACAAGATAAACGTTATTCGACTGTATCTGCTCCGATTGCACTCTTAGTGCTATGTGATTCCCCACATGAGTAACTACAATTTTACTCTCTTAGAATTTTTACTACTTATATTACCGGTCGTAGTATAACTAACTTTTAACTAATATAAACTACTAAATAAAAAAAAAATACGACTCATATTAAAATCAAATTGAGTGTAGGATAAGTAGGATGAACCAGAAGGCCAGCGGGAAGCCGGAATAGCTACCAGGTGCAGACGAGGCAGCAACAAAGGAAAAAGGAAGAGAAAAACAAAAACAAAAACTCGACTGGGGATGGGGCACTTCCCTCTCGCCGCTTACATGCAAGCGGAGGCGGGGAGTTGTTGATAGGTCTAAACAGTATTACATCCAAGCTTCTTTATTCAAGAAAGATCGTGTTATGTTCGATACATGTTTTCTTTCTTTCTTCTCACGAATCTTGGTATTCCTACCACTCAAGAAAATAAAGAAATAATTGCAAGTAATTTCCTGTCGAACAATGTATTCTTCAGATTCACATGCAGGACAAGACATTCATGGTGGGCACCTGGAAGAAGATGAAGATGCGGTTGGAGAAGACATTTATCTTGTCTTTGACAAAATGACAACCTCGTGACAGTGCTTGCAACATGCAATTAACTCCAACTGGCTCTTTCTTGACTTGACCGTACTCTAGATAATTTCTTTTGTAGCTAGCGTGGCTATGTCCATGAGTGTTCAAGAGTTTCGGGATGCATGTCGCAGAAAAGTTTTATGTGCACGTTTTCTCTCTCCTCTACATACCGATTTCGCTCTAAGCGATCCGATCACTGTAGAAAAATGTGGGAATTAGTACGCTAGCTAGGTTTCACAGCTTGGAATTAAGATACACCTGGTTCAGCTTAAATCCATCCCAAACTTACGAATCAAGTGCGTGTATCTGGTTTCTCGGACTACGAGCTAGCTTCTGGAGGGTCTGAATTCGGTCGTACCCACTCAAAAACCAAGTTAAACTCTTCCAAATTAAACACAACGGGATATGCCAATTGTGCAAATTAAACCTAGTTACACACGGAGGTAACGATGTGAGAACTTGTCGATGGTTTTCTCATGAACGCAACCAATTATTCGGGAGAACTATTTGCTTCGTCGTCTCAATCAGAGGGACGACGGGCTCCTGCCAGCTGGTTGGCTGCACGACCACCTTTAGCCTTCATGGCATGTGAGCATTTGATTTAGCCAATAAGTTCAGAGGATGTGTTGTGACTCGTGAGAAATCTCAGCCACAAGCCATGGACCGTTTCCCTGCCTCACAGGGACTCGCAGGGCCCTCACCGAGAGGAAGGAAAGGTGTGGCCAGGATGTGGAGGATCTGTTCTGTGGTCAAGGATGCTTTGATGATGTGGATAAACCAAGTTGGCTAGAGAGAATCGATTTTTTTTTTTAAAAAAACTTTTTTATTCTAAAATACAGTAATATACCTCTTTTTTTATTTTACAGAAATAATCCTATGTTGCTCGACTGTTCGGCGACTTGACCTAGTCGCTCAACCATTGGGTGACTTGGATAAGCGGCCCAACGGTGGAGCGACACGTGGAGTAGTCGCCCTGTGGTTGAGTGACTAGACCTTTCGGCTACTAGTCGCTCAACGGTTGAGCGGCTTATCCCTAGTCTCCCAACGGTTGAGCGACTAGGGGCTTATATACCGCGCGTGCGCTAACCATCACTGCACTTCTGTGTTGATTCAAAAAACGCAGCTCGCAACCGTGAGGAGAAGAGAGGAAGGGAAAGAGGAGAAGAGAGAGGAAGAGAAAGACAGAGGAGAAGAGGGGGAGAGAAAGAGGAGGAGGGAAAGAGAGGAGGAGAAGTCAGTGCATCAATGACGGTGAGTTCCTGGACTTCTTTGTTGATTTACTTTTGAAATCATGGTAGGTTAGCAACTAAAATCATTAGATGTGTTGTTGTATCGGATACGTCGTATATTGTTAATAGTTGTAAATAGTGTAGTCGTACAACTAACGTCAATTTAGTTGTTAATAGTTGTAATGCGGTTATGGCTAAGTACAAATCGTGCGCACATACACCATTTCGTGGACATATGCACATGAGACATCCGAACCGTCCATCCAGCGATCTACGACCGTCCTCGCACCCACCTCCCACTTACGCCACATTTGCGAAAACCCCCTCCTAGTTGGATTTCAGGCGAGGGGATTTTCCCAAATGTGTACGTGTGCACGATATGTCGCCGCTATGGCTATACCCTAACCCTAACCTCTTAACCCTATACCCTAACCCTTAACCCTAATCCCTAAAGCACTGAAACCCTGAACCTTAAAACCCTAAAACCGAAATGAGGCTATGACTATATATGTTGACGATTATGTGGTTTATGCAAGAATGCAAGTAAACTTTTAGAATTCCGAAGCTACTCTATAAATAATTAAACCACTAATTGTGTCATAATTGATAACATTAATTGTGCCATAATTGCTAACTTGAAATTGATTTGCAGGTATGGCTCGTGACCATGGTGGTTCCGACTGGCCTTTCGGCCTACTAGACTGGCTTGTTAACGCGTAGCACCGCGCTAGCCGTCGTGTCCCGCATCCTGAGGGCGGGGACGAGACGACTGAGTTGGGGGTGGTCAGTACGCGGACACCCTGACGGGCTTGGAGACTATACCCACACTGGAGAAATAGGTTTATCTACAAATCGTGGTATTTATTTTTTATCATATGTCCACTATGTACTTACTTATCCATGCTTTGTAGGCTAAGCAATGTCGACCATCTACCTCTCGTGCGGATGACCGACGAGGACAGTGCTCTGGTCGAGGAAGACGGGGAGGTATAGGCCGGCCTGGAGCGGTCATGACGGTTCTCGTTCGACCGGTCGCTGCTGATAGCTCTGGTGGACCAGTGGTAGCCCGAGACACACCTTCCACCTCCCATTCGGGGAGATGACCCCACTCAGGGACGTCGTGTGCACTCACCGCTTATCATGGGGCCGCCTCCCTACCGGATGCTCTGTCGACCATGCGATGACCTCTTGGGCGATTTGAGGGGTTCTTCCGCCGAGGTCGGATAAACAGACTATGTCTTTCTAGCATGATAGAGGCATGACCCTCCCTTGTGGTGGCTTTCGCAGTTCTGGGTACGTATGTGATCCATTTTCCCTGTTAAGCGATGCACTATCCTTGCCGTATGATGGACTTATTAATTATTCATTAGTGCACAGGTCGAGCGGATGGTCCCACAGCCCACCGAGCACCAGGTGTCGCGCCATCTTGAGGCATACTTGTTGTGGTCTGCTTGGTGAGTCTCGCTTACAACAGAACACGGTGACTCGCGGACGCCCGCCTCGTGGGGTATGCGTGGGCCATCGTCGACGGGGTGGAGGTGCAGATCATCTAGGGCTCAACCGTACTTTCCACGACATACCGTGGCATGTGTGAGGCATGCTGCAGGACGAGGTTGACCTCTGTCTTCACAGGCTACCCCATGCTGTTGTAGTTGTGGTCGTTCAAGCACTCCCTCCTTGGACGACTGATGTTGCTCGACACCAGTCCGTACCGCACAGACATGTACCACATGGCACAGTGGACCGGCCAACCGCAGGGTCCCTTTGGTGCCGTAGACGGGTACATACTCTCCTATATCTTTACTTTTGTCGTATTACGGGCCATCTTTGTAACCACTGTTATGGCTCGCAGGCACAGTTTGCACACATGCTAGTCACACGTGTGTACGAGCACTTCGATGAGCAGCTCGACCATCTCACCACTCATGACGTGCGCTGGGAGCCGTACTCTACTCAGGAGATGGAGGACCGCGCTCCCGCTGGGCTGTCCTCACTGTGCTGGCGCGACCAGGCATACTGGGTGATGCGGAAAAAGCTCGTCTTTGACATGCTCATCGAGGACTCGCGGTGCACAGGGTGATGCGCCAGTTCGGCCTCCACCAGGTTGTTCCAGTCCTCGTCAGGCGTCGGGTGCCTGACTCGGTCCACGCGTGAGTTAGACACGACACATGTCCTATTTTTTTAGTTCTGTTATGATGGCTTATAATTGCAGTGGTACGTTTCATAGACACAGTAGGATTGGTGGAAGTAGGATGAGTTGGGCGGCAAAGATGGAGCCGTGGCTGGCGGAGTGGGCAGACGCCCTCGAGGACTATGTGCAGGAGGGCATCCCGTACGACCCTAGCGCATACCATGAGTACCTACGTTGGTAAGCTCCGCGGACATGCACCAAGCTAGTGCATGTCGTCGACATTCCCCGCTACCAGCATGGACTGACGCGTACCCTGTACACTTCGCGCGGAACGTGAACCTCACGGTACATACTCTGATGTTTCGAAATGTCTGAGTAAGGTTACCACAATTACAAGTTTGACGCTTTCATGTACTTCTTGTAGACGGACATCACTGCTAGGATTACGAGGGACTCCTGGTCGATCCTGGCTTGGGTCGCCCAGGTGCGGACGCACGACGAGCTGCTGCAGATGGCCCGTCGGGTCTATAGCGAGACGAGGCGGACCGTGACCCTGACGTCGTGCAGGATGGTCCCAGAGGTGGCAACGTTGACACGTACGTTGAGGCCTCCACGCCCTGCAGCCTAGCCAGGATACTCCAGAGGGGTACATGCACGTGCCCTACCAGCGCTTGACTAGGCTGGAGGGTCAGGCTGGGCATGTGGCTACCCATCCCCGCCACCGCTGTGTCAGGTCAGAGGGTCAGGCTGGGCACGTGGCACGTGGCTGGGCACGTGGCTGGGCACGGAGGAGGTGCTGTGGGTGGTGTAGCGAGCAGCTAGTAAGGGGTCTTCGTTGTGCCTGGTGCACTTGTATTCGTTGTGTACTCATTTTACTTCATAGTTACTATGACATGGTTGTGTATGAATGCCGTAATGCATTGTAATATAAGTTACCTTAGTACTTACCAATTGTTGCTACCTCCGTCGCTCAACCGTTGGACGACTTAGCAACAACTAGTGGTTCAACGGTTGAGCGACTTGTCGACATGTCGCTCAACCGTTGGGCCACTAGTTGCTGCCAAGTTATTCAATGGTTGAGTGACTAGACAATTGTATAGAAAGGCACACCCGGCCCCATCACGGTCTCTTTCGCCATTTCTCTTGGGATAGAACGAGAGGAGCTCGGGAGTGGAGAAATGTAGAGGGAGAAGGAGAGGGGAAGTGAAGAGGGGGAGAAGGAGAGGATTGAAGAGGCGAAATCGGTCGGGAGAGGTGGAGAAGGAGAGGAGAAGAAAGAACGACGTGGGGAGAAGCAGAGGAGCTCGGGAGAGGGAGAGAAGGCGAGGAGAGGAGCTCAGGAGGTAAGATAGAAAGAAGAAGGATGCTCGTTGACAAGGAAAGAAGGTCTTCGCGTCAAGATTAAAGTTTCATCCATTCTTGTTCTCATCCGAATGTAGGCAACATGTTGGTACGATTCTTGAACGTGTTTGATATTTTTGCAATGAGAAATCAGTCATGTCGGAGCCCACAAGATTAAAAGTGCATTATGTTGTTGGTATGATTCGTGAAGGTCCATACCGTATTGACCTGAGTGGTTTCCCGCAAGTCAGTATGGTACACCCGAATGTAGAGAATGCTCGAATCGAAGATGTCCTGTGCTGGCTCACGTGCAGCTTCTCCTTGGACCCCGAGGTGTGCAGTGTCATCCTACATGGGCTTTGGAGTTGGTCTGCCATGCACATTTAGTGGGAGTTGAGCAGACTGATGCACACTGTTGCATGAAAGGGCTTTGTGGAAGGCTGTCGGTGCCGTGGATACGAGTGCGTGCTACTCGTGAAAGCATGTCCGAAGGGAGTCGCTGGAGTCCCTGCCGACAGCTATAGTCCGGTTGGTGGAAGCAGCTCGGGCGCGCAACGTGTGTTTCATGAAGAGGACGCGATGGCCGATGTTGCGGAGGTAGAAGAGGACACGATACCTAATGTTGCAGAGGCAGAAGAGAAAGATCGCACACCGCACGCTGAGCCCACTGCATAGGTGGATGCAGGGGAGCATGTCTACTACACAGTGCGTCAGACGGAGATCGATGACTTGACGGCTTGGGCTGAGGAGGAAGCTTTAGAAGAGGATGGCGGTGACTCTTTCGATGAGGACGAAAGTCCCATCCAGCAGGAATGGAATAGGGTGGACGTTGAGGGCCTTGTTGTGCACAACAAGCACGAATCACCGTGGGAGTACCATGGTACGGATGTTTGGCTTCATGCAATGTTTGCTGACAAGGGATCACTGTAGGATGCCATTAAGCTGCGGGGCCTTGTCCATGCAGCGGACATTTTGGGTCCTGAAATCCAGCCAGGAGTGGTACACCGTGGTCTGCGAAGAGGCTAGTTGTCCTTGGTATGTGCACACACGTAGATCCAAGTACGAGACTCACTATATTGTCTCGAAAGTGGAGACGAACTCCTACGTTCTCAGTAGTGTTTTGCTGAAGCATCACAACCTAACATCCACCTTCATAGACAATCTCATGTACGGAGAGATAGTGAAGAAGAAGAACTTGGAGGCCGAGCACATCATGGTGGCTATCGAGCAGAAATTGAAGTACAAGATTAGCTACGCGAATGCATGACATGTGATGTAGAAGGCTTTGGAAAGGAGGCTCAGTTCTTTCGAGGCGGCTTATGACAACCTTCCTCGTATGCTCCAGGTGTTGCAGGACAGGAACCCGGGCACATACATTGCTGTGAAGGACAAGCCATATAGAAAACCGCTAAGTTTCATGGTATTGCAGATGACCTTCTTAGCCTTCGGTATCTGCATCGATGCTTTCAGGCACATGTTGCCCGTGATCTCAGTTGACGGGATGTTTCTAACTAGGAAATACAAGTGCCCGATCTTGACAGCAATTGGCGTTAATGGCAATAATCAGATTCTAGACTTAGCCATCGCATTCATGGAAAGTGAGAATTTTAACAGCTGGTTGTGGTCCCTTCGATATCTGAAGGAGGGAGTAGTTGGGGCATGTCCTGATATCTGCATAATCTATGATCGCCACCTCGGGATGATGAAGGCCACCAGAAAACTTTGGCAAGATTCCGAGGAGCCATTCCCTTGGCCAAACATGAGAAACAGATGGTGCATTTGTCATCTGGGGGCCAACTTCTTCAAATAGTTTCCGTAGCAACCCCTCCGAAAGGGTCCATGACGGAGGTGGCGCCACCCCTTTGCTGGTGTCGGGACGCCTACAAGTGCATCAAATCAGCCGACGAGTGGTCTATTGGGCAGTGCTATTGGTGCTGCTCAAACTTCTGCGTGGACTACCCAGACCCAGCCGGTAATGAAATCGCATTTCAGTGCACACCACTATTTTTCTTTCCATTAGACTGTAATCACATCTCTCTTCCCACCGTAGTCTCCGCCGCACCTATGCGACTTCACCTAGTGGATCAACGACAAGATCCACCCCTACGACATGTGGATGTTGCTGTCACGGAAGAGGTGGGCTAGGGAGGACTACGAGGGCTGCGAAAGGCGCCTCGAAGAGCTGCAAGTTAAGATGGAGGAGAAGAAGAGGTGGGAGATGCTGCATGAGGAGCACGAGCACGAGCATGCCAGGTAACGTGGGGCTGAGAGGGCATGAAAGAGGGCCATCGTGTCGAAAGCTGAGGCGCAAGGCAGAAGTGCAACGCCGAGCTGGGCCGCAAGGGCAAATGGCCATGTTCCACACAATAGGTCAACCCTCTTTGTCCATATATCCCATGTATTTCTAATTTTCTAAAGGTATGCGTATACCGTCCTTGGTTCGTTAGCCCACGTGCCCTGTAACCCCCTTGTTGGATCAACTATCGTGTTGTTATCGTTGCGCTATTTCTCTAAAGTTCTCTACCGTATATGAATTCTCTAGCGCATCGCAAGAATCACTCACCTTCCTACTTACGACTTATTGCTACCTCAACCGTCCTCACAAAATTCTTCTAAAATTTACCATACTACAACAACATATGATGATTACAAAATGTTATTGTGAGTCTAACAGATTTCGTACTCTTGAGAATCTTGGAAAATCGCAAACAGACTAACCAACCTTGTCACCAACCCTTTTTTAAAAATTAACAATCTACAAACAAAATTTGCTAAATGTATTACTTAAAAAATTATCATTTATTCCCCCACAATTATTTCTATCGGACTATTAAAATAATAGTGTTATTATTTTAAATCTCCCAACGGTGGAGCGACACGGGGAGTACTTGCCCAACCGCCGAATGGTCGAGCAACATAGGATTATTTATGTAAAATAGAAAAATGAGGTATATTACTGTATTTTAGAATATATTTTTTTAAATTCTCTCCATTGCAAACTTAGCAATTTTTTTGTATCTATTCAAACTGGGTCAGCCAAGTGAAGTGAAGATATTTACAAACTGATAAGAGGGGTCAACATTTTATGCTCTGTTTGGAATGCAAAAATAGTTCAATTTTCGATTATTAAGGTGTTTGATAATATGCAGAAATGGGGGATTCCCTGACGAGTCATTATTAAGGTGTTTGATAATATGTTGTGTCCAATGGATCGTCCAATTGGCATGCCATTTGAGTTACAAGCAGCCTAAATGATAGGGCAAAGTCTCCACCAACCACATATTGAATGTGGATTTTCACGGTTTCACATGCATGTGGTCTCTCTAAGTATGAAAAATTAATTGATTTGATTGCGGCGGCGTCCCCGTACTTATTGTGGGCACAATTGTTCATTAGTCGGCACACGTATTTTTCTTTCAGATTTATTATTATTATTATTTTAGTCGGCACCAGTCGTAGTTTCAACTTCTCCTGCATTAATTTCATGTCATTTTTTCTACACTCATTTCCATGTTATGTATCACGATCAATCTTAAAAGGAATTTTCTAGGGAAAAAATGATTTGCTTGTTCTAATCTCAAGCAGCGCCATTTCGGTCAATCAGATTTTATATCCACTTAAGTGGTCCGTTCATAATGGACATGATTGTTTAGTACAGCTATCTTAAGATTCAAAGAACCCAAAGGCCATTGGATCTATCATTTTGTTAGAGAATCAAATCTTGACCTTTAGCTAGACAACCAATGAAGATAACCTAGCTGAGGATGTGAAAACAATAAGATGCAGTGTGATACAGTGTCGGTGTAATATAATTTTTGGGAGAGCGTGGAAGCACCTAAGCAATTTTCAAATCTTATTTGACGAGTTAGATTAAAGAGTTTGTAATTCGTTTTACTAGGTTTAACGCTTCATATCCTAAATAGGCTCCAGTTTACCCGCAACGGATAAACAAATCGAAGCGCTCGGAGCAACTCTGTTTACACATTCATCCTCACTTAGTGTAAAAAGGTTAACCTAGAGTTAGAATGCATTTGGCACCTAGGCATATATGTTGTTTTCTCTCATCTTCAATAAGCAACATGTGACTACCCCCATCCATACTACAGTGATGCCGCATAATGAGAATCTAGAAATTCTTATTTAATTATTTATTTGTAATCCTTATTATGGATAATAATGCCATTATATGGTTCTTGAGTATACTCTTTAATGTTCACAAGAGAGAAGCTGGAGTCGTAAGATCTTCTACGACCACCTCATAATCGTAAGTTCTTATACGATCACCTCATAGTCGTAAGTCCTTTTACGATCAGGTCAGCGACGACCACCTCATGATCGTAAGTTCTTCTATGACTAGCACATGATCATAAGTTCTTCTACGATCACCTCATTGTTGTAAGTCCTTCTACGACTAGGTCAGTTATGACCACCCTATAATCGATCGAGCTTACAAACAAGTAAACCCAATTGATTAGGGTATCTAAACAGTCAGTATACGCTATTATTCTCTATCCTGGTGATAACTGCTTGGTGATGTGGGAACGTTTCTTCTCCAACAGTAATCTTTGGTAACTATGCCATCATCTGAAGCATTGATCGCCCTTTCGGCTGGAGAAATTATCGTCCACTACAAGCACGCTATAAAAAGAGGAATCACTAGACGGCGGAGAGAGAGGAGGGACAAGAGGAAGAAAGACACGATTAGGAGCACAAAATATGGCATTTCAGTCTTTCTCTTGATCTGTAACAAGCATACTCAATATAGCCACATAGGAGTAGGGTTGTTATACTCTCCGGAGAAGACTCGAACCTGTATAAATACCTGTGTCATTCTCTCTGCGTGATTTGAGTCTTGGAGAGCCCCTGAATCAAACAATCATTATGTAAGTTCGGTTCTAAAACACCGACAGCTGGTGTCGTCCGTGGGGATCTTCTGGTCATCAGGTTTCCTTTGTTTTCTCCCAACTCTAATGCTTATATGGTAGGAGAGTGGAAAAGGAGAACTAGTTCGACTTGGCCGATTGCGCAACCCAGAGCCGCCACCCTCGTCGCCCCGATTGCTCTAGCGCCGCTGCAATTAGCGATTTAGGGTTTTCGGCCGAGATTCTTCTCCAGTGAATTGCGCTTCCGTCGTTGCTGCCCTTGCCTCGCTGACTGCACAATTGTGATCAGTATAGCTCCGGCTACCTTGTGCGCCCCTCCTCATCGCCGGAGTGTCGCCGGAGCCTCCGTCCGATAAAAGCCGAAAGCCTCCTCCGCTCTGAGCTCGCCGCCGGTCGCCAACGTCGTTCCCACCTGCCCGTAAGTGCACCCCTGAGTGCGCAATAGCGCCAGCTATCTCCTGGTACCACTCGCCTTCGGTAGATCGCCGCCGTTCACCGACGACTATCGGGTCCCGAGCGCCGCTCCTCGCCGTCATCCACGTCCGCCGCCACCTCAGCGCCAGCATCAGCACCCAAGCCTTCATGTCGCATACGTGGCTGCTTCTTCAGCGCGTGCGTGGCACGGTCCACCGCTTCCAGATTCCCGTGGCTCGGTAAACTCAGTCCACCGTGAGCCATCTCACTGACATGTGGCTCCCACATGTCAGAATTTTTTTATTTATTCTTTTTCCAGAAATTCTTCGCTGACGCCAGCGATTGCGCAATAATTCGATTTTCCTTTAGAAAAATAATTAAGAAATTCTGGAAAATCCAAA
This sequence comes from Hsuehochloa calcarea, assembly GCA_036346395.1. Classification (NCBI taxonomy): domain Eukaryota; kingdom Viridiplantae; phylum Streptophyta; class Magnoliopsida; order Poales; family Poaceae; genus Hsuehochloa; species Hsuehochloa calcarea. Next base: position 20,696,161 of record CM070598.1, on the reverse strand, counting down.
ATTAGGGTTTTCTTTAGATTCAATCTTCCAAAGCCCATATCTTTTGCATCCGAACTCCGATTGAGCCTATTCAAATTTCTAAATTTATATAAATTCGAGATCTATTTAATTCTGATTTTATTTAATTCTTAGAGTTTGTTTTACCTCTATTATTTATTTATTTATTTCGTTTGCGAGTAGACGTTAATTCTCCGAGGACTTTTGAAGAAGGAGAAGTGCCTCAAGATCAAGACTAGTACCTAAACCTATTCTAAAGCAAGTTATACCTTTGATCATGTTGCACCCAGTTTTCAAAATTACTTTGTTTCAATGTATTGCATTCTATTTCAAGTATTTATTTAAATACTTTTGGTTTTAGTTATTAATCCAAATTGTTATGTCCACCTTGTCCATTGTTATGCCATGATCTTTTGTTACCCTAGGTTGGTTCTTTATTATTTGGTATTATCGTAACACCAACGTGGGTTGGTTAGATACGAGTAGATTGCTTAGCTATGCCACGAGTGATCATTTCATTTGAGTTGCAAATACAAACTTGACTAAGTGATTATGGAACTGTGTGATGAATCTATGTGTACTGTGTGCTATTACTCATTGATAGCATGTGTTGCACTTAATCAATAGGGTGGGAAAAGATTTGGACGGAGGTAAGTGGTGGATTTTGTGTGATATGGTGGAGCTGTGTGCTGGGAATGATAATTTGTGTGACTTAGTTAGAAATTGGAAGTCTTGCCTTGGTCAATTAAGGACTTAACTTTGTGCGCCATTGAACTGAGCCTTACTGTACAACCACATGTCTGGTATGGGACGGGCCTAACTTAGTAGGTTATGGAATCTTTCCATTGACAACTCAGGTTATAGGTTAAGCTATGTGATGGGCTGGAGGTGTGTTTATCACATCGCGGGACGGTTCGCCGCATCCCAGTCCAACGGTGTGTGTCGTACCCAAACGCTGTGTGTATCGGTTGGATGACAGTAAAGCACATCGGGAGTGTCAATGTTTGAGATGAAGTTTCTGAAAGGTTTTGTTATGGTTAGTGCTAGCTACACTGATTGCATCTTGTGGGTAAAGTGTACAACCTCTGCAGAGTATTTTAATCAATCTATTCGAATAGCCTCGTATGCGGTCATGGACATGCTCGGTGATTTCACACGAGGGGTAGATTTTCATAAAACATTGGGAAGGGAGCTGTGTGGTCTAAGTCATATAGCTGTGTGAATAACTTGCTTAGACTATGTGTCTTTGTGAAATTAAATGATAACTTAATATTGTTTATTTGTTTTGAATTATATTTTCAATCTATTATTTGTATTCAATTGCAAATGTAGCATTTCTGAAAAGGAACCACAGAAGACATTCCTTTGGAATAATCCATTATCTATAAATTGAATTATATGGTATGACTTGCGAGTATGGTTGTGTACTCATACTTTCTTCAAACAATCAACAAAAGTGGAGGAGACTTCGCCTGCATTTGAGGAGGAGTTCTACGAATGTGTCGATCGTTAGGGTCTTGATCCCAGTCAGTTGCCTATGGTGAATTGATGGGATTCGACTGAAGTTTATTTTCGTTCCACTGCTGCTATTTTATCTATTGTCAGCTCTGCGTGGCTTAATAAATGTAAACTCGACCATAAGGTCAAAACCATTATTTGCTTTTTAAATTAGTTGTTTATTCTATTAATCGTCTTGTGTGGGTCGATATTCATCTATGTGGACACTGTGTGCACTAGCGTGATCCTGGACTAGTGCAGAATACACAGAGGGTCCGAAATTGTATTTTTGGGTCCCGACAGTCGACACGAGTCAAAACTTTCAACAACTCTAACAAAAAACAACTTCAAGAAGATGACAACAAACTACTCGAAGAGAAGATAAATCAAGCCTTAATCCGTTCAGTAGTCTACCAGTAAGCCCTGCGCAAATACTACGATCATAAGGTCCAACCTCACAGCCTTGCTGTAGGTGACATGGTTTTGAAGAAAATTCATTCCCAGTCTAATCGGAACAAGCTTTCCCCCAAGTGGGAAGGTCCTTACACAGTGGTCTAAGTTACGGGACCAGGTTCGGTACGACTATCATTGGAAGACAGCCGGTTCTCTCAAACTCTTGGAACATCGACGAGTTACGCAAATTTTATGTGTAACCAACTACCACGACGATAAAGTGTTCGACCGAAAAGGCGACTAGAGGGGGGGGGGGTGAATAGGAGCACGCTCACTTTTTCCCAAATAATGAATTCAACACAATTTCACTCCAATAGCTATGATGAAGCTATGAAGATCAATATACCGAGACAAATGGAAGACTAGTATTGAATGCAATTAAATCCCCTAAGCAAAATAACAAAATCAACTAAGATTGCAAACTCACAGCACGGGCGGTCTGACCGCTGGACCCAATCGGTCGGACCGATTGCCGGGCGGTCTGACCGGCGTTGTCTTGGCGGTCGGACCGCTCAAAAATCGATCGACCGGTGATGACGGGCGATCGACGACCGACCGACTCGTAACCGATCCGCAATGAAAAAATGTTGATGACGGTTGCAATTAGGTGAAACTTTTGATTCTCAACTCCAATCTTTATGAAACTTTGCACACACCTTCTATAGACTATTGAGGACCTATTCCAATCGAATATTATGATAATTCTTGGAGCGATCTTGAGCAATTGCCAATTGATTAACGAAGGTCTAAAACCGCAAGAACGAAACTTGATCCTAATGCTTGTTCGTGAGTGATTGATGATCAAGATGATGCTAGATAGATTCACACATATCACAGCAAGCTAATTCACATGAAAGAATCAATCACAAACTCATGGATCAAAGAAAGCCCTAAAAACACGAAATTGAAAACAAGAGCGAAAAGAGACTTATCTCAAGCAAACCTTGCATAGATTGATTTCGTGATTGATCTTTGGATTACATCCACACCATCATGGATCGATGGACAATCAAAGATCACGAAATTCACCACAAACCATCAAGAGCCCTAGCCTCCACCTCAACTCCCTAAAGACAATTAGGGTTTTGAAACATAAAAAGCGAGAGAAAAGAGCAAAATGGTGCGACCACCACCCCCTATTTATAGTGGAGACCTAGACTCCTAGGGTTTGACTCCATTGGGCTCCCATTAAGGCCCACTAACAAACGGGTCACACACGCACGCTTCGCAAAGCGCCGTCTTTAACCTTTTGACCTAAACCGCTTCACCATGCACCATGGATTTGCCAATAGGTCACCATTGTCCATCTTGTGTCACGCTTGAGTCGTTGACCTCACCCGCATCGTCGATCGCTCGGACCTCAACTCTCCAAGTCTAGTCCCGATCCTCCTCGCCGTTGACCGTCGTTGACCACCAAGCAACCTGCACAACCATAGACAAGCAAACACGAATTCGGGAACAAGTTCTTCACAACTTGACCCATGTTAGTCAAAACATGCATCATGCAAACCATATGCCACGATACCAATGACTTTGACCTAACCAATCAACATCGCCACGGTTGGCCGGCGTTCAAATCAATACGGCCCGACCGCTCCAGGTGAGCTCGTTTGATCGGACCGCCCTCGCCGGCCGGACCGCTCCACGTGAGCGGTCGGACCGCCTTGGGACTTAGCCAATTTCAACCCCTGAAAATCCGAAACCTTCTGGAAACTTTAAACCAATAGAACTTTTTACTGGAGACTCCAAAAATCATGAGACCAAGTGCATTGGGATCCCCTCACTTGCCTACAACACCTATTTTTGGCCCAGCTTGTTTTGACCAGGTTTGGTCACCGCCGTCCGATCGCCCCACATGGCATGGGTCCGACCGATTTAGGACGATCGGACCGCCGTGCAAGGGCCGGTCGGACCGCCCTATCGATAGAAGCACATAACTTTGTCGAAAACACGTGAAACGACAAACCGTAAACGCCATTGCCAATTGTCACATCATCCTAAGATCTGGAACATATCCCCATGAAATTCACATAAAGTATCTGGTACTTTCTATCTTTATTGTCTTATTTTGAGTAGCACTTCGATAATTTTTCGATGATCCAATGGTCGTAAGTTTTTCTACGACCAGTACTCAGCACTTCTTTACACTGGTCGAAAGGATAGGAACCTCACCTAGTCAAAGTGTTTCCTTTCTGCACGAGGTCCTACCCACTAGAAGGAACTTCCTAGTGTTGACTCGTTCCTCACTTTTGCTGCCAACACAAAGAGCTCGGGTTCAACAAACATGGTCGAAATATTTTCAATCCAACTCTTAGTGCCTTAGTTTATTTCTTCATTCGTTTTGAAAAATACTCTAAGCAGAATACACTTTGATTATTTATTCGACTACTCTTGGTAAACTCGGTTGGTTCTAATTGGTCAGAGAAATACACAATACCTAGTCGAAGTCTTTCCTCTCCGTATGTGGTTCTGCCCACTGGAAGCAACTTCCTAGGGTCATCTTGTTTCTAACCTTTGCTACCAGGGCAAACATATTGAGTGCACTCGTGAGAGACCATGTGAGAGGTCCTCCCTTGTGAGTGATGAGTAATTGACATCTTGTTGGATGAGTTGGGATTTGAATCCCCATGTTTGTCTTTGGTTACGTCTTTGAATCAGGATAATCGGAACTACCGGCGTGTAGTGCGGAAGTTAGATGATCGAACTACCGTGTGTAAGGAGCGAAGTTAGATGATTGGAACTTCGATTCATCTGGGGTTTTGAGTTCTGTTGAGTTGAAGTCGCGGAACTTCCGCCGGGGCGCGGAACTTAGATATCTTGACAGTGTGTTGTGAATCGGATCCTCCAACACAGGAGTGCGGACGGTCCGATAATCGGAACTTCCGCTATGGGAAGCGGGCGTCCGATAATCGGAACTTCCGATTGTTAAGGGCGGAACTTCCGATTGTACGAAAATGAGCAAAGGCGTGCATATTTTGTGTAATTGAGGTTGTATGAGTTTGAGTCTTATACAAATGTTGTTGCTATGTTTGTGAGCAATGCTATGTGATGTGTTTTTGCTTGTGATGACCGCGGGGCATCGAGATGGAGTCGTGGCGAGACACGTGGACGGACTAGGCGCGAGGCGTTGAGGTCGAGCGGTCGGGATGTGTCGAGGCGGCGTGAATCTTGAAGCGGTTGCGAGTCGTGCACAAGAAGGAAGACGGAACCTTCCAAGAAGGTGTGCAAGGGTGAAAGGGTCTTTTATAAGCGGCACAAGTGGAGGCGGTTACTTTTGGGTCTAGTGGGCTTAATGGGTTGTAGGCCCATTAGCCAAGGGCTATAAATAGTGGAGAACCCTGGAGATAGGGTTGCAACTCTTGAGATAAAATTAGGGTTTGCTTTTGGAGAGGTTGTTTGGATTTTTGGAGAGTGTTTGAGTTGGAGTGTATGAACTGAAACCTATTGTAATCATTCCTCTTTGCTTTACCTCTGTAATCCTTGTTTCAATCCAATGAAATCGAGGTTTTGATTATTTGATTTTGCAACTCTTCCTCTCACTGTTTATACGTTGAATATCTAGGTTTCGGTGTATCTTTTGATTCATCTTATGAGAGTGCATGAAACTTGAGAGCTAGAGTCGTTTTGATATTGCTAATATATCCTCAAAGTTTCATGAGCTAAGAATCTAAGAATCTCTCTATTCGCGGGTTTTGGTCTTTCTTTCGTATTCTTCAAGAAACCCGATTTTGCTTTGATTATTGAATCTTTGCTTGCAACTTCTTCTCAATACGGTCAAGATGTTGTTTAGGATAATGTCCTGTGAAACTTGACTAGAGAAGAACAACAAATCAAAAGTAGTTTGGATTTTTGGGCAAAAACCGGCGTTCGTTCTTGATCGGGATAATCGACTTAGATATTACAGTGGAACTACATAGCGGAACTTCCGCGAGGAATTCGGAACTTCCGATTTTCGGAACTTCCGCACCTGACTGGCCGGAGCTTCCGATTTCCAGAAGAACAACCCGAGGCTTGTTTTTGTTCTTTGATATTGCTTCATTTATTTTCTTTAGATCTCCAGAGATCTTTGTAGGCTTGTTTAAATACAATAAAGGGGAGTTATTAATTTTTAGGCACCATTCACCCCCCTCTGTTGCCATTTCGGTCCTTCAATTGGTATCAAAGCCGGTTAGCTCTTCTTTATAGATCTTAACCGGTCGGTTGAGCCATGGCAACGGACAAGTATTCCACCAAGCCTCCAGTCTTTGATGGTGCAGATTACCCTTCCGGAAGAGCGAATGAAAACATACATCCGTGCTCGGGGTATGCTATCTGGAGAAAGGTGAAGGTGAGATTTGCAGTTCCTGCCGATGAAAACATCAATATGGGAAACATGCCTGATGTTGAGGCCAATGCTAAGGCTAGGAACATCATCATTCAGGGTTTGAGTAGAAGTGAGTTTGATCGCATTTCTCATTTGACTTCTGCTTACGACATCTGGGTGACCCTCGATGCATACCATGAGGGCACCACCCAGATTAAGACGGTTCGACAAGACCAGTTCAAGCGTGAATCTGATAAATTTGAGATGCTTGCTGGTGAATCTCTTGACGAGTGTTTTTCGCGGTTTCATAAGATTTTGAGCAACCTCCGAGCGGTCGGTCTTACATACCCCGACTCGGATAACGCTCGACAGATGCTTTCTGCACTCGATCTTCGTGTTTGGGAGATGAAAGTGACTACCATCAAGGATAGCACGGACCTCTCGACCCTGACTCTTGATGCGCTTTACTCGCGTCTCAAGACTCATGAGATTGACATTGTCTCTCGAAGGTCGAAGTCACAGTCGATGGCTTTAGTCACTGATCCCACCTCTGGATCTTCTTACGAGTCGTCTGCGGGTTCTCCTAGTGCTGCTCTCGTGACATAGCGATGATCGCTTAGAGCGACTTGAGGATGAACAGCTAGCCCTCCTAGCTTGGAAGTTTTCTCATGCTTACAAGAGGAGGAGGGATGGAAAAAGAGGAGGTCCTGTGATTTGTTTCGAGTGTGGTGGCCCCAACCACATCCGAGCAAACTGTCCCAAGCTGGGAAAGGGCAAAGGTGACTATGGCGGTCCGAGCAAGAACGACTACATCGACAAGAACCGCAACACGAAGCCCTCAGCACCTGACCAAGGCAAGAAGAAGTTCCGCAACTTTGGGAAGGCAAAGAAGTTGTTCCATCGCGTCCTCACCGCCCTCGACGAACTGGACACTAGCGAGGTGGAGGGGTGGAGTGACGATGATGGGAAGGACGATCATGATCCCAAGGACGACGGCAACTTCTCGGCATGTGCTTCATGGCCCTCGAGGCGAATCGAGCGACAATGAGTACTCGACTCGACGAGGTTAGTCCCACTTACGACCAACTTAATGATGCTTTTCTTAAGCTAGGTAGATTTCATGCTAAGTCTAGGGCTAAGTGTTACGAGTTGGAGAAGGAAGTAGCTAGACTATCACGGAGCTTACTTTACTTACATCCTCCCTCCGTGATGATTGTGACACTTCTTGTGCTTTGCTTGATGACATGGAAAAACTAAGGACCTTGCATGATAGTGTGTCCTCTGAACTAGACATGATTAAAGTGGAGAACATTAGCCTTCTTCTTTGAACTAGAGATGAGTAGGGTAGCACCTCCTTCATCTACTCTTGTTGAGGTTCTTGCTTGCACCTCATGTGAGGTTAAGGACAACTCGTTTAGAGGTGCTCAGATACCATGTTGCTTGATCTGCCCGAGACTTGTAAAAATTGTAATAATCTCAAGATGAACCTAAAACGGGTAGATCACAAAATTGCTGAATTCCAAGCTGCGCTACTAGAGCCCATTGTTTCTTGCTTAAACTGTCCTAAGTTAACTGCTGAACTAGAATCTGTATCTAAGCAGTTCCTAGAAATGATTGATCACAATAACAAACTGGCTCAGTATGCTTCTAAGGACCTTGTTAGCTCACCATGCAATCAATGTAATAAACTAAAATGTGATTTGGTTGCCTTGGATGAAAAATGTGTGAAGCTAACTAAGGACATTCTAGAGAAGCAACCATCTGCTTGTAATGTGAGTGCTGGGAAGAAGTCTAAGGGTATGGTAGAGACGCCTAGCAACGTGAACCAATCGCTAGCGATGGATCGTCCCCCAAAGTCGGTGTGCGTGCACAAGCCAATCTTTCCTATCTTTGTTGGTTCTTCTTACGCTCCCTTACCTTCTTTTGTTCCTTCTTCCCCTGCTCTTCTTGCACCTCTCTTTTTAAGGAGTGTCAGTATTTTATGAACACTCTTGAGAAATTTGTAGGAGGCAAGAAGAAGCTCAATCTCATTCTAGACCAATCCAAGATTTGCAAATTTAATCAGGGTCTAGGATATGATGTCCACAAGGACATGAGAAAGAATCCACCTGTCGTGCTCAAAACCATAGCACCAGGTGTGTTCAAGACTAAGCCCAAGTCTAACAAAGTCAATTTTAAATCAGCGGGCTTTGTTCAAAGGATCTCTGACAGCAAGGTGATTGCACCTGCAGCTTCAGCCTCTAAGGCGAAGTATCATTGCACCTTCAGTCAGAAGGATGGACATTTGATTGATCATTGCTATAGGCGCGCCAAGATCGCGTAGAGGCCGTGTTGAGTCTCTTAGGCACATTCAGGGTCAGCCCTAGATCTTGAGTGCACCTAAGACCAACACGAGGTCTAGGTTTGTTCCATCTGATGATTTTGGGCAGCATAGAGGACTTGGTTTTTCTGAGTTTTCTGATTTTCGTCCTCATGCTCCCTTTGGTCGTAACTTCCGCCGTCCTGAGGGTAGATCTCGTTTTTCCTTTCGAGATAGCTACCACGGCGAGATCGGCGATATTCTTGGCACTTCGACTCGCTCTCCCATAGCGATCGGATCGAAAGAACAGTGAGATCTTTAACTTGTTGAGTGACAGAGGCGTAGGGTAGATAGAGGTCGGTCTAGCTTGACTACTTCATCATTCGGCGTGTTACTCGGTATTGGGTGCCAAAATCGTTGTTGATTCACCCGATCTTGAGACTTTACTCTGTTTGACTCGAGTTCACGGGCGAGGAAGGAAAGGTTTGGATTGTAGACTCGGTGTTCACGTCATATGACCGTGAGTCTCGTTGGTTTTCTTCCTAGCCCGCGCTCGGTGATGAGGCGATCACCTTTGGAGATGCTTCATTTGGGCGCGTCATCGCTAAAGGTGCAGTGAGCATTAATAATTCCTTTATTTTGAAAGATGTTGCCTTAGTAAGTAAGGCTGCGGATAATCTGCTTTCGCCTCTCGACTTCTGATGACGGTTATGAGGTGAGCTTTAAGAAAAACAATTGCAAAATTCTTGATTCTTGGGTAGTCGGTTTGCGGATTTCTCGATATGGGAGGATCTTTCGTCTGATTTTTCCGAGTCTTACGGTGATCCTCTTAGGTGTTTAGTAACCACAATCCCGTGATTTGACTTTTACGGCATAGGAGACTTGGTCATATAGGATTTGATCATCGACCAGAGTTAGCGCCACGATCTCATTCGTGGTTTGCCGAAACTCAAAATGGTCAAGGATCTGTTTGTGCTCCTTGCCGCGCCGCGGCAAAATGGTTGCCGCTTCACATCCTCGATTCTGATGACTATGACGGATGCACTGTGTCAAGCTGCTCCATATGGACACGAGGGACCAAATAGAGTGCGATCGAGAGGAGGAAGTGGTGCGTGCTTGTCGTGGTCGATGACTTCTCGAGGTATTCTTGGGTGTTTTCTTAGCCTCGAAGGATGAGACGTTTTCACTGCTTTGAGGTCTTTTAGTAGGCTTTCATTGAGCTCCTGGTGCATTACGTGTAATTCGCGGTGATAATGGCACCGAGTTCAAGAACTCCTACTTTGAGAGTTTCGTGGTGAGGCAGTGTAGAGCACCGCCTCGTCTCCATCGTCCCTCAACGAGAATGGCGTTGTGGAGAGGAAGAACCGTACCTTGGTCGAGATGGCCAGGACGATGCTTGATGAGTACTCTACACCTAGGAAGTTTTGGGCTGAGGCTATTGCTACTTCTTGTCATGTTTCTAACAGAGTCTTTCTTCGGGCACTCTTGCATCGCACTTCTTATGAGTTGAGATATGGGCAAAAACCTAGCGTCTCGCATTTTCGTGTGTTTGGTTGCAAGTGTTTTATTTTGAAGTCTGGGAACCTAGATAAGTTCGAATCACGATCTTGTGATGGGATCTTTCTGGGTTACTCGCCTTCTTCTCGTGCCTATAGAGTCTGGAACTGCGAGTCTAGCAAAATGTTAGAAACACAGTGAGGTGACCTTCGATGAGGCGGTCAGGGACTAGGCCTGATATCTCAGGTTCTCTAGAGCAGTCTGAGTCCATCTTTGTGGACGATGAGGAGGATGGAGATGAGGGTTGTCTACCCGATCCAGTTCCTTCTCCTCCTCTTGAGGTGCCTTCTTCCACCGCACCTCGAGGAGATCAGCCCTTACCTTCTGCTTCTTCTGGAGCGAGTGGCTCTGTTCCTATCTCATCTGCTCATGAGATAGAGGCCACTTCTTCTTCTCACCCTGGACCTCCTAGACACATTCAAAAGGACCATCCTTCAGAGCAGATCATTGGAGATCTTTTTGAGCGAGTCACTCGTTCAAAAACTGGCATGTCTCTATTCTGTCTCCATTCTGCCTTTGTTGCCTCGTTTGAGCCCAAAGACGTTTGTCATGCTCTTTCTGATGAGTCATGGACTAACGCCATGCACGAGGAATTTGAAAACTTTGAAAGAAACAAGGTGCAGGTAAACTTCTTTGAGCCCCGCAAGGTCACAATATCATTGGGACTAAGTGGGTGTTCAAGAACAAGCAAAGTGAAGATGGGTTAGTCATTGAAACAAGGCTAGGCGGTAGCTCGGGGCTATTCCTGGTTGAGGGTCTCGATTTTGAGGAGACATTTGCACTGTGAGCTGACTTGAAGCCATTAGAATTCTGCTTGCCTTTGCAGCTTCTAAGGGTTTCAAGCTTTACCAGATGGATTTCAAGAGTGCCTTCCTCAATGGTCTTATTGAGGAAGAAGTCTATGTTAGACAGCCTCCAGGTTTCGAGAACCCCAAATACCCTAACCATGTCTACAGGCTTTCCAAAGCTTTGTATGGACTCAAACAGGCTCCCAGAGCTTGGTATGAAAGGCTTAAGTCCTATCTGTTGAGTCATGACTTTCAAATGGGTAAAATTGACAAGACCTTGTTCATTCGCCGTCTTGGCACTGATCTTCTACTCGTCCAGATCTATGTGGATGACATTATCTTTGGCGGCTCCTCGCATGCTCTTGTTTCCCAGTTTTCTGATGTCATGAGCTCGGAGTTTGAAATGAGCATGATGGGCGAGTTGAGCTTCTTCCTTGGCTTCCAAATCAAGCAGACTCGGGAGGTACTTTTACGCACCAAGGCAAGTACACTCGAGACCTCTGAAGCGTTCGACATGAGCGATGGAAAGCCGTTTCAACTCAATGTCTTCCACAAATCTCTTGACCTGGATGAAGGCGGTGAACTGTTGATCAAAAGGAGTTTAGGAGCATGATTGGCTCTCTCTTGTACCTCACAGCCTCGAGACCTGACATACATTTCTCTGTGTGTATGTGTGCTTGGTTTCAGGCTTCTCCTCGCGTCTCTCACCGCCAGGCGGTGAAGCGCATCTTTCGGTTTCTTCGAGCTACCATTGACTATGGTATCTGGTACTCTTCCTCCTCTTGTCTACCTCTTAGAGCCTTTTCAGATGCAGACTTTGCTGGCTGTAGGATAGATAGGAAGAGCACTTCTGGCACTTGCCAATTCATTGGCACTTCTCTTGTCTCTTGGTCTTCAAGGAAGCAGTCCGGTGTTGCACAATCCACTGCAGAGGCCGAGCGTTCTGCGACCGATTCTTTGTAGCCAAGTGCTTTGGATGGTCTCGACCCTGCAGGACTTTGGGTTAAGTATTGACAGTGTTCCACTCTTTTGTGATAACACTTCTGCAATTTGTATTGCTAAGAACCCAGTGCAACATTCTCGGACCAAGCACATTGATATCAGATATCATTTTCTTGAGACCATGTAGAGAAGGGTGACATTGTGCTCGGTTTGTGGAGAGTGAGCACCGGTTGGTGATATCTTCACTAAGACTTTGGATAGCTCTAGGTTTTCACTCTGGGAGAGCTTGGGGTGGTTTGTCCGTATGGATTTGTTGTGAGAGGGAGCTTATGCTTTACTCTTGTATTATACTTTTATTATGCTCTTACTCATACATTTGCATTGCATATGGGTGCATTGGGTGTAGTCCTTCGGCATAGGTTAGAGTGGTTCTCTTGCAAGTCGTTTAGGCCTTATTCTCATCTTATGCAGGGTGCTTCTTATTAGCTATTTCTCTTCTTCTAGGTTGAGCTTACTCACTTCTCACGAGTTCTAGCAAGGTCGGGCCACCCTTGGGTAGACAGAGGATAGTGTTTGCTCCTTAGTTTGTTGGATGAATAGTTGATATTCACGAGTCATATGGGGAAGATGAGAATCGATGCGAGCTAGTATCCTTTATATCTTATCTATGCTCTAAGGATTGCCTTTACATTTATTTTGCGGTTTCTCGATTTTATTCCTTTGGTTGGGGGAGTTCATTTTGAATCTTCTTTATTGACATAACTCAACTTTGAATTAAAAGTGCATCTTATTACAAGGGAATCTGGATTTTCTTGCTTTTCAAGATACATTTTAATAAAATTGCATGGAGCCCTGATTATTATTCCTTATGATCTGTTTTCATTGCTTTACATCTTGCCATGATCTGTGCTTAATTGCTAAATTTATCATGACTTTTTATGTGTAGTCTAGTCTTTACCATGTTGAAATGACTAAAATTGCTCAACTTGAATTAAAATCTTGTCATGATAACTCTTGAGACTAGTCTGGTTGTTAGTTATCCTTTTATGATTCTCGCCATGTCAAGTAGGCTGAGTTGAGTCCTGAATCTCTTTTGAACCTTAGATTAAGCTATGTCAGTTCTTTAAGAAACAAGACTTATCTTTGAATCTTTGGTCAAAATTTAAAAAAAAGTAATGATCTCTTTTGTGCGAAAAAAACTGATCTCACCAATGCTTTCTCATGAGACTGCTTGCCATTGCACTAGGCATGAACTCAGGGGGAGTTTTGGATGACCTAAGATCACCTCCTTAAGTCTGTTGCTCTAGCACATGGTTCAAAAATTGAAAAATGGTTGAAGCTTGGGAGGCAGTTGTGGATGGCTTCTAGTCCAGGACTTGCTTTACCAAGATAAAGCCATAAATGTCTTTCAGAAAAGCAAAATGTGCTAAGAGTGCTTATCATTAAAAAGACCAAGTACTGGCTCAAATGAGTCAATCTTATGGCTGGTAGCTTTCTAAACTGTTCAATATGAGTCTTCTTGGTTCAACTTAGATTATTTGACATGGCTTGCATCTTCCTTGGATAACTCTTAGCTAGATTATAATCTTGATTCACTTGGCATGCTAAGAAATTGGTCAAATTCTCAGATTATGCCTTCTTTGGCTTAGCTTTTCTATACATCAATTGTCATGATCCTGATAGCTTTCTGTTGAATTATGGCTTGGTGTAATTCTCTAATAGTCATTTTGGATAATCTTCATGGCTCCACTTGCTTAAAATGAAAAACTTCATCTCCTCCTCTTAAATGCATGTTGATGATTTTATTGCCAAAGGGGGAGAAGTTTTGGAGAAAAAGTAAGTCTTTTGGAAGTTTGGAGAAAAGCCTTGAGTTTTTGCGATAAATAAAATTGCTCTTTCATCCTTCTCAAGTCTTTCTCTTGTGTCAACATGGTCTTGAGCTTTATTACTTCTTTTTTAGACCATGTTTGATTTTTAACTCAAACTCATCTTATGCTTTTTCGGTGGTTGTCAATATACTCATCAAGGGGGAGATTGAGAGACCATGTGAGAGGTCCTCCCTTGTGAGTGATGAGTAATTGACATCTTGTTGGATGGGTTGGGATTTGAATCCCCATGTTTGTCTTTGTTACATCTTTGAATCGGGATAATCGGAACTACTGGCGTGTAGTGCGGAAGTTAGATGATCGAAACTACTTTGTGTAAGGAGCGGAAGTTCCGATGATCAACTTCGATTCATCTGGGTTTTGAGTTACATTGAGTTGAAGTGCGGAACTTCCGCCTGGGGCCTTGAAACTTCCGATATCTTGGCAGTGTGTTGTGAATCGGATCCTCCAACACAGGAGTGCGGACGGTCCGATAATCGGAACTTCGCTATGGGAAGCGGGCGTCCGATAATCGGAACTTCCAATTGTTAAGGGCGGAACTTCCGTTTGTACACAGAAATGAACAGTGCGTGCATATTTTGTGTAATTGAGGTTGTATGAGTTTGAGTCTTATACAAATGTTGTTGCTATGTTTGTGAGCAATGCTATGTGATGTGTTTTTGCTTGTGATGACTGCAGGGCATCGAGATGGAGTCGTGGCGAGACACGTGGACCGGACTAGGCGCAGGAGGCGTTGAGGTCAGAACGGTCGGGATGTGTCGAAGACGGCGTGAATCTTGAAGCGGTTGCGAGTCGTGCACAAGAAGGAAGGCGGAACCTTCCAAGAAGGTGCGCAAGGGGCGAAAGGGTCTTTTCGCAAAGCGGCACAAGTGGAGGCGGTTCTGTTTGGGTCTAGTGGGCTTAATGGGTGTAGGCCCATTAGCCAAGGGCTATAAATAGGGGAGAACCCTGGAGATAGGGTTGCAACTCTTGAGATAAAATTAGGGTTTGCTTTTGGAGAGGTTGTTTGGATTTTTGGAGAGTGTTTGAGTTGGAGTGTATGAACTGAAACCTATTGTAATCATTCCTCTTTGCTTTACCTCTGTAATCCTTGTTTCAATCCAATGAAATCTGAGGTTTTGATTATTTGATTTTGCAACTCTTCCTCTCACTGTTTATACGTTGAATATCTAGGTTTCGGTGTATCTTTTGATTCATCTTATGAGAGTGCATGAAACTTGAGAGCTAGAGTCGTTTTGATATTGCTAATATATCCTCAAAGTTTCATGAGCTAAGAATCTAAGAATCTCTCTATTCGCGGGTTTTGGTCTTTCTTTCGTATTCTTCAAGAAACCCGATTTTGCTTTGATTATTGAATCTTTGCTTGCAACTTCTTCTCAATACGGTCAAGATGTTGTTTAGGATAATGTCATGTGAAACTTGACCAGAGAAGAACAACAAATCAAAAGTAGTTTGGATTTTTGGGCAAAAACCGGCGTTCATTCTTGATCGAGGATAATCAGAGCTTCGATTTTACAGTGGAACTACATAGCGGAACTTCCGCACGGAATTCGGAACTTCGATTTTCTAACTTCCGCTTTGACCGGCCGAGCTTCCGATTTCGGAAAAACGGCCGAGGCTTGTTTTTGTTCTTTGATATTGCTTCATTTATTTTCTTTAGATCTCCAGAGATCTTTGTAGGCTTGTTTAAATACAGTAAAGGGGAGTTATTAATTTTTAGGCACCATTCACCCCCCTCTGTTGCCATTTCGGTCCTTCAACTCGAAAAGGTCGAACGAAATCTAAAGGAACTTCAAACGTTTGTCTAACTCAAGTTATCGCTCTTGATTTGATTAAACTAGCCGGAGATGGCAACATCACCTAGTCGAAGCCTTTCTTTTCTGCACATGGTCCTACCCACTAGAAGGATCTTCCTAGCATCGACTTGTTACTACTCTTACGACAAGTGCATGATAATCGAGATCATAGACTATAAGTTAGCCAAACCTCTCTTTTTTGAAAAATTCTTTTAACACTATTTACTTAGTTTATCTAAATAAACTAAGCAAATAGTCATGGGCTAGGATAAATGTAACAACCCAAAATTCCTAAGTTGAATTAGTTAAGCATCTAATGTGCATTTGTGAAATTTGGACTTTTTAAAACCTTTTATTGCAGCAAATAGGTTTCAAGTGTGGGAAATACTTTAGTTGGATTCTCCCTTCTTTGATATGCTTGTTTGGATTTTCTGGAATTTACTGGAGGTTATTTGGTTTCTACTTTATTTGCATGCTTAAATTTAATTTGAATTTAAAATGCAAACAAATCAAGTGAACAATGACTGAAAATATTTTTCCTAGGTTCTGGAATATATTATAGACTCACCCTAAAAAATTCACAAATTTGGAGTTATATTGTTATTTTTAAAGGACCAGTCAAACTAGTAAATTAAAAGTCAAATACCTAAAACGGGAACTTCAAATAATTCTAGTGAACAATGCATTACATGAAACACCTAGAAAAATTATAGAATAAACTAGACAGTGTCAAGAACCTTCCATAAAATTTTTAGGGTTCTAGGAGCTCAGAAACTATGCCTATTAAATCATGAAAGCTCTCAGCCGATTTTTACAAAATCTGGAAAATCTTTTCTTCCGTACTGTTCCTCTGGTTCTGACCATGTTTCCACTGAATCCACTCGCCGAGCCACCTTACCACTTTTTCACTGACATGCCGGTCTCACCAGCATGCATTCTTCTCCAAGCGACCACTTTTCCCTACCCTGCACGCCGCGCATGGACGCCACGCAGGACATCCACCGTGCATGAGTGCCACGCCGCACCAGCTCGCCACCATCTTGGCTGCTGCCCTGGCTTCTCCACCCCACCATATCCCAGCCGAACAAATATATCTCTCTCTCATTTCTTTGCTCCACGCCATTTGTTTTCCTCCCACAGCACAGCCAACCGAAGCATTCTCTCCTTCCCCCTTCTTCTCCCCCATCGCCCAGTCTCCCACGGCCCCAGCCCACGTCACCGCCAGCTCGCCCAAGCCCCGCCAAAGCTGCACCTCCTCCATCCCTGAGTCTACCTCGCTCGACCGGTTCCGGTTTTGCCCTTGTTGGCCGCACCGCCTCCAAGCTCTCCGGCTACTCCGGCAATCTTCGGCCACCGCCTAACGCGTCACAACGCGTCCATCACAGCCACTATCAAAACCCCTCTAGAGATTTTGGGTCTTAACCACCCGAGTGCCGCGCGCCTGCCTCCTTCTCCAAGTCCGGCCGCAACCGCCTCCACCATGGCCGCCGTTGATTCGAGAGCCCCAGCTCGATTCTCTCCACCATGAGCATCCTTGTGCATCCCTTTACTTCCCTCCATCACTCACCCACTCTCTCGTCCTCCACAGGTTGACGCCGTCGAAGACCACCTCGTGCCGCCTCTGGCTCGTCGTCACCGACCCACCACAGACCTCCTCCGCCTCTACCACCGACTCCAGTGAGTTCCTACCACCCCTCTAGACCTCATGCTCACCCTTGTTTTTAACCCACCCCCTCTGACACTTGCATCCCTTTCCATCTCCACGACCGACTATCATTTTGTCCCCTCGCCGCGCCGCCACAGTGCATCTTGTGCTGCGCCACCGCCACCCGTCGCTTTAGTAGGCCTCGGGCAACCCATTTTGGTGGTCGTCATCACCTCTCAACCGCTCCCTCACCGGCGATGAACATCGCCCCAAGCCGTAGGCAACAGCCCCTGCTCTGTACCTGTGTGTTTCCCCATCCCTCACTGATGTGTGAGTCCAGTCTATAAGACCTCTAATACAGTTGCTAATAGAACCTTTGAATGATTGTTGAATCACTTAAGAAATGTCGCCTAGCGATTGAATAATCAAATTAGTAAGTTAGTTGACAAACACTCTTAGTGTATGAATGAACAGAGAAGAAACGATAATTAGGAGAGAAGTGGTTTTGTCAGTAGAACCCTTTTTCAAAACCATCTGTCTTTGCTAGCAATCTTTGTAAATGCCATTTAGATCACTTTAGTGTATTAGCAATCTGGAAGATTGAGTTTAAAGGAAGTTTAGTACTAGCACTGTAGTTCAGAAAAACTTCTTATTGTAGGTATATGAACTGTAATCTAACAACATTTCAGAATTGACAAAAGACTAATAGTTTGATGAACTAAATAAATCACTCCTTGTGTTCAGCATTTAGGGATAAATAAATTGGTGGAAGATGATCTGATCAATCAGCATAGTCTTTTGGTTGACAAGATGATCAGAGAAGAGAAAGTTCAAATGTGTGTAGTACCCATTTGCAAAATCATAACTCTTATGATCGCAAATTTGGTGTATGTCAATTAGATCACTCTAGTTAAATAATTTGTTGTTGAGTTTAAACAAAGTCTGGCTGTAGCTTTCTGTCCAGAGAGAAAACCTCTTGTTGTAGGATATGTGAACAGTAAGATAATATGATAATGATCAGATTTGTCAGTGTACTAATAACCTTGCTAATACTAGTAGATAAAAATGTCCTTGACTCATAAACCATTGAACCTTATCTAACTAGCAACACAAATAGTAGTCATAGGAAGTCAACCATCCCATAGTGTTTCCCATATAAATGCGTACATAGCACTATGTCTCATATAGTCAGATCCACAGATAGTTAGCTAGGTGATTAGTGGATAAGTGTTACAATTGTCAAGTACATTAGTGAGACAAATCAGTAGGGGATTAGTAGAAATGAATAATGACATCACAGTTAGTCAATTCCATGATTGAACTAGTTGTAGTTGATCAATCATAATAGAAGCCTGTTAATTGTACAATTAGTAAAGCAATTCAGATGGTTAAATCAAGAATATAAGAGGATTGATTTTGACTGTATGATCATCGTGGATGTATGCATAGAATGCCTAGAGAGAGTGCTTGTGAGTACTAGGTGTCCTGTTAAGGAAACAACACTTTTAGTAAGCAAGAAGTTTGATTAAACATAAAAAATTCCTAATTAATTGAAATGAACTCTAATTGAACTAAAAATTATCACCTAAATGCATCTAAAATCATTTTATATCTTATGTATTAATTTCATAATTTTTGAAGACTTTTTGGAATTCTGGTGTTTATTCGATGCTTTTGATTTGTCAGTTCTTACCGTTAGATGACGATGATTCAGAGTGCAATTGAGAAGTTCTTGTGAATGTTCAGAGTTCCAGCAAATAAAGGCAAGCAGTTCTTCCTTTGATGCATGTTGATCATATTATATTCAAAAATTATCATCTTGTTTTGCAGCTGTATGTATGCATGCTTTATTTGTCAAGTTATGTTTGTCGATTAGAGGTAGTTAATCCTTTTGCATGAATTCCCTATAAATGTTCATCCCCTCCACTAGCCTAGGTTAATAATTCCGCGGGTGAATTTGAGCCCGGCGGATGTTATATGGTCTAATTATGCTTACGCGATGTCATGCTTAGCAATGCTTAGTTTCTGGTAGATTGGGCAGTTGTCGACTTTGTCGATAACCTTAATCACATGAATCATTTTTTTATGTTATATCCAGCACCCTGTGCTAGTGTTTTGGAAAACTAAAAATGAAAACAAAAAGATTTGGACTTGGGCATATGGATGATGGTGTGGTTATTGGTTTGTGGTAGTGTGCCAAGGTCAACAAGGATCGAGCATGTTGTTACACTGAACCAAGCAATATTGCGTGCTAACCACATGAGGGTATTGGGAACCCCTCTTGACTTAGTACTTTGGCGTGTGTTAGCTCCGGGTCGCAGGAGGTGGGTTGTGTGAAAAAGGATCTGTGTGTTGTTGTTGGGTGTGCGGTGGTGGAGTTCCGGGTAGGTTCTCCACCTCGAGGGGCATTGTAGTTGTCCAAGGTTTTACCCGTGAGGGGTAGTTGACAAAGGCTTTACGATGACCCCAACACAACGTATGGGTTTCCATCCATACGGGTGACTCGTAGTTAATACATTATGTTGGAAACGTCTTGTAGAACCTAGCCTTGCCGGCATCATAAGGAAGTGTGCTTTATCACGTGGCAAAAGAGGAGGTCTGACGTGTGGGTACATTGGTACACCCCTGCAGGGTTTAATCTATACAAATAGCCAAGTCCTTGGTTATGGACACGCTTGGAGAGGTCTTTCGAGAGTTAGACTAAACATTTGGAATTTAAACTAAAAACTTGATCGGTGGCATTGAGAGTGGTTCTTGTGCTATGTTTGTGTGCTGTAGGTGCAGCCACCTGTAGATGTTTGTTGATGTCTAATATTTACTTAATCGATGTTATTTAAAGTCTTAAAAATATTTGCTCACTTGCCATTTGAATCTAATACATTGTATTTAAATTGAAATATTGCTTTGTGCATCAAATGAACCCTATAGCCTTCTCCTTTGATTCAGCTTGCATGTAGCTATGTATAGGTTTGTTATTCGTAAGTCTTGTGGAGTACATTCGTGTACTCACTGTTTGCTTTTATTTACTAATCTAGACAGCATGTATTGAGATCAAATCAAATAAGGAAACATGCGTTGGAACGTCGATTTGCTAAGGTTTCAACCCAGTCGGTTGCCCTGTGGGTTATGGCAAGCCATTGGGATTCTATAAATGGTTAATTCATGATTGTATTTCAGTTTATTTACTGATTTCTGCTGCGTGACTTGATATTTATCTTGTTAATTGGCCGAACGACCCTTTTTATGAAACTGAACCTTGTAAGTTTAATATGTTGTAAATTATGAAGTTTTGATATTGTAAGCACTTGTGTACTGATTGATATTGATGTTTGTGATGGTGTATGTGTACCACTCCTGGGAGGTACATACTACACCGAGGCGCGAGATATTTGGTTTGTGATGCTAGAGTCAAGTGGATGGCTAAGCATTACGAGCTAAATACCACGGGTTCTCACAACAAAGTTATTAATATGACTTCAATTCTTAGTCTAATTCTTATTTTCCATTCATTATCTTATGAGTTAATAACTACTCGACAAGATGATTTTTCAAGAAGAAAAAAAGATCATATATATATATCAACAAACTTGTCTTTACAGGTTCCTGTTACAAACTACTATGACGAAGGATATCCTATCTGCATCTCCTCTGTGACTTCCTTGCTGATCGACTTCATATATTCCATCAACCGCCTGCTTCTGCTCCAGAGCAGTCGAAGTCGGCTTTGATTGGTTGCAGACTAAAGTTGGCATCATGAGCTTTAAATTTTGTCAGAACAAAACTTATTCCACCTTCGACCGCCTCCTTTATCAAATCAGTTTGGTTAGTCTTCAGAGTGGTCACCAACTCTTGCAAAGTCCCGACTTATTTTCTAATGGTACTCAAGTGAGCAATTATCATGTCTTCACGAGGAGTGACCTCTTCGGCATGTAGCCCACTGAGTACATTGTTAAGGAGAGAAAAGTTGTCCTGAAGGTTGATCCTCATCGACTTCATCTCCTCCTGATTACAAGTCGAAGCCTCACAGAGTTGTTTTATTTCAACTGCTTGCTCTGAAAAGAATAATGCTAGTCAGATAAATTGACCCCTAAAGGAAAACAAAACTGGTCACAGGAAAAGACTTGTTTATCTGCCAGTTGAGAATCTAACTTCTTATGAGAGGCAGTGCTTTTTGCATAGCGCTCCTCCCAAGAATTAACCTCCTGATATTTTTCTTTGGCGATCCGGGAAATCTCATGAACCAATATGGTCATGTGTTTGACCTCGGTTGCGAGCTTTCTCATTTCGACCTCTTTTTCTAAAAAGGGATGGGGGTTAGAAAAATAGAAAAAGGTTATAAGCTATTTTAAGTTCAGCACTTATCATTTATTTGTCCCTGTAACTTTTGAATTGCGGATTTTGCCTCCCGAAGCTTCTTCAGAAGGGCCACTTTCTATTCCCTTAGCTTTTTCGTCTCGACCTTCTCGTAGTCGAGCGAATCAGCTAAGGACTTTTCGTCACTCTTGAACCTACAGAGGAAAAGAGTGGACATAAGCATAGGACAAGCGGTTGTACGTCTTTCTATGACCGGTACCTAGTCGTAGGTTTTTCTACGATAATCCCATGGTTGTAAGTTCTCCTACGACCATTATCTAGTCGTAAGTTTTTCTACGATATTTACCTAGTCGTAAGTTCTTCTACGACCAACACGTAGTCGTAAGTTTTTCTACGACAATCCTCTGGTCATAAGTTCTCCTATGACCAATATCTAGTCGTAAGTTTTTCTACGATATTTCCCTGGTCGCAAGTTCTTCTACGACTAGCATATAGTCGTAAGTTCTCATACGACAATCCCCATAAGCATTGTGCAAGTGATCGAAACATAAATGACTACGAGTAACAGTGACTTAACATCTTCTTCCTACTCACAGAGTTCCGCCTTCTCCTGTCGCAGCTGTACAAATTGTCTGTTGTACCCTGCAACAGTGACGATTTGCTCTAGAGCTCTCTGCATAAAGAAGGACAGTGAGGGTTGAGAAAAGCCCCATATATAATTGTTGAGTAACGAGCACTACGTTGATGCTCATTCGAGCAAACATGGAGAGTGCACATGTGGGGTCCTTCAGTTCATCAAGCTCTTGAACCCAGTTCCACCACACCTTTTTGAGACGCACGTCATCAAAAATATTCCCCCTATCAGGAATATCCTTGGGGTGTGGAACTCGGGTACGAGACCTGAAAGCAGAATACCCCACAACGAAAGCCGGGCTGACGACAACTCCTTGGGGATTGAGAGGAACGTCTACAGTGACTTCCTTCCCAGTGCGGTGGCCCAACAATCCATCGCATTGGCCTGATGCCTCCACTGCATCATGCGATATTTTCAACTCAGCCTCTACGACCACTCCTATTGTCGCAGTTGCTTCGGCAGCAACGACCGCTTCCACCACTCGGACGGTGGACGACCCTTCGACAACCGCCACTGTCATGCCTCCAACTGTCAGAGAAATAGCAGTGGATTCCTCGACAGGAACGTCCTTGAGGGCCAGAGGAGTCGCACTAAGATGACAAAAAGGAAAACACGACAAATGGTAAAAAATAAAAGGTAAATATTGTTCTTACATACCTTCGTGTGCTAGATTTGATCTTAAATCTAGAAGAAACCTTCCTTAAAGAAGATTTCATCGACTTCTTCTCAACCACGACCACATCTGGTCGTGGGTCTTGAGCGAGCACTACTACCCCCTGGAGCCTCCTGGCTCAATGGATGGCTGAGACCTGTCTCGACCACACGAAGGGCAGCACTGCCCTATACAACAGACACAGCCGGTGCAGTGGTTTCCTTCACAAAAGACATAAAACTCTTTCAGTTCTCCTTTAATTGTTGCTTGACAAAGCCACAAGAGGCAGAAACCCCGAAAGTCTTATTATCATAGTAAAAAAATACTTTGATCTTGGGGGCTTTGTGTTTGAGTGCTTCAGCCACTTTGGTCGCCTTTGCCTTCTCTGCAGTAGCCATTTCTGTAGTTTACCATGCAAAGGGCCCGATCGGAGTAGCAGAGCTCGAGCTTGCGCTTCCCTTGTCGACGACTTTCACGAGTAGACGCTTTTTGGCCGAAGGAGCCTTGACTTGCTCCATCACCGCGCCAACGACCATCAATTCGATCCCTTCATCGTCTCGACGGTCTTCCAGGCATACTTTCTGCAAAAGTCAGAAAAAGAAGTATTATTAAGCGGTCGTAAGTTCTTCTACGACAACTCTCTAGTCGTGAGATTTTCCACGACCATTCTCTGGTCGTAAGTCCTTCTACAACCAGTACCTAGTCGTAAATTTTTCTACAACTACGAGATCCTAAAGAAGAAATCAGTCCTTGATTACCTTTAGGCGTTCTCTCCTATCCTCTATGGTCAAAACCGTAAGGATTTGAGGAGCCACCACGTTTGGTGGCAGGAATTTCTGTCGGGATCCAAATTGCAAATCTGGACCCTCTGTGTATACTGCACTAGTCCAGGATCACGCTAGTGCACACAGTGGCAATATCGATGAAATATCAACTCCGTATAAACGGAATATAAAGAAACGAGTAGTTTGAATAACAAATATCTGTTGTGACCTCAAGGTCGAGTTTTACAATTATTAAGCCATACAAGTCTGACAATAAAGAAATAAACTGCAGCGGAACAAAAGTGAACTCCAGCGAAAACTCATCAATTCACCACAGGCAACTAACTGGGATCGAGACCCTAACGATCAACCTTCGTAGAACTTCTCTTCAAAAGCAGACGATGACTCCTCCACTTCTGTTGATTGATTATAGCAAAGATGAGTACACAACCGTACTCACAAGTCATACCACAGAATGCAATGTATAGATGATGCTTATTCTAACGGAATGACTTCTGTGGTTCATTTGCAGAAATACAACATTTGCAATTGAATACAAATAATAGATTGAAAACATAATTCAAAACAAATAATTTATCATTTATCATTTGATTTCACAAAGACACATAACCTAAACAAGTTGTTCACATAGCCATATGACTTAGATCACACAGCTCCCTTCCCAAAGGGTTTATGAAAATCTACCCCTCGTGTGAAATCCCCGAGCATGTCCATGACCGCGGACGCGGTTATTCGAATAGATTGATTAAACACTCTGCAGATGTTGTACACTTTACCCACACGATACTATTAGTGTGGCCAACACTGACCATAACAAAACCTTTCAGAAACTTCATCTCAAATATTGACACTCCCGATGTGCTTTCCTGCCGTCCAACCGATACACGCAACGTTTGGGTACGACACACACCGTTGGACATGGATGCGACGAACCGTCCCGCGATGTGATAACCACACCTCCAGCCCATCACACAGCTTAAACTACAACCTGAGTTGTCAATGGCAAGATTTCATAACCTACTAAGTTAGGCCCAGCCCATAATAGGCATGTGGTTGTACAGTAAGGCTTAGTTCAATGGCGCACAAAGTTAAGTCCTTAATTGACCAAGGCAAGACTTCCTATTTATAACTAAGTCACACATATTATCATTTCCAGCACACAGCTCCACCAATCACACAGAATCCACCACTTTCCTCAGTCTAAATATAGTCCCACCCGGTTGGTTAAGTGCAACACATGCCATCAATGAGTAATAGCACACAACACACACAGTTCCATAATCACTTAGTCAAGTTTATAATTGCAACTCACTTGAAATGATGACTCGTGGCATGGCTAAGCAATCTACTCGTATCTAACCAACCCACGTTGGTGCTATAATAATACCAACTAATAATGAACCAACCTAGGTTGATAAAAGATCATGACATACAATAGACAAGGTGGACATAACAATTTGGATTAACAGCTACATCCAAAAGCATTTAAATAAATACTTAAAATAGAATGCAATACATTGAAACAAAGTATTTTGAAAACTGGGTTCAACATGATAAAAGGTATAACTTGCCTTGAAATAAGTCTAGGTACTGGTCTTGATCTTGAGGTGCTCCTTCTTCTCTAAAATTTCCCCAAGTATCGACGTCTACTCGCAAACGAGGCAAAAGAAACAAAAATAAATTAATAATAGAGGCAGAACAAACTTCAAAAATAAAATAAAATTCTCCATAAAATAAATATTGAATTTATATGAATTTAGAAATTTTGATGGGCTCAATCGGAGTTCGGATGCAAAAGTTATGGGCTTTGGAAGATTGAATCTAAAGAAAATACCCTAAATTGGATTTTTCAGAATTTCTGAATTATTTTTATAAAGGAAATTGGATTATTGTGCAATGCTTGCGTCAGCGAAGGATCTACTGAAAAAGAAATAATTAAAAGAAATCCTGACGTGTGGGCCCCACATGCCAGCCTCTCGGCTCACGGTGAACTGAGTTCACCGAGATAAGCAACACAGATAGGTGACGCCTGGATCGGCGCCTGTGGCGATGATCAGCGCCACAGATGACACTCAAGCACAGAGGCTCACGCGGCGGCTAAGGTGGCGCTGACGGGGACAGGGCGCCGAGGTCGGCGCTCGAGGTCCGATGGTTTCCAGCGATTGGCGGCGCTTCACCGGTGGCGAAGGGTACTAGCAGATAGGAAAAGCTATTGCGAACCTGATGGTACATTTGTTGGAAATATACCCTATAGGCAATCATAGAGATGATGATATTTCATTATGTTCATGATTTTGATAATATGTTATCGTGTTCCTTGAATGAATCATTTGTTATAGATCAATAAGTATGTGACTTGTTGGTGCAACTCTTTACACTTATATGATGTCATTCTAAATGTATCCCTGGTCGGATGTCACTGGTCGGAACACCAGTGACTCTACGACCAGCACATGTATTGATTGATGACAATGTTTCACCGGTCATGGATATGGGGATATTGAATCAATAATGTGAGCATATGTTAAAGAACATGGGGCTGGATAGACCCATCATTGAGACACTATTGAGATTGTTACAAATCTTTGTGTCATTAGTTGGTCTCAAGTAATGATGATGTATAATCCTTAGACTTGAGATCAGCATGGTACCCTACATGTGTAATAGCACTCTTAGGGGTTGCCAAACGCTACTCGTAACTGGGTAGTTATAATGGTAGCTTTCGGGTATGCTATGAAACATGCGAAGGGATGTGACTGGTCGAGATGGGATTTGCCCCTCCTTACATAACAGGAGAGATGTCTATGGGCCCCTCGTGGTGATCGGATAAAGAAAGTGCATGTCCATGCCACTAGTGGTCGAAGTGTCGACCACATGAAGTTATCCGACACTCGATCAAGAAAGTATTGAAGACTCCATGGATGATACATCATCTCACCTGGAGTTCAACCAGACATCGTGAGGCAAAGGGAGAATGCACGAGTAGGTTGCTTAGTTCGATAAGTTACAGACCAGTCGTATGGAGATACATGTTGGTCGTAGACTGGTCGAATGTAATCATAGAATGCTAAGGGCCTGGTCGTAAGGAGTTACGAACTGGTCGGGACCTAATACGATCTGGTCGTATGGAGATACAAACTGATCGTAAGTGATGAGGACCTGATCATAGATCATATTACATCAAGGTTCGTCCACTATTCTATTTGTATTTGGGAATCGTTATGTGCTGCTAGGTACTGCTAACAACTAGTGGTCGAAAAAGAGTTTCCGAGTCATAACCGATTACATGTGAACCTGTGGGTCGCACACTTAAAGGGTTGGGATCTATTTTGGATGGTGATCCGAATTCGTATAGGCCACGAGTTCCTAATGGGCCTCTAGGTCGAGACCCATCATGGATGCCTATATAAAGAGGGGCGGTGGCCTGGGGTAAGTAAGAGGATGATCTTTGGAAGTACTCCCGACGCCCTAATAGCCACACCTTCTCAACCACGCTACCGGTGCTAGCACTCCAGCATGTGGTGATCCTGCCCCGTACGTGTGGATACCTCGGAGGTGTTGTTGCGAAACATCAGCACTAGGACGATCCGCGACTTGTGTTGATCACCGGAGTCGGAGGAGAAGTCGCGTGGTGAGTACGACCACTCGAAGGAGGAGACGCGTCGTGAGTACGACGACAACTGCATCAACTCGCTACAACGACTCTACTTCCGCTACGAGTCAGCGCGTCTAGCGGTAATCTCGTGATCTATTACTAGCCTTGCCGCATTCCCCAACAACACTTGCGAGCAGCTGGAGGTGACGGCGATGACCGGTGGCGGGGCTGAAGCGGAGGAGCGGCCTCGACTATTGTCGGACGGGGGCTCTGGCGATGCTCCAGCGACGAGAAGGGGCGCACGAGGTAGCCTGAGCTATGATGATCACAATGGTGTAGACGGCGGGGTAAGGGTGACAACGACGTCGGTGCAATTCATCGGAGAAGGAGCTCGGCTGAAAACCCTAAAACTCGAATTGTGGCGACGCTAGAGCGATCGGGGCGATGAGGGTGGCGGTTCTGGGTTGCGGAGGACCGGGCGATCCTAGGGGTGTATTCATAGGACCGGGGGACGTCGGGATTGGAAATCCCCAATTTGAGTCCGAGACGACCACGATCGACAATTATGCGATTTTAGGAGATTGAAGCCGATTCGGAGTTTGATTTGGTCAGGGATAGGTAAGGTAGTGAGAATGCCGGGATTTGATGCGGAAATCCTGGAGCTTTCGGTTGGAAATCGCCGTTGTCGTAGTCGAGCCGAGCTTTGGCAATGGCAGCATGACTGGTCGGCGCGAGGAGGAAAACTGGTCGGGCGGGAGGAGGAAGACTGGTCGGGGACGATGACCACTCGGTGGCCCCACCTGCGGAGGAGCAGGGCGCGGGCGAACGCACGGCGTCCGATGGGAACACACGGCGACTATCGAGCCAAGGGAGGCGCGGGCGAGCGGGGGAAATGGGCTGGCGCGCGGGAATATTGTTTGGCTCCGGCTCAACACTCTTCCCGAGGATTTAAATTGATTATTTTATTTTTTAGAAAATCCAAAAAATGCAAATAGCAAGTAGAAAATAGCAAATGAACTCGGAAAAATCCCAGAAAAATCTGGAAAATATATCTAAGCACATATAATCCAAATAAAATAGTTTTGACAATTGTTGATTGTTGGGATTAATCACATAAAATCATTTTTACCTGAATGTTTATATTAAGCTTTAAATAAATATAATAAAAATTAATAGAAAATCAAATATTGTATTTTCGCACAAGTAATTATTCAAAAGATTTTTCGAGCTCAGAAATTTAAGATGTTACAATTTCTCACAAACGAGTTTAACCCGAGCGTCAATTTCCTCTTGTGTGAGATCTGCAGGAGCAAATAAACTTTAAATAACCAAGTTCGAAATAAAAAAAAGAGAACTAAATTGAAGGTTTACTTACCCTGCTCGTAATCTCTGGTCAGGTCTTGCGACCCTGAGTACTTCCACATAGGATGTACTCATTTCTTCAAAGTTGTAATGTGGCATGTGATGGAATCCTTCACCACGAGCCAACCGATGAGCCCCTCCTCCTTCAAATCCTTGACGGCTTGAATGTAGGGGCGATCTGGCCAAGATCCTTGGGAGTGGAATCCTAGAAAGAAATCTTCTTGGTGATGTTCCCGGCAAAAGAGAGGCTGTCTACATTGGTCGTCTCCTAGTAGAACCACCTCTTCTTCCACCCCGGCCACGACGGCCGGGTGAACATCTGATTGTACTCCTTCGACTTTCCGTTGTGTAGCTTCAGACTACAGCTACCTACGACTTCCTCCACCCGGGTCATCCAGTAAAAATACTGGAACAACTCCAGGTCGATCGGAATCCCTAAGTAGGCCTCACACAAGTATACGAACACACCTAACATTGTGTGGAATTGGAAACGAGGTTCACCAATTCCCCCCAAAGTGTTCGAGTACGAGCGTGAGGAAAGGATGAGCAGGTAATCGAAGGCCACAATCAGAGTACGCCTGGAAGACGGGGATCTACCCAATCTCCTCCGACGGCCAATGTTGCTCAGAAGCCTCAATCCACTTTACGAACTGCTTTTTTGGGATCTTCTCGGCGGCGACTAGAGCTTTCATCTTGGTCGCGTCCATATCCGATTTGGCCCACCGGGAAGCGGCTCTGGCCATCTTTCTCAAAGGGACAAGACTTGAAGGCGTACGATTTGGTTGGCGGCGGAGAATGCGAAAGCTTGATGAACTGTTAGAGTGATTGGGTGAAGAATCTAGACCCGTCATTATATGTTAATAGAGTATTTTGGTGATTAATAACAAATCTGAATATGAGACTAACACCTTTCATTGATTAATGACAAATATAAATATGAGACAAACACCTTTCATTGATTAATGATAAATCTACTTGTGAGACTAACTCTCTTATCTAGTATGATTTTGTGTAGTCTCGTTTGGATATAAAAAGGTGAAAACCATGGAGGTATGCATTCGACTTTATACTCTTATATATTGTTGCATTCGTCAAATCCAAAATATAGGTTGAACTCCACCAAAGTTTAACTTGAACATGTGCATATGTTCTTATTACACATTTGTGTATGCACACATTTAGGGGGAGTTCACTCTATATTTTGTGGTTTCATTAGTATTGATCCATATTCTGTTCTCCACACATACTTGGGATCTCTACTTTGAAACATATCCTTGGAGTATATATACTTGTGTAGTTCTTGTATACTCATGTTGCTCTATGTTTATTTATCTACATTCAATTTATGTGCAATTGAAGTAGTTATCATCAATTACCAAAAGGGAAAGATTGAAGTATCTTGTCCCGCCATTATGAGTTAATGTAATGGTATGGTGTGATAATTAATGATAATCATATTGTGAAACTAACATTTTCCATGAGTTTGATGAATAGGTTATGTTCCAGGATGATGAAGACTTTGGAGGACATAATGAGTTGAGCGTCATCATGTCAAGACTCGGGATGAAGAAAATCATTATGTGTTGATGATGTTCAAGACAAGATCTCGAAGTGAAGAAGATCATCATGTGTTGATGATATTGAAGTAAAGAGCTTGAAGTTAAGGAGATCATCATGTGTTGATGATTATCAAGTCAATGACCCGGACTTGAAGTGAAGATGTGGGTCATCAAGCTTCAAGAAGATATTCAAGACAAATGTATGACTAGCTAGGACTAATGATGTGTTCCTAGTCTTTTACCGGTCTTGGTGTTTAATTGGTAGACCGGATTGCTAATTTAGGCTGTTGTACTATTAAGAGGGGTCTTGACCAGTAGCTTGAGAGTGTCATGTGTTGATAGCTCGTAGTGCTTGCTGTAGCTCTCGTTAGCATGTTGTCAATATTTGTAAATGTGTTTTGCAAGTAGTTGAGGCTCATGCATAATCCTTGTAGCATGTGACTTTAGTTTGCGAATGTGTTTTACAAATGGCTTAAGTCCGTGTATCTTATTCCTTGTAGCATGATTCTAAAAGTTGGCAAATGTGTTTTACAACTTGTTGAGAATCCCGCCTTCAACCCTTGTTTGCATATTGCATCAATTGGCAAATGTGTTTTACAAATTGAGTTGAAGCAATTGCAAAATCACTTTTTGTTTCCTGGACCGGACTGACCGCCATGTGTTGGCCGGTCTGACCGGGGTTCCGGTCAGGGTCGCGCGATCAGCCTTTTTTAGAAGTTGTATTTTTCTGGATTTGTTGATTCCTCTGTGGAGCGGTCTGACCGCGGTTGTAAGTCTGGATTGACCGGATCTCTAGGTCTTCGACCCGGTCAGCTTTTTCCAGAGAGTGTGTTTCTCTGATTTTAGTTGGACCAGTCTGACCGGCATGTGTTGACCGGACTAACCAGCTGGTCTGGTTTGACCGGCTATTGGTTGGCGGTCAAACCAGATGTGTCCAACAGCTATTTTTATAGCCGTTGGAGCAAGTGCGGTCTGACCGGCCATATGCTTGCGGTCTGACCGGGCTTCGCTAATTTTTAGCAGAATCTCTCCCTAACGGCTAGTTTTTGTGTGTGGACTATAAATACCCATCTTGACCGGCCTTGGGTGTGGTTGCTAGTGCCATTACCCATTCCCTTGAGCAAAGAGCAAGTACTCTCATCTCTTATGTGCATGTGTTGCACTTAGTGAGCTGAGAGCGCAAACCCTAAATGCATGTGTTGCATTAGGTAGTGGATTGTGTATCGATTGAGCTTATACACTTGATTCGTTCAAGTGAGCGTCTCCGGCTTGTTACTCTTGGTGTTTGCCGACACCTAGATGGCTTGAAGGAGTTGCACCGGTGATCTTCTCAAAGAAGGTTGTGAGAAGATCCAAGCGGTTGTGAGTGGTTTGGTGCTCGCCATCTCCAGAGTGGAGGAAGAGCAATCCCGAGTGGATTGAGGTGTTGATTCGTATTGTGAGAACCAGTCCAAGTGGTTGGACTTACCTCGGAGGTGTTAGCTCAATTGAGGAGCCGGTCCAACGCGGTTGGGCTTACCTTAACGTAGATTAGGGGAGACCGGTAAGTCTCCGAACACCACGGTAAAATATTATCGTGTCATCTTGGTTTGCTCTTCTTGTGCTTTACTATTGCTATTTACATTCCTTGTATTAAAATTGCTTATATGTCTTTATATGATTGCTTTCATTCTCAATAGTCTATTATTGTTAGTGCACTTAGTAAAGACTAGTTGATTTATGTTTTAATTGTGCAAAACCAATTTGTTGTTAGCTTTCGCATTAAAAATAGGTTTTAGCCAAAGAGATTTTTAAAACCGTCTATTCGCCCCCTCTAGTCGGCCTCCTCGATCTTAAATTGGGGAAAAGTAAGAACTCTACAATCGCACCCATGGTAAGTTTTTATAATCGCGCACTTGGGTTAAAGATGTCACAACCAAACAGTTGCCACCTCTTCGGGAACCACTCCAACAAACAGATCTGTGAGAGTTGATTCAGATTCTTAGATTTGTCTATTCAAGAAAACCGAGTCTATCTTTACACCTCTTGTGAAATTACCTTCTTGGCCAAGTCTTCTTCTGGTGAAATGAAACACCAGTTGGAAAGGATTTACTTCCGATTACCATACTACGATCTCTTTGTAGTCGTAAGATTTTATACGACCACCTTGTAGTCATAAGGTTTCTTGCAAACTTCTTGACCAAGTCTATTTCTGGTCAAATGAAATATCAGTCGAAGAGTCTTTCCTTCGACCACTGTTCTACGACCATCTTTTGCTCGTAAGATCATCTAACGCTCCTTTACCAAATAGGTACTTTCACTTGAAGCTGAGGGGCTAGATGACGAGGATTTAGAAGTGCTCATTTAATTATTTATCTGTAATCCTTATTATGGATAATGACACATTTATATGGTTCTTGAGTATACCCCTTAATGTTCTTAAGGGAGAAGCTGGAGTCGTAAGATCTTCTACGACTACCTCATGATCGTAAGTTCTTTTACGATCACCTTATGGTCGTATGTCTTTCTACTACCAGGTCAGCTACGACCACCGCATGGTCTTAAGTTCTTCTACGACTAGCACAAGATCGTAAGTTCTTCTACGCTCACCTCATGGTCCTAAGTCTTTCTAACCACCCTATAATCGATTGAGTTTATAGACAAGTAGGCTATTATTCTCCGGAAAAACTGCACGATTAATGTCTCTGTCCTGGTGATAACTGTTTAGCAACGTGGGAACGTTACTTCTCCAACAGCAATCTTCGGTAACTGTGCCATCATCTGAAGCATTGATACGCTTTTTGGGCTGGAGAAATTGTTGCCCACTACGAGCACGCTATAAAAGGAGGAATCACTAGACGGCAGAGAAGGGGGACGGACAAGAGGAAGAAAGAAAGAGATAATTAGGAGCACAAGATATTGCATTTCAGTCTTCCTCTTGATCTGTAACCAGCATACTCAATATAGTCACACAAGAGTAGGGTTGTTACTCTCTCCGGAGAAGACCTGAACCTGTATAAAATCACTGTGTCATTCTCTCTGCGTGATTTGAGTCTTGAAGACCCTCTGAATAAGACAATCATTATGTAAGTTCGGTTCTAAAACACCGACACCTACATAGCCCTCCTTTAAGCTTAATCCTAAGTCCTACCTGGGTAGGGTATCACATTGACTCTCAAAATGAAGGTTGTAGTTGTTTGATGAATTTTTTTTACTGCAAGAGCACACCTAATTGGGAAATTAAAAAGATTAGCGGCACAACTAAAAGGCGAATGACAGGAAAATAAGAGAGAATTCACAATATACCACTGAATAACTATATGATTCATGATATTTTACCCTTTGTGAGACTTATGTCAGTGAGACACCGGTGTCATATTGTGAAGATCTAGATTATTCAGTGACATATATCGAATTGCCTCAGAAAATAATCCCTTCAGCTGCCGAATCAAATTTGACAGTACGAGCTGCCGAATTATAAGGCAAACATAATTCTGTCACATCACCAGACTTAATGAAAATATTCTGTACGTACTAGACGATTTTGATTTCTTGTAGACCCTCCAACATTGACATATATTTAATTTGTAATAGGCCAACAGATCTTTTTTTCCTTTGTACTGTACTATGATTATAAAGGTTTCTGGTCACATACGGAAACTAATAAGTTTGTCTCTACAGTTGTCCAATAATACTATGAATATCCTGGGAGTAACTTGGACGGTGACATTAACCTCTGAAGTGTGGCAGGGATTTCTTAGATCTTGAGAAACAGTTGGAATTATGGCTTCCAAAAGGATCGTATTTATGTTAACAATGACACGAATTGAAGTTGGATGATGATATTAATTATTTGGTTTTGCTAAACAATATTCGACTATTTTTTATATCAAAATAGTCGAATTTTTATCCGCTCGATATGTTTTGAGATTTGCACTTCTTCTTATCTAATGAATTGTTCTGAATTTATTATGATTTTTTTCTTTAGAACAAAATAACACTAGTTCATTGATTTAGCGATGATATATGTGTGAGAGATTATTATAGAGCATTTCCAGTAGGTGTCCCGTTTAGGCTAGAATGTGTACACTCGTTAAGGGTATTCCTCTATGTTGCACTTTACGTCGTAGCATCTTAGGTTAGACATTACTACTGTGAATGTACGGCGCAGCGATAAGGCCCATAATTTGATAACCTTCTGCGCGGCCTCCTTACATTTCTACATGGCTCCTTGCCTAACCTCGTTCTAGTCGTACTCCCATGGTACACGGGCGCCTTCATCCATGACGTGGTTGTCAAATTAGTATGTGTTCCACTCGGATGGAACTTCCTACTGTTCCCCAGCATCCACGTCATCGGATCCTCCATCATCTTCCGACAATGCCTTGTAATCCTGGTCTTCGAGCGCCATTCTTGGAACTAGGGCTTCGATCTTCTCAGCTTCGTCACCAATCCCACTAGCTTTATGGACCAAAGAAGCTTCTTCGACCCCATCTTAGGCCACATCAGCAACTCTCTGACCTTTGGCCATTGTGTGCGCTGCGCTATAGCTGGAGTCCCCAACTTCTTCTTCGGCATCAACTCTAACTACCCCTTGTTCAGCCGTAGATGTAGGAATAGTATTGACATATGCCTGGGTCAAAAGGCCCGTATCTCACCCTTGCTCCCTCGCTCCCTTGTTCCCTTTAGCTGCACTAACTCCCAATATGTGTCATGCGGTGCTCAGTTGGCAAGACAGCTCAATTTCATATCGTACACAACATTGTCCAAACCGAATGCGTAGAACAACCACGCATCTGGCGTCTCACGTATCTTGCTCTAGTCTTGTTAGACTTACGGTCGCCAATTGTAAATAACGCAAATCAACCCCCTCAGTACCCTGCAGAACAGTTCCCTGATGAGAGACCATGTGAGAGGTCCTCCACTCTGAGTGATGAGTATTTGACATCGTGTTGAATAGGTTGAGAGTTGAGTGTCTAGGTTTGGGTTGTTTCATCTTGAATCGGAAATCGGAACTACATTTGTGTATGGAGCGGAAGTTCGATAATCTAACTCTGGCGTTGGAAATAGGAACTTCCGCTTTACAGGTTTTGAGTTCATTTGAAGGAAATCGGAACTTCCAATGTAGTGTCCGATATCTGACTTTGAGTGTTCCTCTGAGATGCTAATCGGATTTGAAAATCTGGAAAGGCGGATGTTAGAAGATCGGAAGTTCCGCAGATGTTAAGCGCGAACTTCCGATAATCTGACAAGTCGCGGACGTTAAAATCGGAACTTCATTGTGGTAAATCGCGAACTTCGATTGTGTCGAGCTATCGCGCGAAGAAGGTTAATTTGTGATTTTGATTTTGTATGAGTTTGAGTCTTATTCAATTGTTGATGCTATGATATTGTGCAATGCTATGTGATGTGTTTTTGCTTGTGATGACCGCGGGGCATCGAGATGGAGTCGTGGCGAGACACGTGGACCGGACTAGGCGCGAGGCGTTGAGGTCGAGCAGTCGGGATGTGTCGAAGGCGGCGTGAATCTTGAAGCGGTTGCGAGTCGTGCACAAGAAGGAAGACGGAGGCTTCGGAGAGGGCGCGCAAGGGGCGAACGGTCTTTTCAAAGCGGCACAAGTGGAGGCGGTTCCGTTCGGTGTAGCGGGCTTAATGGGTTGGAGGCCCATTAGCCAAGGGCTATAAATAGACATGAACCCACGGTGCTAGGGTTAGAACTTTTGAGACAAAATTAGGGTTTACCTTTGGAGAGGTGGTTTGGACTTTTGAGAGTTTGTTGAGTTGGAGAGTATGAATGAAATCTCTTGTAATCCTTCCTCTGTGTTTCCATCTCAGAAGCGTTTGATTTCTATCAATGAAACACCGAGTTTTGATTACTTGTTTATGTCCTCTTCCTTCTCTCTGTTCTTCTCTTGAATATTAGGGTTTTATGTATCTCTTGATTAGTCCTATGAAATAGCTTGAAACTTGATACCTAGAGTCGTTTGACATTGCTAATGTATCCCTAAAGGTTCATGAACTAAGAATCGGAGAATCTTGGCCTTCGTGGTTTTGGTCTTTCTTGCCCTTCTTCAAGAAACCCGATTTTGCTTTGATTATTGAATCTTTGCTAGCAACTTCTTCTCAATATGGTCAAGATGTTGTTTAGGATGATGTCCTGTGAAACTTGACCAGAGAAGAACAACAGATCAAAAGTAGTTTGGATTTTTGGGCAAAAACCGAGCGTTACATTCTTGATCGATAATCAGAGCTTAGATTTTACGATGGAAGTACATAAGCGGAATTTCAGCGCCATACAATGGAACTACATGGCGGAACTTCCGCACCTTCTTGGCCTGAGCTTCAATTTCGGAAAAACGGCCAGAGGCTTGTTTTTGTTATTTGATCTTGCTTCATTTACTTTCTTTAGATCTCCAGAGATCTTTGTAGGATTGTTTAAATAAAGTAAAGGGGAGTATTAAGTTTTAGGCACCATTCACCCCCTCTGTTGCCATTTCGGTCCTTCAATTGGTATCGAGCGGTTAGCTCTTCTAATAGATCTTAACCTGGTCGGTTGAGCCATAACAGCGGACAAGTATTCCACCAAGCCTCCGGTTTTGATGGTGCGGATTACCCTTCGGAAGAGCCGAATGGAAACTTACATCCGTGCTCGGGGTATGCCATCCGGAGAAAGGTGAAGGTTAGATTCTTTATTCTGCCGATGAAAATATCAATGTGGGAAACATGCCCGATGTTGAGGCAAGCGCTAAGGCAAGGAACATTATCATTCGTGGTTTGAGCGAAGTGAGTTTGATCGCATTTCTCATTTGATTTACGCTACGACATCCGGGTGACCCTCGATGCATACCATGAGGGCACCACCAGATTAAAACGGTTCGACAAGACTAGTTCAGCGAGAATACGATAAATTTGAAATGCTTCTCGGTGAATCTCTTGGCGAGTGCTTTTCGCATTTTACAAGATTTTGAGCAACCTCCGGCGGTCGGTCTTACATACCCCGACTCGGATAACGCTAAACAGATGCTTTACGCACTTGATCTTCGTGTTTGGGAGATGAAAGTGACTACCATCAAGGATAGCACGGACCTCTCGACCACGACTCTTGATGCGCTTTACTCGCGTCTCAAGACTCATGAGATTGACATTGTCTCTCGAAGGTCGAAGTCTGTCGATGGCTTTAGTCACCGATCCCACCTCTGGATCTTCTTACGAGTTGATCGTGGGTTCTCCTAGGCGCTCTCGTGACATAGCGATGATCGCTTAGAGCGACTTGAGGATGAGCAGCTAGCCCTCCTAGCTCGGAAGTTTTCCCATGCTTACAAGAGGAGGAGGGATGAAAAAGAGGAGGTCTGTGATTTGTTTGAGTGTGGTGGCCCCAACCACATCCGAGCAAAGCTGTCCCAAGCTTGGGAAGGGCAAAGGCGACTATGGCGGTCAGAGCAAGAACGACTACATCGACAAGAACCGCAACACGAAGCCCTCGGACTGACCAAGGCAAGAAGAAGTTCGCAACTTTGGGAAGGCTAAGAAGTTGCTCCATCACGTCCTCGCCCTCGACCGGACACCAACGAGGTGGAGGGGTGGAGTGACGATGATGGGAAGGGCGATCATGATCCCAAGGGCGACGGAACTTCTCGGCATGTGCTTCATGGCCCTCGGGCGAATCGAGCGACAATGGTGTACTCAGACTCCGATGAGGTTAGTCCCACTTATGACCCGACAATGATGCTTTTCTTAAGCTAGGTAGATTTCATGCTATGTCTAGGGCTAAGTGTCTTTGAGTTGGAGAAGGAAGTAGCTAGACTATCACGGAGCTTACTTTACTTACATCCGCTCCCTCCCGTGATGATTGTGACACTTCTTGCTTTGCTTGATGACATGGAAAAACTAAGGACCTTGCATGATAGTGTGTCCTCCGAACTTGACATGATTAAAGTAGAGAACATTAGCCTTCTTCTTGAATTAGAGATGAGTAGAGTAGCACCCCTTTCATCTACTACTGTTGAGGCTACTGCTTGCACCTCATGTGAGGTTAAGGACAATTCGTTTAGAGGTCTTTATACCATGTTGCTCGATCTGCCTGAGACTTGTGAAAATTGTAATAGTCTCAAGATGAACCTAAAGCAGGCGGATCACAAAATTGTTTGAATTCAAGTCTAGCTACTAGAGCCTAT
The DNA here is from genome assembly GCA_036346395.1 of Hsuehochloa calcarea. Lineage (NCBI taxonomy): Eukaryota > Viridiplantae > Streptophyta > Magnoliopsida > Poales > Poaceae > Hsuehochloa > Hsuehochloa calcarea. The sequence goes on along the minus strand of CM070598.1, from coordinate 20,657,944 downwards.
TGTTTCTTGCTTAAAGCTGTCCTAAGTTAGCTGCTTTGAACTAGAATCAGATCTAAGCGGTTCAAGAAATGATTGATCACAATAACAAAGCTGGCTCAAGATGCTTCTAAGGACCTTGTTAGCTCACCATGCAATCAATGTAATAAACTAAAATGTGATTTGATTGCCTTGGATGAAAAATGTGTGAAGCTAACTAAGGACTTTCTAGAAACACAATCTTCTGCTTGTATTGTGTGTGCTGGGAAGAAGTCTAAGGGTTTGGTAGAGACGCCTACCAACGTGAACCAATCTGCTAGCAATAGGATTTGTCCCCCAAAAGTCTACCAGTGCATGCACAAGCCAATCTTTCCTATCTGTTGGTTCTTCTTCTTCTACTCCCTTATCTTCTGCTGTTCCTTCTTCCCCCTGCTCTTATTGCACCTCTCTTTTTCAGGAGTGTCAGTATCTTATGAACACTCTTGAGAAATTTGTAGGAGGCAAAAAGAAGCTAAATCTCATTCTAGACAAATCCAAGATTTTTAAATTTAATCAAGGTCTAGGATATGATTTTCATGAGGATATGAGGAAGCATCCACCTGTTGTGCTCAGAACCATAGCACCAGGTGTGATCAAAACTAAGCCTAGGACTGAGAAAGTCGATTTTAAGTCAGCGGGTTTTGTTCAAAGGATCTCTGACAGTAAGGTGATTCCACCTGCAGCTTCGGCCTCTCTGAAGGCGAAGTATCATTGCACCTTCTGTCAGAAGGATGGACATTTGGTTGATCATTGCTTCAGGCGCGCCAAGATCGCGCGTAGAGACCATGTTGATTCTTTTAGGCGCATTCATGGTCAGCCCCAAACCATGAGTGCACCTAAGACCAACATGAGGTCTAGGTTTGATACAGCTGGTTATTTAGGGCAGCATCGAGGACTTGGTTTTTCTGAGTTTTCTGATTTTCGTCCTCATGCTCCCTTTGATCGTGACTTCCGTCGCTTTGAGGTAGATCTCGGTTTCCCTTTCGAGATGGCTACCATGCAGGCGTGATCGACATGTTGCGAACTTCGACTCGCTCTTCCATAGCGATCGATTCAAAGAATGACTTCATGTCTGCACGCAGATTTTCTGGCTTGTTGAGTGGCAGAGAGCGTAGGGTAGATAGAGGTCAATCTGGCTTGACTACTTCATCAGTTCGACGTGTTACTCAAGATTGGGTGCCCAAATCATGTTGATTCACCCCATCTTGAGACTTTACTCTGTTTGACTCGGTGTCGCGGTGGGAAGGCAAAGGTTTGGATTGTAGACTCGGTGCTCTCGTCATATGACCGGAGACTCGTTGGTTTTCTTCCCTAGCCCGTGCTCAAGGTGATGAGACGATCACTTTTGGAGATGCTTCTTTTGGGCGTCATCGCTAAAGGTACGATGAGCATTAATGATTCGTTTATTTTAAAGATGTTGCCTTAGTAAGTAAGGCTGCGATTATAATCGCTTTCAGTCTCTCGACTTACGATGACGGTTTGAGGTGAGCTTTAAGAAAAACAATTGCAAAATTCTTGATTCTTGGGTAGTCTAGTTTGGGATTTCTCGATATGGGAGGATCTTTCGTGCTGATTTTTCCGAGTCTTACGGTGATCCTCTCCGGTGTTTAATTGCTTCTGAATCTCGTGATTTGACTTTACGGCATAGGAGACTAGGTCATATAGGCTTGGATCATTTGACACGAGTCGTGACCACGATCTCATTCGTGGTTTGCCAAAACTCAAGATGGTCAAGGATCTAGTTTACTCTCCATGCCGCACGGCAAGATGGTTCTTGCTTCTCACTCTCGATCCACGGTGACAATGGTGATGCACCAGGACAATCGCTCCATATGGATACAGCTTGGTCCAAATTTCGAGTCTGCGATCGGCGGGAGGGAAGTGGTATATTCTTGTTGTGGTTGATGACTTCTCGAGGTACTCTTGGGTGTTTTCTTAGCCTCGAAGGATGAGGCGTTTACTCTTTTCTAGGTCTTTTAGTAGGCTTTACTGTTGAGCTCCTGGGTGCATTACGAGCAATTCGACCGATAATGGCACCGAGTTCAAAATTCCTACTTTGAGAGTTTTTGTGGTGAGGCAGTGTAGAGCACCGGTTCTCGTCTCCATCGTCCCCAACAAAATGGCGTTGTGGAGAGGAAGAACCGTACCTTAGTCGAGATGGCGGGACGATGCTTGATGAGTACTCTACACCTAGGAAGTTTTGGGTGAGGCAATTGCTCTTTGCTTGTCATGTTTCTAACAGAGTTTTTCTTGGGCACTCTTGCATCGCACTTCTTATGAGTTGAGATATGGCGAAAACCAGCGTCTCGCATTTTCGTGTGTTTGGTTGCAAGTGTTTTATTAAAAGTCAGGGAACCTAGATAAGTTCGAGTCACGATCTTGTGATGGGATCTTTACGGGTTACTCGACTTCTTCTCGTGCCTATAGAGTGCAGGCTCGCGAGTCTAGTAAAATGGTAGAAACACAGAAGTGACCTTGATGAGGCGGTCAGGGGACTAGGCCTCGATATCTCGAGTTCTCTAGAGCGATCAGAGTCCATCTTTGTGGACGAAGAGGAAGACGGAGATGAGGTTGTCTACTGATCCAGCTTCTTCCTCCTCTTGAGGTGCCTTCTTCCACTTGCACCTCGAGGAGATCGACCACTACCTTCGCTTCTTACGAAGCTAGTGGCTCTGTTCTATCTCATCCGCTAATGAGGTAGAGGCCACTTCTTCATCTCACTGACCTCCAAGACACATTCAAAAGAACCATCCTTGAGAGCGGATCATTGGAGACCTCTTGAGCGTGTCACACGTTCCAAAGTCGGCTTGTCTCTTTCTGCTCCATTCGCCTTGCCGCCTCTTTTGAGCCCAAAGGCGTTTGTCATGCTCTATCCGACGAGTCTTGGACAAACGCTATGCATGAGGAGTTGGAAAACTTTGAAAGAAACAAGGTCTCGTCCCTTGTTGAGCCCTCAAGGTCAAAATATCATTGGGACCAAATGGGTGTTCAAAACAAACAAAGTGAAGATGGGTTAGTCATTGAAACAAGGCTAGGCCGGTAGCTCGGGGTATTCTCAAGTTGAGGTCTAGATTTGAAGAGACCTTTGCCCTCAGAGCTAGACTTGAAGCCATTAGAACTCGCTTGCCTTTGCGACCTCTAAAGGTTTCAAGCTTTACCAGATGGATGTCAAGAGTGCCTTCCTCAATGGCCTTATTGAGGAAGAAGTCTATGTCGACAAACCTCACGGTTTCGAAACCCCAAATACCCTAATCATGTCTACAAAGCTTTCCAAAGCTTTGTATGGACTCAAGCAGGCTCCCGAGCTTGATATGAGAGGCTTAAGTCCTATCTACTGAGTCATGGTTTTGAGATGGGTAAAATTGACAAGACCTTGTTCATTCGCCGTCTTGGCACTGATCTTTTGCTCGTCCGGATCTATGTGGATGACATCATCTTTGGCGGCTCCTCACATACTCGTGTCTCGGTTTTACGATGTTATGAGCTCGAATTTGAAATGAGCATGATGGGCGAGTTGAGCTTCTTCCTTGGCTTCCAAATCAAACAGACTCTGGAGGGTACCTTTCTTCATCAAGGAAAATACACTAGAGACCTCTGAAGCTTCGACATGAATGATGGAAAGCCATATCAACTCCGATGGCATCTACAACCGCCTCGGATCCGTATGAAGACGGCGAACACATTGACCAAAAGGAGTTCAGAGCATGATTGGCTCTCTCTTGTACCTCACGACCTCGAGACCGGACATACATTTCTATGTGTCTTTGTGCTCGGTTTCAGGCTTCTCCTCGCGTATCTCACCGTCAGGCGGTGAAGCGCATCTTTCGGTACCTTCGAGCTACCATTGACTATGGTATCTGGTACTCTTCCTCTTCTTGTCTATCTCTTAGAGCCTTCTCCGATGCAGATTTCGCTGGCTGTAGGATAGATAGGAAGAGCACTTCTGGCACTTGCCAATTCATTGGCACTTCTCTTGTCTCCTGGTCGTCAAGGAAGCAATCCTGTTGCGCATCCAACGCAGAGGCCGAGCACGTTCTCGCAGCCGATTCTTTGTAGCCAAGTGCTTTGGATGGTCTCGACCCTGCAGGATTTTGGGTTATCTATCGACTGTGTTCCACTCTTTTGTGATAACACGTCTACGATTTGCATTGCCAAGAACCCAGTGCAACATTCACGGACCAAGCATATTGATATCAGATATCACTTTCTTCGAGACCATGTAGAGAAGGGTGACATTGTGCTCCAGTTTGTGGAGAGTGAGCACCAGTTGGATGATATCTTCACTAAGCCTTTGGATAGCTCTAGGTTTTCAGCTCTGCGGGGAGAGCTTGGGGTGGTTTGTCCTTACGGACTGTTGTGAGGGGGAGCTATGTGCTACTACTGTATAATATTATATTTATACTATTACTCCTTTCTGGTTGCATTTCTTTTTATATTTTGGGTCGAAGTCCTTCCAGCATAGGTGTCGAACCCGGGAACGAAGGATCCCGAATTCTCTGTGTTCATACACTAGTCCAGGATTTCCAGTGTACACAGTCACAAAAATGTTATCACAAACATATCCAAATGTATATATTAATAATCATAGAGTTTATTACAAGCGGGGCGAGGCCAAATAAAACATTAGCGGAAGCAAAATAATAATGGTAGCCACACGATCGCCACGCCACAGTAATCGCGGAGATCGCGCCTAATCGTCCCGCTCCTCACCTTCGGATAGCAGTCTTCTCCGAATAATAATATTCAAAGAAGAGTGAGCACTACAACTGTGCTCGCAAATTACACCCAATATGTAATTTAGAATGCATGCATAAGTTATTCAAAGGAAGGTTGTAGGGTTTATTTGCATAAATCACCTTTTGGTTTAAATAGTTATACTAAGTTTCAAGGCACATTTTTATTACATAACTAAAATCAGATTTAAAGATTGATCATTTTATAGTGGATAACCTCCATATGAAACATGGTGATGGATACCCTCCTATCACAAGGCTACCCGCCCAAATTTACCACAAGGATTAACCATCCTCAAATCATGTCCAAAGTTATTTTAAAACCAAAAACAAATCTAACTTAGAGTGGCTTTGCTCAGCATGTCCATAACCGTGGACACGGCTATTCGAATAGATTTACACTCTGCAGAGGTTGTACAACTTTACCCACACGAGATAATTTGCCCGTTATGTCGGCCAATACACACTTCCTTAGGTGTGTGACTAGGCAATTATCACAAGGCGTTTCCAATGTACTACCTCAATACCAATATGCCCGCTAAGGTTTCACTTCCATTAGGCTAACCACCACTGAAACCCCTCTTGCGCTAAGTGGGAATAAAGTCTAACCGACACCCACACAACAAAATGGCATAAACAATACCGAGGTAATACAAATTATTAAGCCCGGTTACGCCCATCTGAACATGTGGTAGTACTGTGGAGCTTTTGCAAGATGCGGCTCAAAGGCGGGTCCTTAATCTACTTGGGCAACTTTCAATAAAAACCACAGGTCTCGATCCTAACAGACAGGCCCGTGCATAAACCTGCACCCACCAACGATCCATGTTTGCCCAAGTACAAACCATTTTCTTTTATTTTAAATTTTCAAAGACATTTGCAAAAGTCCACCATGACAAGGCAATGTCATAGTCTTTTTATCAATTTATGAAATTTTGGCTAAATTCTCCCAAAGTCAAATATTTCATGGTCTAAGCATTTGCTATGCATATATATTTATTTTTAAATTCATTTGACTAAGGTTACAAGGAATTGATAATACAACAATCAAATTTGGCTATACAAAGGAATTGGAATAATTAAATATTTAAAACAGGAATTTAAAATAATTAAATACAATTATGCATGCAATAATAATTTAAAACAGGAATTAAATAATTTTAAATATTGGGGGCAAAATGGTCAATGGTGTAACTTGCCTTGCTCAAATTCCTGGTATTCTACTTCTTCAATAGGGTCAAGCTCTCCGGAGTCGTCAAAATCTATACGCGAAAATATTCCAAATTCAAACAGAATTCAAATGAACACAAATAAATTCAAATGAAAATTCAAATTAACTCCAAATTAAATAATTTTGGTTTAGTTAGCTAGATCTTGATTTTATACAAATTTAGAAATTTGAATCACCTAAATCGGAGTTTGTATGAAGAAATACGAGCTCCTGGAAGTTTAAATCTAATTTTAATTCCAAAATCAGGATTTTCCTAAATTCCCGAATTAAATTTCTAAAGGAAAATCTATTTATTGCGTCACCGACGTCCGCAGATCTTGTGCACGAGATCGACATGTGGGCCCAAACAGTCATGGATCGAGTCCACGGTGTTTTCAAGTCCACGGTGGACTCGGCTCACAAAGACAAGTGAAGGAGCTACGGTTGTCTTTGGCCTTGCGCTACCGGGCATCCACGTGGCGCCACGCACGCCGTAGGGGTGAGGTGGCGCCGATGTGGCGCCGAGGTGGCTAACCACGCCGGCCGGGAGGGAGGCGCCGGAACCGGCGGCGCAGCGAACGGCGGCGCGGCGAGCTCCGGTGAGTGTGCAAAACGTTCGAGGATATATCGAGTCGAGTCGCTACTGGCGACGCGAGTGGACCGGAAGATGGTCGGCGGCGAGAGGCGGCGGTGCGGTTCGGTTGTTGGCGGCGAAGGTGCTCGGGGTCTTCAGCGGCTGCCAAGGTGCGCGTGCAGGATCGCGGAGAATGCCGATGCCGAAGGTGCGATCGAGGTAGCCGGAAGCTCGTGGCGCGGAATCGGAGAAGAACGAGCTTGCCGCCGGCGGGATTTATGAATCTGCGCGATTGAGGGCGTCGAGGGACGGGAGGTGGGAATAGAATGAGAGAGAGAGGCGCACTGGGGTGCTTTATAGGGCGAGGGAGGCCGGGTGGAGATCGTGTCGGCGTTAATGGCGGCGGCGGCGCGAGGGCGTTCGGGAGTTAAGAGAGGGGTAATGGCGGGAATGAACGCGAGTGAGGGGAGTTACGCGCGTGATGGCGAGTGAAGAGAGGGAGGAATCGCGGAGTGACGAGCTCCGAGGCGAGCAATAATGGCGGCGAGATAGCGCGCGCCGTGAGGAAGAAAGGGAGGAGGAGACGACATCATGCAGTGGGCCCCACCCGACAAATGAGAGAGAGAGGGGAGAAAGCGCGGCGGATTAAATGTCGGCCGTCCGATTTGATCGGACGGCCAAGTTATTCAGCGCGCTGGGAAAGAGAGTGGGAGAAGCGCATACAATCTTTGGGCTTCGCCCAAGATCAGATGTGAGAAATTTTTAAACCTTTTCAATTGATTTAATTCCGAAATTCAAATAAGCTTTAGAAAATAGTAAATGAAGTCCAAAATTTTGAGAAAATTCACATAAATTCTATGAGGCATTCGGACTTAAATAAAATAATTCCAACTTTTAGTTGGTAATAGATTTTGCACATAAATTCTTTTAGCCTTAATATACTTTATTGAAAAGCTTTTAAAAATTCCAAAATCCACAAAAATTAATAAATCTTATTTTTAAATGAAATTGAAATTTTGGGTCATTACAAACCTACCCCTTTAAAGGGAATCTCAACCAGAGATTCAGATTTGGTCAACAAAAGGTAGGGATACTCGGCTCTCAAAACTTCTTCTCGCTCCCGTGTAGCTTCTTCTTACAATGATTGCTCCATCGAACCTTACAAGAACGAATGACTTTGCTTCGGTGACGCGCTCGCCACATCGAGAATCTTGATTGGTTGTTCCACATAGGTGAGATCTTCACGAAGATCGATGCTCTCGAGCTGTGTTTCTCCGTTGGTACTCGAGACATTTCTTTAATCGGGATACATGGAAGACATTGTGAACAAATGACAAAGATGCCGTAGTTCCAAGCGATAAGCAACTTCACCTCTCTTTGACAAAATCTTATAAGGTCCGACAAATCAGGTGCGAGTTTTCCTTTAGTCTGAATCTCTTCACTCCTGAGTGGAGTTACCACGAGATAGACAAAATCTCCCATCTCAAGGATAGTTCTCTCCGACGATTATCGGCATAACTCTTTTGTCGGGTTTGAGCTACTTTCAGACGTTCTCTTATTGCTTTTACCTTACTTTCACTTCTTTTATCAATTCCGTCCAAGAATTGGTGTTCTCCTACTTGATCCCAAAGGAGAGGAGTTCTACACTTTCTACCATACAATGCTTCAAATGGCGACATCCGCAGTCGGCTTGAAAGTCGTTGTTGTAGGAAAATTCGCATAGGGCAAATTCTTATCCCAACTTCTTCCATAATCTATAGCACAAGCTCAAGCATGTCTTCTAGGACTGATTTACACGCTCACCGCCATCTGCTTGGGGATGATATGTCAGGCTTTGAAGTTGAGTCCGGTTCCCAAAGCTTCATGTAGACTCGCCAAAATTTTGAAGTGAATCTGCGAACCTCTATCGGACACAATTTTCTTGGGTATACCATGTAGACAGACGATCTCGCCATGTACAATTACGCTAACTTATTGCTTCGTAAGTGGTCTTGATCGAATAAAATGAGCCACTTTTGTTAATCGGTCAATTATTACCCAAATGGAATCACAACCCGATTGGGTCCTAGGTAGTCCGTGATAAAATCCATACCAATCTCCTCCCATTTCCACTCGGGAATTGGTAATGGTTGTAACAATCCAAACAGGTCTCGATGTTCGCCTTAACACGCCGACACACATCACAACGTGCAACAAACTCAACGATCTCTCGCTTCATACTAACCCACCAATACTTTTCCTTCAAATCTGGTACATCTTGGTACTCCGGGATGAATAGAGTAAGGTGATTCATGAGCTTCTTTGAGTAATCGCTTGTCCGATTTCATGATGTTTAGGTACACGATCACGGTTGCCAAACCATACTCGTGCCTGCTCGCCTTCGTAAAATCACGGGCTTTGCCTCTTCTCATATTCTTCATGATTTCTTTGATGTCTTCGTCTTCTAGCCGTTTTTCTCGATCGACTTTGTATGGTTGGTTGGACTTCCACCGTGTTGATACAAACCTTGATGACAATTTCAGATTCGGATGCTTTAGTTCTTCATACAACTCGTTGATTTTCTTGAACTAACACCGTGTTGCGGTATGCCTTCCTACTCGAGCATCCGCTACCACGCTGGCTTTACCCGTGATAATGAATTCCAAGGTCATAATCCTTTATCGGCTCTAACCATCTTCTTTGCCCGAGATTAAGATCCGATCGGGTGAAGATATATTTCAAACTCTTATGATCTGTGAAAATCTCACAATGTTACCAATGAGGTAATGCCGCCGATTTTCAAAGCATGCACAATTGCCGCTAACTCTAAATCATGAGTTGATAATTTCCTTCATGTGGCCTTAATCGACGAGATGCATAAGCCACGACCTTTCCTTCTCGCATCGTAACACATCCTAGCCCTCAAGGATGCGTCCTGAAAAACTTCAAAATCCTTACGTATATCCGTAAAACTAGCACCGTGCAGAGACTAGTCTTTTCTTCACTCTTGAAAACTATGTTCACAAGCACTTGTCCATTCAAATTTCTTTTCCTTCTTCGGTTGAGTCATGGGTTTGGCGATCTTGGAGAAACTTTCAATGAATCATGTAGTACCCACTAATCCGAAAACTTCTCACTTCGTGATGTGACTTGGGTTGCTTCCAATCCATTACAGCTTCAACCTTTGAGGGGTCTACTGCAACTCCTCCTGCTGACACAATGTGTCCAAGAAATGCCACTTGACTGAGCCAAAATTCACTTTTCTTTGAGTTTGGCATAAAGTTGGTGTTCTCGAAGTTTGTCCAAAATAATTCTGAGATGTTTTTCATGCTCTTCCATATCTCTTGAATAGATGAGAATATCATCTATGAATACCACCACAAACTTATCCAAAAATTCCATGAACACTTTGTTCATCATATTCATGAAATAAGCGAGGGCATTTGTTAGTCCAAATGACATCACCGTGAACTCGCATACCCATATCCGTGGTGAAGGTGTCTTCTAATATCTTCCTGTCGATTTTTAATCGATGGTAGCCCGACCTCAAATCAATCTTGGAGAAAACACTGCTCCTTTAAGTTGATCAAACAGATCATCTATCCTAGGTAACGGTACTTGTTTTTGATTGTTACCTCGTTGAGTGATCTATAGTCCACACACATTCTCATACTATTGTCTTTCTTTTGACAAATAGTACCGGAGCTCCCAAGGCGATGAACTTGGTTGAATGTAACCTTTACTCAGTAGTTCTTCGATCCGCTTCTTCAACTCGCTAGATCATTTGCCTAAGATTCCGTAGGGTCGCTTGAAATTGGAGCATCCACGACTAAGTCAATTAAGAACATTATGTCCCGTCCGTGGCATACTGTAAGTCCTCCTAAAAACATCCGATATTCTTGTACCACTGTATATCTTCTAGTTTCACTTCCTTTAAATCGGTCAAGATAGGACTTCTTTAGTAGAAGTCTTGGGTTGGAACTCTCTGAAATCCCTTGTTCATTGGTGAGGTTGATAGATCTACTAGCACAATCTATCACCTTCGATTTTTGGCAAGCCACCATTCCAAGAATTACGCCCAATCCTTGCGAACGCAGGACTATTAAGTTGGCCGAGAAAGTTACTCCGGAGATTTCAAAGGTAAGATTTGGACAGAATAAACTAGCCCTCATTTCTGAGCCCGGGGAATGGATTAACATGGGCTTAACTAAGGGAAGGTAGATAACCCATACTTTTCCACAAACTTATTTGACACAAAAGAATGCGAAGCTCCTAATCAAATAAAACCGATCTTTGTAATGAGTTGACAAGGAACGTACCAAGAACAACATCCGTGTCTTGCATGGGCTTCCTCTGCGGTGACGTGATTCACACGCCCCTTCATGAATCGACCACCGGTCTTGAGGGACCGCCGAGACCAAACTCCGGAGTTGGCTTGACGGGGTGACGATCTCACGCTTCTTGGGACACTTATTGGCATAATGACCCAACTCGTTGCGGTGAAAGCATGTGATTCTCGCCGTGGAAATAATCAAGCCACTGAATCCGACCTCCAAACGAACTACTACGAATCCTAAGTATTTGGGCGTGGGCTCGAGCCGAACTCTCGGTGTAGTAGTCTGGAATCTCCCACGCTGAGGTGGTTGAGATTGAGAGAAACGAGGCTTGGGCGATCCTCCCGAGTTAAACTTACGAGCCGCCATCCTCCGCTTGCGATTCTCCATTTCGATGTTTGCCTTCCCGGCGATGGCCTTATTTACCAACCTACGAAAGTCGGTAAAATCTCGAGAAATCAAACGAGCAGAGAGTTCGTCGCTTAACCCTTCCGAAATCGCTCTTGCTGCTCTTCGCCTCTCGCTACATCCTCGGGGCATAGCGAGCAAGTTGGTTAAACTTATGCGATATCGCCAACCGAACGGTTTCCTTGGCGGCGAGCGAAACTCCTTCTTTTTCAAGGTAATCATGCCGATGGAATGTGAGATCGTGGAAAGCTTGCATGAACTCATCCCAAGTGATTTCTTGGGCATTAGCATGGGACATCTGAAATTATCCCACCATTCGATCGGGACCAATCAATTGATGAGAGGCAAACAAAACTCTCTCACGATCTGTGCACTGAGCAATATCCAGTTTCTTTCCAATGGCCCTGAGCCAATCATCTGCGTCCATGGGTTCTGTGCTACTAGAAAATGTTGGCGGACGCATCCTCATGAACTCAGACAAAGTTACTCTTGCGGGAGGTGGAGGAGCATGATAGGTTGCTGACGCTTGGGTATTCTGATTCTGTGAAGGGACTGGGCTAGCAACTCAATCAGATGAGTCTGATTGGCCATCATTTGGCGCCGATCGGAGCTTCAGATTGGAGGAGGTGGTGGTCATTGAACCGGATTTTCTTGATATTCGACATTCTCATTTCCTTGCCCTCTAGCACTGACATTTCCGGTGCGGGTGGTCACCATCTGATGAACTTTTCACAGATTAGATAAGAGAGATAGGAATTATAAGAGTATAGATCTAAAATAGCCCAAATTCAACAAACACAAGACAAGAACATTTCAGCAAAATAATTTATTTTTATTTTATTAATTCATTATGGCTACTACAAAGGTTTGGTAGCTCATAATTCGCAACTAAAGGAAAAATTTAAGGTCAAATCTATGGTGTTATTGGGGTATAATCTGGCTCACTAGAACTAGCCTCGCCTTCCTTGTAAGAGACCGCTTCTTTTCTCACTCTTCAACTTTTCTTCGCATCTTGTAACTTCACTTGCGTAAGAGACTCATCTAGTGTATTCCCGTAGGCATAATCCATGGCTCGCCGAGATCCACCGATGAGTGAGATCGGGGCGATCTTCATCTCTAGTTGAGCGGAAAGCACCACATGCCGGGTTGGGATGTGCATTGGGTAATAGTGGAACCCAAAGGCCGTTGAGGCGATGATCGAGATGTAGCGTAGTCCGGGTTGCTTCCTGGTCAGCATCCTCGATGCCTTCGGCGAAGGTGTCTCGTCGCATTGGGGCATCAAGACGTGGAAGTCCGTGTTCGGCGATAGATTGGAGTAAAGGATCACCTCTACTCTCCATCGCTCCTCGATTTCCCACTTTATACTTGTATCCTTGATACGCCGGTCTTTCTTCAAAGTCCAAGTGTCGCATCATCTTCCGAGAGAATGGCGCCCAATGACCAAAGAAGACTCCATGGGAAATGGCGGTTTGAACTTCACCATCTACAATTTTTGAACAGAGATGAGTTAGTAAATAATTTTTCAAGAGAAAAGTTGAGAAATGACTCGTAAGACCAAGGTATTTTTAATTTTCAAAATAAGTCCTTAAGGGTTTGATTTCCTTCTAGGTCACGACCTACAATCGATATGGCTCGATACCACTTTTGTCGAACCCGGAACGAAGGATCCCGAATTCTCCGTGTTCATACACTAGTCCAGATTTCCAAAGTACACAATCACAAAAATGTTATCACAAACATATCCAAATGTATATATTAATAATCATAGAGTTTATTACAACCGGGCCGAGGCCAAATAAAACATTGCGGAAGCAAAATAATAATGGTAGCTACACGATCGCCACAGTAATCGCCTGGAGATCGCGCCTAATCGCCCCGCTCCTCACCTTACGGATAGCAGCCTTCTCCGAATAATAATATTCAAAGAAGAGTGAGCACTACAACCGTGCTCGCAAATTACACCCAATCTGTAATTTAGAATGCATGCATAAGTTATTCAAAGGAAGGTTGTAGGGTTTATTTGCATAAATCAGCCTTTTGGTTTAAATAGTTATACTAAGTTTCAAGGCACATTTTTATTACATAACTAAAATCGATTTAAAGATTGATCATTTTATAGTGGATAACCTCCATATGAAACATGGTGATGGATACCCTCCTATCACAAGGCTACCCGCCTAAATTTACCACAAGGATTAACCATCCTCAAATCATGTCCAAAGTTATTTTAAAACCAAAACAAATCTAACTTAGAGTGGCTTTGCTCAAGATGTCCATAACCGTGGACACGGCTATTCGAATAGATTTACACTCTGCAGAGGTTGTACAACTTTACCCACACGAGATAATTTGCTGTTATGTCTGCCAATACACACTTCCTTAGGTGTGTGACTAGGCAATTATCACAAGGCGTTTCCAATGTACTACCTCAATACCAATATGCCCGCTAAGGTTTCACTTCCATTAGGCTAACCACCTGCTGGAAACCCCCTCTTGCGCCAAGTGGGAATAAAGTCTAACCGACACCCACACAACAAAATGGCATAAACAATACTGAGGTAATACAAATTATTAAGCCTGGTTCTGCCCATACAGAACATGTGGTAGTACGGTGGAGCTTTTGCAAGATGCGGCTCAAAGGCCGGTCCTTAATCTACTTGGGCAACTTTCAATAAAACCACAGGTCTCGGCCCTAACTGACAGTCTGCATAAACTGCACCCACTAACGATCCATGTTTGCCCAAGTACAAACCATTTTCTTTTATTTTAAATTTTCAAAGACATTTGCAAAGTCCACCATGACAAGGCAATGTCATAGTCTTTTTATCAATTTATGAAATTTTGGCTAAATTCTCCCAAAGTCAAATATTTCATGGTCTAAGCATTTGCTATGCATATATATTTATTTTTAAATTCATTTGACTAAGGTTACAAGGAATTGATAATACAACAATCAAATTTGGCTATACAAAGGAATTGGAATAATTAAATATTTAAAACAGAATTTAAAATAATTAAATACAATTATGCATGCAATAATAATTTAAAACAGGAATTAAATAATTTTAAATATTGGGGGCAAAATGGTCAATGGTGTAACTTGCCTTGCTCAAATTCCTGGTATTCTACTTCTTCAATAGGGTCAAGCTCTCCGGAGTCGTCAAAATCTATACGCGAAAATATTCCAAATTCAAACGTAATTCAAATGAACACAAATAAATTCAAATGAAAATTCAAATTAACTCCAAATTAAATAATTTTGGTTTAGTTAGCTAGATCTTGATTTTATACAAATTTAGAAATTTGAATCACCTAAATCGGAGTTTGTATGAAGAAATACGAGCTCTCGGAAGTTTAAATCTAATTTTAATTCCAAAATCGATTTTCCTAAATTCCCGAATTAAATTTCTAAAGGAAAATCTATTTATTGCGCCACCGACGTCAGCGATCTTGTTCCTCGAGATCCGACATGTGGGCCCAAACAGTCATGGATCGAGTCCACGGTGTTTTCAAGTCCACGGTGGACTCGGCCACAAAGACAGATGTGAAGGAGCTACTAGGTCTTGGCGCCACAAGGCTACCGGCATCCACGTACGCCACGCACGCCGTAGGGGTGAGGTGGCGCCGATGTGGCGCCGAGGTGGCTAACCACGTCACGCCCGGAGGGAGGCGCCGAACCGATGGCGCGCAGCGAACGGCGCGCGGCGAGCTCCGGTGAGGTGTGCAAAACGCTCGAGGGATATATCGAGTCGAGTCGCTACTGGCGACGCGAGAGCGTGGCCGGAAGATGGTCGGCGACGCGCGAGGCGGCGGCGGTTCGGTTGTTGGCGCGAAGGTGCTCGGGGGTCTTCAGCGGCCAGGTGCGCCAGAGGATCGCCGAGAATGCCGATGCCGCGAAGGTGCGCCGAGGTAGCCGGGGAAGCTCGGTGGCGCCGAATCGAGAAGAACGAGCTTGGCCGCCGGCGAGATATGCGAAATCTGCGCGATTGAGGCGATCGAGGGGACAGGAGGTGGGGAATAGAATGAGAGAGGAGAGGCGCAATCGGGGTGCTTTTATAGGGCTAGGGAGGCCAGCGCGGAGATCGTGTGCGGCGTTAATGGCGCGAGCCGGCGCGGGGCACGGGGTTAAGAGGGGGTAATGGCGGGAATGAACGCGCGGAGCGAGGGGAGTTAATCGCGTGATGGCGAGTGAAGAGAGGAGGAATCGCGGGAGTGACGAGCTCGAGGCGAGCGGCAATGGCGGCGAGCGCGCGCGCTGGGAAGAAAGGGAGGAGGGAGACGACACTGTTGCAGCGGGCCCCACCTGACAGCGAGACAGAGAGGGAGAGAAGGCGCGGGCGGATTAAATGTCGGCCGTCCGATTTTGATCGGACGGCCCGCGTTATTCAGCTGCGGGAAAGAGTGGGCGAGAAGCGCCACATCTTGGGCTTCGCCCAAGATCAGAAAGGTAGAAATTTTAAACCTTTTCAATTGATTTAATTCCGAAATTCAAATAAGCTTTAGAAAATAGTAAATGAAGTCCAAAAATTTTGAGAAAATTCACATAAATTCTATGAGGCATTCTGGACTTAAATAAAATAATTCCAACTTTTAGTTGGTAATAAATTTTGCACATAAATTCTTTTAGCCTCAATATACTTTATTGAAAAGCTTTTTAAAAATTCCAGAAAATCCACAAAAATTAATAAATCTTATTTTTAAATGAAATTGAAATTTTGGGCTGTTACAATAGGTTAGAGTGGTTCTCTTGCCAAATTGCTTTGACTGCTATTTCTTATCTTGTGCTTCTAGGATGCTGCTTATTAGCTGTCTCTTTCTTCTCTAAGTAGAGCTTACTCACTTCTTATAGGTTCTAGCAGGGGTCGGGCCACCCTTGGGTAGACAGGGACAGTGTTTGCTCCTTAGTGTATGAGTTGTTCAGCTGATAGTCCTAGAATCATATGGGGTAGATAAGAACCTGTCTGAGCGATAGTTTTCTCTATATCTTTTCTATGCTCTAAAGGACTGCCTTTTCTGTTTCTCTTATCAGATTCTCGTTTTTGTTCCTTTGGTTCATGGGGAGTTCATTTTGGTTATTCCAGTTCTTAAATTTGTCATAACTCAACTTGAATTAAAAGATGCATCTCATTCTGAAGGGAATCTGGATTTTCGTGCATTTCATCCTGCATTGCATTATAATCAAATGGAGCCTTGCTTATTATCCTTTATGATCTGTTTTCACTGTTTTACTTCTTGCCATGATTTATGCTAAAACTGCTAGATCTATCATGACTTTTTTTGTGTAGTTTAGTCTTTGCCATGCTAAAGTGATTAAAAATGCTAAACTTGAATTAAAATCTTGTCATGATAGCTCTTGAGACTAATCTGGTTGAAGCTATCCTTTTATGATTTTCGCCATGTCAAGTAGGCTGAGTTGAGTCTTGAATCTCCATTGAACTGTTGAGTAAGCTATGTCGCTTGTTAAGAAACTTGACTTCTCTTTAATCGCCTGGTCTAAAAATTTCAAAAGCAAAATGATCTCTTTTGTGCGAAAAACCGATCTCACCAAATCTTTCTCATGAGATCGCTTGCCATTGCACTAGGCATGAACTCGGGGGGCCTTGATGACCTAAGATCACCTCCTTAAGTCTTTGCTTGGAGTGGTCGATAAGGCTTGGGATCTAGCACATGGCTAAGATTTGAAAAATTGGTTGAAGCTTAGGAGGCGCTTGTGGATGGCACCTAGTCCAGAGCTTGCTTTACTAAGATAAAACCATAAAGAGCTTTCGTAAAAGAAAAAATGTGCTAAAATTGCTTATCATTAAAAGGACCAAGTTCGGATAAAATAAGTCTTTCTTCAACTGGTAGCACTCTAAACTGTTCGATATGAGTCTTCTTGGTTCAACTTAGATTATTTGACATGGCTTGTATCATCCTTGGATATCTTTAGCTAGACTTCAATCTTGGTTTATTTGACTTGCTAAAGAATTGGATCATTAATCAGAATTATGGACTTTCTGACTTAGCTTTTCTATACATCAATTGTCATGATCTTGATAGCATTCTTCTGTGTTATGGCTTGGTGTAATACTTAAATAGTCATTTTGGATAATCTACATGGCTCCTAATGCTTAAAATGAACCTCATATAGTCTTTTCCTCCCTTTTCTACATCTTGATGATTTTATTGCCAAAGGGGGAGAATTTTGGAGAGAAAAAGCCTTCTGGAGAAAAGCCTTGAGAGTTTTATAATTGCTCTTTCATATTGCTCTTTCATCTCATCTCAAGTCTTTCTCTTTTGTCAACTTGGTCGTGAGCTTATCTACTCTTGTTTAGACCTTGGTTGATTTTAAACTCAAACTCATCTTATGCTTTTTCGGTGATTGTCAATATACTCATCAAGGGGGAGATTGAGAGACCATGTGAGAGGTCCTCCACTCTGAGTGATGAGTATTTGACATCGTGTTGAATAGGTTGAGAGTTGAGTGTCTAGGTTTGGACTGCTTACGTCTTTGAATCGGAAATCGAACTACCGCTGTGTATGGAGCGGAAGTTTCGATAATCGGAACTACAGGCGTTGGAAATAGGAACTTCCGTTTTACCTGGGTTTTGAGTTCGGCTGAAGGAAATCGGAACTTCCGCACAAGGGGTAGCGGAGTGTCCGATAATACTGACTTTGAGTGTTCCTCTGAGATGCTAATCGGATTTGAAAATCTGGAAAGGCGGATAGTTAGAAGATCGGAAGTTCTGCGCAGTTAAGCGCGAACTTCCGATAATCTCGACAGCGCGGACGTTTCGAAATCGGAACTTCATTGTGGTAAGTGCGGAACTTCCGATTGTGTCCAGAACTGTGCAGAGAAGGTTAATTTGTGATTTTGATTTTGTATGAGTTAGAGTCTTATGCAATTGTTGATGCTATGATATTGTGCAATGCTATGTGATGTGTTTTTGCTTGTGATGACTGCAGGGCATCGAGATGGAGTCGTGGCGAGACACGTGGACCGGACTAAGCGCAGGAGGCGTTGAGGTCAGAACGATCGGGATGTGTCGAAGACGGCGTGAATCTTGAAGCGGTTGCGAGTCGTGCACAAGAAGGAAGACGGAGGCTTCCAGAGGGTGCGCAAGGGGCGAAACGGTCTTTTCGCAAAGCGGCACAAGTGGAGGCGGTTCCGTTCGGGTGTAGCGGGCTTAATGGGTTGGAGGCCCATTAGCCAAGGGCTATAAATAGACATGAACCCCTGGTGCTAGGGTTAGAACTTTTGAGACAAAATTAGGGTTTACCTTTGGAGAGGTGGTTTGGACTTTTTGAGAGTTTGTTGAGTTGGAGAGTATGAACTGAAATCTCTTGTAATCCTTCCTCTGTGTTTCCATCTGTAAACGTTTGATTTCTATCAATGAAACACTGAGTTTTGATTACTTGTTTATGTCCTCTTCCTTCTCTCTGTTCTTCTCTTGAATATTAGGGTTTTTATGTATCTCTTGATTCGTCCTATGAAATAGCTTGAAACTTGATACCTAGAGTCGCTTTTGACATTGCTAATGTATCCCTAAAGGTTCATGAACTAAGAATCGTGAGAATCTTGGCCTTCGTGGTTTTTGGTCTTTCTTGCCCTTCTTCAAGAAACCCGATTTTGCTTTGATTATTGAATCTTTGCTAGCAACTTCTTCTCAATATGGTCAAGATATTGTTTAGGATGATGTCCGTGAAACTTGACGAGCAGAAGAACAATGATCAAAAGTAGTTTGATTTTTGGGCAAAACCCGAGCGTTACGTTCTTGATCGTCGATAATCGGAGCTTCCGATTTTACACGGAAGTACTGTAGCGGAACTTCCGCGCCATACACAAATGAACTACATAGCGGAACTTCCGCACTTCATCGCCGAGCTTCCGATTTCCGTAAGAACAAAATTCGAGGCTTGTTTTTGTTATTTGATCTTGCTTCATTTACTCTCTTTAGATCTCCAGAGATCTTTGTAGGATTGTTTAAATACAGTAAAGGGGAGTATTAAGTTTTAGGCACCATTCACCCCCCCTCTGTTGCCATTTCGGTCCTTCACCTGACGGTAGTAATTTTTGAAATTGATCGTGTCCGACACATTCAACGTACTGCACCATAAACAAGATTTACATAATTAACCACATATATGAAACTAAACTACACACTGAAAATGATATCCTACAACGTACTACACTACATAACTATACATATAAAACTATGTAATCCATTCGGTTAAAAAAATCACTTATAAGGTAGACGACTGGGCGAACAGTACATCACTAGCTCCTCTCCTCTCTACTACTCTCTGCTCCTCTCCTTTCCCTCCCATTTTTATATTTTTCTAAATAAAAATGAATTACGTCTAAATTTTTGGGTCTTTTGTAGAGGAGGCTATGTCGCCATTTGGAATGGCGAATAGGATTTACGGGATCCCTTTCCCTACATCGAATGTGTTGATGATCAAGTCGTCGATCTTACGAAATAAAATAAAAAATGGTTGAGAAATCTTAGGGAAGAATTGGGTTGCTCTTTATTGCGAAGATGCCTTTGGCAAGGTGATAGACTAGCCCTAATTATACTTAGTAAATAGCTTGGATGAGGGGAGCTATCTACAATGATCTTAATCACTTGGCCTTTCCTTCGTCTTGCTTGTTGTTCTTTTGATTGTTTCTTGTTCTGTTTGTTACCCACCCTTAAATACTAGCGAAGAGACGCCGCTATTCTCGGAGAAGAGACCTTATATCAAACAACGCTGTCTGCCTGGGAGGTAGTTGTTGTCAGCTGAAGAACACTGATCGCGGCTTGTGTCGTGAGAGACAAAGAAGGACAAAATCAGATTGTAGTTATTGTCAGTGACTTAGGACTGAAAAGCATCGTATATTTTAGAGTAGATAAGCCACATATCTTATTCATCACACGAAAGGAATATACTTAGAATCGTGTCCAAGTACAGTTCAAGGATTCTACAAGCAGTTATCTGGTTGGACAAGAGGTACAGTGCCTCTCCGACTAGGGTAATCCAAGAGCAATATCTACTATTCTTACGACCACAGGGGTCTTTAACAGTAGGTGTTACGACCATAAAAGCCACGTGATCTTTAAGTAAATGTTAAAGCAATATTGAGGAATTTTAATCCTTGTTAGTCAGCCCCTGAACTTTTTAAGTGAATTTATAATATTAACATCCTCCGATGGGATCTATATTGGGAAACTCTTCGTTTAATGGTGAGAGTAATGAAGCGGTTGCTATTCACTTTAAAGTTGAGGAACTGCCTGGGAAACTGAAGAGATTTGTGTCTATTGTGCTTCGAGCAACTCCATTTTTGCAGTTAAAGAGGTGCCTCTATAAAATCCCCGTAGTGTGTTGTCTTAGGGTTTTTGCACTCTCAAAATTACCTTCGATTTCCTTTTCATCTTCTTGCCACAAAATCAATAATGGCGGATCCTATCTCCAACAGGTTGGTGTCTGAGTTGAATGAGAAGAAGCTCAAGGCTATGGAGAAGAGCGGAATGCTTCCTGACATGGCCTTGATCCCTTGGAGATCGGCGGTCGAGGAGCATTTTTTGAGTGGCAACGAGGGAGAAATCCCTATCTTCCTCGCATATGTTGAGTGCGGGTTTAGGTTGCCAGTGCACTGATTCCTCTCCCAAGTATTGGAATACTACGGAGTTGAGCTGGTAAACTTTGGTCCCAATTCGATCGCTAATCTCAGTATCTTCATCTATCTTTGTGAAGCATATTTGGGGATTCCGCTAGATCTGGCGGTCCTCAGATATTTCTATAAGATGACGAAGTCGGGGAAGTCGACGGCGTCGCTCGGGGAGTGTGCTTTGTGCCTCCAGGACGGGAAAGCTAAGGAGTACATTCGGATGTATTCCAAATCTTCGTGGTCGTCATGGAGGAAGTTTGGTTCTACATGACGGTCACCAAAGAAGATGGCCTCTACTTTACTAGTCGGTTGGTGGTCAAAAATCCTCGGTGGCGCTCCTCCTCGAAGGAGGGCAAGGTGGGAAGATTGATTGAAGCCATCCAACACCTTAACATTAGAGGTCTAACTTATTGGCACGTGGTGAAGGATTTCACCATGCGCTGGATAAGCCCTCTGAAGCTCCGAGAACGTACCATGCTTTAGTACATTGGTAGGGATGATATGACCAAGGATTCTTCAGAACGTAAGTCCTGAAAAATCTAAACCAGTTAGGTTTATTCTAGTTGATTGTTTTGTCACCTTAAAGTCTTTTCTTCTCTTCTTTACATCTCTTTCCCCTGAAGACATTAGGGATCGGATCAAAATGATCTGCGCCGTGGAACCCAGTGAAAAAGTTGATGTCCCCCCTGACTTTGGCAGCTATATCTCCAGAAGAGGGGATAGAGAGACTTAAGGTAAAAAATAACAACTTCTTTTCATCATTTATGCATTTTCCTATTGGTATGCCGTAATGCGCCGTTTCTTTTAATGTACAATCAGTCAGGTCGAAGATTGGCGAGCTTACAAAGAGCTCGAATCTTGTCAATGCCCTCACCACCTCTTCTCCAATGACCACTCAAGTTGATGGTTCTAGGGAGGTAGGCTTTTATTATAACTCTGAAAGTTTTTGTTATAAGCCAATTCCTTCTCTTATGGGAAGGGTAGAGAAAGAGCACTGAAGGAAGTACACATTATGGATGAAGAATTCATCGGTGAACTAACCTTATTTATTTAGGCGGGAGATAGAGATATGCTAATTGGAGCTACGATGTGTCAGAGATTCCGGCCGTAGTGATCGACCATACAACTGCTCTTGAAGTTGTTGTTCCAATGGTCGATGAAGCCATAACCTCTGAAAGTCGGGGAGATTACTTTCGACCACCGGTCAGAGAGTGCGAAGGATCCGACCGGCCCTATCGGTACAGAAGAAGTGAAGTCTATCGAGAAGAAGGAGAAAACAATGAGCACTCTGGTGTTCGCTCTAGGGCATTTCAACTTCAAAGCCAAGAAGACCAAGTATGTATAATGAAAAACTTACATAAATTCATACCTTTAGATTTCCTTTTATTCTAAAGTCTTCACCTTCCTTTATTATGTTTTCACAGATCCTTTGGTACTTTGATCGCTTCTTATCAGAGTAGTCCTTAGGAGGAAACTCCTGAGGAAGGGAGGGTTGAGCCAGCCCCTGAGTAGGTGGAAGCGCCAATGCTTGCTCCTACCATCGAGGAACCCTTGACGGCCCGACTCGCCCAAGGAGGCAGAGGTTTAAAAGAGTCCCAGCAGTTCTACCCACCGCTGGGACCAAGTGGTCGAAGAGGAGGAGCAAGTCTGCTTCTTTTTTCTTCAATGGTCATGTGGAGAGGGCTTCTTCCTTAGTTAGGAGGACTCTCATCCCAATAACATCCCCAACCGATCTCAAGTCTTTGATGATAAAAGACTAGAGGAGGCTTAGTGGAGGAAGATCTCAGACTGTTAATCAAAGACAAATTCTGGTACCATTTACTCCTACGACCACTCTTATTGCATTTTTGTGGAGTTTATGTGAAACTTAAAGTAGTTTACTAATTTTTTTCCTTTTTGTAGCATATGGTGGAGATCATCGTTGTGGTCGAGAACTCCACCAAAGAATCACTTCTTTGGAAAAGAAAATCTCCAATTGAAAAGTAAGTATTTCTTCTTCCCTTTGTTATTCTACCCTTGTTGTTTCTTAATTATCTCCTTATCTTGATTGATGTAATTAGAGAATTTTGAAAAGGAGGCTAAGGCTAAGGGAACCGCTATAGCCACACTTCAGGAGAGGTGCGGAGCTAAAAATTTATTGATTGAAGACTGGTCGACTGATTCAATGAGACCTCCTCAAGCACAAGGAGACCATTGAAGCTTTGAGAAGAAGGCTCAAAGTAATCGTAGTAAACCCACCAATTTACTATGTATTTTTAGTTTATTTTGTAACTTTGATCTACTCGCAGCAGCAAGCTCAAAAGTTAGAAAGAATGAGAAAGCTCTTGAGTTCGAGCAAAATAAGGAGAAAGAACCTGAGAGGAGTCTCCAAGAGAATATCTTGGCCTTCAACAAGATGCTTTTCGATATGGGAGTGGAAGCATTTTTGTCGTCTTCAAGGGAGACTGCTAAGAAGGAGAATTGTCTTGGTCGACAGCTCGAGACTCTCCAAGGCCTGCTCGAGACTTTTCAAAGGAACCACGTGAAGACCATGTGCGATGCTGTTGCAGATGGAGTTAGCTTTACTTTGGCAAAACTTAAGGCCTCCGACCCCTCCCTTAGTCTCCAAGTGCTTGAAGCGAACTTCAACTACTCGGAGATAGGTTCAGCCAAGATCTTTGAGGGGTGAAACTTTTTGGAAACAAGGTTGCAGAGGAGATGAAGGTCGGATCTCTGTTTCACAACGATCAGTCGAGTGGTCCCGAGGAGTAAAATGTAGTAAAGAAAGTTGTAATGTAAAAAACTTACCTTTTGTCATCAATAAAGCCTATATTTATCTTTCAACTTGTTGAATACTTGTATATTTTATTTCAACTTATTGAGTGCTCTTAAATTTCCTAGCCCCCAACTGCTTGTGTAGTAGAAAAAACGTACTAAGGAAGCAATAGACCAGAAAAAAGAGCATATCTTATTACTAACGTACAAAGTATGTGATGATTATGTTATAAGAGGGATCTAATTAACAGTATGAAACTAATTTGGTCAAAACTAGTGTATGATTTCGAATAATTTTATATTAACTTCCAAAATTGAAATACCAGAGAGTACATTGTATGGTTGGAAGATGTCATAAGACTTGCGTTGATGATTCGAATGATAATAAATAATGCAAAAAATGTATGCAAAAAATGATGAGTGTTTTTATTTATACACACTATCCAAGCTAGTTGTAAAAGTGCTAAAAGCTAAAGACATGATTAATAATTCGCGAAACGTACTCTTCCTCAAGCTTCGACTGGTAGCAAAGATCGTAGGAAAAGGCTGTCGCTAGGAAACTCCTATTGGACAGGACCACATGCAGAGAGGAGAGATTTCAACTAGGCGGTTTGTTGTGTCTCGGCCAGTTTCAAAACAAGAGAAGAGCAGATTGTTGAAGTGAAGAAAGAAAGTCTTTAAGTCCTTAAGCATGTAAGTAACTATATTGAGTTGTCTGTGTCATGTTCCTTTTACTTGTTTTCTGTGACAATAGAGTGTGAGGTCATTCGTGATATTCATCTCTGTGATGGTCACAATAAGAACCTTCATGGCATTTGACAAATATACCAAAGTCAAAATGTAAAAGATATCATTTAGAAGGATGTCGGAGAGTAATAGATCTTCTCCGATGATCTTTAAACAATAAATAGTGTGTGACCGGGCAATGGATAATCGAAATGTAAACAACATCACTCATTAGAAAGTAAATAAATAATATAACTTTATTAAAATTATAAATGAAAACAATATTTATACAAAGAACTTATGTAACTAATCAATATTCCAAGAATTAGACAAAACATGGACATCTGACATGGCAAGTCATACCGAAGTTGGTATGGTTACTTCAACCACACTGTATGGATCTTCCTATTTAGGAGAAAGCTTGTTGTGATTTGTATGGCTCTGAATTTTTCTGAGAACCAGATCACCTAAGGCTAGATTGCGAGGTTGCACCTTACGACTGTGGTACATTCTCATAGCTTGTTGGTAAACTGCTGATCATATCAAGGCTTCGTTTCGTCTTTCTTCAAGGAAATTGTTATCATCGATTCATCATTCTGCTTGATTGCTTTCGCTATAGGAATCAGTTCAAGCAGATCCAATTTTTAGTTCCGAAGGAGGCATGGCTTCAACACCGCAAACCAAAAAAAGGGTGTTTCACCGGTCGCACGACTAGTCGTGGTCCGAACAGCCCATAATACAAAGAAAGTTTGTGAACCCAAGTTCCTAACTGTTTTATTAACTCGTCGATACACTGCATTTTATTCCTTGTATTAATATGCCATTAGCTCACTTTACTGCCCCGTTACTCTATGGGTGAGCCATAGAAGCGTAATGTATGTTGATACCTAGATCTTTGTAGCATTCTTGAAAATTTCTGGTCGAGAACTCGGTACTGTTATCTATGATTATACGATTGGGTATACCAAATCATGTGAGCATATTTTTTGTGATGAACTTTTTGGCAGCTTCAGTTGTTGTTTTAACAACAGGCTCAGCTTCTATACATTTTATGAATGTATCAATCATAACAAAAAGGTATTCAAAGCTCTTGGGTGCCTTCATGAATGGTCCCAGAATGTCTAGTCCCCAAGTTCCAAAAGGCCAAGAAAGATGTATTGTTTGCAAAGCTTGTACCAGTTGATGTACTTGTCGACTATGAAACTGACATTGTACACACTTTGTCACAAGATGTTTTGCATCATGGAGGGCAGTTGGCCAGTAATATCCTTGCCTAAAAGCTTTACCGACTAGAGTTCTGTAAGAATGATGCACTCCACATACTCCTCCATGTATGTCGGATAGTAATTTCATAACATCCATTTGAGATATGCGTCTCATCAACACTCCGTGAGCTCCCCATTTGTAAAGAGTATATTCGATCAGAGTGTATGATTTGTCTTTTTGATCTGTACGATCAGCCTCCACGTCATCTTTAGGAAGTGAGCCATGCTGAAGATAATCGTAGATTGATGTCATCCAATCACTACTGGGATCGATCTATACGACCTCCAGTGGAGCATGTTTGTCTTCAGAATGCTCGACCACTGAGCGTGTATCGAGTTGCTCAAGAAAAACTATAGACGGGATAGGTGATCTTGAGGAAGCCATCTGTGCCAATTGGTCTTCTAGAAAGTTATCCTTTCTAGGAATATGTTGAATTTGGAAACCAAAGAAGTGTGTTTCCGATTTTCGTACTTATGCTAGATAAGATGACATCGTGGAGCTTGAGCATTGATACACTTTCCCAACTTGATTCACTAATATGCTAATCCCGAGCTTTTGGCTGCACGGAGTCCTGCCAGTAAACCCTCGTATTCTGCCACATTATTTATAGCAGAAAAGTTTAACTGAATGACATACTTAATGTGCTCTCCAGTAGAGGATATCAGGACAACTCCAAATTTCGAGCCTTTAATCATCCAGGAACTGCCAAAATACATAGCCCACTCTTCATGGTGTTCGTACTTGGGCTATTGGGTGGGTTCAGGGTTCGTCCATTAGGCAATGAATTCTACTAAAGCCCGGACTTAATTGTTGTTCGTGAATGAAATAGAGATCGAACCCCACAAGTTCGACGCCCATTTTGCTATTCGTCCTAATGATTCCCTATTTTGGAGAACTTGACCAAGAGAATATCCAGTAGGTACGACAATTTTGTGAGCCTGAAAGTAATGCCTTAGTTTCCTTAAAGCTATAAGGAGACCGTGACACAATTTTGTATATCTTGATATCGCCTTTGGTCCATGTATGACTTCACTCATATAATATACCAATTGTTGGATATTATCACGCTCAACGATCAAAGACAACACCGATCTTGTGGCATCACAACCCGTATATCAAGAATATTTCTCCCAATCTTGGAGATACTAAGATCGGGTATTTGTAAGGTACCTTTTGAGTTCTTCAAAGGCATCGCTTGTATCTTTAGTCCATTCAAATTTTCGTGTTTCAAGAAGTTTAAAGAAAGATAACCCTTTTCTTCCAAATGTGCTATGAATGACTTAGCGCCATACGACTAGTTATTGTTTGACTTCTTTCTTTGTCACGAGGGCGATCTGCTCGATGGTCGTAGTTTTTTTGCTGGTTCACTTCAATTCCTCTAGCCAAAACTAGGAATCCAAGAAGCTTCGAGAAAAAATTCAAAACACACACTTTTCGTGGTTTAACTTAGAGTTATGCCTTCTTAATTTATTGAAAATTTCTTGCGTGTCAAAGATATGATATCCAACATTGATGCTCTTTACGACTAGGTCATCAACATAGGCTTATAAATTTTGGCCTATATGCAAACTAAGGATTTTTTTTTTGCATTAGCTTCTAAAATGTAGTACCAACATTTTTGAGACCAAATTACATCTTGATATAGTAACAAGTGTCATATGGTGTGATTAAGGAAGTTTTCTTCATCATCTTAACTCATATTAACTGTGGTACCCTAAATACGCATATAAAAAGCTTAATAACTCACATACGTAAGTAGAGTCCTCTCAGAATCGTCGATTCCTTAACCCTACTTTGAAAGCTCAATAAGAGAGGAATCATGACTGTGAATAGAATTATGAACCTAGTCAATCTCTTGATGTATTGCCGAAGAGTTTCATTAGGTTCCCGCCACATCCGATGGAGATCGTCTTTCTTTCTGGGGCGATCGTAAGTCCCCTAAAAATTTACGATCAAGAGGTCGCAGAGTTGCTCCCAAGCGTAGATTGATCCAACCGGTTGATAGAGCAACCAAGACCGGGCAGATCCCTCGAGTACCTTGGGCAACTAATTTGCCATCACATTGTCATCATTACTAGCATCTCTGATGGAGGTAATGTAGATCTGGAGGAATTCCAATGGGCTTTGGGTTCCATTAAATTTCTCCATGTTTGCTGGTCAGAACTTGTCTTGCCAGCGTACTACTTGAAGTCCTATCAAGAATGCTCGACATCACGTAATTGAGTCATGATGCTTTCTTTGGAAAGGAGCCGGATTGTAATCAGTTGGAGACCGATTCCTCTGGTTGGCATACCGAGTATCTGGTGCCCCAATCCAGTCGTGGATGTTTGTATGACATCTTCGACCAACTGCCTTGTCTAGGTGACGTCGAAGATCACCTGAGCCAAGCAACAGCTTCTCTTGACGGAGTGGGGGAGTGGCTTCATGGAAAGACCGGCTTCATGGAAAGACCTTCTTCTCTCATTACTTCCTTGTCCGAATCTTAGAAGTGGTCTAGATGTTGGACGGTTCCTAGTCCGACCATGCTGACTTCTACTAAGGAGGAAATGCTCAGACGAAGTCAAAGTATGTCTTTGTGAGTTCCTCTACTCCCTGTACATCTTTGTAGCTGCATGGTCTACTGAAGGATCTCCGACACCTGCTGTCAGATCCGGATTTCCTTAATCTATAATCCTCTGTGATTATCCTGCACTACTCCCTGAATCAGTAGGTATCGCTCACAGTGTACATCACTGAATCATTTTATACACACCGTTGACCGACCAAACATAATATTACAATCATCAGAGTTAAAATAGACCACGTCGGGTCGAGTTTACAGCAGGGGCCGAACATGCCAAATAAGTTCATTACATAAAATTTAGAGATAAGCACAGAAGCAAAAGGGCAACATGACTCCCCACAGGTAAGCAACTGTGGTACTTTAGGCACAACCGATATTAGCCAAGGACTTGGATAATATTGGCCGCACGCAAGTACCAACGGATCCTGCTAAACTGTGGCGAGCCAAAGCCTACGAAACTAACTACTCCTCGCCTTGGTCTTGATCGTTGAATCCTTGGTCCTTGTAGTAAGCGTAGTCATCCTGCTCAGCAGATTCTGAGGGTTTGGGGGGAAGAGCGAGAGTAAGCACAACTACCGTGCACGCGAGCCAACACAACAGATGCAATAATAAGTATGCAAGGCTAAACAAGGATGGTGGGGTTATTTTATTTGCGCAAACCAACCTTTATAAATACACCTAATAGAAAGTCCTATCACTTAGCATTTTGACTAAATCATGGTTTCTTAAAAGAGAATAATTGTGTGTTATTAATATCAGGGGAGGTTACCTCCACCTCATACTTATTTTTATTGATGGTCACATCCACCTATTATCAGCACTAGGTAAGACTACACAGGAAAAATCCAACACACTGCCAGATGAGCCCGCCACATCTTTCAACCCACCCACAAAGATTTTTGAAATAGAACTAACTCTTGTAAGTTCCCATGTCCGCCCGTGATCGTGGGCATGACTGTTCGAACAGTTTATTTCTCTGCAGAGATTGTACACTTTACCCACAAGAGGTAATCGGCTTGATATAATCACAAGTTTCCTTGGACATGTGAATCAAGAGGAGATTACCACAAGGCCTTTACAATGCATCCCTCAATACTTGTTACAATCGCTGAGGTTTCACCTGAGGTGGGTTACGCTCTCACACTCGTGTCAACAATTGCCCGACACACCCCCTTGTGCCCTCTTAACGACCTTCGTCGTGCAATCCGACCATTCGCCACAAAGGTTTACGACGTCGCGAGTCATCTACCTGGTGCAACTCGTATTGTCGGATACAAATTATTTGGCCTGGTCGATACCATTATAGACTTGTGGTTGTACTGTTTTACAATAGGAGGTCATCAAATGATTAAGGCCTTAAAGATATCTGAGTGGTTCATACCACATACCAACATATCCTGGGCTACATTAGTACCCAACCACATACCCTCCAACATACCATCCGCCCAAATGGGTATTAGCAAGTTTTTAGGGTTTTCAGAAGAGTAAAACAAATTAACTTAACCATTTCAGTTATTTACCCAAATGACTGCCCAAAACAATCTTTTAAGTTTAAAGGATGATAATTTGGATGGTTAATACCCTGATACTCAAACAAGGCTAGTATGGCGCTTGAGTACAGACTATAAGTAGTAGGTTACCATATAATTACTAGGGTGACAAGGATCAGGGCATTCAATTATCAAGGACAAGGTATAATAATTACTTAATAATCAAGTTAGCATTTAACTACCTTAGGACCATTTAACATACATTGGCATAAAAATTAAAGCATGAAGTTTGCTATTTTAAAAGAACATAATTTGTATAAAATATAGGTTCAACAGGATCAAAGTGTTGACTCGCCTGGGTCAAAGGCTAGGGGGTCTTGGAAATCTTGAGCTTGGTCGAAGTGGGAATTTCCGGCTTCTTCGAACCCTACTCGAACAATCTTACCGGAAATGAAAAGACAAGCAAACAAAATAAATAAATACAAAATCCACAATAAATGAACTCCAAAGTTAATCAAACCAGTACCAAAGTATAGGTTTTGAAATTACAAATTTTTGGGCACAAGTTTCATAATTTTTGGAGTTATAATGAAAAAGATATGGATTTTTGAAACTTTATAAATAATTTTCAGTTAAAAAGAAAATAAGAAAAAGCTAGAAAAACCATGCGCTGACACGCGGCCCCCGGTGCACGCAACAGTGCGTGGACCGAGTCCACGCACGGGAGCTGCGAGTCCACCGCACAGTGACAAGTGGGACCCACCTGTCAACCACGCGGTCACTGTAGCGGGGCCCACCTGTCAGCGCCCTCGTGGGTGTGGGTTAAGGGGGCGACGCGTTCTCCGAACGCATCGCCTTGTCTCCTCTGCCGCGCGGAGGAAACGAGGGGGCGGGGAGAAAGCGGGGAGGGGGAGGAGAGCGACTGTGGCGCGGCGCGGAGGGAGTGAGAGAGGAGAGGCGAAGCAGCCGTAGCGAGGCCGGAGGCGAGGGCGAGCCGGCGGAGGCCGCGGCCATCGAGCGCGGAGGGGAGGCAAGGCGGCGACGGCGTCGAGGAGACGAGGCGGCGGCGGCTTAATGGGAGAGAGAGGACAAGGAGGCGAGCGGGGAGATGAAGAGGCGAGGCCGGCTTAAATAGCCGTGGGGAGAGAGAGCGGCGGAGAGGCGACGGACGCCCTGCATGTCGCGGCAATGAGGACTGCGAGGCGCGGCCGCGGACAAGCGGAAGCGAGAAGTCAAGTGAGAAGCGAGCGGGCGCAGAAGGAAAGACCGGCAGGCGCTCAATGGAAAACGGCAACACGACACGGCGCAAAGAAGGAGGAGCGAGGCGCGCGCGGGTGTGCGGCGGCGCTAAGGCCACCTCGCATGAGCGGCGCTGACGGTGGTGGCACCGGGTCCGGGGGCGAGGACCAGGGGCGAGGATGCGTGGAGAGACTGAGGCGGAGCGGGCCGAGCCAGGGAATGGGCCGGACGGGCCCAAGCCCAGGTTAGACCCAATTCAAATTTTGATTTTTTGATTTTGAAATTGAAGTTTAAATTTTGGGGTGTTTTTGAAATTGAAATCATTTTTCTTGAATTTCAGAAAATGGATGTTACACCTGCCCTTCAATTTGAACATACTCCGGAGTTTCTGCCAGAGCAGAATCCAGGTTATTTAAAATATTATGAACTCGTTGTAGTTTCTGGATTGTTACCGAGCATCTTGAAGGATTCCTGTTGGCAGAAGGTGCTCAATGACTTGAATTTCCTTCCGACCTTCTTGCTTGTCCCATTCGATCCATTATACGTAGCGGGTAGAAACAGTCAATTAATCTATTGACGTCCACCGGCCCATTGCCTCCGCCATCTCGAGATGATGTTTGAATGTCTTTACCATTTCCACCAACGAGTGCTGGCGGGGTACGCTGTGAAGGATCGTGCACGATATCTCGATCGATACCACCAATTGTTTTAACCTCGTGCCTCCAACAACAATCTCCCGATGAGCTTTCATCATAACTAACGGAGCGCCTTCCACTGCTTCGGCAAGGAGCATCCATGATGGGGAACGGTTTGAGATTACCACCTTCGATGGGTTTTCTAGTGGACTTGGCCTGATCCGGCGGATTTACGATCATATGTTGAGCTTGATCATCTTCACCTAGCTTTCCGTTGGTGGCAATTTCATTGACACCACTACTAGGTCTCGGTCGGCTCTCGGAATACCTAGGAGTCGTCGGCAAACGTCTGTTGCCCATGACCGTATCAAGAGTACCTTGACACTCTGATTGCAGTGCTAAGCTTTTTTTTGTCGTTTTTGTCGATCGGATGAACCGGGCTTGCAGAGATGTTTGGACATTCTGAACGAGTCGAAACGACCAATTCCTCTAGGAGTACCACTGATGGGGACGGTGAATCTTCTTCCATTTGGTCGATCTCACAGATCTCAGGAAGCGGAGAACCTGTGATGAAAAATGATGATGACGACATCGCGTCGTGGTCCAAGGCGCGGATGCATACGTCCATGTCGAGGTTGGCGTAGTTTGCCAAATTGAACCAGCTTTCCTCATCCCATGTCTCTGCCATGATTGCATAGGCGACAATGAAACAGAGGGAGGGTAAATGAGGATTGTTGAGCTAAACGCCTTCAAGAACTCAACGCCTTCTTCCCACTGACGACGCCACTATCGATCGACGATCAAACCGCCGATCTTACGAAATAAAATAAAGAAAATGGCTAGGAATTCTTGGAGAAGAATAGAGTTGCTCTTTATTACAACGAACTGGTTTTTACAAGATGCCTTTGGCAAGGTAATAGACTAGCCCTAATTACACTGAGTATATTGCTTGGAGGAGGGGAGCTATCTACAATGATCTTAATCACTTAGCCTTTCCTTCATCTTGCTTGTTGTCCTTCTGATTGTCCCTTGTTCTGTTCGTCGTCCACCCTTTAATACTAGTGAAGAGGCGCCAATTACTCTTGAGAAGACACCTTATACCAAAAACACGTCTGGTCAGGGAGACAGTTGTTGTCGGTTGAAGAACACTTGATCGTCGGTTTGTGTCAGTGGGAGACAAACAAGGACAAAACTGTATAGTAGTTATTGCCATTGACTTAGGACTGAAAAACATCGTGTGGTTTAGAGTATATAAGATATGTATTTTATTCATCACACGGAAGGAGTATACTTAGAATCGGGTCCAAGTATTAGTTCAAGGATACTACGATCGCTTATCCGTCGACAAGAGATACAGGTGCCTCCGACTGTGGTAATCCTAGACCAATCTCTAGGATTCTTACGACCACAAGGTCCTTTAACCATAGGGGTTACGACCATAAAAGCCACGTGGTGTTTACGTAAATGTTAGAACAATATTGAGGAATTTTAATCCTCGTCAGAATAATTGAGGAATTTTAATCCTTGTCAGAATGAGGATTATCCTAAATTTTAATGTTAAAAAAATCACCTATAGAACCCACCTGTTCCATTTGTCACCATTTTGAATGACAGCAGTATTGTTCTAACGGCGATAGAACTCAGGTTTTGCCATTCGAAATTGTGACATGGCAATTTCGTCATTTGGAATGGCAACAGTAGCCCATTTTTGTCATTGTTTTCTTTTACTATTATTTTTTTGTAATTCTTTTTTAAATAATATTATTTAAAAAATTCTAGATAGAAGTACGAGTGTCTTGCTCCTGAACAGTGAAGAAAGGCAACTTGCTCCAAGACGCCTGCAGAGAAGCACTTGCAAACACGGTACGCGTACGTGCGGACTGCCTACCGTTATGACCAACTAGGTTACTCGAAATGGTAATCCCATGGGACACATGGACAAGGTATCCTGGGCGATGCACAAAACGGCATGCACTCTCACCCTCCCTTCCTCCCTATGTTGCTTTGCTGCTGCTCATCTGCAAGTGCAAGGTGTACTCGTCTCCTGCTCCCCTAATCATTCCTCCTGCCTGGACCCGCTCCCTCCCTTT
The DNA here is from genome assembly GCA_036346395.1 of Hsuehochloa calcarea. Lineage (NCBI taxonomy): Eukaryota > Viridiplantae > Streptophyta > Magnoliopsida > Poales > Poaceae > Hsuehochloa > Hsuehochloa calcarea. The sequence continues at coordinate 20,624,300 of CM070598.1, read as the reverse complement.
CTCTCTCCTCCCTCTTCATCACTCTCTCTCCTCATCCATCTCTCTCTCTCTCTCTCTTCCCATCCCTGTCTGCAGGAATCCAGTTCAATTCAACCACAATGTTGTACAGCTGCTTAAAAGCCACTGTGGTTGCCAAGGTTCCCTCTGCTGTCCTCTTCTTCCTCCTAGCTAGGCTCTTTCTGCTGCTGGTGTGGTAGCCCCTGCTCTGCTCTCTAGCTAGGCTTAATTCTCCACAAGTGGAGCTCTTGGGAGGGAGAGAAAGAGAGAGACGCAAGTGTGTGGCTGTGTGCTCCTCAAAGCAGGATTGGAAGCTTTGGAGACGAAGGAAGCTATCTGGGCACCAAATCTTGGAACTAGCTAGATAGGTGAGTTCTTATTTCTTAATTGATTCCCTTTTCTTTTCTGTCTTCTCCTTTGGTTTTTAATTCACCAGTTATGTTTGTTTTTCTTCTGCCGTTCTACCCTGTGTGGACAAGATGCATGCTTTTTTTAATATATTAAAAAAGAACTGATATGGTACTTTCACCCTCATCCATTCATTTTGACAGGATAATCTTAATTTTACTGTTGATAAAAGCATTTTAATATTTTTTTAACAGAAGAATTTTATCTGATATCTAGCCAGTGTTCTCTGCTTTATTGATTAGTAAATTAAAAAACAGGATCTTTTCTGCAGCCTTTTTCATTGTATCTGTTGATTGCTAGCTGCTGGTGCTCCGCCCCCCCCGCAGGTTTACAAGACTGGTAGGTTTTTGTGGTGCCCCATGATACATCTTTCTTCCTTTTCCCCTTCTTTTTTCTCCACTCTTCCCTGTGCATGCTTCTTGCAGTACTCCAGAGTCCAGATGCTTTGCTTTTGCAAATTCATGTACTGCACTTTATTGGGCCTGCATCTTTTCTCATATCTGGAATTTCTCTTGCCCATTAAGAGTACCGTAGCTAGCATGTAGTACGAGAACATTAATATTTCCCTTCTTTTGCCATGTCTGATGACTGATGCTCTTGTGACACACATGCCTGCTTGCTCCATTTGAAGCGAAAGCAAGCTGTGCTGCAATATCTAGACAAGAGACACCATTGTTTACAGTTATCGATATTGTTGCTGGCATAATTAAAAAAAAATGCTGGAAGAAGAGCTATCTTGTCTTGTTCTGATTCTTGGAGCTGAATTTCTTTTGTGCTTCTTTCCGTTTCCTCTGCTTCTGCAGTGAACTGAAGGGGATCATCATCGTCATCGACGGTTGTGGCGATCTGAGCCATGAACCAATACGTCCCTGACTGGGGCAACATGGGAGACACATCCAGGCCACTCAGGTTCGCGCTTGATCGCTCAATTCATCAAAATATATTGTGGAGCAGAAATCTCTGCACCCAATGATCCGATCTCTGTGCGAGAGGCTAAAGATTCTGATGCTTCTTGCATGGTTTGTGGTTCTTGCAGTGAAGACGATGACCTCATTGAGCTGCTGTGGTGCAACGGCCATGTCGTCATGCAGAGCCAGACTCACAGGAAGCTGTCGCCGAGGCCCGAGAAGGCAGCTGCGGCGGCAGCGCAAGAAGACGAGGTGGGTCTGGGGTTCCCGTTCGCGCTCGCCGACTCGCTCGACAAGGACATCTTCTCGGAGCTCTTCTGCGAAGCACCGGGGGCGGCAGCGGCGGGCACCGGTGCAGGTGCCGACGGCAGCAAGCCCTGCAGGGACGCCCCATTGGGGGACGACAAGCGCGGCGGGGCGTGCGCGGTGTCCGAGGCGCCTCCGCGCGACCTGATGCCGCCTCCCAAGTCGACGCACATGTCCTGCTCCAGGCAGCAGACGATTAGCCTCGCGGACGGCAGCGACAACGCCGGCGACCTGTCGGACCTCGTCCGGACGAGGACCGCCGGCGCGTCGGGAAAGGCCACGGTGGAGGCCGGCGCGTCGTCGATGCTGAGCGCTATCGGGTCGAGCATTTGCGGGAGCAACCAGGTGCAGGTGCAGCGCGCGGTGAGCGAGTCGGGGCCCGCCGGCCGCGTGTCCGACACTGCCCGCGGTGGCGGCGGGTCCGGCAGCGCGCTGCCCTCGGCGGTGGGGAGCGCGAATGCGAACGCCAGCGGCAGGGGCCACAATGGCATCGTCGCCTCCTCGTCGGGGCGGTCCAACTGCTGTTTCGGCACTACCACCACCGAGCCGACGAGCACCAGCAACCGAAGCAGCAAGCGCAAGCGGCTCGACACCGAGGACTCCGAGAGCCCCAGCGAGGTACGTCTCCCAACAATGCCGTTCGTTCTGACTCGATCCTAGCTTTGTTCGTCAGAACGAAACATGACCTGCGATGCAATGCAGGACGCCGAGTCGGAGTCCGCCGCCCTTGCGCGCAAGGCGCCTCAGAAACTGACGACGGCGCGGAGGAGCCGCGCCGCCGAAGTGCACAACCTCTCCGAGAGGGTGCGTGATTCTTGTCATTGATCCCCTTAGCTTCCCTTCCTTCTTGGACCATGGTCATTACCTCTCTGACATTAATTAATTTGTGCTATTTCTGATGATGCAGAGGAGACGAGACAGGATTAACGAGAAGATGAGAGCCCTGCAAGAGCTCATACCTCACTGTAACAAGGTGCCAAACGCACAGCAATCCACGCTATTTTCTCCTGGTAAATCTGCAGAAATTCACCTACTAATCAATCCGCTACCTTCTCATTGCCAGACTGACAAGGCGTCAATGCTGGACGAGGCCATCGAGTACTTGAAGTCTCTGCAGCTGCAGCTGCAGGTCAGTGGCAGCTAGCGCGCGTCGTCCGCGCCCAACCAAAGGCAGGCACGATGTAGCACAAAGCTAACTGAATTTTGATGACGCAGATGATGTGGATGGGAAGCGGCATGGCGCCGCCGGTGATGTTCCCCGGAGTGCACCAGTACATGCCGCGGATGGGCGCCGCGGCGATGACGTCCATGTCCATGACACGGATGCCGTTCATGACCCCGCAGTCGGTCGTGCCCAACACGGCGGCGGTGAACCCGGTCCCGCTCTGCGCGCCGCAGAACCATGGCCCGTCGGGCTACCGGACCCACATGCCGGCGGTGAGCGTGCCGGAGCCATACGCGCACTACCTCGGCGTGAATCACCTGCAGCCATCCTCTCAGGTTCCGCGCGCTCAATGCCCACCGCCAAAATCATCTAGGCCGTCGCAAGTGTTTGGAACACGGGAATGTCCGAGGAAATTCAGCGTCGCCTCTTGACAAATTAACGCTTTATTCCCGCAAAACTAGCGTGAAATTCCTGCGCTCCAAGCACCGCCTCGCGGCATTCTTTTGTCTACGATTATTTTCGTTTCATTTCTCCGCCGTTTGCTGAGATGTTTGTGAATTGTGCAGCATTATGCGCAGGGGGTGAGCTACCATCCATTAGGGGCCAAGGCCGTGCATCAAAATCCAACACTTCACGTGCCGAGTGGAAGCACGCCTGCTGCAGCCACCAAGCCGGGTGTGCTGCACCAAACAGAGGATCAGGTATGCCAGCGTCCTCTTCTTCCGAGTAATCTGTAGATATGCCCATCGTGTCAAGATTCAAGAATGGCAAATGCAGACCAAGCTAGTATCCATTTAGGCCCCGTTTAGCACGCAAGATTCCACATATGTTGCTGCTTTCCCCTGCTAGAATTCCTACTTGATTTCTGCGTGCCCGTTCTAAACGGGGCATTAGCGTTTTTCGCGAGAAGAAAAGGAAAAGAAAAGAAAAGAAAGAAAGTGTTAGAAGTTGTAAATCCCAAGCTTGCCGGACACCCAGCAGTGTCGATTGAGCTGACACTTTTGGACTAAGCGTGTACGAAAACCTGTATCGTTCCTGTCGGTTGGGAGTTGGGTGTTATATATATATATATATATATATATATATATATATATAGCAGTCGTTTTATTCTAGCACTCTATCCGTGGCCTCATGGAACACTTATGGTCCAAGCCAAATGATAATTACACCAACGATTGATAGAGAGGTCAATTTTGAAGATGAAATGAAACCACTTGATCGCTCAAACAAAGGGGATCGAAGCTAGGCTTTTTACTCCATAGGAACAAAGGATAAAGGTGTGTGGACAAGAAAAAGGGAGAAAGAGAGTTGGGACTGGAAAAGAAGCCTGACTTTTCAGAGCCCAATGATTAGTGAGACTCATGATTAGTAGCATGCCGGAGAGGAAGGTTCTGTGTTGAGATTCTCCACGGTATGATTAGTAGTGGAGTTAGTACATTAGAAAGCAAACAGAGCTCCTCACACTCAAGTGGGCCTGAAAAGGTTTCAATTAGTCTACTACTTCCGTATGCAATCCAAAGTTCCAAATACAATGGAAACTTGATCACCCTGATAAAAAACACTTCCTTTCTTTTAGGTACTCATGGTCCTAAACTATGTCATAGGTCAACATGTGTGTTCTACTGTTACTACGACATGAAAACTACATGTCGTCTGACAATTACCAAGCGGCTCTCCTTTTTTTTTTGTGCAAACAAAATTCCTTTCAACAAAAGAAATATCTGATGCAATCGGACAAGATAAGCTTTGGTGGTGCGAGAATCCGTCATTTTCGGACACTTTTTACATACGCCAAAAATGAGGTCTTTCTAGCAAGCTCTTGTGCAGCTACCTAGCCATGTCAATCGTTTGTCCAGTCTTAATTTGTCTCCATCAGTATACTCGTCAATGGCTACATCTTCATCTGTCTATGGTTTTTTAGCAGTCTAGGATTTACATAATTTTCTTCTCATTCTTGGCAGGGTAATTAACCCCATAAAAGGGGTGAAAGAAAAGATACATGGCTGCACTGATCTTGTAAGGAGTATGACAATAAGAAAAGGAGCTGCACAGCAGGATGGAGCAGAGGAAACGCTGCTGAAATAACAAGGGACGTTTTCTTTCATTTCCGCCCTTTTGAGAACTGTGCAAGAAATTTTAGCGAATCGTGCTGATCTCTAACTGATTGTATTAATATAGTTTTCATTTTTGTTCAGATGGTACTTGGGATTGTTGTCTATTGATGTGGGTATTCACCCCCTCCCTTACTAATATTTTGACTTCTTTTCTCAATTGAAATTCGAAATCGATCAGATTTGCTGCTTCTATTATCTTAGAAAATAAGCTGTTTAGATGTAAAGTAAACAAGGAATTCGACAGCTATTAAACACCAAAAGTAATTGTAATTGTTGGTGTTTTAAGTTCTGTGTAGTGTAATTTTCTTTTGGCAGAACAGAAGCACTTGAAATATAAATAAATATATGTATATGTCTGTACTACTTCGATAACAATTTCTCTCTCTCCACAATCTGTTTGGATGTACCTTGATAACTTCGTGTGTATCTATTTTTTATTTATTTGTGGATGTTCCTGCAATATTATTATGTTGTGCGAGCTAACTTGTAAACACCACTCTAGGCCGCCAAAGTTTGACCTTTCACATCTATCTATTATATTATTAAAGCGATTGAAAAAGAAGCCACTACATTCGCTCTCAATGGCTAGAAATTTCCACGTTAATCGGTGAAAAAAAGATAAACATCCACACCGTTGATTATAGTGGGTCCAAATTATAACGATCTAGATTAAAAAAAAGAGTATATGTCAAGTACAATATAGGAATAAGAGTAGCAAAACGGCGTGAATGGAAAAGAAACAAATGAGAGGACATTGATAGAGTAGTGCTTTCCGATTTGCCGACCTCTCTCAGGGATTTTAGTAGTTTCGTCGTGTTCATACCCGTCAGCCAAACTTGGCAGCTCATTGTTGCGCAAAGGAATCCTTGTTGGAAAGAATGATCTGTACTTGGGTGAATTGTATTCCCGAATTCATTATGGACATCGTCACTAGTAATTGTAATCCTGCTATGAGTTAATAAAGCTCTTGTGATTTGCTCTAAAAAAGTACAGTAGCCTAAAACCTCATCTATCTTGTATTATTATTAAAGCGGCAAAAAACCCCCACCATATTCGCTCTCAAAAGTTAGGAATTACCATCTTAATCGGACGAAAAAGAGAAATAGTTGCACCGTCAATCTTGACGGGTCCGGATTATAACAATTCAAATTAATCAGATATAGATACAGAAGTTGAAACAGTTGTATAAGCAATACAACTATATTACCATCATAAGCATCATAGTTGTATAACAAGTACAACCCTGTTTCCATATAAACATATGCATTACAATGTCCAGTCATGCAATTATGCATGAAATTCGGCCAGTTAATCTATTATATGATACGGGGGAAGGGTCGATCTTCTCGGTGAGGAACCGTGGATAATTGATGCGAAGTAGACGATGCCGCTAGCTGAACACCTACGCCAGTGCACGAACCCTCAACTCTTTGGAATAATCCCAAAACACACCAGATAGTTGATCATCACGAAACCACGAACAACGATCACCAAGTCTCCAATTCCCAATGGAACGACGGCTTGACCTTGAATTGCAGAACGAATCAATTGATCACGTAGTCCTCTCTCAAAGTCCTCGCATGAACTTTGGTTTCAAAGAACAGCAATAGCTATGTTTCGATTCTTATGCATAAACTGGTCTAAACCAAAAGGTACTAAATACATGAGTATATATGACCGTAGGGCCAGCCACAAGGTATGTAAACCGACTCAACCTCATCTCTACACGGATTTGGACTCAAACTCACACCAAAGGAAAACCAAAATTTACAGTCGTCGGATTTCTTTGGTCATTGCGGCGTGACGGTGGGATTTCTGAGGCCGGAGACTTACCCATTGTGTGGGTCTTGGAATAAACTTTCCAACAAGCCCAAGATCATCTCAATCGGACTCTGTATGTGAAAGTTATAACCTTTTTATTACGAGCCTGCTATTGTCCTGTCGACCAATTCAATTGAATTCTGAGTTTGATTTCGGTTGGACATGTGTAAGGTCCGAATTGGGCTTGAAAATCTTATCCAAAACTTGGGCTTTGTATTCTTGGGCTTCTCCCCTTTTGCCCTTTTGGCTGCATGGGCTTCTTCTCCTTTGTTGGTTGCATGTGTTGCCCTCCTTCATGACTTTGTCCCCGGCCACCCTCTCGGTTCCAAAGTTTTTAAGTTTGTCAAACCTGAGAATGTACCAAGTATTGCTTTTAGGTAGTAACCAATTCTCATCGACAACACAAGGAAACTCATTATGAAACAAATGCACATGTTGTTTTAGAAGTTTAGTTCTTGCTTCATGAATAGCCTCGTAATTAGTAGGGGTATCCTCGTCATCCTCTCTTTCTTCAAGAAAAACCATCATCGGCTTTTGATAGCCTAAAAATGTGTTAGACAAAGAAAACAACGTATATGCATGGTATATGTATTTATCATCCGTTTTACCAGCCCTTTTGTTTTGCAAATCAGGAATAGTATAACAATAGCCATTAGATAGATATGATGTATTCATCTCAACACACCTTTTATCTACATTATTGCCCCACCCATGAAAAGAAGTCATCTTTGACTTTTGTAAGTATGTACGGAAATTATGAATGGACAAACCAAATTCATTTTCAAATGTAGACAAGTAGCGCATATAATCATATTTCAACTTTACAACATCAGTTTTATATAATGTGGACGATAAATTTATTTTGTTTCTTCCATTCTTCAATTGCACTACTCTGATTGCTTATACATGATTGTTCAACAAAAGATGACTAGTTAGGCATTAGAAATATGTCTAAACAGTAGACACTCACATTTAAACTCATCTCTAAGTGATCATTGCAGTGCCCAAGAGATGGTTTGTTACAAACATGCATTTTCAATTCAGCAAGCTGATCACAAGTAATGCATATTCGATAAACATGAAACGTGTTGTCTACAAAATTTCCAATCAAATTAAATTTATAAGTGACGGTGTAGGTACTAGCTAGTTATTTTAAACACGCAATTTCATATACTCTCTCAATCACACTAGATAGCTCTGTGGGTTCATCGAACGTAATATAGCATAAAGCATCATAAGAGAATATTCTAGTAAGAACTTCATCATGAGTAATCAATTCCACATTACATACATTAAGCGCATTAAATTCAGAACGTGGAATATTCAAAGGAAAACTACTTACTTACCACTTTTTGAGGAATATTCAATTCAACACCATAATTGTTATTGTTCTCGACCTCCTCAGTTGATGTAGGTGCTGTAGGTATCAAATCTTCGTTATGAAACCACAGGGCAGCTAGCACTCCATCCCAACCGTGGTTATCTCCTCGTCTTTTACCTCCAACGGTGCCGGTTGTTGAACATTCAACTCTTCTTCTTTAATATCAACCTGCACAATGTGAGAAACAACACTAGAAGTAGATGGTAAATCGTTAATTTCAATAGTAACCTCACTTTCACTATCATCTACTTCTCTCTTTTATGTTGGTGTATCTCTCTCACACTCAATTTGGATGCTCTCAACTACACAAATGGTGGGATCACATAGCTCACTCTTTTTATCATTCTCACTAAATTTGTCTATGTGGCTCTCATTCTCACAAGGGTTTTGATACACCTCATCCCCCAAAGATTGTGGGTCAGTAATGAAACAATGACTATCAACCACAATCTCTTTCTGGACCGAAGGAAAAATCCCATGCTCGGTCGCCTTCTCATGTGACACATCAGTGGACTTCAAACCTTGTCGCTGCCCTGTCAACTTTTCCACTAGGGAACGCTTGTAGTGGTAAGGTACAAAATGTGCACGCAAATGTTGTTTCATCTGCTCCCAGGTGATAATCGACAACTCATGGCGCTCGATACGCCGATGAACAAACCGCTCCCACCAATGTGTGGCGTAATCAGTCAAACCATTGGACGCAAGTAAAAGCTTCCTCTCATTGGAATAGTTGTGCATCCGAAATAGCGTATCAATTTTCTGATCCCAAGTGAGGTATTTCTCCACATCTGTACTACCTGAAAATATAGGGATAGAAAATTTGGGTTTGGCGATAAAATCCTTACGATGCACGTTGGGGTGGTTGAACATAGCGCGCAGCTCCAAGGAGTTGATGTTCGTACGTAGCTGCGTAACCTCCTCCCCTAGGTTGTTCAGTCCAAACTGAATGACCCTGAGCTCATCGCACACACCATTGTCACGATCATGAAGTTGCTTTTGTAGCATCCTGCGCAAGTGAGTGTACTCCATCCACGTAACTGATGGATCCTCCTTATGACCTAACATGGCAACAACTCACAAAAAGCAAGCGAGATTATATCTGGTTAGTAAAACAAAAATCTCTCTTAACACTCGTAACTCATTGTCCTGAATACAAGACAACCTTACCGTTCCAAAGTGAATCATGGACGACAAATCGACACTTGTGACAGCGAACGACCTCAACCCGATAATGTATGAGCGTAACCAAGAGCAAGGGAGTACACGAACAGGTGTAAGTGGAGCTTAGTAAGGTATGTGTATAACCTATGCAAACTGATATTCAAGTTGTTGTAAAGCTAAGTAATGATCCAAGGTAGTGTCTTTTGCCTATGTGCTGATCCAATATGTTTAAGTGAAGTGGATGAACGCATACGCAAAGATAAATGAGACTTAATGCAAACAAAGGAATGAGTTAGTGAGAATCAATCAGAAAAAGGGATGAAACAAGCTCGTTTTGCACCAAGTACTAAGAGAGACACTAGCCAATTGCAATTGAATATAGTAGGGCATAACATTTCTCAAAGGAAAAAAATGACTACACAATCTGAAATATTGAGGACTGGTACTGTAGCAGCAAAAAATGCGCAGTACTGTAGCAATCGGCAAAATATTTTTTTTTCTTCCTCTCTTTTCTTTTTCAAAAATTGTGTTCTTGCTATCTGTTTTTTATACTCTTTTTTCAATGTTGTGGCTCTTGCTATTGTGCGACTGCCTTTTTCTTCTCCTCTCAATGGCCAAAAGTGTTTTGCTACCCTCGTAAGTGCGCAATCCCACAATTCGGCAAGGTGTAAACAAAGTTCAATGAGCAGCCCTAATACAATATCAAAAGCTAGTCTCACAAGATGAAAGAATATATGTGAAGCTTCTCAAGAATTGCACTACTCAAGAATATAAGCGGCGAAGAGCAATGCGCAATAAATTTCAGCAAGGATGAGAGTAGACAACTAGCAAAGATTACTAGAGAACTACTACAAAGGATAGTGGGGCTTAGAATTTATAGCCTCAAACTTGACTTCTGTCCAGCACACCACACGGATTGAAATCCATAAGGAACTTAGAATTAGAATCGGCTCCAATTTGAATCTACGGGTGCGAAAAATTGTCGGTTCCAACACGCATCGAAGGAGGCTGAATTTGGGCTTCACCAAAACAGCAAAGAGATCTCGTTGTAAGCATTCCAACGAATCAAAGAACACCTAAATTTGAGTTCGGACACAAAAGTTATGACCGATTTACAGAACAGTGTACCAATTGAACTCGAATTTGGCAAAAATTGAGTCAGGAACCGAATTTGATTTTGGGATTTTTGGTTTTAGGATGGAAACAAAAAACAAGCTACGCAAAGGAAACATATAAATCAGCACTAAACAAAAATTCTAATAGACTAAAACCTAACAAAACTCACAATAAATAACAGATTGAAACTAGAGTTTGAAATTTTTGTGTTGCAATTTTTGATTTAATGGACTATAGGACAGAAAACGAATCTAAACTATGGGTAAAAAAACTCTCACCGAGTAAACCTAGAATCTGATACCACATGATACGGGGGAAGGCCCGATCTTCTCGGTGAGTAACCGTGGATAATTGATGCGAAGTAGACGATGTCGCTAGCTGAACACTCGCGTCAATGCAGGAACCCTCAACTCTTTGGAATACGCTCAAAATACACCGGATAGTTGATCGTCGCGAGACCACGAACGATGATCGCCAAGTCCTCAATTCCCAATGGAACGACGGCTTGACATTGAATTACAAAACGAATCAATGGATCGCCTAGTCCTCTCTCAAAGTCCTCACATGAACTCTGGTTTCGAAAGAACAAACAATAGCTATGTTTCGATTCTTATGTATAAACTGGTCTAAGCCAAAAGGTACGAAATACATGAGTATATATGACCCTAGGGCCGCCACAAGGTATGTAAACCGACTCCAACTCATCTCTACACGTTTGGACTCAAACTCACACAAAGAAAAACCTAAATTCTGACCGTCGGTTTCTTTGGTCATTGCGGCGTGACAGTGGGTTTTCTGAGGCTAGGGCCTTATCCATTGTGTGGGCCTTGGAATAAACTTTCCAACAAGCCCAAGATCATCTAAATCGGACTTCGTATATGAAAGTTATGACATTTTTATTACGAGCCTGTTGGGATGTTCCGAACCGAATCCGAATTGAATTCTGGGTTGATTCCGAGTTTGATTTCGGTTGGACATATGGAAGGTCCGAATTGGGCTTGAAAATCTTATCCAAAACTTGGTCTTTGTATTCTTGGGCTTCTCCCCTTTTACCCTCTTGGCCGCATGGGCTTCTTCTCCTTTGTTGGTTGCATGTGTTGCCCTCCTTCGTGACTTTGTCCCCGACCTCTCTCTCAGTTCCAAAGTTTTTATGTTTGTCAACCTGATAATGTATCAAGTATTGCTTTTAGGTAGTAACCAATTCTCATCGACAACACAAGGAAACTCATTATGAAACAAATACACCTGTTGTTTTAAAAGTTTAGTTCTTATTTCACAAACAACCTTATAATTAGTAGGGATATCCTCGTCATTATATATTCACGAGGAGTTTCACCAAGTTTATTTTGCTCCAGAGGGTACAGACTTCTGTTTTCTACATTGAACCCTGTAGAAAGAAAAATACGGTGAAGCGAGATCCTGTCATATACCATGTTTTGCAGCACCATATGCTTCCCTCGATAAGCTAACAAAGTTTGCTACCATGAGAATTAAGCGAATATATATTATTCGGTTGGTTATTTCTCCTCGTAATAAACCCAAGCACACATATATAGCATTTGAGTACTCGAGGGCTAGTATAGTACATGTTAAAGATGTTGGTGGAAACCGCGTTCCCCGGCCTCTTCTCGTCGTGGCCCACGGGGTACCACACCAGGCAACAACGGTACTAAATAGATTCTGGAAATCTTTTGCGCCACCGGGAACAAATATTGTTCGAGACCATTGGAATGGCGAGAGGAATCTCGCCATCTTATCGCCTAGCTAGCTTGTGTGTGTGTGTGTGTGTCCGCGACCCGATCGATCAATTCATTGCGCCCGGCTAGCTTCTTCGTAACAACGGTACCCTCGTTAATGATCGATCAAGGAATCCAGACATACGTCTTTGTTTTTCTTATTTTCTAAAAAGTGAAAAAATATCATTCAGGCAACAGCAGCAGTTAAGTCCCCATGCATTATCTTGTACTCCTTGCCAAACTTATCAATATAGTTCCCATACTAACCGGTTTGGCCGATATGTACCATCCCGTCATCTAAATCGGTACAGAGTATACTTGCGCTTCGTATCGGCCTCAATACCGGTCATACCAGCTTTGATGCTAGACAATATTGGCCATACCGGTGGAATTAAAAATACCGTCTATTGAACTCATTAAAGTATATGCTATATTTGATCCCAATTTGGAGTAATATTACAAGTGAAATTTAGTGTACATACAATTAAAACGTATATACACTTATAAATATATATTATTATATTAAAATATGAAACGTTACACCGGTATGGACCGGTAGCGGAATGTACCATTCCGAGAGCCAAACTGATATACACACACCTCAACTTAAGATGACTGCATGTAAGTTTGTCCCGTTCTTTCGTCATAAGAGAAATATGATAACCTGTGTTGCGACGTTAACGAAGGGGTGGCTAACCACGATCTAGTCGAGACTAGCAAACGTCACAACCGCTATACCTCTGCTCGATCGGTTACCAACCGTGTCAAACACAATTGACATGTTCACAAAGAACCGCCCGAGCAAATCCAGAGAAATACAAGAGCAACAGCGGAAGATGAATCACTCGAACTTGAATGATTGAGTTGTAAGGCCTCTCGCTGTAATTGAAGTCTTAACTGTTGAACAGCTAAGTTTTGCTTAAACATACATGGATTGTATACACCTCTTCCTATTCCTATGGTGCCTTAGGAGGATATTTTGATGAATTTTGTGCTAGGTTTACCAAGGACTAAGATGGCTCATTTTATACATTGATAGTATTTTTTTGTTGTCATTGATAGATTTCTAAGATAGTTCATTTTATACCTTATCATAAGAGCGATGATGCTACCCTGATTTATTTTTCAGGTAAATCATCTACCTACATGGAGTACCATGGATAATTGTTTCAGATCGTGATGCAAAGTTTTTTGAGTCACTTTTTGAGGACTCTTTGGGGTAATATTGGAATAAAGCTATTATTTTCGACTACATGTCATCCTTAGATAGACGGTCAAACCGAGATTGTGAACCGCACACTTTGAACAATGCTAAAAGCGGTACTGCAGAAGAACTTGAAGCTATGGGAAGAGTGTTTGCCACACGTTGAGTTTGCTTATAACCGGGTTGTGCATTCTACAACAAAGTTTTGTCCGTTCAAAGTCGTTTATGGATTCAAGCCGACAACACCTATTGAACTTCAACCTTTACCGCCTTCGAAAAAGGTAAACTTGGATGCTAAAAAGAGGGTTGAGTTGATTCGCAAGTTACATGAGACAACGAAAGTGAACATTGAGAAGATGCAAGGCCAATACAAGAAGCATGCAGATAAAGGTAGGAAAGAGATGGTATTTAAAGAAGGTGAATATGTTTGGCTACATCTGTGCAAGGATCGTTTAACATAATAGCGCAAGTCCAAACTAATGCTACGAGGGGATAGACCATTCAAAGTGCTTACAAAGATCAACAATAATGCTTACAAATTGGAGCTACTAGAGGAATATGGAGTAAGCGACACATTCAATGTTGTTGATTTATCTCCGTATCTTAGTGACGACGACACACTAGACTCGAGGTCAACTTCTTTTCAAGAGGAGGACTATGATGAGAACATCATTGAGTGCATCGCTAAGGACATTGCTTCACATATAACACAAGCACCAGATGTTTCTACTAGAGGGCCAATGACATGAGCATGTGCACGTCGTCTTGGACGACAGGTGAACTCGTTCCTTGGGCAAATTACTTATTTAATTACAGAACAATAATATTGCCTAATGATAGTTGTTTGCTTATTTCTACTTACGAGAGAATTGATAGATAAGTTGTCGATCAAGTCCAGCCAACTCCGTCGACGTGTCCCTTTGATGACCAGCTTCGCTGACCAACCCCTATGATGACCAGCACCGCCGACCAGTCCCTATGATGACCAACTCCGCCAACCAACCCTGTGATGACCAGCTCAGTTAACCAGTCATCGTGATGACCAGTTTCCTCGACTCGAATTACTTAAGGAGTCATGCTTAGATACAACTCAGAGTCCTATTCATTGCAATTTCAAAGTCCAATTCGGACATTCTACTCAGATATGATTTCACATGGATAGGGATCCGTATAGGATTAGAGTTCTAATTAGTTACGAGTTAGGGTCTTAGCACCGACCTAGGAAGCTATAAATATTTTGGTGTTGTGCCACCAATAGATTAGACTTTGATTATTGATTTAGCTATTGCTATTGTAAGATAATTGAAGTCACAACTTAGGCCATGTTTGGCATGGCTTATACTCTCAACTTCTTAGTTAGAGTAGGTGGGGCTGTGACAAACGGGTTAACTCCATAAAACTTTTGGAGTTTAAGCAACCTAGAGTGGAGCAACCCCTACTACAAATTTTGGGAGTAGCGAAACCTTACTCCAAGTGGGGAGCTGTGGACCAACAATGGAAAATAACCCTAGAAGTTGAGAGAAATTACCCGCAAAATGGCCCTCAACTACGCTACCCTTCCCACCCGCAGCCCCCCACCCGTTCGCATCCCCTGCAGCCCCTCCACCCATTCGCATCTGTGTCAGGATCCAACAATACAATTATGTACCCTATGTGTATAACGCACTAGTTCAGGATCATGCTAGTACACACAGTGTCAATATAGATGGATATCGATCCACACAAGATGAATAATAGAATAAATGACTAATTTAGATAACAAATAAGGATTTTGACCTTATGGTCGAGTTTACACTTATTAAGCCGCGCGGGGCTGACAATAAAGAAATAAGCAGCAGCAGAGCAATAGACTTCAGCGATAACCCATGGATTCACCACAGGCAACCGACTAGGATCAAGACCTAGCGATTAGCAACCTCATAGAACTCCTCCTCAAATGCAGGTGATGATTTCTCCACTTCTGTTGAATAATTGTAGCAAGCATGAGTACACAACCTCACTCGCAAGCCATACCACATAATGCAATTTATAGATGATGGCTTATAACAAATAAAATAGCTTATGTGGTTCTTTTGTAAGAAAGAAAGCTTTGCAATTGAATATGAATAATAGACTAAAAGCTTAATTCAAAACAAATAGACAATACTAATTTAACATTTATTTTCACAAAGGACACAAAGTCTAATCAAATTCTTTCACACAGCCATATGACTTGAATCATACAGCTCCCTTCCCAATTCTTTTATGAAAATATAACCCTCGTGTGAAATCACTGAGCATATCCATGACCGCGGACGCGGTTATTCGAATAGTTTGATTTAACACTCTGCAGAGCTTGTACACTTTACCCACACAATATAATCAGTGTAGCAAGCACTAATCATTAAAAAAACTTTTGGAAAACTTCATCTTGTAGGACCGTAAAGGCGACTAGAGGGGGTGAATAGGCGCTTTCTCAATTTTTCGCCTTAATCAAATTCAACACGCACCTTTCTCCTTTAGCTATGAAAGCTAAGAAGATCAGTAAATGCACAGAGAAAGCCTTGTACTGAATTCGATTACCCCCTTAACCACAATACACAATTATAGAGAATTGATCTCACTAGGCGGTCGGACCGGTGCGATCTTTGGCCAAGGTCGGACCGGCGCTCAATGTGATCGGTCCGACGGGTTTGCGGTCGGACCGTGTGTAAAATCGGTCAAACCGATTTAGTCTAGAGGCAATGCACAATGCCCAAATCCAAAACAAAAATTGGTCCAACTTTTGATTCAACCAATGAAACTTGACCAAATTTGGAGCACACCTCCCTAAGGATATCTGAGACCTATTTCTAGCGACGATCGTTCAGATCCACTTCAAATAAACAATCTCTTTAGGTTTTAACAAAGAGGTGTTCTAAACCTAGAAATATGAAAATCTTGATCCAAAACTTGCTTGTGGGGGATTGATGATCTAGATGATTCTAGGAGTATTCCCACACATCAAAGCAAGGTAAAATCGGTCAAGAGACCAAGCATACACACCCGGATCAAGGAAGCATCAAAATCATCAAAAGAGAGAAGAAGGCAAATGAGACTTCATCCTTGAGCAAACATCAATAGTTTGATTGATTCAAGATAATGCTTACAAAGCCACTCCCTCAAGGAGGACAAGAGCTCAATTCAAGACCACACACACAAAATAATTTCTCTCCTCTCCTCTCCTCTCCAAACCCTAACCCTAGAAAAGTTAGAGTGTTTCTAAATGAATGCTTGGAGGGTTTTTTCCATCTCCCCCCTTCTATTTATAGGAGAGGCTAGGGTTTCTCTCATAGGCTCCCATTAAGGCCCAACACAAATAGGACCCACACATACACCAATCAATCTGTTGAAGCAATCACCTGCTTCACCACATGTAGATTGATCAGCGGCTCTCATCATGTCGGCAAGTCTCTCCCGTCCGAATCTCATCGGAACCTCCAAGGCACTTGCACCGACTCCTGCGCCGCTTGATCCAACCAGCTGCAACGAACTGCCCGTTCGATCCATCTTGTCCATTCTGCACCATGCTTGAGTCACACGACCTCACCCGGCATCCATGATCGTTCTGGACCTCAGCTCTCCAAGCGTAGTCCTGATCCTCCTCGCCATTGACGTCGTTGACCTGCAAGCCACCTGCACAGCAATTGATAAAGAAATCGTCTCTGGGAATAAGTTCTTCACAACTTGACCCACATTAGCTCAACAATGTAATATGCAACAATAAAGCATTGAAATTCATACATTAAACAAAATCAAATCACAACAATGCCAATTTGGCCTAAGTCCAAGTGGAAGCTGGTCTGACCACCCCACACAGCCGGTCGGACCGATTTTCCAGCGGTCAGACCGATTCCACAACGGCGGTCGGACCGCCCGAAAAGACTTAGCCATATTTCAACTCGAAAATCCGCACCCTCTCTGGAATTTTTAAATTGATTGAACTTTTGACTGGGAGCTCCAAAAATTATGTGACCACATCCAGGAGACTCCTCTCTCATGCCTGCACAACCTATTTTTGGCCTAGCCCCAAACTCCATCATCAACTATGGCTGGTCAGACAGGCCAGCATCGCCGGTCAGACTGCCACACGGCCGGTCTGACCGGCGGCTTCGCCGGGCGGACCGCCAATGACCTAACAGCACTGAATTTGATGAGGACATCCCTCCTTCGGATACACGCACTACACAAGACCCTCCAGGATCCGGGTCTTTGAACTACGGTCCTATGACAAGAGCTAGAGCACGTCACTTAATCGATCGTAAAGTCGTTTCTAGGGTTGAGTGTATTATCCGAGAACTCTATGATCTTGCCTAATGGAGCGATTTACTTGTACTCGGGAATCTAGGATTACGACCGGTTCAAGAAGGTCTCGACCATCGCAAGAAGATCTCGACCACTACAAGAGGACCTCGACTAGTTGATTCGATTGGAGCAATCTCGACGAAAAGCGAGCACAAGACTGCTCGTTGGACACAATCTACGACCAAGGATAGCATGGACTCCTCAAGACCACCCTAGGACCAGATCTTCGACCGAAATACGCAACACAAGGTCTTTGCGTCACCGTTTGGAAACTAATAAGACTTTGTAAGCGTACGAGGTCGGTCCGGATTGTGTACGCTTCATCCCACGGCCGCACAACCTAGGTCGACCTCCTCACGTTCCCCTATATATATATGAGCGCCATAGTTTAGGCGGGTTTTCTTAGATTATTCTCGCCAATTGCGGATTCGCGATTATCGGTTTGAGGAACCCCACTTGTAAACTTCATCCATATCCGCAATACAATTGATTGCATCTACCTTGTTCTTGTGAGTTGCTTGATTGCTTGCGAAACAATAACCTTCGTGGTAAGGTCGATCGCGTGCAAGCGTGGTCGATAACGACAGGCGTGCGGGTGTAGCGAATTGCGATGTGACGATCTGTTGGTCGGAAGCCTCAAAGCGTCAACGTCCTCACGACGAACCAAATCGAACCTATCGGAAGATCGGGCCGCCGTGACTCATCAAGTGGTATCAGAGCTAAGGTTGCCCGTTAGGTAATTTCGTTTATCCCCTTTTTGTGAGTTTTGTTCCATCACCTAGAGTCCAGAAAATTGCCCTACAAAAAGTTTTAGATCGTAATTATTCCGCTGTCCAAACCACTTTGTGCCTTCGCAATTGTGTTTTCAGTTTCGCGTTGTTGAATTCGAGTCCATCGTCGGTGTCTTTCTTGCTGGTCTAGGCGTCGTAATCTAGTTTCTAGCGTCGAGTCTGTACTGTTTTGATCATCTAGACACCCCCCATACGACCACAACACCACCCCACACGACCACCTACTCGGATTCGGCTTCTCCACCTGGTCGGAAACGAACGCCTGATCGGATTCTACCGGCCACTCGTGTCCGACAACCCTACTTATTATCTTGTTGCTCTCGGACACCCCACCACCTGGTCGGAAACAATCGACTGGTCGGATTTTTCCCATAGCTAAAGTTCAGAGAGAGAGAGAGAGTATCTTTTAATTACCTTTTTACCCCTGCTCTCCAGAAAAAGTTTGTGACCCATATATATCCATAGACCCAGAAAAGGGTTTTGAAGAGTTTTGAGTCAAGGTCACATTCGCAAAAAAAAAACCCCTAGGTTGGGTTTTTGCAGTCCAAAAAAAAAAGAAAGAAAGAAAGCAAAGAGTGCAAAAAAAAAAGAAAGCAAAGAGTGAAAAAAAGGAGAAAAAAAAAGTTGCTTTGTGATTTTGGATCGATTGTGTTTGTATCTACCATATCCTTCCGTTTGCTTGAGCTAGTTCTAGGAACGCGTTCGGGCTAGCAACTGTGACGAGTACTGTGGGCTTTTGTTCAGCTTTGCTAATCTGATTACATTATTGCTATTCCTTGCTACTAAACATTGCCTGTCCGAGCTCCACATACTTTCGACCCTCAGATTGGATCCTCGCATTCGCCTCCGCCGTGATCGTACATCCCACCTTCGCCGATTAGACCACCTGCTGCAATTTGGTAAGAAACTCATAAGAGCTTGGTAAGGCGCTTGAGAGTGTGTGATTCCACCCTCCGACCACCTAGTAGTGATAGGGATAGTACCTTTGTGTTGTCTTTTGTCTCCTACTAACCATGTCAGGTGAAGGATTGGATGCGCAAGAGTGTGTTTTGAGGGAAGAGCTCAT
The DNA here is from genome assembly GCA_036346395.1 of Hsuehochloa calcarea. Taxonomy (NCBI): domain Eukaryota; kingdom Viridiplantae; phylum Streptophyta; class Magnoliopsida; order Poales; family Poaceae; genus Hsuehochloa; species Hsuehochloa calcarea. Next base: position 20,604,803 of record CM070598.1, on the reverse strand, counting down.
GACGCTATTGGATGAACAACGCACTACCGTTAATGAGGACATCGACAGGAAGCTTCAAGCTACCACGATCACATTACAACGCTCAATCAACGATAGTATTGCGGCGCTCACTACACGCCTCGAAAGAATGGTTAACCGACCACCAAACGTTGGTCGTGTGGAACCTCATGGTGCAGCCCATGACCATGAGTTTGATAATGATAATGAGATTCACGACCACGGCGCCTTTGATGCGACAAACGAAACCGGTGAACTTCAACCGTCAAGGTATGAGAGGTAATAATGTTCAACAACATAATGCGTGTTAATGATGATCCATATGCTAAAGTTAAGTTCTCTATACCATCTTTTGCGGGTGCTTGTGATCTTTGAAATATATCTAGATTGGGAGATGACGGTAGAAACAGAAATTGAATGCTCACTTAGTTCCCGAAGTGCATAGAGTTAGGCAAGTCACAAGTGAATTTAAAAACTTTACCATCATTTGGTGGAATAGGGTATGCACCAAGGATTAGCGCCTACTCGTGGGATGGTTTAAAGGTTGCTATCGTAATGAGATTTGTCCCACCTTCTTTTAAGCGAGATTTGCGTAATAAATTGCAGCGCTTAAACCAAGGTAATAGATCCGTAGAAGAATATTATCGGGAGCTACAAATTAGCATGTTGCGTTGTGATATTATTGAGGACGAAGAAGCTGCAATAGCACATTTTATGGAGGGTTAAGGCGTGAAATTCGGGACATAGTGGATTACAAAGAATACGATAGCGTCCTAGATTGTTCCAACTTGCATGTTTGGCGAGAAAAGGAATTGCGGACGGCGAACAGAGGCCAAGGAACAACTTAGGGAGCATGTCTACACCACGACCGGTCTTGGGGCAAGCTGAATAGCCCCCTTCGGCTACGATGCTGCCCCTCCACGAGTAAAGCGCGTTCAGCGGCACCTCCGACCACATCACATGCACCGAGGTAAGTAGAGTTACTAGTGTGCGAGCACCACCAAGAGTTCTTTGCGGTTGCTTCCTTTGGTCGTACCATCGGATTGTGTGCCACCGTTGCAAGGGAATGGGGCACGTCATGAGGCCCGGTCGTGAGCATACCTTGCCACCAAAGGCGGTGGTTATGTAAGTACTAGTGATATTGCGGACGAATATGTACTTGCGGCTAACATTGCAGTGGAGGAGATGAGATGAAGCGGTGATCTTTGAAGATGTAGAGAAACAAGTAGGCTGCTGTTGACACCGAGTATCATGTGAGCCTTGTTGCATAGCAGTCTTTGGCGCACAAGTGGAAGAACGGAGCAAAATCAACGGCACAACTTATTTCAGACCAGATTTCTCGTAAAGGACAGAGCCTGCAGAGTCATCATTGATGGAGTGAGTTGCAACAACCTTGCAAGCTCCGAGATGGTCGAGAAGCTTGGCTTGAACACACAACCCCACCCACGTCCCTACTACATCCAATGGTTCAATTCGTGTGGTAAGTTAAAGGTAAACAAAGTTGTGAGCGTGCAATTTTCAATGGTAATTACAAAGATAGTTCTGACTTTGATATAGTACCGATGCAAGCCTGCTCTTTATTGCTCGGTAGGCCTTGGATATATGACAATGATGTTTTGCGCCATGGTAGAGCTAATACCTACTCGTTCTTACACAAGGGTAAAAAGATTAAGTTATTGCCTTTGACACCAGCTGAGATTTTGAAATATGAAGAAGAGCGCGCTAAAAATGAAAGAAACACCGATAAGCATGATTCTGAAAATCAGCAAGTAGCAAAAAGTGTTTTCCCACCTAAAAGGGAGAAAGTGGCGTCTAGTCCTAAGTGCGAGGGGATTAAATTGAAGGGATGTGTTATGATTGCCACTAAATCTGAACTTCTTGAAATTTGTGATAATGAGTGCCATGCTATGCTTTGATATGCAAAAATACCTTATACTCGCTTGAGGATATAGCTAGCTCTTTGCCTCCTGCTGTTGCTAACCTTTGCGGAGTATGTGGATGTATTCGGTGAGGTACCCGGGATTACCACCTATTCGAGGATAGAGCATCAAATTGATTTGATCCGGGAGCGACTTTGCCAAACCGTCTTGCATATAGGACCAATCCGGAGGAGACTAAGGAAATTCAATGACAAGTCCAAGATCTTACGGACCGTGGAGTGCGTCGAGAAAGCCTTAGTCCTTGTCTTTGTTCAGTTCTTTTGGTTCCTAAGAAAGACGGTAGTTGGCGTATGTGTGTTGATTCTGAGCCATTAATAACATTACTATAAGGTATCGTCATCCCATCCCTAGGCTAGACGACATGCTTGATGAATTGAGTGGGTCTATTATTTTCACAAAGATTGACTTGCGGAGTGGTTACCACAGTTAGAATGAAATTAGGAGATGAATGGAAAGCGCTTTTAAAACTAAGTTCGGATTATATGAGTGGTTAGTGATGCCTTCGGTCTAACTAATGCACCTAGTACTTTTATGCGATTGATAAGCGAGGTTTCGCGCTCTTTCATTGGAAAATTTGTGGTGGTTTACTTTGATGATATCTTGATTTATAGCAAGTCACATGAGCTACATTTGAATCATATACGTGCTGTTTTTAATGCTTTAAGAGATGCACGTTTGTTTGGTAACCTCGAAAAGTACACCTTTTGCACCAATCGAGTTGTGTTTCTTGGATATGTTGTGACACCACAGGGAATTGAGGTGGATGAGACAAAGATCGTAGTCATCCAAAGCTGGCCGACGCCGACCACTGTGTCACAAGTGCGGAGCTTCCACGGCCTTGCTGGATTCTATCGGCGTTTTGTGCGGGATTTCAGCACCATTGCCGCACCATTGAATGAATTGACAAAGAAAGGAGTGCCTTTCCAATGGGGACCTGCGCAAGAGAAGGCATTCAACTTGTTGAAAGAGAAGCTCACCCAAGCACCCCTACTCCAACTCCCTGATTTTGGTAAGACTTTTGAGATTGAATGTGACGCTAGCGGGATTGGACTAGGTGGTGTATTGATTCAAGAAGGTAAACCGGTTGCATATTTTAGCGAGAAACTAAATGAGCCTAGTTTGAATTATTCCACCTATGATAAAGAATTGTATGCTTTAGTTTGTGTGCTTCAAACTTGGCAACATTATTTATGGCCCAAAGAATTTGTTATACATTCTGATCATGAATCGCTAAAACATATTAGAAGTCAAGCTAAACTGAATAAACGACATGCTAACTGGGTAGAATTTATTGAGTCATTTCCATATGTCATAAAGCATAAGAAAGGTAAGGACAATGTGATTCTTGATCGCTCTCTAGACGTTATACCATGTTATCTCAACTTGACCATAAGATTTTTGGTTTGGAGGCCATTAAGAGTTTATATGTCACTGATTTGGACTTTAAGGAAGTGCTTGAACATTGTAAAGAAGGGAAGACATGGAATAACTATATGCTGAATGATAGTTTGATCTATCGTGCTAACAAGCTATGCATTCCAGCTAGCTCTGTTCGTCTTTTGTTATTACAGGAGGCACATGGAGTTGACTTTGCATATTGGAAGGCTCGTATGCAAGCATATATCGAGGCTCAAGGGCACGCTATTTGGCTTAAGGTGAAAAACCCTTATGTCGTGCGGTAGATGACGATATGATCACTCGGATGTGGAGGCCAACACAAGACTCGTAATTATTTGATCCAAGGCCTTAGTCGATCCGAGTTTGAGCGTGTTGCTCACTTGCGATCTGCTCATGAGATCTGGCGGACTCTTTGTGACTATCACGAAGGGTCCACTGCGATCAAGGAAGTGAGGCAGAACCGACTCAAGAAAGTATACTCAAAGATCGAGCAAAGGCACGGTGAGTCTTTGGATGAGTGTGGGAAGATTCTCTAAGATTCTTCATGATCTCCGTATTTGTTGACTTGGTATTTTCGAGTCCGAAAATGCACGCCGACTTTTGGGTGCTCTTGATGTGAAGGTGCGGGAATGAAGATCACTTCCATCAATGACAACATGTCATGAGTGAGCTTACCATGGATAAGCTTTACTCGAGGTTGAAGACGCATGAGATTGATTTTATCTCGCGTCTCCCAAGACAGTCGATGGCCTTAGTGGTCGACAAATCCAAGGGTTGTTCTTACGAGTCTCTTGATTGTAGCTCATCGGCTTTTCATTATCTGCTTTACATTTTTTGAGTGATGGTCGTCGGGCAACCGGAGCGAAGGATCCGAATCCTCTGTGCTCAAACACTAGTCCAGGATTTCCAGCGTACACAGTTACAAAATGGTATCACAAACATATCACGCATTTCATTAATAGAGTAATTCCAAGTTGGATACAAACGGCCCAAAGGCCAAATAACAAATAAGTAAATAGCACAATGAAATAAAGTAGTAGTAGTAGGCGGGCGATTCGCCACAGCAATCGTGCAGAGCGCGCGACCTAAGCGTCGGTGTCCTCACCGTCCTGGTAGAAGTCTTCTCCTGAATAAAGATATTCAGCAAGAATGAGCACTACAACAGCGCTCGCAAGTCACACCCAATATTGAATGATAATGCATGCATAAAGTAGTCAATCGATAATGGCAGGGTTATTTGCATAAAATGGCATTTTGATTTTAAATAATATTAATTTCAAGGCCATTTTATATCTTAACTAAAATCAAATTTAGAAATGACAAAGTTTTAATGTGGATAACCTCCATGTTTGACTGGTGAAGGATACCCTCCTATGGCTAACCGCCCAATTTTTCCACAAGGATAAATCTTCCTGAAACAACTGTTTAAACCATTTTTAAAACCAAAAACAAGTCTAACTCGGAGTGGCTTTGCTAGCATGTCCATAACCGCGGACGCGGCTATTCGAATAGATTTTTACTCTGCGAGTTGGTACAACTTACCCACAAGAGACAGTTTGCTTTATATGTGGCCATTACACGCTTAGAAGGCGTGCGACTAAGCAACTGTCACAAGGCTGTTACAATGTTTTACCCCGAAGTACTCATGCCCGCTAAGGTTTCGCCTCCTTTGGACTAACCATCCTCCGGGAGCCCCCTCTTGCGCCAGGTGGGACTGTTGTCTAATCGACACCCACTCGTACCCATGGCACGAATATCTATGGAATAACCCAAATTATTAAGCGAGTTACGCCCACGTAACAAGTGGAAATCGATAAGGCATAGCAAAATGCGCTCAAAGGCGGTCCTCAATTGACTTGGGCGACTTTCAACTCAACCCATGGGCTTTAATCCTAACCAGATTAAACCCGTGCATAAACCTGCACCCACCAATCCTCCGTTTCGCCCAAGTCCAAATCATTTTCATTTTTGATTAAAATCATCTTTAATAAACCTCCATGGTGAGACAATACCATGGATTAAACTTTTAAATCAATTTGAACCATTTTGGCTAAATTCCCCCAAAACTCAACTCACGACCTAAGCATTTGCTAAGTATATATACTTTGTATAAATTTTATCTAAGGGTGACAAGGGAGTGACATCCAACATTCAAATTGGCCATACGAAAAGAATTGGTATAACTAAGCATTTAAAACGGGAAGTAAAATAATTGATTAAAACTATGCATGCAATAATTATTTAGAAACCGAAATAAATAACTTTAAAATATTAGGGTCAACATGGTCAAAGTGTAACTTGCCTTCGTTGAAGTCTTGAAATTCTAAATCTTCAGTAGGGTCCAAATCCCCGGAATCGTCGAAGTCTAAACGTGAAAATACAACAAATCAAAGAAATTCAACTATATTCAAAAAGATAAATAAAACCAAATCAAAATGAAATTATTTTATTTTATTTAGCTAGATAATAATTTTCTAAAATTTTAGCAATTTGAATCACTCAATTTGGAGTTAAGATGCAAAAGATATGAATTTTACAAGTTTAATCCAAATTCTGAAATTTTCTGATTTAAATTTCTAAAGAAAAATCATTTATTGCGCAATGCCGACGTCAGCCTTCCGATTTTCCGAAATTAAAATTAATTCCGACCGGTGGGCCCCACATGTCATAGACTCGGTTTACATGGACTCAGTTCACGCGCTTGGTGAGGAGGTGGCGACTTGGCGCGCGTCGGATCCACGCTCGGACCGGCCGAGTGGCGCCACGAGTGCGCGTGGCGTGGTCGAACCACGGTGGCGATCTGCCGCCGGCTGAGGATCCGAAGGTCGCCGGCACTCTGGCCTTGGCGGGCGGTGAGTGTGGAACCGAGAGAGGAGAGACGGCGATCGTGGTGCTCTCACCCACTCGGGCGGCGAGGACGGAGGCGGCCGGCGGTGAGGAAGAAGCGGCGGCGCGCGGTTGGCGATGGTGGCGACTCAACGACTCTGGCGAAGGCGAGTGCGCACGGTTGCGCGATGATCCGCGATCACGAGTGGTGGTGGCGGCGGCGCGGCGGTCGCGGTGGCGGCTGTCGAAGCTCAAGCCGGCGGTCGTTGGCGGAAAATCTCCGATCTGGCGAGCACACGAGAGGGAGGGGAGAGTGGTGGCGGCGGGATGAGCGAGCGGAGGCGCCGCGGGGCTTCCTTTATAGGGGTCGAGGGTCCGAGCGGTGCGGCGGCGTCGAGGGCGTGGCGGCGGCGATTCTGGAATCGTGGCGCGCGCGCGCGGAGAAGGGGCAAGAGGTGGGAAGTCGTGCGGAGGTGGGCGCGGATCGTGCGTGGCAGCGGGAGGAGCGGAGATGGTTGAGGCGGCGGTTGGCGAGCTCGGCCACGCAGCGCTAATGGCGATCGCAAGCGGTGACTTCGCGAGACGGCGGCGAGGGAAAAGCGGCCTTGATGAAGCGCCGTCCGATTTTAATCAGACGGTTGAGGATGGAGGCGCGAGAGGCGGGGCCGTAGATGACGATCGGACGGCCAGCACACGCGGGAAAAGGGCCAGGCCGGGGAGAGGAATAGGAGCGGGCCGGCTCGGATTCAGCCCAACACTGTTGCAGATTTTTAAATTGGTTTCTTAATTTATTTAATCCGGTTAATTCAAAAAGGGCTTAGAAAATAGCAAATAAATCCCAAAAATTCTAGAAAAATTAACAGAAGTCTCTAGAATAATTCTGGACTTAAATAAAATATTTCCAACTTAAGGTTGTTAATATATTTTGGAGATAAATTTATTTTAGCCTTAAACCAACTAAAGAAAAGCTTTTAAAATTTCAGAACAACCACAAAATCAAACAAGTTTTAAATTTTAACCAAATTGGAAATTTTGGGCTGTTACATGAGCAACTTGAGAAACTGCCCGAGGATGACTTAGCCCTCCTATCCACCAAATTCACAAGAGCGTACAACAAGGTGAGGAATAGGAGGAGAAGTGGACCTATCACGTGCTTGAATGTGGTGAGCCAAACCACATTCGCTCCAGTGCCCAAGCTAAAGGGCAAGGAGGAGAAGGAGACAAGAAGACATCCCGGAGAGGATGCAAAACCCAAGAAGACAAACTATCGCAAGTTTGTCGGTAGGGTCCTGCCGCTCTAGAAAGTAAATATGAGCGATGTGGACTCGGAAGCGGAGGACGACGAGTGACTCGTGGCAAGAAGAAGGCTCATGACTTCACGGGCATGTGCTTCATGGCCAAACGACCACGACGGCGACTCCTCCAACGATGAGGATCCTTTTAGTGATCGATGAGGTATGCCCTTCTATTCTTGACATGAAAAGGATTTGGTGCTTCTTTGAGCGAAATTGCATAAGCGGTAAAAATAATTAAGAAGCGGGACATTATGATTGATAATTTGAACCTAGAAGTTGTTAGGCTTAAATCTATTAATCCTGATGATATTTGTGATTCTGCACTAGCTTGCTTAAAGATTTGACAAGCTTGAAATCTGCTCATTCCTTTGTTACTAATCAACTAAAAGATGCTCTCGATGAACTAGAATCTCTCAAGTCTAGTTACGCTTAGATGCCATTTCACTTGATGTAGCGCCATGGAAGCTATTCCTTTAACTTGCTCAAAGTGTGCTTTGCTAGAATTAAAGCTGGATAGCTCTTTAAAAGAATTGCAAAAATTTGATGCTAGTCACACATGCTCTCATTGTAAGAATAATAGGATTAAGATGCAAGAGATGATGAAATCTTTGGTTTACTCTAGAGTTGCATCTTGTGAAAATTGTCCCAAGCTTACAATTGAGATTGAAACCTTAAACAAGACTCTTGAAGAAAAGGCTAAAATTGAAAGATCTATGTCTTTTACTGCTTCTAAGAAAGTTATTGATTCTAACTCTTGTGTTTTGAATGCTGAAGTTGAAACCATGATTAATCGATTCAAGAGGCATTTAGAGTCAAATTTAAGGAAGCAGTTGAATAGGATTAAGGAATCCTATTGTGTGTCTTGTGAGGCCTTCAAAGTGGAAGTGGCCCTTCTTAAGAGTAAGCGTAATGAGGTAATCAAGTCTAGCAAGTGCACTAGATGTGAAGGTTTAATTAAAGAGAATGATTACCTCAAGGTGACTCTTGAGAAGTTTTCAAGTGGGAAAAGAAACTCAACATGATTCTTGATCAATCCAAGGTGGCGTGAAAAATAGTGGTCTAGGTTTCAATCCTAGAGCATTCCAAGAAAAACCCACCTAGGATTGCTAGAGTTGTGAAGAATGGTGCATTTGAGCTAGAACCTCCTAAGCCATCAGGGTTGTTTTCAAATCCATTGGTTTTGCTCAAACTCTTTACGGCAAGAAAGGTGCTTTCACTCATTCATGCATGACCTCTCAAAGGTCGATACCATTGCACCTTCTGCAAGAAAGAAGGCCATACTGTTGAGTTCTGCTTTCGGAGAGCAAAACTTGAGAGAAAAGAGAGGATGAGTGTCCTGAGAGCCATTAGAGGAGTCCCTTCTCCAGTTGTAGTCTCTAGAGCTAGGAAGCCTGTTTATCGCAACACATATAGGTCTAGATTTGTAGAGAACTTTGTAGACTCTTTTGGTGGGTCTAGGCAGCATGTTGGATTAGGACATCGTGAGGAGAGACCACGGGTAGCACCTAGACAGGGGGAGTATCGATCTTTTGGTAGATCGTTTCGGAGAGGTCTAGGTGGTTCTCATGTGCATCCTTATGATTTTATTCCTGATCATGTTTCTGCTATTTCTACTGCTGCTCCCAGACATCGTGCTTCTCAGTACTGGATTCCTAGATCATTTATCACTAACCCCAGTACTGAGGCATAGATATTTTCTGATTGTGCTTTTTAGGTCCGTTGTGCGAGGAAGGAGGACATATGGCTTGTTGACTCCGGGTGTTCTCGACATATGACCAGAGATTCTAGATGGTTCTCCTCCCTCACACGTGCATCCGGCAACGAATTAATTACCTTTGGGGATGCTTCTACCGGGACCGTGACTGCAAAGGGCACTGTGCGCGTCAACGATAAGTTCATGCTTAAAGACGTCGCTTTGGTAAGTAAGCTGAGGTATAATCTTCTATCTGTTTCTCAGCTACTTGATGAGGGTCTAGAAGTGAGGTTTACAAGTGGAGAGTGTAGTGTTCTAGATTCCTCGGGTGAGCTTGTTTTTAAGATCTCAGTTTGAGAAGATCTTTTGTGCTAATTTGATATCTCTTACATTTCCAGTCCTAGGTGTCTTGTAGCCTCTGATTCTCATGACCTTGTTTTGTGGCATCGTAGACTTGGGCATATAGGTTTTGATCATTTGTCTAGAGTCAGTTGCAAGGACTTGATTAGAGGTTTGCCCAGGCTGAAGGCTGTTAGAGATCTTGTATGCTCGCCCTGTAGACATGGTAAGATGGTGTCTGCTTCCCACCCACCTCTTACCTTGGTAATGGTGATGGAGCAGGCTGACTTCTTCACTTAGACACGATTGGTCCTTCTAGAGTTGATCACCGGTGGGAAATGGTATGTGCTGGTGGTTGTGGATGATTACTCCAGGTATTCATGGGTTTATTTTCTCGCTTCTAAGGACGAAGCATTTGGATTCTTTAGAGATTTGGTCCTTAGAATTGCTATTGATATACCTGGAGCTTTAAAAGCCATTAGGAGTGACAATGGGACAGAGTTCAAGAATTCTTCTTTTTCTACCTTCTGCACTGATAGGGGAATTGAGCATCAGTTTTCTTCTCCTAGAGTTCCCCAGCAGAATGGTGTTGTAGAAAGGAAGAACAGAACCCTTATAAAGATAGCTCGGACCATGTTAGATGAGAATTCTACACCTAGGAGATTTTGGGCTGAGGCGATCTCTACTACTTGTTATATCTCCAATAGGGTTTTTTTGAGATCTGTGGTTGGGAAGACCTCTTATGAGCTTAGATTTGGTCATTCATTCTCCCAAAGTCTCTCACTTCAAGATTTTTGGTTGCAAGTGCTTCATTCTTAAACATGGCAACCTTGATAAATTTGAGTCTAGATGTTTTGATGGCATATTTCTTGGATATCCTGCTCATTCTCGTGGCTATCGTGTTTTTAATGTTGATACTAACAAAATTGTTGAGACTTGCGAAGTCACTTTTGATGAGGCTAGTACTGGTACTAGACCCGATGCTTCAGGTACACAGGTTCCTGAAATTCAAGGAAGCATCTTCGTTGATGATGACTCTGAGGATGAAGAACCAAACCATCCTCCAGCTACCTCTAAGAGGGGTGGAGAGCCTACTACTACTACTTCAGTTTCAGCTGAGCAGCCTCCTCCTATCCCCACCGACGATCTGAGTAGCTCTGTTCCTACCTCCACAACTCATGAGGTAGAGGTCATTTCTGCACCAGGAGCACCTCTTCGCATTCAGCGACAACATCCACCTGAGCAGATGATTTGGGATCTTCAAGAGCGAGTCACTCGCTCCAGGTTTATTTCTCCTGATTCTCATGCACATTCTGCTTTTGTCGCTTCTTTTGAACCCCGAGATATCACCCATGCTTTATCTGATGCCTCTTGGGTCAATGCCATGCATGAAGAGCTTGAGAATTTTGAAAGAAACAAAGTCTGGACTTTAGTTGAGCGGCCTTCTGATTCTCATGTTATTGGAACAAAATGGATTTTTAAAAATAAACAAAGTGAGGATGGGTTGGTTGTTCGCAATAAGGCTAGACTAGTAGCTCAAGGTTATTCTCAGGTAGAGGGCTTAGACTTTGAAGAGACCTTTGCTCCAGTAGCTAGATTGGAAGCCATTCGCATTCTTTTAGCATTTGCAACATCCAAGGGTTTCAAACTTTTTCAAATGGATGTTAAAAGTGCTTTCTTGAATGGTTTCATAGAAGAAGAGGTCTTTGTCAAGCAACCTCCTGGTTTTGAAAATTAAAAATTCCCAAACCATGTGTTTAAACTCTCTAAAGCCCTGTATGGATTGAAACAAGCTCCTAGAGCTTGGTATGACAGGCTTAAGAGTTTCTTGCTTGAAAATGATTTCAAAATGGGAATGGTTGATAAAACCTAGTTCACTCTCAGGCATGGCAGTGATTTCTTGTTGGTTCATATTTATGTGGATGATATCATATTCGGTGGTTCTTCTCATGCTTTGGTGTCCAGATTTTCAGATTCTATGAGCAGTGAGTTCGAGATGAGCATGATGGGAGAGCTGACATTCTTACTTGGTCTTCAAATCAAGCAACTGAAAGAAGGCACCTTCGTTCACGAGTAAGTATACAAAGGACCTTCTTGGCGCTTCAATATGGGAAGCGATGGGCCAATGTCTACTCCCATCGCTACAACCACCGTCTTTGGACCACGATGAGGATGGAGAGTCCGTGGACGGAAGAAGTATCGCAGATGATTGGCTCCTCCTCTATCTTACAGTCGAGGCGGACATACAATTCGCCGTATGTCATGCGCTCGCTTCGAGCTTCCTCGTGCTTCTCATCGTCAAGCGATCGTCGCATATTCAGGTACCTTCAAGATACGCTTGACTTTGGACTCTGGTATTCTTCTTCTTCTGCTCTCTCAATTCGAGCATTTTCTGATGCTGACTTTGCGGGGTGTAGAGTGGATAGGAAAAGTACTTACGGCACTTGTCATTTCTTGGGCACATCTCTTGTTTCTTGGTCTTCTAAGCAGTCTTGATTGCCCAGATCCACAGTGAGGCCGAGTATGTAGTCTGCCGCCGATGGTTGCTCTCAGTTCTCTGGATTTTATCCACGCTGCGAGACTATGGGTTATCTTTTAGAAGTGTTCCTCTTTTACGTGACAACATACGCAATTAATATTGCCAAAAACCCAGTGCAACATTCCAGGACTAAACATATTGATATTCGATTTCATTTTCTTAGAGACCATGTTGAGAAAGGTGATGTTGTGGATATCGTGAGGATATGTGCACGATCTCAGGATGATGAGTCAATTGGCAATGGCGTTGTTGGTTTGCAAAATCTCGCGTTTTGGGTTTGCTCAAAATTGTCGGACCACGGTGGTCGACCGGTTGTGTCGGCGATCGGACCGCGTGGAAGGTCCGGACCGCCATCTTGGCGGTCCGACCGTAAATTGAAAAGTGGTTTACGGAGCTGAGCCAAAAATAGGTTGTGTAGGCAAGTGAGGAGTCTCTGGATGTGGTCACATCATTTTGGAGCTCCAGTCAAAGTTCTATTGAGTTGAAAATTCGAGAAGGTTTGGATTTTCACGGCTGGAAATTTGGCTAAGTCCTTTCGGGCGGTCCGACCGCCGTTGTGGGATCGGTCGGACCGGCCTGGAATCGGTCGGACTGGCCTGGAATCGGTCGGACCGGCCTGGAATCGGTTTGACCGGCCACGTAGGCGGATCGGACCGCCGATGACTGGAGGTTAGCCAAGTTTGCATTGAGTTGTATTGATTGTGTTTTGTGTATGGAGTTCAATGCTTTATTGTTGCATATTGCATTGCGGAGCTAACGTGGGTCAAGTTGTGAAGAACTTGTTCCCGGAAACGGTTTGTTTGTCTATTCTTTGTGCGGTGGCTTGCGAGTCAGCGGCGTCAGCGGTGAGGTGGATCGGGACTACGCTTGGAGAGCCGAGGTCGAGCGATCATGGATCTGGGTGAGTCGTGTGACTCAAGCATGGTGCAGAATGGGCAAGATGGATCGAACGGGTAGTACGGTGCAACTGGTTGGATCAGGTGGTACGGATATCGGTGGGAGTCTCTGGGAGATTCCGATGGGATTCGGACAAGAGAGGCTTGGCGACGTGATGAGAACCGCTGATCAACCTACACGTGGTGAAGCAGGCGATTGCTTCAATAGTTATGTGTGTGTGGGTCCCATGTGTATTTGGGTCCCAAAAGTGAAACCCTAGGCCTCTCCTATAAATAGAGAAGGGGGAGATGTAAAACCTCTTGAAGTTTCCATTTGGTTTTCCTTAGCCTTTTCTAGGGTTATGGTTTGGAGAGGAAGAGAGGGAGAGATTGTGGTTGCTCCTTGGTGAGCTCTTGTCCTCCTTGAGGGAGTGGCTTTGTAAGCATCTTGTGAGATCAATCAATCTTGTGATGCTTGCTTGAGAGATCATTTGTCTCCCTTTTGTGTTCTTCTCTCTTTTGGATGAATTTGGTGCTTCCTTGATTCAAGTGTTTAAGTTTGGTCTCTTGACCCATTGTGTCTTGCTTTGATGTGTGGGAATACTCCTAGAATCGTCTAGACCATCAACCCCCACAAGCAAGTCTTGAATCAAAGATTTTCATATTTCTAGGGTTTGTGCACTTCTTTGGTAAAACCTTGAGAGATCAATTTTGCGAAGTGGATCTGAAGGATCGTCGCTAGAAATAGGTCTCTAATATCACTAGGGAGGTGTGCTCGAAATTTGGTCAAGTTTCATTGGTTGAATCAAAAGTTGGATCAAATTTCGTTTTGGATTTGGGCTTGATTTTTCAGTTCTGGACTGAACCGGTCTGACCGATTTTATAACGGCGGTCCGACCGCCCGCGTTTCAGACCGCTAGCACTGTCGGGTCGAACCGATACCCACCGGTCCGACCGCCAGTTAGTAGCCGGTCCGACCGCTCTGTGACCGTCGGTCAGACCGCCCTTGGTAGCCGGTCAGACCGCTTGTGCCCAGATCTGCCCTTTGAGATTAAGTCTCCACTTGTGTGTTGTGTGGTTGAGCGGGGTTATCGAATTGACACCACGGCTTCCTTTGTCTTCTTGATCTTCTTAGCTTTCATAGCTAAAGGAGTAAAGTTCGTGTTGAATTTGATTTAGGCAAGAAAGTGTCGAAAGCGCCTATTCACCCCCCCCCCCTAGTCGCCTTTGCGGTCCTACAGATGTTGTGCTTCACTTTGTAGAGTCTGAGCAACAGCTTGCAGATATTTTCACTAAAACTCTTGATTCTTCTCGTTTTGCTGCTTTGCGGGGAGAGTTAGGGGTTATTAGTCCTATTGGGCTGTTTTGAGGGGGAAGTTGCTCTTTTTACATTCATTGTATCATAATGCATGTTTCAATTCATTTGTCTTGCATTGTATAATAAAATTAGTGGAGCTTTGATCATTATCCTTGTATGACTTGATTTCATATTCTATACCTTGTCATATCAAGTGATAGTCTGCTAGACTTCTTTTATGGCTTTTCTTGTTTAGCTTAGCTTTTGCCTTGCTAGCTTTATATCTGTGAGCAAATTGAATCAAATCATGTCTTGTTGGATCTTGTGACTAGTTTTGTTCTAGTGATCCTCTTATGATTCTTGCCATGTCAAATAGGTTGAATTGAGTCTTGAACTTTTTTTGAGATGAAAAATGAGCTTTTTATCTTATTAAGTCAAGCAAATGAAAAATGAGATTTTCTGTGCGAAAAAATTGATCTCACCAATCCTTTCTCATGAGACGGCTTGCCATTGCACTAGGCATGAACTCAGGGGGAGTTTTGGATGACCTGGATCATTCTTTTAAGCTTATCGCTTGAGATGGTCGCGGCAATGTAACACCCCAGCCCAACACTGAGCCTAGAATGCCACTAAACTACCCTCAAAACTAATAATCATTGACACACTATAAAATTTCAGCAAGAGAACAACAATAATCATATCCAAGGATCACCAACTAGCATGTATAAATATGGATCAAACGATAATCAATAAGCAAGGGGAATAAAACCAGGTAAATAATCCAAAGTAGTAGCAACCAATGAATCCAAATTAATAAAGCGAATAGTCTAGTCCAAATGATGTCCTAAAATTTATTCAATAACTAACATGTCCATGTGTAAACCAATACTGAATGAATGATTATCATGGCGAATGATCATGTGATGTCCATGTGCTCTACTCGATCTCAATTACGGCAACCTCGAAGATCACCTAAAGACAACAATAAAGCAAGGGTGAGTCCACGACTCAGCAAATACATCCATAAACAACGAACAATAATAAATCAACAGCAATCAATAACTTCATTATCATCACAGACACTTTCATTAATATTCTCAGTCATTAATCTCATTTATGAATGCAACTCTATTCTACCTGTCCACATGCACTTCTTTCGCGTATACCGGTATAGCGTGAGTGAATGCTCGCGACAACATTCACTCTCAAGCCCGTTCCTCCTCAAGGATCGGGGACCTCCTCCACTCCCGTGGAGTTGTGATCAATCATGATCACCTTCTCTTATGCAAAGATGCTTATGAATGCAAACATGCAAACTCCATCATAAACATCATATCCAACTTTTCTTCATGTCCAATAACAATATAAATCCATACCATTCCATTGCTTGCAATTAAATAAAATAAAAGCACAACAATAATGGTAATAGAAGATAAAGAAAACAGTGATCGATCATTGATCATTGTCTACCATGCACTTGCCTTTACTAGTTTGCGGCCTTGCGATTTGGCTAGAAGATGGCAACAAGCACGACGTCTCTCTATATTAAATACACAAACTTCAATACAGGCTACAGCTCCATAAGAATAACAATCAATCAACATCGCTCCTACGACCCCAAATATACCCGTCACTCCGGTGCGAAAAAGTTACCCATTGCGGTCTTAGTACTAAAGCGAGCGTATCTTTTGACTCGAAAGTCCAATCACAACAAACCACCCCATTCTGGATTCTTCATAAAATCATCCACATTTTCTTAGATTACAAAGACTTCTAATTAAATCATCTAACCCTCCGTATTTAGCCCGAAAGCCGGTCTGTCCGCTTGGAACAGCAGCCTTACTAAATTCATAACTTTTGTTTTACTCAACCAAAATGCGCGTTCTCAGATTCTACAGAACCATAGGACAATTATCTACAACTTTCATGTAGATCAAAAACACTAATTAATCTGTTTACTATTTTTAATCTACAGTCTACCAAAACAGCGCCGAAAGACGACAACCGTAAAAACAGCGGTCTTCCGAAAATCATAACTCGAATTCTACTTGTCCGATTGACATGTTAAAATATGCTATAGAAAGATATCGAAATTATCTACAATTAACTAGTAGATGACATTTCCAAAATTCGCCATTAAGGTACCCGAATAAATCGTTCCACAGAACAGCATAATAAATAGATCTATTAATCGGCACTTTGACTAAAAACTATAGAACCTTCTCTAATTACAACACCAATTCGGCTACCACTAATCACTAACATGCTGGCACCTCAAAACGTTAATCTCAAAGTTTTGCTAACCAAGGCATTAATTGAATCTAAAGAAATCGATTACCTAACCCAGGTTCAAGCCCAGAGGACGTTCGGCCACGGAAATCAGCAGTAGTCGCAGCCTCCACGTGCAGCAATCAGCAGTCGGCGCTTCCCGGAAACCACGCGGCAGCAGTACTCGGCATCACGCGCATGCGATCGCTCGGCAGATCGGCTCGGCGACGCAACGCGCGCCGCGCAGCCACGGCCAGCGCGACGCCAGCTCGGCGAGCGGCGACAAGCCGGCGGCCGGCGAAGCGACACGAAAAACCAGCAGCGGCGCGATCTCGGGCCGGCGGTCTGGCGGCAACGGCAACGCAGGCACTCGGCGGCAGAAATTGGCTGGCAGCGACCACGCCGCGAGGCGGCGGATGGCGGCGGCGAACCAAAGCCACAGGCGGTCGGTTGGTTCCCACACGCTGCTGCAGGTGCACACGGTGGTGGTGGCTTCACGGCAGGAAACCAAAGCAGCCGCGGCCACGCAGAGACTTGGGTAGGCGGCGGTACGCGCGAGAGAGCGGCAGAGGAAAAGCGCAGACTCCACGCGGCTCGGCTCCACGCAGGCAAAAGCAGCGCGGCATGCAGCTCGAGGAAAAGAAGCGCGGCGGGAGGAAAAAGTGGCTAGGGTTTTTTTCCGAAATAATTCCACCACTATTTATATGGCTCACAAAATTCGAAAATACTATTTTCTATATACTAATTAAATTAATTGCACACAGGCCCTTAAGACGCTTTTAATTAATTATTTATTGATACTATTTAACTAATTACTCTCCGACCCTTAATACGCGATTATTAATATTTATACTATTTTCAGGGTATTACATTCTACCCCTTAACGAATTCGACCCGAATTCTAATCGCGAAACTACTCAAATAAAAACTACATACGAAATTAAACAACCAAATAACACGTGCCGGCGTGAACAACTCGGATATTACTCGCATGCGAGACTCCAACTCCCAAGTCGCCTCTATCTCGATTGATCGTCCACGGCCTTGACGTATACCAGCGTCTTGTGCCTCGGCACTCATCTCGTCATTTTTGGTACACTCAAGCGACGAAGTCGAAGTGCGGTCTTACTTGGTGGTCAACGGCTCTAAGAAAACCTTGTAATCCGATCTCTCAAATACTACCTTGACATCGGGTTACACAAAATGTTGTGTGCCTGGCATGGACACGAGGCGGTCCTAACGATACACTTTCTTCCAAAAATCTCTACAACTTCCAGAAACAAACTAATGTAACTTGGGCCAAACTCCGTTTTGGTACCAAACCACACAATCTGTACATAACACCTTTGAACTCTGTCTGTCTCCCAATCAACCACTTCACATTTGCAAGGAGTACCTCCTTTAACCAGGAACGCACAACCAAACTAGTCCCAAACAAACTCTTTTATAAATAGAACCCAACTGAAAACAAAGGATTCTCATCGCAATCACGCGTTACCAACTCCCCATCAGAATAGTCAAATTCAAAATCAAAGATTCAACACAAAAACCTTTCCATTTTCCAAATAGGCTGTTTGCAAATAAACACCACGTAAGCCAAAAGAGAAAACATTCGAATGCCAAAATCAATCACTTTTTTTTCTTCTAAATTAGAAAGAATCACATGCCAACGTAAAGCCAACTCAAATTGTAAATGACCTCTGTCATACACACGGCTCAAACAAGAATCAAGAGGGCATTTCACTACCCGAGGAATCAATTTTTTTTTTTTGTTTTCCAATTTTTCCTTCTAGGAATAAACTCTCTCAAATCATAGGATTTCAAATCATCACACTAACTCATTCCTCTTAACTGGTAATCTCAAAGCGATGCTCAACCTGAGAGCAACAACCGCGCCCATTTGGAGAGACTCTACTAACCCATAAAAAGATACTATAGTCCCCTCCTCTACCAAAGAAACTATTTTGACAAATGATTCCCAACACCTCAAATAAAATCTACACCCACAATCACATCACCTCAATCTTTTAAGGATAATCAACTTGAAATTCTCTACACACACACCCTGATTTAAAACCAAAGGATTCTATCAATGATCATCATACTATTTGGAATCCACTTTTGTTCTACTACTTCTACACATGATCATTGGGCAACCAAGGTTCTAGCATCAAACACATGCTCAATTTCAACAGCCAGGACTCCTAAAGTAATTTCTGGTATACTTGATAGAAATCCGCATATTCGCTGTCTAAAATTCCCACAATCCAAACAATATCCTCAATCATTAATATCAACCATCATCACTAATCAATTGACTGCCCAAAACGATTTACTTCACTAATATTGGACCCTCAATAAACCACACCATTCAATTTCACCTACATAACCTTGCAAAGTATACCATCACAATATCCCAACTATTCGATAAATCCAATACTCCACCATCATGAACAAATATTCTTGGATCACTATTCACTATAGGTTCTACTAATTGTAACAATATAATCAGTTTTGTCCCAACGACCATAATTCCTTTTAGATCCAATTCTCTATGAGATTTATATCATGAAATGAATTCATCCTCTAATGTTCCTCAATTAACTTGCAACCCAGGGTCTCACAACATCATATACTTGACCACTATTAACCAGTTCCCAATATACACTCTTTAAGGTTTTGTAAAACAAATCGACTATTCCTTTCTCAAAAGAAGAGACAAATAAAAAGATTTTTTTTAAGACCAAATCACATTAATCACTTAAGAACCAATAAAGCTTTCCGACTCGTCACTTGCTCAAACCAATTTCATCTACCAAATAAATCATGAACTCCAAAAGTTCATGAATTCAAAACTCCAAACCTTTCATTTAAACGGTATTACGAACGGCGATCAAATTACATTCTTTCTAAAAGAATCATCACCACACGAAGCCACAATCCCTTACAGACAATCTTACTAACATTAAGAATAATGCACTCTTAACATGATTCATTATCGTCAACTCTTCCATTAATAAGCCCCGAAAAGTTCACCAAACTGTTCCGTACTACTTTACCATCACATCATCAAAATGAGATTATACCAAAACCATACAACCTCACTACAACAACTACTTTATATTAGAAGGGATCCACTACACAAATTAAAAGGTTTTATCAAAACCCTTTCATCACGGATATGCTATTGACTGACTATTCCTCAATTATCTAGGTATAAACCACCTATTAAATCATACCAGCTCAACTCTTAGTGATGCTCCACACCAAACTTTAACACTCAGCAATTGCACTCCAACCATTGTTGTTATCAACTAGCTTTCTTATGATGTCTAGCTGCTACCTATTTTCGTTTGCGAATCACTTGAATATTTACCAACACATATTCAGTTGTTCCTCCTCACATTTAGTTTTCAACAAAATCACCCTAAAACTTCAAAAGTCAAAATCTTCTCTCGATCAAAAGTCTCAACAACACTATAATCAAATTCATCGTGTCATTCTATAAAGAAGAACTATCCAGAACTCCTCCTGTAAATTCTAGATCCACTGGTATTCAATCCCTTCAACCTTTTGTACACAATTCCAATAATTAATCATACTAAGGTATATGTAAAGCTATCAACCAAACATGATCACCAAGTGTCTACAGTAAAGATAACACCACAAATAATATCTATTAAGGCAATAACCTAGCATCTCCTCAAGTTTCCCTTTACACACAATTAGATTAATCCATTGGTACCAAATCCAATAAATTCAACAAACTAATCAATTTTAATGTCCAAGCCAGTTCATCAACGTTCCATACTTCTTAATAACTCTTATGACTCCAATTAGGTATGGACATACTCTTAATCACTACTCAACTCGTAATTACTCTATGACAATAATTTGGGTTAAGACCAATCATGCATCACGCTCAGATCCGACTGATACTCATACCTTATCAATGAACTTCTATGTTTACCACCTCTAGCTTAAACATAACAAGTCAACACAAAAGGATTTTAACTCTTTTCAGAA
Organism: Hsuehochloa calcarea; assembly: GCA_036346395.1. NCBI lineage: Eukaryota > Viridiplantae > Streptophyta > Magnoliopsida > Poales > Poaceae > Hsuehochloa > Hsuehochloa calcarea. Next base: position 20,584,310 of record CM070598.1, on the reverse strand, counting down.
AAAAATAGGCATTAAACTTATTTTCGAAATAATCCAAAAGAAATACATAAAGCCAAAGTTTTCACATGTTAAAGAACTTGCAATAGAAAACTTTCGATTATCGAATACCAAGTGAATAAATAATTTATATTTTCCAATAGGAAGGCGGAACTCCCACGAAAAGATCAATCTTCTTTGTTACCGATGTTCACACAAAGCAACAATAGATCAACGATCATGAGAACAAGTAATGGCTTTATGGAACCAAAGGAGACCAATGAAATATCACCATTGTATTGTAAACACTATCTCAAGGAAAATTCATCAACCGCAACTATAACGAAATTGCCCAAAATTCAAGCTCGGGAAGAGAACAACTTTTATAAAGAAACTCACACACAATACCTATAACTCTGTAATCAAAGTAGCTAACTCTCTATTCCCATACCACGAATGGTGGTGTAACTGGTAAAACCGGGGCCACAACCACGATCTCAAGCGCCTCGGGAGGGGCCCCACGAGAACCACGCCCGCTGCCCCGACCTCCACGACCGTGGCCACCACGACCACGTCATCTATCCTCGACATAGCTATCAACCACAATCAACAATACACAATGAGTTCAAAGCTCAAAATAAACTCATCCATCAATGAACAACATAGCAGGCGTAAAAACTATATTCGTACCTCTCCTAACCTCATGCACTAGTGTGTCAAATTTTAGGTTAGTTAACCATTAGCAAATTTTAGTTGATTTACTAAACTAAAACAAATTTTAACAATTTTAGTTTGCCTAAGTTGTTAATCTATTCACCACGGACCTAAAGCCCGCTCTGATACCAACTGTAACACCCCAGCCCAACACTGAGCCTAGAATGCCACTAAACTACCCTCAAAACTAATAATCATTGACACACTATAAAATTTCAGCAAGAGAACAACAATAATCATATCCAAGGATCACCAACTAGCATGTATAAATATGGATCAAACGATAATCAATAAGCAAGGGGAATAAAACCAGGTAAATAATCCAAAGTAGTAGCAACCAATGAATCCAAATTAATAAAGCGAATAGTCTAGTCCAAATGATGTCCTAAAATTTATTCAATAACTAACATGTCCATGTGTAAACCAATACTGAATGAATGATTATCATGGCGAATGATCATGTGATGTCCATGTGCTCTACTCGATCTCAATTACGGCAACCTCGAAGATCACCTAAAGACAACAATAAAGCAAGGGTGAGTCCACGACTCAGCAAATACATCCATAAACAACGAACAATAATAAATCAACAGCAATCAATAACTTCATTATCATCACAGGCACTTTCATTAATATTCTCAGTCATTAATCTCATTTATGAATGCAACTCTATTCTACATGTCCACATGCACTTCTTTCGCGTATACCGGTATAGCGTGAGTGAATGCTCGCGACAACATTCACTCTCAAGCCCGTTCCTCCTCAAGGATCGGGGACCTCCTCCACTCCCGTGGAGTTGTGATCAATCATGATCACCTTCTCTTATGCAAAGATGCTTATGAATGCAAACATGCAAACTCCATCATAAACATCATATCCAACTTTTCTTCATGTCCAATAACAATATAAATCTATACCATTCCATTGCTTGCAATTAAATAAAATAAAAGCACAACAATAATGGTAATAGAAGATAAAGAAAACAGTGATCGATCATTGATCGCTGTCTACCATGCACTTGCCTTTACTAGCTGCGACGCACGATTTGGCTAGAAGATGGCAACAAGCACGACGTCTCTCCTATATTAAATACACAAACTTCAATACAGGCTACAGCTCCATAAGAATAACAATCAATCAACATCGCTCCTACACGACCCCAAATATACCCCGTCACTCCGGTACCGAAAAAGTTACCCATTGCGGTCTTAGTACTAAAACGAACGTATCTTTTGACTCGAAAGTCCAATCACAACAAACCACCCCATTCTGGATTCTTCATAAAATCATCCACATTTTCTTAGATTACAAAGACTTCTAATTAAATCATCTAACCCTCCGTATTTAGCCCAGAAAACCGGTCTGTCCGCTTCGGAACAGCAGCCTTACTAAATTCATAACTTTTGTTTTACTCAACCAAAATGCGCGTTCTCAGATTCTACAGAACCATAGGACAATTATCTACAACTTTCATGTAGATCAAAAACACTAATTAATCTGTTTACTATTTTTAATCTACAGTCTACCAAAACAGCGCCGAAAGACGACAACCGTAAAAACAGCGGTCTTCCGAAAATCATAACTCGAATTCTACTTGTCCGATTGACATGTTAAAATATGCTATAGAAAGATATCGAAATTATCTACAATTAACTAGTAGATGACATTTTCAAGATTCGCCATTAAGGTACCCGAATAAATCGTTCCACAGAACAGCATAATAAATAGATCTATTAATCGGCACTTTGACTAAAAACTTTAGAACCTTCTCTAATTACAACACCAATTCGGCTACCACTAATCACTAACATGCTGGCACCTCAAAACGTTAATCTCAAAGTTTGCTAACCAAGGCATTAATTGAATCTAAAGAAATCGATTACCTAACCAAGGTTCAAGCCCAGAGGACGTTCGGCCACGGAAATTAGCAGTAGTCGCAGCCTCCACGTGCAGCAATCAGCAGTCGGCGCTTCCCGGAAACCACGCGGCAGCAGTACTCGGCATCACGCGCATGCGGTCGCTCGACAGATCGGCTCGGCGACGCAACGCGCGCCGGCACAAAGACCAACGCGACAGACTTGGCTCGGCGAGCGTGACAGAAGGCGGCCGGCGGCGGTACAGCGAAAACAGCAGCAGCGCGATCTCGGGCCGGCGGTCACGGCGGCAACGGCAACGCGAGCACTCGGCGGCGAAATTGGTGGCGGCGACCACGCCGCGAGGCGGCGGATGGCGGCGTAACCAAAGCCACACGGCGGTCGGTTGGTTCCCACGCTGCTGCAGTCGCACACACGGTGGTGGTGGCTTCACGGCCGGAAACCAAGCGGCAGCAGCATGCCAGAGACTTGGTCAGGCGGCCCGCGCGCAGAGAGCGCGGCGAGAGGAAGCGCGAGACTCCACGCGGCTCGGCTCCACCTTGAGGCAAAGCAGCGCGACATGCAGCTCCTGGGAAAAGAAGCTGGCGGCGGGAGGAAAAAGTGGCTAGGGTTTTTTTTTCTGAAATAATTCCACCACTATTTATATGGCTCACAAAAATTCCGAAAATACTATTTTCTATATACTAATTAAATTAATTGCACACAGGCCCTTAAGACGCTTTTAATTAATTATTTATTGATACTATTTAACTAATTACTCTCCGACCCTTAATACGCGATTATTAATATTTATACTATTTTCAGGGTATTACAGGCAAGGCTTGAGATCTAGCACAGTAAAAAAAATCCTTTTTAGGAAAATGCTCAAAAAGGCTAAGTGCTTGAGTTTTGCTTCAAAAGTGTACTCTTAATGCTCAAAATGTCTCAGTTCTTGTTTTGAGACTCTTTTTACTTATAGACATGGCTTGACTCATTTGTGGTTGCTGTTAGTGAAACTATGATATTGAGCAACCTTTCATGGTTTTAATTACATTAATCTCGGATAAGCGCTATCTTGGTTTTAGCTTTGCGTTACATGTTTTGCCATGATTGAATATAGCGTCTACTCTTTTTATGGCTTGGTATAATACTTGTACTGTCTACATGTATAATGGTTATGGCTCCTTTTTACTAAAGTTCAAAAATAAAGTCATTCCTTCATGCTCTTTTTTTCCCATGCATCTTGATGAATTCATTGTCAAAGGGGGAGAAAGATGGTGAAGAAAATGCTGTTTGGAGTGTTTGGAGCTTTTGGTTTCATACATAAGGTTTCATATAAAAGAACATATATATAAAAAAATGAACCTTTTGAAAATTTGTGATCATAGTGAGTTGAGTCTCTTGGTGCTATTGCCTTTTTCTGATTTTATCTGCATTTGAAGAAGACTCACAATGATCAAAGGTCAAATTGAACATTTTGTCCTTCATATGGACCTAAGTGAGATTTTTTGGCTACTTTCTGGAAATTGAATCCTTTGGTGCTTTCATTGCCATATCTCACTTGCTTATGCTATTCTGAAGCCAGCTTGGTCGGTTCCTAGGCTTTTTCTTGCTTATGGACCAAGTTGTGCCTTTATGCAGCAATGAAGTTTTACTTTTCATTTCGAAAAACCACATTTTCTTGAAAGTTGCCAATGTGTTCATCAAGGAGGAGATTGTGGATATCGTGAGGATATGTGCACGATCTCAGGATGATGAGTCAATTGGCAATGGCATTGTTGGTTTGCAAAATCTCGCGTTTTCGGGTTTGCTCGAAAGCTGTCAGACCACAGGCGGTCTGACCGGTTGTGTCGGGCGGTCAGACCGCCCGTGGAGAGGTCCGACCGGCAATGGTGGCCGGTCCGACTGGTAAATTGAATAGTGGTTTTTGGAGCTGAGCCAAAAATAGGTTGTGTAGGCAAGTGAGGGGAGTCTCCTAGATGTGGTCACATCATTTTTGGAGCTCCCAGTCAAAAGTTCTATTAAGTTGAAAATTCCAGAAGGTTTCGGATTTTCACGCTGGAAATTTGGCTAAGTCCTTTCGGGCGGTCCGACCGCCGTTGTGGGATTGGTCCGACCGGCCTGAAATCGGTCGGACCGGCCTTGTGGGGCGGTCAGACCGCCGATGACTTGGAGGTTAGCCAAGTTTGCATTGAGTCGATGTGAATGATCGGTCGGAATGTGTTTTATGTATGGAGTTCAATGCTTTATTGTTGCATATTGCATTGCGGAGCTAACGTGGGTCAAGTTGTGAAGAACTTGTTCCCGGAAACGATTTGTTTGTCTATTCCTGTGCAGGTGGCTTGCGGTCAGCGGCGTCAGCGGTGAGGTGGATCGGGACTACGCTTGCGGTGAGGTCGAGCGATCATGGATACCGGGTGAGGTCGTGTGACACAAACATGGTGCAGAATGGGCAAGATGGATCGAACGGGTAGTTCGGTACAGCTGGTTGGATCAGGTGGTGCGGATATCGGTGCGAGTCTTTGAGAGGTTCCGATGGGATTCGGACAAGAGAGGCTTGGCGACGTGATGAGAACCGCTGATCAACCTACACGTGGTGAAGCAGGCGATTGCTTCAATAGTTATGTGTGTGTGGGTCCCATGTGTATTTGGGTCCCAAAAGTGAAACCCTAGGTCTCTAGTATAAATAGAAAAGGGGGAGATGGAAAACCCTCTTAAGCATTCATTTGGCCCCTTCTTCCATTTTTCTAGGGTTTGGAGGAGAGGAGAGGAGAAGCTAGGGTTTGGAGTGTGCTCCTTGTGTGAGCTCTTGTCCTCCTTGTTGGAGAGGCTTTGTAAGCATCTAGTGTGATCAAACAATCTTGTGATGCTTAATTGAAAGATCAATTGTTCCCTTTGTGTTCTTCTCTCTTTTGGATGATTTTGGTGCTTCCTTGATTCAAAGGTTTATGCTTGGTCTCTTAGCCTATTTTATCTTGCTTTGATGTGTGGGAATACTCCTAGAGTCATCTAGATCATCAACCCCCCACAAGCAAGTCTTGAATCAAGTTTTTCTTATTTCTAGGGTTTGTGCACTTCTTTTGTAAAACCTTGAGAGATCGATTCTGCGGAGTGGATCTGAAGGATCCTCGCTAGAAATAGGTCTCTAATATCATTAGGGAGGTGTGCTCGAAATTTGGTCAAGTTTCATTGGTTGAATCAAAAGTTGGATCAAATTTCGTTTTGGAGTTGGACTTGATTTTGATCTTTGGTGAACCGGTCGACCGGTTGTTACAGCAGCGGTCCGATCGCCGCGTTTTCAGACCGCTAAATCTGCCGGTCGAACCGATATCCACCGGTCCGACCGCCAGCTAGTAGCCGGTCCGACCGCTGATTGACTATCGGTCAGACCGCCCGTGGTAGCCGGTCAGACCGCCAGTACCCAGTTCAGAACAGTGAGTTCTTTTCTCCATTTGTGTCTTGTGGTTGAGGGTTTATCAAATCAACACAAGGCTTCAATGTGCGCTGCGATCTTCTTAGCTTTCATAGCTAAAGGAGTAAAGTTCGTGTTGTATTTGATTTAGGCGAGAAAGTTGAGAAAGCGCCTATTCACCCCCCCCCTAGTCGCCTTTACGGTCCTACATAATACTTCCAGGGTGAATAAAGTACTTCGAGTCATGAGCCTCTTTTAAGATTAGCTGTCTTAAACCATCAACATCTGGCTTGCAGATACGTCCATTGATCCAAAAACGTATCTTGATCATCCTTGGTGAAATCCTTGAATTTGCCTTCTTCCATCTTAAGATTAATATCCTTAATCTCAAGATCATTTTGTTGGGCAGAACGAATCTGCTTCTCTAAAGTTGACTACACTTCGGTGGCTACAAATCATTCGACTACCACTTCTAACCCGACACAAACTCGATTAAAGTTAAGGCAATTTTCTTTCACTTTCAAAGCATTGTAGTAGCTCTTACCGCTTAAAGCATCTGCAACTACATTGGCCTTACCGGGATGGTAGTGGATTCCAATATTATAATCCTTTATTAACTCTAACCATCATCTCCGCCTCATGTTCAGGTCAGACTGAGTGAAAATATATTTCAAACTCTTATGTTTTGTGTATATCTCACAGCGATACCAATGAGATAATGACACCAAATCTTTAAAGCATGCACCATGGCGGCTAATTCCAGATCATGCGTAGGGTAATTCTCCTCATCAGGTCTCAATTGTCTTGAATCATAAGCAAAAACTCTACTTTCTTGCATTAGGACGCAGTCTAATCCTTGACGAGAAGCATCACAGTAAATATTGAAATCTTTCTAAATTTTGGCAGGATTAACACCAGAGAAGCATCAGAATAGATATTGAAATCTTTCTAAATATCTGGCAGGATTAACACCAGGGTTGAAGTCAAACGTTTCTTCAATTCTTGATAACAAATATCTGGCAGGATTAACACCAGGGTTGAAGTCAAACGTTTCTTCAATTCTTGATAACTTTCCTCGTAAGCTAGGATCCATGTGAACTTTTTCTCCTTCTTCAACAATTACGTAAGAGGCTTAGCAATTGTTGAGAATCCTTTAATGAAACGGCGGTAATATCCAGCCATTCCCAAAAAATCGCGAATCTGAGTCAATATCTTGGGTTGCTCCCAATGTAACACTGCTTTAACTTTTTCAGGGTTAAATGCTACTCCTTGAGCTGTCATCACATGAAAGGTTACGGGTAGGCGCTACGATAGCACAAAATAAAAAAATTACCGCGCAACCAAGGAACCTCCGCAAGTAATAGATCACGAGATTACCGCTAGACGCGCCGACTCGTTACAGAAGTAGAGTCGATGTAGCGAATAGATGCGGTCGTAGTCGTACTCGCCGCGCGACTGCTCCTCCGAGTAGTCGTACTCGCTTCGTGTCTGCTCCTCCGAGTAGTCGAACTCGCCTCGTAAGTTCTCCTCCTGCTCCGGTGATCATCACGAGTTGCAGATCGTCCTAGTGCTGATTCTTCGCAACAGCACCTCCGAGGTATCCACACATACGGGGTTGGAACACCGCGCGCTGGTATGCTAGCACCGGCAACGTGGTTGAGGATGGCGTGGCAATTAGGGTTTCGGGAGTTCTTCCAAAAACCTTGCTTCACCCTATGCCACCACCTCTCTTTATATAGGCATCCATGATGGGTCTTTTACTCGAGGCCCATTAGGAACTTATATCCTATCACAATTCGGATCACCATCCAAATCAAATCCCGACCCCTTAAGTGTGCGACCCTCTGATTCTTGTGCGATTGGTTGTGACTCGGAAACTCTTTTCCGACCACTAGTCGTCGTGACACCTAGCGACGCGTAACGATTCCCAAGTACACAAAGAATATATCGGGCGAACCTTAACGTAATATGATCTATGATCGAGTCCTCATCATAAGACGATTCGTATCTCTATCGACCGATGCGTGATTACATTCAACCGATCTACGACGGATCGCATCTCCATACGACCGATCCGTGGCGATCGAACTAAGTGACCTACTCATGCATTCTCCCTTTGCCTCACGATGTGCGGTTGAACTCCGGTGAGATATGGTGTCATCCATGGACTGTTCAATACTTTCTCGATCGAGTGTCGGATAACTTTATGTGGTCGACACTTCGACCACTAGTGGCATGGCTATGCACTTTCTTTATCCGATCACCACGAGGGGCCCAGAGACATCTCTCCTGTCATGCAAGGAGTGGTAAATCCCATCTCGACCAGTCACATCCCTCCGCATGTTTCATAGCATACCCGAAAGCTACCTTTATAACTACCCAGTTACGGAGTAGCGTTTGGTAACCCCTAAGAGTGCTATTACACATGTAGGGAACCATGCTATTCTCAGGTCTAAGGATTATACATCATCATTACTTGAGACCAACTAATGACACATAGATTCATAACAATCTCAATAGTGTCTCAATGATTGGTCTATCCAGCTCCATGTTCTCTAACATGTGCTCACATTACTGATTCGATATCTCTATATCTATGACCGGTGAAACATGTCCATCAATCAATACATGTGCTGCTCGTAGAGTCACGGTTGTTCCGACCAGGGATACATTTAGAATGATATCATATAAGTTAATGAGTTTCACCAACAAGTCACATACTCATTGATCTATAACTGATGATTCATTCAAGGAGCATGATAACATATTATCCAATATCATGAACACAAGGAAATATAATCATCTCTGTGATTGCCTCTAGGGCAAATTTCCAACATCACATGACCAAGAAAATCCACTTCTTGTTTCCAAAAATCACACATGCTAAACTTAGCATACAACTGATGCTCTCTAACTTTCTCCAGTATTTTTCTCAGGTGCTTAGCATGTTCTTCTTCTATCTTGGAATAAACCAAAATATCATCGATGAACACCACCACAAACTTGTCCAAAAATTCCATGAATACTTTATTCATCAGGTTCATGAAGTATGCAGGGGCGTTGGTCAGACCAAAGGACATCACAAAGAACTTATAATGTCCATACCGCGTAGAAAAAGCGGTCTTTGGTATATCCTTGGGGCAAATCTTCAACATATGGTAACCTGATCGTAGATCGATCTTCGAGAACACTTCGGCTTCTTTCATCTGATCAAACAAATCATCAATTCGGGGAAGTGGATACTTGTTTTTGAAGGAATACGGGTAGGCTACGCTAGCTGGTAATTCAAAAATTCTACCATGTAAATCAGGATGTCATGCAAGCAAGGGATCATAGATCGTTACCACCAGATGTGCAGTGCAACGGAAGAAGAGTTGGAGCAGCCTGATACAACAAAGAGCGCATCAATGAAGTGGTCAAAGTTGACCATCCAGCGTAGTCGATCGTCCTCGGTGGTGATCGTCTCCTCCAGCAACCAATTGAGTTCCTTGCCAAGGTCGTGGATCATCCTTAAGCGCAACAGCAACCGCAGTAGCACTTCTACGGTATCCACATATCCAAGGAAGGAATACCGTACACCAGTGTGCTAGCACCAACTCACACGGTATGGCTCTCAAGAAGATGGTGGCTAGAGTTTTGATAGAGCAACTCACATCACGTCTATCGTGTGTTTCTTCCAACAGCCTCGTGCATCTCCTTATATAAAGCTCATGACGGATCCTATCTGAACACGTTTGTTCCAACCAGTTAAGTGTGTGGCCCATTAGGTTCGTCCATAGTCGGTTGTGAGTCGAAAACCTTTTCCGATCACGAGCCATTAGCGGTTCCTAGTAGGACATAACAATTCCCAAAAACACATAAATAATATCGGACGAACCTTAATGCAATATGATCTACGACCAGGTCCTTGTCACTAACGACCAACTCGTATCTCTATACGACAAGATCATATTAAGTCTCGACCGGTTTGTAAATCCTTACGGCCAGGTTTCGACCATTTAGTTATTATGTTCGACCAGTCTACGACTAAATGACAAGCTCGTGCATTCTCCCTTTGCCTCACGATATCACGGTTGAACTCTAGGTGAGATATCATATCATCCATGGACTGTTCAATACTCTCTCGATCAAGTGTCGGATAACTTCACGTAGTCGAACTCTTTAACCAGTAGTGGCATGACCATGCACTTTCTTTATCCAACCACATCGAGGGGCCAAAGATATCTCTCCTGTTATGTTAGGAGGAAAAAATCTCATATCCGACTAGCCACATTCCTCCGCATGTATCATAGCATACCTGAAAACTACCTTTATAACTACCCAGTTAGGGAGTAGCGTTTGGTAACCCCAAAGTGTACTCTTACACATGTAGGAAACCATGTTGATCTCAAGACTAAGGATTATACATCATCATTGCTTGAGACCAACTGATAACACATGAAATTATAACAATCTAAGCAGTGTCTCAAGGTGGGTCAATCCAACACCATATTCTCTAACATGTGTTCATATTATTGATTCGATATCCCTATATCCATGACCGGTGAAACATGGTCATCAATCAATACATGTGCTGGTCGATAGAGTCATTAGTGTTCCGACCAGTGACATCCGACCAGTGATACATTTAGAACGATATCATCTAAGTTAAAGAGCTTCACCAACAAGTTACATACTTGTTAATATTTATCAATGATGATTTATTCAAGGAACAGAATAACATTTATTCAATAAATCATAAACATAGACATGATACAATCATCTCTGTGATTGCCTCTAGGGCATATCACCAACAGTATCCCACTTGCACTAGAGTCAATCAAATAGGTATCGAATACCCATAGCTATTGTGTGCACCTCATGCTTAGATTGCGGGAGAGGTTTTATCAACGAATCAGTGATATTCAAATCCGTGTGCACTTTTTATATCTTCACATCACCTCTCTCAACGATATCACGAATAATGTGATATCGTCGAAGTATGTCCTTGGACTTTTGATGTGATCTAGACTTCTTAGTTTGTGCAATGACTCCACTATTGTCACAATAGAGATCTATTGGACTGGAAGCACTAGCAACCACACCTAGTCCATAAATGAACTTTCTAATCCATACGGCCTCTTTTGCAGCCTTAGAAACCGCAATGTACTCAGCCTTTGTTGTAAAATCAGCAATCGTTCCTTGCTTAGAACTTTTCCAGCTCACTGCTCCTACATTAAGATAAAACAAAAACCCAGCCTACGATTTGAAATCATCCTTGTCAGTTTGGAAGCCAGCATCGGTGTAACCATTTACGACCAGCTCTTCTTCACCACCATACACAAGGAATGCATGCTTAGCCCTTCTCAAGTACTTAAGGATATTCTTGACTGCTATCCAGTGACCTTCACCTGGATTCGACTGATATATGCTCGTAACACTTAGAGCATATGACACATCTGGTCGTGTACATTGCATAGCATACATCATAGATCCAATGGCTGAAGCATATAGAATTCTACTCATTTTTTCTCGCTAATCAGTGGTCGTAGGACATTGACTCTTGCTAAGAGTAATGTCATGTGCCATAGGCAAGAAACCTCCCTTGGAATATTGTATGTTGAATTGTTCCAACACCTTGTCTATATACATATCCTAGCTTAATCCAATTAGTCTTTTATATCTATCTCTATAGATCCTTATTCCTAAGATATATGCTGCATCTCCTAAATATTTTATTGAGAAACTATTTCTTAAGAAGTTTCAACAGATTCAAGTATAAGAATATCATTTCTAACCAGCAGTATGTCACACACATATAAGATCAGAAACACAAGCTTGTTCCCACTAACCTTCTTGTAAACACATGGTTCTTCTTCATTCTTGATGAAGTCAAACCCTTTGACCACTTCATCACAACGAATATTTCAACTCCAAGATGCTTGCTTTAATCCATAGATGAATTTCTTAAGCTTGTATACCTTTTTAGCTTCCTACGAATCAACAAAACCCTCAGGCTGTGTCATGTACACATCTTCACTTAGATTTCCATTTTGAAAATCCGTTTTGACATCCATTTTTCATATCTCATAATCGAAATATGCAGCAATAGCTAGAATGATCCGGATAGACTCAAGTATAGCGACGGGCAAAAAGTTTCATCATAATCAACACCTTGAATTTGTTTGAATCCCTTTGCGACCAGTCCTGCCTTATAAATATGAACATTTCCATCTATATCTATCTTTTTCTTAAAAATCCATTTGCACTCAATGGTCGTAATACTTATATTATTAATTAAGGCTCTTAGCATGACTACAACAATGCTTAAGGGCCCTTACAGCTCATACTGCACACAAGAAAAGTAAACGCAAATCTAACACACAAACTATCATCTAAAGGACGACACTCCTAACCTTAAACTGATGCGGCTCACGCACTGAGCCTCGACTAGCTAATTCTAAGCCTGAGCAAGCTTAGTCTCGAAGGTAACCTCTCTGACCACAGCGGTGCTCCGCCTCTTGTAGACACGGAAGTGCGCGGCATCCTCATAAGCGGTCACGATGTCCGGGACTAGTGCGGCGAGAGCAGAAGCTTCGAGTATTAGTGCAGTGGCTCCTCACGGCTTTGCTTTGGCTCCTCTGGCTTTGCTGGCTCCTCAGGTTCTACGGCCTCTTTTGTCTCTTCATGTTCTTCAAGTTCTTCCTATGGATCTTCTTCTGGAAACTTAGGTTCTTCTGGCTCTTCCTTGTTCTCATGTTGGTCGTACAGTGCTTCCTCCAGTGCTACGATCCTTTCTTCTACCATCTGCAGTGTCTCATAGATGCACTCCAACTCTGTGGCGACCAACTCTAAGGATTCTTCCTAGGTCATGCGTGGCCCAGCAAGATGCTGCTTGTAGTCTTGTGTTCTCCATCATGTAGGCGGATAATGGTGGAAGATCCACAGCTGTAGCTCGGGGATGGAAATGGAAGATGGTATCCTGCAGCTCTCGGGCGTAGATGTTGCAGATCCTCGGGATGGCAAGGTGTGACGACGCTTAGCCAGAGAATAGTATATACATACATACATACACAGTAGCGCTATTCAGCTCCTGAGCATAGAATAGCTTATTCTACACTCCGACCGAACCCCCCACGTGACATAACCACATCCCAGACGCTCCCCTATGAGTGCCCCCACGCAACCGACAGTAAAACCGTGTGCGCCCAGAGCCATCTCAGTGTGCATCTGCTTCATACGGGGACCAAGCCAACAATAAACATGGGCTCCTTGTTAGTACTAGAATGTTTCTTTTCATGTTTTAGCCATAACTTTTGATTGAAAGGTCTGATTCACGAACGGTATTTTTCAGTAGCTTAGTGGCGACGAGGGTAACAAAATGGTATAAGTCTCTCCAATAAAACCTCTTTGTGTGTTTACTAAAATAGATTTACTGCAACCTTCATATGTGTTTACTGCTCTTTACAAAGATTTACTACGACATCTTTGTGCGTTTAGTAAATATGTACAACAGATTCTTGCCACATTCATATGATTTTCTTTGCGATACTACAAGAGGTTTCTTGTAACCTTTTTTGAAGGATTTTCCTGTCATCTTAGTGAACTAACTAATAAATATAGGCTCCTTGTTAGTACTAGAATGTTTTTTCTTGTTTTAGTCATAACTTTTGATTGTCAGCTTCGATTCACAAACGATATTTTTTCTTTAGCTTAGTGACAACGAGAGTAACAGAATGATATAAGTCTTGCCAATAAAATCTCTCTGAGCGTTTACTAAAATAGATTTACTACATCGCTAAAAAAGATTTACTGCAACCTCTATATGACTTTATTGCCATCTTAGCCAACTAGTTCAAACACATAAACAACCAACTAGCAAAAATATGTTTCTTGTTAGTACATGAATATGTCTTTTCTTATTTTAGCCATAACTTTTGATTGGAAGCTCTGTTTCACAAATGATTTCCACTGGTAGCTTGGTGACGACGAGATTAACAGAATGATATGTCTCACAAATAAATACATCTCTGTGTGTTTACTAAAATAGATTTACTGCATTGCTAAAAGTGATTTACTACAACCTAAACATGACTTTGCTACCATCTTAGCCAACTTGTACAGACACGTAAACAAGCAACTAGCAAAAAATTGGTTCCTTGTTAGTACATAAATGTTTCTGTCCTTCTTTTAGCAATAAAGTTTGATTGGAAGCTCCGATTTACAAGTGGTTTTCACTATTATCTTGGTGATGACAATAATACAAAATGGTATAAGTCTCACAAATAAAAACCTATATGTGTGTTTACTAAAAGAGAATTAGTACATCGCTAAAAGATATTTACTACAACATCGACATAACTTTATAGTCATCTTAGCCAACTAGTACATACATGTATGCAACCAACTAGCAAAAATTGGTTCCTTGTTAGTATATTACTATTTCTTTTCTTGTATTAGCCATAACTTTTAATTGGAAGCTCTGATTCATGAACGGTTTTTTTCGATAGCTTAGTGATGACAAGAGTAATAGAATGATATAAGTCTTGCAAAATAAAATCTCTATGTGTTTACTAAAAGTGAATTACTGTATCGCTAAAATAGATTTACTGTAACCTCCACCTGACCTTGCTGCTCTGTTACAAAAAGATTTACTGGACTCCACTTGTAGTTTACTGGCATATCTAGCCATGCGCGTATGAAACAATCGTAAAAAAATAAACGTGGTGATATATGCGCTAGTAAAATTGCTATCACAATTACTTTCGACCGTTGTGTTACATTTTACTAGCGCACCACGTCATAGCGTGCACTGGATGTGTGAGGTCATGCATAGGGATCATGGGTTAGTGGGCCAAAATGTCCTTCTCGGCGCTCGTAGGGGTGGCTCGATCGTAGCGGTGAGTTGACCTGAGTGTACACTACTACAAAAAGGCTAATATTGCATGCCTCATCACAGACGATTGACCAAAACCGTCAGTATTAAATACAGTTACAAACGGTTTTAGTTTAGCGACCGTCTATGTTACTGGTTGTGCTAAAAACCGTATGTGAAGAGGTAATATCACAAACAGTTTATGTTGAAAACCGTCCGTGAAGTATCACAGACGGTTCTGAATAAAACCGTGTGATATTACTAAATATCACATACGGTTCTTTCTTAAAATCATCTGTGATACTTCTCGTGCCCCCACCATGATGTCCAACCTTATTTATATTTGGACTCTATGGTACTTTGCCCGTGCCCCCCGCTCAAACGATTAAGTTTCTTTAACTCTCCCTCCTCCCCAAGCCCGTCGATGCCGTCCTCGACGCCGCCTCCTCCCCCCGAGCCCGCCGCCTACTCCCCAAGCATTAACCGCAGCCTCCTCGAACCCGGTACCCCTCCTCCCCCAAGCCCGATGCGCCTCCTCCCCTCGCCCGAGCATGCTACAATGTTGAAGTGGTTATTTTCTTAACTTATACCAATTTCTTGAAGACTACAATCCATAGACTAAATTGACTTTTTGACCATCTTGAAGTCATGATTCATGGATTCTGTCTTTTACACGGTTGTCAAAAAGTCAATTTGATCTGTGAAATTTATCTTTTCCACGATCTTACTCGTAGTGGAAGAACTCCAAGGACCGATTATTTCTTCTAAAGAAATCTATTCGGACTTGAGAGATTTGGAGATAAGAATTTTAAAACAAAGTAGAAGTAGGAATGATGGAAAGTTTGTGTGTAAGTGCTGCCCTTTTGATGGTTATTTGTAGGCTATTAACTTGTGACAAAGTCAAACGGAAGCCCAACGGATAAAATTTTATTATAATCTTTTGTAACGTCCCAAAATTTGGCTTTTCAAAAATATTTTGAGTAGTTTAGGTCACTAGAAATTTTCACCAATTTTATTTGAATTAATAAAGCTTAATTAGAATTTTTCTAAATTTAAAATATTTAATTTGACTAATCTAAACATCAATTTTAAGAAAAACAGTTTTGGTTCGGTTCCTTGTGATCCAAGGAATTTTTGTGTATTTTCTTGGATTTTTCTGAATTTATTTGCTATTTATTTGAGCTCATTTGGATTTTTAGCTTTTATTTAATTCCTAAATCAATTTATATTTCCAAAAATTCTTGTGGGCCGAATTGCCTTCGGCCTACTTCGCCTCTCTCCTCCGTCCGGCCCAGCCACCAGCTTTTCCCCCTCCGGCCCATCTCGCGCGCCCAACTCGGCCCGCCAGCGCAAACCCTAGCGTATCATGCCGCCACTCAGGCCCACTGTCGGTTGGTGCCGCGAAACACAAGGCGTGTCACCTCTCCACGGCCCATAAGTCAGTTGCCGCCACATGCGTGGCCGGCGAGGATTCGCTTTCCGCGCTTGAGTCGTGGCCGACTGGACTCCGCCCGCCCGCCGCCTGGCGTCAGTGCCTAGCCGCCTCCCAAGCCGATAAAGCCGCCACCAACTTTCACCTCGCTCCGCCTCGTCGCCGCCCTCGTGCCTAGCCCTCTCTGCGGGATGCCTCCTTGTGCCCGAAACACCGCCGCTCGGTTGTCTCCTCGGGCGTGGCCGGCCTTCGCCGTGGATCTCCTCCGTCGGCGGTCCTCGGGACCCACCGTCGCGTCACGGTGATCGCGGCGTCTTCCTCTTCGCGTTTCCGCCACGCGCGGAGCTAGCACGGCCTACAACGCCGACGCACATTCCATCTTCAACGACTCGGCCGCTTTCAAAGCTTGATTCGCGCCTCCGGTAAACTCCGCGCGAATGGACACCACCATCGTGATCCTCGTGGGGCGTTTTACCAGCGCTCACCTTCCCATCTCGAGGTGCGCCACAGCGTCGTCGTCGTCGACGGCCGAGCATCGCGCCCGCTCTTACGCTCGCCCGCGCGATTACGCCGACTTCGCCGCCGCAGCGTCGTCAGAGACCTCTGCGCTTCTTGGTACCGTTTTAGGCATTCCTTGGCGTCGCCGCGACTGCGGCTCGGCGAGCGGCGAGCTCGTCGCCTCCTGCCTGTCTGTTGCGGTGCCATGTCGGCACACGGTCTGCCACATCACCTTTTGTCCTTTGTGGCAACCACGGTGGCGACACACTGTGCATCTTGTCGGCCTGATTGGCCAAATTAACCTTGGCCTCGTCACTTGCCACCTCACCTACACCTCACCACTCATATACATGGCATGCCATGTGTGTGCCATGTAGCGACACCTAACCACGACCTTAAGCGAAATAAGTGTAGACATGGTTCACCATGAGCCGTGCTTTACAACTAGACCCCACCTTGTCAAGACTGTTCCATGAACCCAACCCACCATGAGCCGAAGCCCTAACTTGAGGACTTGGTCTATAGGCCGTGGGTCCCACTGTCGACCTCTCTAACATTTTCCGGTTTATTTTAATTGAATTTCGTATGACATCGGCCGGCGTCATTATTTTGGATTTTTCAATAGAAAAATAATTGAAATTCGAAATTCCAATTTAGGTTATTTTCTTTAGATTGGATCTTCTAGAGGCCATATATTTTGCATCCGAATTCCGATCGAACCCATCCAAATTCCTACATTCATCTAAATTCAATATCTATCTTCCAGTACCTTTCAATTTCAATTTGGAGTTTATTTGATTTCTATTTTTGAATTTAGTTTGTTTTGCATTTTCTTTATCGTTAGGCGTTGAAGTACGAGAATCGTCGAAGGGCGAAGATCAAGGAAGTAGAAGATTGAAGATAAATAAAGACCATCATTGCTATAGCAAGGCAAGTTATACCTTTGATCATTTTGAACCCAGTTTTCAAAATACTTTGTTTCAATGTATTGCATTCTATATCAAGTAATTATTTAAATGCTTTTGGGTATAGTTATTAATCCAAATTGTTATGCTACATTGTCTATTGTATGCCATAATCTTTTGTCACCCTAGGTTGGTTAATTAGTAGTTGGTATTATCGTAGCACCAGCGTGGGTTGGTTAGAGACGATTAGGCCTTAGCCATGCCACAGTCATCATTTCATGTGAGAGTTGCAATTATAAATTTGACTAAGTGATTATGGGCTGTGTGATGAATCTGTGTGTCTTTGTGTCTTGTTACTCGTTGATGGCATGTGTTGCACTTAATCAACGAGGTGGGAAAAGATTTAGGCGAGGCAAGTGGTGGATTACTGTGAGCGGTGGGTGTGTGCTATAAACTTTGTGATTTGGGTTAAAATTGGAAGTCTTGCCTTAGTCAATTAAGGACTTAACTTTGTGCGCCATTGGTGGGCCTTCTTTATGCGACCACATGCCTAGTATGGGTGGGCTGACTTAGTAAGTTATGGAGTCTTGACATTGACAACTCAGGTTGTATTTAAGCTATGTGATGAATTTGGAGGTGTGTACATTGTGTTTGGGTCACATCGCGGGACGGTTCATTGCATCCACATCCCAGCGGTGTGTGTCGTTCAAGGGCTATGTGTACAAATTGACGGACGAGAAAGCACATCGGGAGTGTCATTGTTTGAGATGAAGTCTCACGAAAGGTTTTGTTATGGTCGATCTTGGCCCCAGATTTTATCGTGCGGGTAAAGTGTCTGACCTCTGCGAGTGTTTAATCAATCTATTCGAATAGCCGCGTCCTCGGTTATGGACATGCTCAAAATTTCACACGAGGGTAGATTTTCATAAAAACAATTGGGAAGGGTCACCTGTGAGATAACTTGTGCATTTGTGTGAATAACTTGATTAGGCTGTGTGTCCTTTGTGAAATCAATTGTTAACTTATTATTGTCTATTTGTTTTGAATTATGCTTTCAATCTATTATTTGTATTCAATTGCAAATGTTGCATTTACGCAAAATAACCACGAAGCCATTTCTTTGGAATAAGCCATCATCTATAAATTGCATTACGTGGTATGACTTGCAGTGCGGTGTGTACTCACTCTTGCTATAAACAATCAGCAGTGGAAGAATCATCGATCAAGAAGGTCTACCTCAAGGATCGTGGAGAACTAGGTCGCTACCCGATCGATTGCTGTGGGCATATGGATGGGCTTCAGAGATTATTCCGTTACGTTCGTTGCGACTTTATTGAGCTATTTGTCTTACGAGACATTAATTGTAGCTTTGACCTTAAGGTCTTTACTCCGATAATTATTGTTATTTGTCTATTTATTAGTCATCTTTGCATATGGAAATGATATTTCATCGATGTTGCCCTTTGTGTGCACTAAGCGTGATCTGGACTAGTGCGGTATACACAGAGGGTCCAGATTTGCATATTTGGGTCCCGACAGAGGTGCCCAATAAATCATTGAAAAATCAAAGTGTCACCGACTCTTCGGGAATTGTTCTTTATGAAGACGGTTGACATTCCTTTTTCTATCTATTTATGTTTATTGGCTAACATTTCCTGAGGCTAGCAAATAAACAGAAATAGATTAAGCAATACAAAAGAATATCACAGACGGTTCCTTAGGATAAACTGTATGTGATACATCACATATCATAGATGGTTTCATCTACAAACTATCTGTGATAGTGAACTATCATAAACGATTCGAGTTAATAACGCTTGATGATAGTCTACATCACAGATGGTTCAAAAATCGTTTGTGATGACCTTATGTCATTACTGACCCATAAACTCAGACGGCTCATGAAACCGTCTGTGATGACATTTTTGAACCATCTGTGATGACCTTTTTGCGATAGTGGTAAAATAACTTATTCAGCGCTCGGTGCATAATAGTGTGTATATATTTATAGGCTTTTCCGTACTCCTGGGAGAATATACTCATACTTTTAATATACCACTTAAACAAATATATTATACTTGCTTGTCTCTTTCAGCATACTTTAATACCAATTATAATATACACCAATGTGACTTGATTGAAAAAAATTCATTATAGTCCTTTATTTTTGCTATAAAAAGTGCACTTTAATGAAATTTTTCATAGAACACAATTTAGAGTATCTTATAATCATTATTGGAGTATTCTAAAATAGATACAAAAGTATCATCATATGATTTTAGTGGTATATGACATGTGGGAATACGTACTCTCAGGAGTATCGTACCATTTCCCTATACACACACACACACATAGGGATGGCAATGGGGCCATTCCCCGGCGGGGAGTGGTAGAACATCCACATCCCCGAGACAAGGAAAAATCCTCATTCCTCGTCACCATTCTCGGTGCTATTCTCCCCTGTTCCCCGCCCCCATCGGGTTATCGGGGCCCCACGGGGACCCAGACCCAAAATTTGACACTACCATTTACGGATTTGTGGCGACAAAGAAATTTTCTCTTGAATCATGGATTCATGGATACACTCATACACATACCTTGCCATTTCCCAAGCCTCCCAAACATGGATTCATGGATACACATACATGGATTCCCAAATCCCAATAATTTCTCAAGCCATGGATTCATGGATACACTCATACACATCTGACTAAATCATGGATTCATCATTCATGGATACACTCATACACGTAAAATTTTCAAGCCATGGATTCAAGGATCTGAGCTCATATACACAAGCTCAAAGTCATATACACAAATGCGGATATGAATCTATGAGCTCATATACACAAGTACCAACAGAACCTCATATACTAGAGACGTCGGCATCGGAGGAGGACTGGAGGAGGTCGGCGTCAGCCTCGGTGTCAGAGGAGTACTAGAGGAGGTCATCGGAGGAGGAGGACTGGAGGAGGTCGGTGATGAAGTCGTCGTCGGCGTCGACTCTGGGCTGTTGGGGAGGAAGACCACATCGGAGGTTGGGGACTCCAGGAGCAAGGGAGGACCAGAGCCCGAAGGAGTAGCAGGAGCTACGGGAGTGAGCAAGGGAGGACCAGAGGAGCAGCGACCAGCTAAAGCCCAGAGGAGGACTGGGACTGCGGGAGCAAGAGAGGTCCATATTTCGGAGGCGACTGGGAATGAAGGGGAAATGGGGAATTGTTGCTAGGGTTATGCACTTACGGTTACGGAAGAGGGGAGAGACAGGAGTCACAGGATGTGCGGTAGTCCGCAGGGCGGTACTGGACTAGTGGTAGTGGGCTAGTGCCTACTACCTAGTGGGCTAGTGGCCATATGTAATTGGGTTATCAGGGGCCCATGCAGGTAGTGGGTATAGGGAGCAGAGGAATAGCCCCGGGCCCACTTCACCCGATGGGGAATGTTATTTTCATATTAGCATCCCTGTGGGGAAGAAATAGCCCTAACCCCGGCGCCTAATAGATGAATTTCCCATCAGGGAACGGGGAATGAGGCCCCATTGCCATCCCTACACACACACATACGATGCCAACACGGGGTGCATGCTCCTAGCGAGCCATGCGGCCCATAGAATTAGTATTGGCCATGGGTCCCTTGCGCCTACATGCGTGACACGCCTAGACATGATAGTAAAATAGTAAAATATAGAGTGGCGTCGAGTCAATTTTTTGGCATAGTTTTTTCAGCTCCGGGTTGTGATGGAATTGTAATGTATATATGACCCACGATGATGCCACACGGTAGGGTCTGAATTGCTGGGAGGGATATAGTAGTAAACTCCAACGAGCAGTCTAGTAAAATCAGTTGGGCAGTAAATGTAACAACGTTGGGGCAGTAATTTGGTATGTACACGAAAGTAATTTTTATGCTCAACTTTACTACTACGAGTAATTGCTAGTCATTTAGATGTTTTTTTTTACTTTTAGTAACTACAGGCAAGTTGCATATATTACGTGCGTGGGGCCGCATCGTCCGGGATTGTTCGTACTGTAGAAAAATTAGATTTTCTCTCTCCCACGATACCTCAACCGTAAAAAAACTGATTGTTATCGTAGGCTCTCATGCGATCTCTACCAAACCCCATTCCCGACAGGATCAGAGATGATCTTAGGCTTCAACCCCCTATCACCTAGCACGTTTCCAGGTACGAGCAAAAAAAACATCAATGCATTTTGTTTCATATTTTATCGCGGTGTGGAAATATCTAGGGTTCTGAACAAAAATTCCCTAAATTCCACAATGGAGTAACCTCTGGCAACCCCCCTCCAAAATACGTGGTTTCTAAAGCAGTGCGAACAGAACCCGTAAAATAGGGCATGGGTACAAGCTTTGAAGTAAATCCATGGCGTCCTTACTGTAAATCACATGTTTTCTTAATATTTTTTGTGTTTCTATTGTGGCAGTAAATGAGGACATCAGGCGATGCCGCCTCGAAGGTGAGGAAGATCACCATAAAGGACAGCCGACCCACTACAACAGAACTGACTCACAGAGGTGACTTCTTTGTACAGTAGAGGTGGTTTTTTATGCACCTAGGCAGGTGTTTTTGAAAATGCCTCATAAGCGACTTTCCATGCATGGTTGCTATGATAGTAGTAGTGTTTTTTAAAAGCGTCTCTACGGGATATGTGGCATTATGTAGAGACGTTGCACTATGCCTCAACAAATAAAATATAAAAAATATGTGGACTCTTGCAAAGGTTGGTACTCAAACTCTAGACCTCATGGGAAATACTTCTCTTAGACTTATCGCAATAGCCACCTCAACCTCACATGTTTAGTTGTGTATTGTAATATTTATATGTAGTTATTTTAACACATATCGATCACCGAAAAAACACCTCTAGAGAGTTGGAAAGTGTCTCAAAAAATATCTTTACACAACAAAAACTTTAGGTGAATTAGAGAGCATCTCAAAAACCATCTCTAGCATACAAATTTTGGGCAATTTTTAAAGTGCATCTAAAAAGCACCTCTAGACTATATAACTCCTTATATTAGATACATATTGATAAATGCCTCTATAAAAGAGTCTCTATGGAGGGTTTTTCTTGTAGTGATCGCACTAGCGATTTTCGTGGATCCATCCCAACTCGAACCTACCGCAGCACAAACATCATATTTACGCAACGCGGATCCTCACGTCTGTATTTCTCACAAGAAACAGACTAGCAAGAAGAGGAAGGTCGTCGAGCAGGAGGGCGGCGTCGCCTGACGTCCTGCGCATAGCCGTGTGGCCCGCCGAGTAAAGAGATGCATATATAGCAGTAAATCCTATTCAAATTATAGTAATTCAGTTGGTTCACTTACCTAATTTTGTCATGTTTCATTTTTAGCAAGAAATTGAATAGTATGTTCTAGTAATTCTTTAGTCATGGCGTCAGTAAGGCATTCCTTTTCGCAAGCAACCCGCGGTGGAGACGAAGTGCAGACCATACACCACGTGCATCAGTGCGCCCTTGCCCTCATCGTTGGAACCATCGGCGATTGGCGATAGGCGGATGGCCGAGGTTATGAGGCTCGGATTGATGGCATTCTCAAGTTCAACCTCGAGAGACTCGGCGAATGGAACTACTATGCTTATTGATGGACATGATAGATCCGACGAAATGGTGATGCGTATCGTGGCGCCGAGGCATCCCAATCACGCCTCATGACTTGAATTCACTTGTTCATTGAGTGCTTGCGCCAAGGCGATGTGGAGCTGAGGCGAAGAGTCTTTGATGCAGGCGTACCACCCAATCGAGCCCGGCGGTACATTTTCTTTTCTTTGCTCATTCCAAATCGAAATGCATTTTTGAATAAATGTGTTTGGGGATACCCGATAATATGTAACATCTACATCGGTAACAAATTACTAAAAAATTTTGCTTCATAGAAATTGCTAAAAATCGAGAGTGCGTAAAAATGAGCGGTTCAACGGCGCTTTCGATCTGTTAGCATCTTTGAAGGAACATATCGAGGGTAGATATCATGCACGTAAAATTGGTGAGTAATTTTTTCTTCACATATGCTCCGAGTTAGGATGCTTTGTCATATCTCTTTTCATTGCGATAAATATGTGTATGACTTTCATTAAATATCAAGTGTTTCGATGAAACGCAATGTTCCTTCAAGTAAATTGCAGTACCTCTGCGAGAAAATTTTGAATATGTCTTCTTGAAATGATTTTGTCTCACGGATCTTTCTTCCGTTCTACACAACTCGCACTAGTTGGTATCTTTGCTTCAATATGGTGCACAAGCTCGTTGAAGTTACGGACTTGAGCGACTACAAGAAAAAGGCACAAAATCTCACCACCACCACAATCCGATGGCGGCAAGGTTATCCCATGCATATGTGCTGCCCTCCTAGCAGCGTGATAAATGCCCCACCATTGTGAATTGAAGGATGTTCAACAGGGAGATCCCCAAGCAAGTCCTAGAAAAGCGATTGTGCGTTCTTCGTTATGAAGTGCTTGGAGTTATGGGATGGCGAAAGTAAAATGCTTTGTACATTGATCGAATAGGTAGCGATAACTCGTCCACAACTTATAGCAATAGAACCTTTTGATGTATAGTACGACATGTGGCGCTATCAGCCGTATGCGGAGAAGGGAATGGGTGCATGGCGAGCGATGTTCTATCTGCTATTTCACAAGGTCAACAACGCCAAGCCCTTCCCGGATATCCTAGAAGTTACATGTGTAGCACGCCAAAGTAGTTTGGTTTTGTTTTTTTACATTCAATAAACTTTTGTGTAACAAGCGGTAAAGTATAACATAGAGATTACGAAAACAACAAGCGTCTTAAATCTTGTTTGATGGATATTAGTAAAATCTGATCTAAAATGCGGTAAAAGATTACCACACGCATAGTAATTCCCAAAACAAAAAAATACATCTTTGGGAAGGAAACAACAACAAATGAATGTCTTAAGCGGTAACATTCGCGACACTTGCGGTGAGATAACAAACACAGAATAGTAAATCAAATTCACCCACTCACAATTGTGTATGGGCGCGGCAATGATGATCAATAATACGACATGCCTTTTACGGTAAAAGCATTATTACGATTCACGATATCATTTTACGCTTTCGGCATGGCGGTAAAAGATGCGACAAGTCAAATCATGAAGCACAACACGGCGGATGTTGTGCTTCGTGTTTGACTTGTGCATCTTCTTTTCTTGCCATCATCATGCAATGATGTTTTTCTTTGTAAAAGCATGTCATGTGATCATCATCTCTGCGCGAGATGGTGACAATTTTACTGTGTGTTTATTATCTCCTTGCAAATCTGTAATGTTTTTGCTATTCATTCATTGTTGTTTCCTTCCGGCATGTATTTTGTTTTGAAATAGTGCCATTTTAACTTGCATTTACTAATATCATCAAGCGTGGTTTTCAGATCTCTATGTTATACTTTGCTTCATTTGAATTTCGGTTTTGTCTTCGCTTTTTCGAATTTCCAAAACTCCGAGCTTCCTCTAAGCTCGGGTTTTGTTTCAAACCTATCCTCAAATTCAAATTTTAAATTCAATTCGCTCTTTTTAGATTTTGAACCCCCTCCAAAATCTTTCCTCCCCTTTGTTTCTTTTGGGTCAACCTAATTTCTCCCAGCACCTCATCACTTTCTCTCTTCCCGGCCCGACCCGCCTGCCTCCCCTCACCCCCCCTCATTTTCTCATAGTGGCTCGTAGCTTTCCTTCCCCGACAAACGGCCCGACTCGCCCCTCCCTATCTCTTTCCTCACCCAGCCGCATCGACTGCATCGCCTTCTCCCCTTTCTTCTCCTGTGTGTGCCGCCGACCCTTCTTCTCCTCGCCCGATCTCTTCTCCCCCTCTCCGCCGGCCTCTCCTTCTTTCCCCTCCCTCTCCCCCGGCTCGGCCCGGCCTCGCTTTCCCCTGGCTTGCCTTCCCTCGGCCCATTCTCCCCGAACGCCGCCCCCACCTCATCCTGCTGCACCCCCACCTCCACCTGCCCCGCTGCCGTCAGCACCCTCCACGCCATCCCATGCGCTCGCCCCCATCCGCACATCGCCTCCACCTACCCGCCTGCACCGACGACCTCTGTGCCTGCTCCTCTGCGCTGCCCCACTCCCCGTCCCCACCAGCACGTCGCCAACTACCGCTGTGACGTCGCCCTTCGTCCTCGCCGCGTCACGTGCACGCCTCCGACCAGTCCAAGCAGTGAAGCGCCGGGTCAACGACCGCATCGCTCGGCCCGTTGCCTGCTCCGCCTGCGGCACTGTCTCGTCAAGCTGCGCCCACGCCGTAGCCCATGCCGCCAGCTTTGCTCGGCATCACCATCTCCACCGGCTCCCCTCTTCCCGACTATAAATGTCCCGGACCCTCTGCCTCCTCCCTTGCCCCGTTCCCCGGTAAGTTCTTCCGATCAAATCCCCGGTTTCAGCCATTTCTCTCCCCCCCCCCCTCCAGCCGAACCACCGCTTCCGCCGCCGGTCACCCCTGTCGTCGCCTCGGCCCAACCACCGACGCCAGGAGTACCACGGCGACACCCCATACCTCCCTCAGCTGCCAGTCGGAGCTCCCTGCCTCACCAGGTCTCCGCCGCCACCAAGCTACCCTCCAGCGCCGCCTCGGCTTCCGTCAACGGCCACCTCAGGTGCTCCACCGCCTCCATCACCCCTCGGTAATGCTCCCCTCCCCTCCTTAGGCTTTTGGCCTCCTCCCCTGGCTCTCTCTCCCTCCGATCGCCATCACCACCAATCGGCCCAACGCCACCACCCCTGACCTCTTCTCTTATCTGGCTTTCCGTTTTGGTCGTCCCTGGTGCCTCCCCACCCGTCGCTCGCCGTCAGCAACCGTCACCTGAGCCTTCCCCTGCTCAGCACCCTCTCTGTGCTCTCTATCCATCTTAGGTCCTCTCTGCCTCTGTGGCCAACCCTCCCAGTGCAGCAACAGCAGTTCGATCAGCAGCAATGCATGTGATTGTTTGCCTCATCAGTTCCTTGATTGTTGGTTATTGCTTCATCAGATGAATGCTTGATTGGTTGGCAGTAGGTTGTAATATGGCAATTTGAAATCTCAGTGGCAACATCAGAGTTTGTTTGACTGCATTATGTGATCTGACAATTTGAAATTCTATGATGTATAATTTGACAATTAAATACTTGTGTTTTGATTTTGGAAAACAAAATCTCAGTGGTTGGTTTAGCAGTAATCAAGTGTCGGCAATCGAAATCTGTCATGGAATATGGAATTTAGGAATTTTGTGTGTTGCTCTGGTAGTTGGAACCCCTGTGTATAATCTGGCAAATTGAATCAATGTGGGACCTTGCAATTGAATCTCTGTGTGTACTCTGTCATTTGAAAATTTGTATTAATCTAACTATTGTGAATTGGTGCATTAGGTCAATAGTTGTCGGTCTGGCAATTGAAAGCTTGTATTTTGATATAGCAGTAAGCTTTGGTGGTAGTGGATATTGTTGGCAATATATTGATCGTTGTTTGTGTCTATGGCTTATTGCTCTCCATATCAATGTTTATTCGTAGTTGCTTCCCCAGATCAGTAGCGGTAGCAATGAGGTAGCAATCGATCCGGCAATTGAGAATTTATGCAATAGGGTAGTAGGATGTTTTGTTGGTAGTAAATTGAATTGTTGATTGTGATCCTAATTGTTAGAGATAGACATGGTCTTCAGTAGCAGTAATATCTAATTGCTTTACTAATCAATTGATAGCTGTTGGTTAGTGCTTCATCAGTGGATCAGTGATTGTTGATTGTAGGTTTAATCTCTCCTCTAGAGTAGTGACTTTTGGTACTAATTTGAGTATTAGTGATGTTCAGTAATGGAGCTAATAATTGATGATAATCTGTGTTCTGAACTGGCATTAGAGAATTGTGGTCTGGCAATTAAATCTCTGTTGGTAATCTGGCAATTATGTAGTTGGTAGTATAATCTGTGTTTTGTTGTGGCAGTAGGTCGTGGTAGTAGGTTGAGTAGCTGGCATTTGAATCGGTGTGTTGTCAATGATCCGTGTAGCGAGCAATTGGATTGTTGTGTATTATCTGGCTTATGATTGGTGTTGACTGTCATTTAAGTTTATGTGATTGCTCTTGTATCTAGATTTGGTGTAGAGCATGTAGTTAAGTTGTTGTTCAACTGTAGAAGTATAATATTGTAGTCCTCCAAATCCGTAGTAGAGTATCCCTGCAAAAGCCCTTCGACCTTACCCTTTTTTGTATCTTCCCTCCCGGTAGAATTTCTCTGCCATTCCTCCTTTCGCTCAACTGGTTGTTTGACTTTGTCAAACATCCCAGCGTCGCCCAACCCCTTTCTCTCAAACTTGTCCTCCGCAATCTTTCTGAGGATCTTATGTTTTATTGGTCTTTTGAGTTCTTTGGATTTATTTGACTTTTCGATCGTTGTTGCGTAATTAGAAATCGAAGTCCGGAAGAAACGACGACTCGAGCAGAACCAAGATTCAAGCAGAGACGTAGACCAAGATTTCGAACCCCTATCCAAGCAGGCTTTGAGTAAGATCAAGGCCACGGTAAAATAGCCCAGGCGAGTCAATACTTTGACCATGTTGATCCTACATTTTATGTAAATTATATTATTTTAAAATATCAAATTGTATGCTTTAATTTCCTATGCAAATGTATGTTAAACACCCTAATGTAGTTAAATGCATATTTGATGATTAAATAATCATTATATCATTTCCTTGAAAATTGAACTCCTAAAATCCTTGTCACTCTAGTAATTATATGGTAACCTACTAGTTATAGGTCGTACTTAAACGTCATGCTAGACTTGTTTAAGTACCGGGGTATTACTACCCCAAATCATCATTTTTTTAAATCATAACAATTGTTTTAGGCAGTCATTGGGGAGAATGACTGGACTGATTGGATAATTTGTTTTATACTTCTCCAAAACCCTAAAACTTGCTAATACCCCATCTGGGCGGATGAAAGGATGGTGGGTGCCGTCGAGCACGAGAATGGTTGATATTGGTATGAACCGCCCAGATAGTCTTAAGGACTTAATCCTGTGACGACCTCCTATTGCAAAATAGTACAGCCATAAGTCTATAATGGTGTCAACCTGGCTAACTAATTGGTGTCCACTGGTACGCGTTGCACCATTGGGGGACTCCCCTTCACCGTGAGCCCACGAGGCTACGGGTTGGGGTATGTGACTTGCGGGACCCTAGGCGTAAGTCGCATGGCGCAAGAGGGGGTCTGGGTAAGTGGTTGTCGGGTCCCACGAGAACGAAACCCTACTCGGGTGAAACCTTAGCGGGTGTGGCAAATACCGAGGGATGCCTTGTAAAGGCCTTGTAATAATCTCCCCTTGATTCACATGTCTAAGAAAACGTGTGTACATATCAAGATGATTATCTCTTGTGGGTAAAGATGTACAATCTCTGCAGAGAATAAAAAAACCGTTCGAACAGCCGTGTCCACGGTCACGGGCGGGCGTAGGAACTTACAAGATATAGTTCTATTTCAAAAACTTTTGTGGATGGGTTGGAAAATGTGCGGGGCTCACCTAGCCTTGATTTGGATTTTCTCTGGGTATTCTTACCCAGTGTTGGTAATAGGTGGGCATGACCACCAGCAAAAATAGGCATGAAGGAGGAGGTAGCCTCTGCTGTTATTAATTATTACACAATTAATCTCTTTAAAAATGCAATTTGGTTAAAATGTTAAGTGATAGGACTTTCTAATATATGTATTTATAAATGTTATTTTACGCAAATAAAAGAACCCGAGCCATCCTTGTTAAACCATGCATATATACTATTGCATCTGTTGTGTTGGCTCGCGAGCACAGTAGTTGTGCTCATCCTCGCTCTTTCCCCAAACCCTCAGAAACAGGAACCCTGGAGCTGTCGACTGTAACAAGGACCCACATGCCTGAAGATCCAGGAGTCGTTGAAGCGTAGTTTAGTCCTTAGCTATTTTAGTCTCACCCTAGTCTAGCTGACTCTGTCGGTTCTTGTGTGCCTCCTATATTGTCCGAGGTTTTCGGGTAATATCGGGCGTACACGAGTTCCCCAGTCACTTGCCTGTGGAGAGATGTGCCCTCACCTCTTTGCTTCCGTTGTCGCTTCCGCTATCTTTTGTAATGTATTCATTTGGCATGTTCGGCCCTTATTGTAAAAATTAGCCCGAAGCGGTCTATGTAAACTCCGGTATGTAAATTAATGAATGGAATGATTCTACGCTATGTATGATTTGATTCAGTAATGTGACTATGAAGTGCTATCTACTGATCCAGAGAATAGTACAGTGCTTTCACAGAAGAATCCGAACGAAGAAATTCGGAATCCTACACGAACGAAGGAGGATATATAAGAAAATAGTACAATACTCTTGGGAGTACTTACTTCTACTTGGGCAGTCGCACAGAAATTAAACTAGCTCGACTCTGCACAGAAATTAAACTAGCTCGACCGGACTCGTGCTTAGCTAGTCTGCAAAATGTAAGTGAGCTCCAGCTGCTCGAGCCTGCTTGATTCGTCCTGAATAACTGGCCTGGCCTAGGCAGGCAGCGTCTGTCTGTCTGTCTGTCTGTCTGTTCATGTATAAGTATTTACTGTGAAATGAGTGTGAGAGAGCAACCATTGAGCAGTCCATTTCTCATTCGTTCACTTGGTTGGACAGCTTTGTTCTAGAGACTTCTGAACAGCAATACTGTCAACATGAGCTCTTGTTCGTAGGCAGCATGGCCAGGGCTTGAATGCTGTACTCTACTAGCTATATTGATGCATGCAATGCATGAACCACCCAAGTGGGACCACGCTATCGATTGAGCAGTTTCTTTCTCTCTCTCTCTTCCTCTTTAGACTGGGTATTGGGGCCCATTCGAGGGGATGGCTCACTCTTTCTTTCTTTCTTTCTTTCTTTCTTTTGAAGGTAAAAAGCCCCACAGGGGCTTGATTTCATGAGCATAGGTTCATTACACAAAGTTTTAAGAACCTGGCAGTTACCCATATGATTTGGGTTTCGACAGGAAACTAAGCTTCTTTGATTCTTTGACGTGGAAGCTTGTTTTGCTAGTTTGTCAGTATCTTGATTTATATTTCTCTGCACATAACTGAATTGTTCTCGCAGTGAGGCCATCTTCTCCCTGATCTGAAGGATAGTTGGCCAGATCATCCAATGACCCGGATGTGCTGTGGAGTTCGTACTAGCTCTTGATTGCTTGTATGAGTACCTGGCAATCAGAGAAGAAAGCACGACAAGAAAGTTGCAGCAAATTAGCAGCAGTAATTCCTTGAAGCAACTTGGCTTCTGCTTGAAGCGGTGTCAGCGATTCCTTCTGTTGAACCTGAATATGTATCCTGCAACTGAAAGTAGTACTGCGTGCATGTATGTATGATAATGCCAATGCCTGCAAAGCCTATTGTAGTATTGTTGGTATAGAAGCATAAGGTGTAGCAGACATTAGTCATTTGACCTATGGGCATATGCTGTTGTTGGCTGACCCCAGTTATATTAATTAAGAGTGTTGCAATCATGATCATTAATCTGTCTTCCTTCCTTCCACTTCATTGTATTTAGTAATGGAGATGTGAGAGGCTTTAGCTCATGAATAACAGTATGGATCTTTTTATCTTTGTAGTTGAACCGAAAATCCAGTGACAAAGCTTGAGCAAAATCTCAAGAGGGGGTCAAAGATCAAAGCAAATTACCACCGGCAGGACTCGGGATTGTAGAAAGAATCAAGTTAATCAACCAAGACAAGGCAACATCAATGAGATTCAAAAGCACACTACTCACTACTGGTTGCACGCCTTGCGCGGCGTACAGACTTGGCTCTCCATGACTTGAGAAAAGAATAATATGCAAGATTTCAGAGCAGCTCTTGTCTAAAAAAAATTGTGGAATAAGTTCTAAGAGCTAAGTAGGACTGAAACCAGATAGAGTTAGCATAAGTACTGAAACGAGGGAAATACCCGAAATATGTGTTGGATGCTACACATGAAAAAACATAGGAATGTTGACTTAAAAGTAGAGATGGAGATGAGTGAGAAAGAGAGGTGTTGCATTGGACAACTCAAGCGAATTTTAACGTGAGGTCTAACATCGTGTTTGTTTTCGGGCACATTTGCAATGCAGGAAAATTAAAGAAAGAATTAAAAAAAATACACGAATAGGATGTCAAGCCTCCGTGGAATCCTGCAGGAACTAACAGCACAGAAAGTTTCAAAAGAGCTACGGTGTTTAGATACAACAGAGGAAAAGCACATGAATTCATGGCACAAAGCAAGAAAACATGTGGTACAACCCCATGTGTTAATTTTCCCCAAAATTCCTATGGAATAGCCCAGTACGTATGAATTTCAAAGGAATTCTTGGGTTGCAGTCGTGCAGGATTTGGATCCTCTAAAATTCCTACATTTCCCTTTCATTCTAAACGGGGCCACCACCTGTGTACAAACATATTTTGCTTGGTTGGTTGGTTGGTTGGTTGTTATTTGGAACGAGGCCACCTAACACTAACAAAATCCATGGGTACGTATCATATGTAGCATTGCATACGTTGATTTCATTGTTTACTGCTTATGGGCAATATATAAAGAGACAACATCCGATCCTGTTATGTTGGACTCGAATTTCCTTAATTCAGAATCCTCTGTGAAAATTCTGCACTACTCTCTGGATCAGAAGGTAGCGCTCACAGTATACATCGCTGAATCATTTCATACACATCGTAGACGAATCAAACATAATATTACAATTATCAGAGTTAAATAGATCGCGTCGGGTCGAGTTTACATAAGAGGGCCGAACATGCCAAATGAGTTCATTACACAAAATACAGAAATAGGCGCGGAAAGAAAAGGGCAACACGACTCCCCACAGGCAAACGACTGTGGCGCCTTGTGTACAACCGATATTAACCAAGAACTTAGATAATATTAGTTGTACGCAAGTACCAGCGGAGCCAGCTAAACTACGGCGAGCCCTAGCCTAAGGAACTGAACTAATCTTCGCCTTGATCTTGACCATCGACTCCTTGATCCTCGTAGTAGGCATAGTCGTCCTGATTAGCGGATTCTGGGGGTTTAGGGAAAGAGCGAGGATGAGCACAACCTTCGTGCTCGCGAGCCAACACAACAGATGCAATAATAAATATGCAAGGCTTACAAGGATGGCTCGGATTCTTTTATTTGCGCAAAGCAACATATATAATTATCATAATTACAAATTCCTATTACTTAGCATTTTAAAAAAATGGTATTTTATTAAAAGAGACTAAGTGCAATATTAGAAAACAGTAGAGGTTCCCTCCATCGGAAACTCTACACATGCATCATTTGATTGGAGTCATCTCCATACATTAACCACTACTACACAAAGGGTCATCACAGACGGTTCAGAACCGTAATCACAGACGATTTTTGAACCGTCTAAGTTTATATATCTGTGATGACATGAGGTCATCACAGACGGTTCTTGTTATGAACCGTCTATGAAAAAAGCTATCATGGACGGTTCTGAACAATAACCGTCTATGATAATTAATTACCATAAATGGTTCTTGTTCAGAACCGTCTGTGATAGCTTTTTTCACAGATGGTTCATAACAAGAACCGTCAGTGATAGCTTTTTCTATTGCACAAAAAAACGGGTGCTAAAACTTCGGAGGTTGTTTTGAGGCCCTAAACGACCTTGTTTGGGGATTTTTACTTCGTCTGGAGCCTCACGAATGAATTTGATATGGACTTTATGGATTTTTTGATTGAAATTTTCGTTAGCTTTCCAACGAGCCAAAAAACGTCGCAATCCGAGTTCGTATGCAAAAATTATGACGGTTTTACTGGACAGTGCACGATCTGCCATCTATATTTTTGTCAAAACCAAATAAATCAGCATGAACTACACATGCATAGAGAGCTTCCCACGACAGCCACAGCATCACCCACATCACAGTAGCATCAACTCAATCTATTCACATAGCACTAACACTAGCTCTTAGTAATCCACATCACAGAGCAAAAGGGATGAATAGAGAGAGTGAGGTCGTGGGAGGCCGGGGCGACGAGGTCATGGGAGGCTGGCGACGACGAGCTCGGGAAAGGACGGGGCGACGAAGTGGAGGAGGCCGGAGGCAACGAGGTCGTGAGAGGCCGGCGACGATGAGGCTGGGGCGAGGTGGAGGAGGCCGCGGGCGACGAGCTCGGGGGAGGCCAGAGCGCAATGTCAGGTCGAGACGGTAGCACTCGGTTAGAGGAAAGATGGCAGAGGAGGAGATAGAGGTGTGAAGAGACTCTGTTAATATAAAGCGAGTTTCGGCAGCCCTCCCATTAAGTCCAAATTTTTATTTTTCCTACCCAACAAAATAAAAGTATCATAGACGGCTTTATCTACAAAACCTTTTGTGATATGATTATAATCACAGATGGTTCGTGAATAGAACCGTCTGTGATAATTCACAGACGGTTCTTAAGAAAAACCGTATATGATGTCTCGATTATCACAGACGATTCTATTCACGGACCATCTGTGATAGTTACGTATCACAGACGATTCCAAAGGAACCGTTTGTGATAGGGCGTCTAGTATAGCATGTTTTGTAGTAGTGAACAACACTAGATACAACGATCCAGGAAAATCCAAACCTCAGGCTAGGTGAGCCGACCTGGTTTTCATCTCCACCCACAAAGGATTTTGAAATATAACTAACTCTAGTTAGGTTCCCATGTCCGCCTTTGACCGTAGGCGTGGCTGTTTAAACAGTTTTGACTCTGCAGAGGTTGTACACTGTACCCACAAGAGACAATCATACTCGTTACCCCCATATGATTCCGTAGTCATTTAGTTGAGTGATTGTCACAGTAACTTTTCAAACTACCTCCCCCTTACCGTCATCTCACCCATATGGGGTTACGCCCATACTTTGTGCGAGATGTCCCCCTCAGCGACTGGAGTAGTTGGATGCGTCATTGTAGGATCAAGGATAACCGACTAGAGGGGGGTGAATAGGAGGTTTTTAAAGTTTTTAACAAATTAACAAGTTATGCTCCTAGCTAGGCAATTTAATCACAATAAGCAAGCTAGAAATATAAGTGCGGAATTGTAAAGACAAGAAATAACCACAAGACACAATGATGTTTTTCCCGTGGTATCGAAGACTTGCCGGTCTTCACTAGTCCACGTTGAGGAAGCTTGATCACTCAAGCCGGCTCCACGAATTAAGCCTTCCCTCGATCACTTGGGTTGTTCTTCCTCCGCTCCGGAGATGGTGAACACCAACCACTCACAATCTTGCTCGGTTCTTCTCACAAGCTTCACTTGAGAAGATCACCGTGCTTCACCGCCAAGCCGTCTAGGAGTGTGGCAACACCCCAAGAGAATAGATCAACGATCCTCGCTTGACTTTACTCAAGTGCCAATGAATCAACTAAAGATGAATGCACTTGATCTCCCTCTCAATGAATGCAAGAGTAAATTGGGAGTAGAATTGAATGCACAATGCTCACAAGGGTTGAGATATCTTTAATGCACTGTGTAACATGTCCCTTGTGCAGTTGGGGAGGTATTTATAGCCTCCACCAAACAATTCTAGCCGTTGGGAAGAAGTTCCCGAAATTTCAGCACATATCGGAACAACCGGCGTGTTAGCATCGGTACAACCGCGCTACGCTCAATGCACAGTAACGGCTATGTTACACGCATTAAATGCACTGATATAGCCGTTGGATTTAGTTGCGGTTCATCCGCAGGCAAACACCCGGATCGTCCGATTTCAGGGTCTCTAAACCAGAGATTTTGCATCTGTTCTGGAATTTTACAACCGCCAAATACATTTCGGAACATCCGTATTGCGGTTCATCCGATTATCGTGCGATGCAAACCGATTCTCAAAAGAGGTTTTCAAAGGAGATTACACTCGTCTTTATTATTTT
Organism: Hsuehochloa calcarea; assembly: GCA_036346395.1. Lineage (NCBI taxonomy): Eukaryota > Viridiplantae > Streptophyta > Magnoliopsida > Poales > Poaceae > Hsuehochloa > Hsuehochloa calcarea. Next base: position 20,548,755 of record CM070598.1, on the reverse strand, counting down.
GCAATCATTGTAATATCATCGGAACAACCGGGATGCGGTTCATCCGATTATACGCGCGGTACAGCCGATTCTCAAAAGCGGTTTTCAAAGGAGATTACACTCGTACGGTTATTTTGCAACCGCCGAAATATCATCGGAACAACCGCGCTTCGGTACAACCGCTGCTAAGCCTTCGGTTCATCCGATTCCAGAATTAAAGCACTGAATTCATTCTAACTTAAATTCAAGTCCAATTTTAAATGCATGCATGATCCTAAGTTGATCCATATGGCACAAGAGTAAGCTATCAAGCTACTAGTCGTGATCCCCCTTAATAGTACGGCATTTATCCTATAATCCGGTCTACCAACCAATTCTCCTTAGACCGGTAAAATAGAAAAGGATCCTAGACTATTTGTACCTTGACTTTAAGCCTTGTTGATCTTCACATTTTCCTTTAGCATGCATCCTTGCTTCATCATGTTCATCAAATGGAATTAACCTTGCACATTCTTAGTAAACTTGTTAATCCCATATTCACATATTATCATTAATTACCAAAACCATTTTTAGGGGCCTAGATGCTTTCAATCTCCCCCTTTTTGGTAATTGATGACAACACACTAAATATGTGAGAAAAGTTGTTTTGAATATACTAAGAGTGTATATTCTTTTGAAGTCTTTTGACAGGTAAAATAATCTTTGCAATGAGCATAAGTAAATTTTGAGAATTATTTTTCTTGTCAAATCCAATTAAAAGAAGACTCCCTAAACAAATGCATATGGATAGTAAATAATTTGCAAGCATATGTAAAGAATTGAAAGTTTTAGGAGTTTCTTTTGCATTTATGAACTTGAGGAAGCATTACAAGATAAGATATGTCAAATAATTCAGATTGCATTGCATAAAAAGATAATAAGACATAATCACATTCCACAAGTTCAACAAAAGTTACCAACTATTACAGGCACAAAATAGATCACAGTTTTACAAAACACATATAAATCACATAAGCCCATAGCTCCCACATCTTCACAATTTCTCCCCCTTTGGCATCAAAGTACCAAAAAGCATCAAACAGGGGGGTCCTGAGAGGAAGAAACTGGGTCTGGTGGAGCAGAGCGGGAGAAGCAAGCGGCGGAGCTGGCCCAGTGCGATCCGGAGAAGTCGGACACAGGGCGCGGGATCTGAGATCTTGAGAGGGTGGTAGGAGCTGGAGGAGCTGAGATAGGTGCAGCTGTCCAAGAAGAAGGACCCTTGGGCGACTGAGGAGGTCGGCGAACATAACGCTGAGGGGTCTTGAGAAAATGTTCTAAGTCATTTAGGCCCTCAGACAAAGCTGATAATCTGTTATGAGTCTCATCAAAGAAGTCATTTTGGATAGCTGCCATCCTAGTAAGCCTATGACGAGTCTCATCCTGAAAGGCAACTTGTTCAGCCTTCATTTCCTGCAAAGTGCTGATAATAGACTGCTGATTTTGAAGTACTTGCGCTAGAGCACTTGTATCAGGCATAGCAGCAGCAGGAGGAGCATTAACCTCAGTAGGGGCATCCTCAGAGACTTGTTGAGGAGGAATGGCATCTCGTGGTTTATATGGCTTGTGAGTAGATCCCAAACCACCACGGTACTCGATCTTTCTAACAATCAATGCCATGATGTAAGGAGCATAATAAATCCTTTTAACTCTGTCATTCTTGGAGGAGGCTATGCCTTGAAGAATAACATCCACTACATCAAATTTAACTCCCTCCACAATATGATCTATCATGTTCCAAACATGCCCTCGTACTGCATCGAAATTCCCACTCTTAGGGTAGAAAGTATGATTAATTATCCATTAATCATGCTCACTGCTTCAATCCAAGATGGTTGTCCCTAACTTGCATTTGGTCAAGAGTCATAATGCAGCCCAAGCAGAACAAGTAGGGTTTGAACTCTCAAAGATTTTGTCCCAAGAGTGGATGAATTCTCAACACTCTCAAAATTCCTCTTTGGTGCTTTCCACATTTCGACACGATCGACCATCTAAAAGTCTTCAAGTCATGGGACATATGCGGTGTGGCATAAAGCGTCGAATGATCTTGTCATCATAATTCATTTTATGCCCACAAGATCATGAAGACCCACATTGTAGAAAAGTCGATAGACTCCTTTGTATTTGTCCAAGGTATTAATATTTGACCAATTAATCCATTTATGATCGGCAAATTTCTTGTGCCTACTATATATTTGCTCATACACTTGCTCTTGAAAGATTGTGTGGAATTTTGGATTTAATGTGTCATTCTTCAGAAGATATTGATTGACATGGCGCTTGATGGCATAGTCATCTGCTGACAGAAGATGTAGGTCAGTAGGAGTCCCCGGAGGATCAATCAAATCATCATCTTCTGCTGTCCTTGGAGGAACTTCCTCTTCTTCTTCTTCTTCTTCGGATTCAGTTTCCTCAATTGATTTACTTCCTGAGCTATTTTACGATTCGGTTTAGGGTGGTCTCTTTCCCTTTCCTTTTCCTGCGGTGGAGGTTGAGGTGCGAAGACCCTTGTCTTGACGATCCACGAGACTTCTTGGATGTTCCTCGCATTCTAGGCATCTATACATAGATTGGAGTGATTATAAGATGTCAAGGAACAGATTTGAATTGAATTGAATTGAAAGAAATGACAATTTCTGGTTCTGTCAGGATAATCGGATCATCCGCCGTTATGTGGCCGGAACGTCCGAACTGCGGTCGTTCCGCCCTCAAGAACCGGAACGTCCGATTGTCCTGACCGAAAACTAGGGTTGAAGAAATTCTGAGATTTTTGATGGAATCTAAGAGAGTGAGTGCTAGAACCGGATGCGCAAGGGTCATAGGACACCGATGAAGCACTTTTGCCCAATTAGATTGCTAGATATCAATCGCATTATCAAAAACCCTAAAACGCCCGAGTGCTCCAAAAGCGGTAAAACTCGAATCAAGAGATGTTTTACCTTGAGATTTGAGGAAGGAGAGCACTGGAAATGCAAGGATCAGCGAGGACTTGGAGATCCACCGAGAGAATCACTCGATTTGAAAGAGAGTTTTGAGAGGCGCTCGACTGGAGAGAGAGGAACCCGAGCGGACTGAGATGAGAAATGAAAGCAGACGAGCATTTGGGTGATAAGGTCAAAAGGAAAGCGGACGTTCCGCTATTATAACGCCGGATGATCCGCGCTCATGGACGCATCTGCTCGCATAACTCCGGATGTACCGATTTTCCTGGGATTTTGATAAAGCTCTGGATTTCTTTGGAATTTTGAATAATTGCAAATGATCCTTAGATTTACACTCAATAAAACACCATCTAGGGATCATTATGCATATAATATACTGAAGATTATATATAAACATAGTTTTTATAATTATAGTGAATTTAATATGAGATTTGAGAAATTCTTTTACAAAATATTTAAATAACACCAAATAAAAAGCACTGTAATAACAAAAATTTAAACAATGTTTGAATAATCTATGACATTTAATTCATTCCTCAATTTGCAAAAGCGGCCTTCATCTAATGGCTTGGTGAAAATATCCGCTAATTGGTCTTCGGTTCTTATGTGGCTAATTTCAATGTCTCCCTTGATCACATGATCTCTCAAGAAATGGTGGCGAATATCTATATGCTTGGTTCTTGAGTGTTGAGCAGATTATTAGCAATTTTCACAAACTATCATTGTCACACAAAAGAGGCATTTTATCGCTTTAATTCCATAATCCATCAATGTTTGCCTCATCCATAGCAATTGAGCACAACAACTTCCCGCTGAAACATATTCGGCCGGCGGTGGATAGGCTACGAATTTTGTTTCTTGGATGACCATGATACTAAAGATCTTCCTAAAATTGACAACTACCCGAGGTGCTTTTTCTATCCACTTTGCATCCCGCATAATCGAGTCCGAATATCCAATTAAGTCAAATTTAGCACCTTTCGGAACCAAAGGCCAATGCTAGAGGAATGCTTTAAATATCTTAGAATTCTTTTAATGACCATTAAATGACATTCTTTTGGATTTGCTTGAAAGCGAGCACACATACAAACACTAAACATGATATCGGGCCTAGATGCGGTAAGATAAAGCAAACTACCAATCATAGATCTATAAAGCTTTAAATCTACCGATTTACCTCCCTCATTTAAGTCAAGATGACCATTTGTTGCCATGGGAGTCTTGATGGGTTTTGCATCCTCCATACCAAACTTCTTGATCAATTCTTTTGCATACTTGGTTTGGCTCACGAAGGTCCCATCTTTGAGTTGCTTGATTTGGAATCCAAGGAAGTAGCTTAATTCTCCAATCATCGACATTTCAAATTCCCTAGACATCATATCACCAAACTCTTTGCAAAAATCTTGATTAGTAGACCCAAAAATAATATCATCAACATAAATTTGACATACAAAGAAATCATCATCTATAACTTTAGTAAATAAGGTTGAATCAATCTTCCCAATTTTGAATCCTTTTGAGACTAGAAAATCTCTAAGTCGTTCATACCATGCTCTAGGAGCTTGTTTAAGGCCATAGAGCGCTTTAGAGAGTTTATAGACATTATTTGGATTTTTAGGATCTTCAAAACCGGGAGGTTGTTCAACAAATACAAGTTCGGAAATTTTACCATTTAAGAAAGCACTTTTAACATCCATTTGAAATAATTTAATATCAAAGCATGATGCAAAAGCAAGTAATATCCGAATTGATTCTAATCTAGCTACGGGAGCAAAAGTTTCACCAAAATCCAAACCTTCAACTTGTGAATACCCTTGAGCTACCAATCTTGCTTTGTTTCGAACAACCAAACCATTTTCATCTTGCTTGTTCCTAAAGACCCATTTTGTACCAATGACGTTGTGTTCCTTGGGTCGATCCACCAATGTCCAAACTTCATTCCGGGTGAAGTTGTTGAGTTCTTCATGCATAGCATTCACCCAATCCGGATCTTCAAGTGCTTCTTCTACATGCTTTGGCTCAATACAAGAGACAAAAGAGTAATATTCACAAAAGAAGCAACACGAGATCGAGTTTGAACACCTTACTTACATCACCCAATATTTGGTCTATTGGATGATCCTTAGCAATTGCATTGTGGATTCTTGGTGGTAAGTTAGATGGTTGATCATCTTCCTTGTTGTCAAATTGAACTTGGTTTGTAGAAGATGTTGGTGGTTCAACTAGTGTGGAGGATGATGAATCATCTTCGGGCTTTATGTCACCAATTTGCATATGCTCCATTGCCCTTCTCAAAGCTTCATTGCCTACATCATCCAAATTCTCATGCTCTTCTTGAGAGCCGTTAGTTTCATCAAATTGAACATCATGTTTTTCTTCAACTAAACCGGAGTTTTTGTTGAAGACACGATAAGCTTTACTATTTGATGAATAACCTAGCAAGAAACCAACATCACATCTACTTTCAAATTTTGATAGCCGAACACCCTTCTTTAAAATATAGCATTTACAACCAAAGACACGAAAATAGGAGATGTTCGGTTTCTTCCTACAAGAAGCTCATAGGAAGTCTTTTTCAAAAGACGATGTAAATAAAGACGATTTATGGCATGACAAGCGGTGTTAATTGCTTCCGCCCAAAAACTATCGGAAGTATTATATTCATCAAGCATTGTCCTAGCCATTTCAATTAATGTACGATTTTTCCTTTCTACAACTCCATTTTGTTCCGGGGTGTAGGTTGTGGAAAGTTCGTGCTTTATTCCAAGTTCATCACAAAAGTCTTCAACTTTAGTATTTTTGAACTCTAACCATTATCACTACGGATTTTCTTTATTTTGAAATCAAATTCATTTTGGGCCCTTTTGTAAAGTTTTGAAAATTCCGGAGGTTTCACTTTTATCATCTAGGAAGAATACCCATGTATATCTAGAGTAATCATCCACAATAACCAAACAATAGCTATTTCCCCCGATACTCTTATAGGTTGTTGGCCCAAACAAATCCATATGTAAGAGTTCCAATGGTCTAGAAGTTGACATGATACTTTTGGAAGGGTGAGAATTAGCGACTTGTTTACCGACTTGACATGCACTACAAAGTCGGTTTTTCTCAAACTTCACATCTTTCAAGCCAACAACTAAATCATGTTTGAAAAGCTTTTGAGTTGAATCATTCCTACATGAGCTAGCCTTCTATGCCAAAGCCAACCCAAGGAGGTTTTGCCATCAAACAAGTTTTTAAGCATGAATCATTTGAAGTGAAATCTACCAAATAAAGGTTTCCAAATCTAAATCCTTTAAAAATTAAAGAGTTATCATTTTCATTTGAAATTGTAACACCTTCTTTAGAGAAGGAACAAATTAGTCCTAGATCACATATTTGAGCTACGGATAACAAGTTAAAGTTTAGTGATTCTACTAGAGATACATTTGAAATGGAAAGGTCATTTGAGATAGCAATTTTACCCAATCCAATTACCTTTCCTTTGCTATTGTCACCAAATGTGATTTTGTCCATTCCTTTCCCATTCTCGAATGTGGTGAACATTTTCTATCACCGGTCATGTGTTGAGTGCAACCACTATCAAGCACCCAATGTTTTCCACCGGTCTTGTAGTTCACCTACAAAACAAGAATCAAGTTCTTTTAGGTACCCAAATTTGTTTGGGTCCTTGGAGGTTAGTGACCAAGGTTTTAGGCACCCAAATAGCATTCTTTTTAGCGCCTAAAATTGAAGTGCCAATAAAATGAGCAAGTATTTTACCATCCTTAGTCTTTCTAAGCATATAGCATGAATCATATATACCAAAAGATGCAATTTTACCTTTAGGACAATTTTGTTGTACATGTCCTATTTCCCGGCACTTATAGCAATACTTACCATTTTCCCTCACATACCTTGTGGGTTTATTTGCCGGCTTCTTACCTTTCTTAGGCACATACCCGAGACCTTCCTTGTTGAATGAGCACCTTTGCTCACTCAAAAGCTTGTCTAAGGTGGCCTTACCCTTAAAGCATCTTTCCAAACTTTTGCTTAGTTTATTGACTTGTTCTTTTAATTCATGGTTCTCAACAATAAGTAAAGGATCACAAGTATTTGCTAAACTAGCAATTGAATCATCACTAGAGCAACATGGCATGGCAAGTAAATCATCACATGAAGTAGAAATGCTAGACATGGATTTTTCATTTAAAGCAATATCTACTTTAGACATCTCATTCATTAAATCACAAGTAATTCCAATATGTGAATGAGATTTTTCAATATTCTTTAAGATGAGAGAATCATGAGCTTTCTTTAGCTCCTCAAAAGAGTCTTTTAGAGAGAGATATTCTTTCTTCAAGACTTTAAATTTTGATTTCTCTTTTCCATTAAATTCATTTAATTCATCAAGCATATCCAATAATTCTTCATAAGTTGGTTCATCACTATCAATGGATTTTACCTTATCTCCTTTTGCCATGAGGCATGTAGGAGTGGAGAATAGTGAAGGAGTTTCTTTGATAGCAATGCCAACTAGTCCCTTCTTCTTGGAAGACTCATCCTCATCGAGTCTGAGTCGCTTGATTCATCATTTGAATCCCACTCTCCAATGTGAGCTTCATTCTTGCCATCCTTGTGAAGCTTCTTGAAAAGCTTCTTCTTGCCATTATATTCTTTCTTCTTGAATGACTTGTCCTTGTCATCCTTCTTTGCGGGCAACGAGATGAGATGTGTCCTTTTCATCACAATTATAGCATCGAATGTTGCTATAACTCTTCTTGTCACTTGAATATTGTCCCTTCTTGTATTTGTCAAAGTTGTAGCTTCTATTGGGGCGTCTCTTCATGAACTTCTTCATTTTTCTTACAAGGAGTGCATACTCTTCATCGGAATCTTCTCCTTCATCCTCATCATCACTTGATTCCGCTTTGGCCTTGAAAGCGGTAATTTTCTTCTTTGAGGAGGATGTCTCCACGAGCTCTTCTTTGTCCTTCTTGAACAACTCATTTGTGATGAGATTGCCCAAAAGGCCCGTTGGTGTCATCCTTGGCAATTCGGGAGAGTTGATGAAGAGCGTCACCAAAGTTTCATATTTGTCAGGAAGAGCCCTAAGCATCTTGCGCACAATATCAACATCGGAAAGGTTAGTCCCAAGGCCTTTGAGCTCATTCACAATGTTGTTGAGTCTTGAATACATCTCATTGATGTTTTCATGAGGCAACATTATGAATGTCTCATATTTAATCCGAAGCCTATGCAATTTGGCTTCTTTGACCGTGGATGTACCCTCATGGATTTCGAGAGAGTTGTCCAAATAGCATGAGCGGTTTCCAAATTGCTCACTCTATTGAACTCATCCGCGTTCAAAGCGCCAAAGAGAGCATTCATAGCTTGGGCATCTAAATGAGAGTTACGCGTGTCTTGATCCGTGGGTTCAAGTGGATTAAGAGGCATAGTGTAACCATCATTTACGATTTTCCAAATGCTTGGACTCATGGCCTTTAAAAAGATTGACATTCTAATTTTCCAATAAGCATAATTTGTGCCATCAAAGAGTGGAGCCCTTCCTAAAGCCATTCCCTCACTAGCCATCCTTGCTCTCCTAGACGGTTAAGTCCAACAACGGAGAGACCAAGCTCTGATACCACTTGTAGGATCAAGGATAACCGACTAGAGGGGGGTGAATAGGAGGTTTTAAAGTTTTAACAAATTAACAAGTTATGCTCCTAGCTAGGCAATTTAATCACAATAAGCAAGCTAGAAATATAAGTGCGGAATTGTAAAGACAAGAAATAACCACAAGACACAATGATGTTTTTCCCGTGGTATCGAAGACTTGCCGGTCTTCACTAGTCCACGTTGAGGAAGCTTGATCACTCAAGCCGGCTCCACGAATTAAGCCTTCCCTCGATCACTTGGGTTGTTCTTCCTCCGCTCCGAGATGGTGAACACCAACCACTCACAATCTTGCTCGGTTCTTCTCACAAGCTTCACTTGAGAAGATCACCGTGCTTCACCGCTAAGCCGTCTAGGAGTGTGGCAACACCCCAAGAGAATAGATCAACGATCCTCGCTGACTTTACTCAAGTGCCAATGAATCAACTAAAGATGAATGCACTTGATCTCCCTCTCAATGAAGCAAGAGTAAATTGGGAGTAGAATTGAATGCACAATGCTCACAAGGGTTGAGATATCTTTAATGCAATTGTGTAACATGTCCCTTGTGCAGTTGGGGAGGTATTTATAGCCTCCACCAAACAATTCTAGCCGTTGGGAAGAAGTTCCCGAAATTTCAAAGACATATCGGAACAACCGGCGTGTTAGCATCGGTACAACCGCGCTACGCTCAATGCCACGATAACGGCTATGTTACACGCATTAAATGCACCGATATAGCCGTTGGATTTAGTTGCGGTTCATCCGCAGCAAACACCGGATCGTCCGATTTCGAGGTCTCTAAACCGAGATTTTGCATCCGTTGCGAATTTTACAACCGCCAAATACATTTGAACATCCGTATTGCGGTTCATCCGATTATACGTCTTGATACAACCGATTCTCAAAAGAGGTTTTCAAAGGAGATTACACTCGATCGTTATTTTGCAATCATTGTAATATCATCGGAACAACCGGGATGCGGTTCATCCGATTATACGCTGTGTATGTACCGATTCTCAAAAGCGGTTTTCAAAGGAGATTACACTCGTACTGTTATTTTGCAACCGCCGGAACAACCGCGCTTCGGTACAACCGCTGCTAAGCCTTCGGTTCATCCGATTCCAGAATTAAAGCACTGAATTCATTCTAACTTAAATTCAAGTCCAATTTTAAATGCATGCATGATCCTAAGTTGATCCATATGGCACAAGAGTAAGCTATCAAGCTACTAGTCGTGATCCCCCTTAATAGTACGGTATTTATCCTATAATCCGGTCTACCAACCAATTCTCCTTAGACCGGTAAAATAGAAAAGGATCCTAGACTATTTGTACCTTGACTTTAAGCCTTGTTGATCTTCACATTTTCCTTTAGCATGCATCCTTGCTTCATCATGTTCATCAAATGGAATTAACCTTGCACATTCTTAGTAAACTTGTTAATCCCATATTCACATATTATCATTAATTACCAAAACCATTTTTAGGGGCCTAGATGCTTTCAGTCATTGAACTACCCCTCAGCGACTGGCAAACTTCACATTTCATCGGTGTCCCTTTCAAGCCGGTCGCAACACGCACTTGCACATTCCCTCTCTCCCTCCATGTGAGATGACATTCAGAGTTTGATAATTTTACTAAGCCAAGTTGCACTTTGTAGACTTGTGGTTGTACTTGTTTTATACAGGAGGTTATGACAAGATTAAGTCTTTAATCCATCCAGGCGGTTCATACCACATACCAACCACTCTCGTACACGACGTGTGATACCCTGAAAATAATATTAATTTTAATAATCGCGTCCTAATGTTCGGAGAGTAGTTAATTAAATAGTATCGATAAATAATTAATTTAAAAAAAACGTTTTAAGGGCCTGGGAGTAATTAAATAAAAAGATTTGTGAAAATAGATTATTTTCGGAATTTTTATGAGCTATAAATATGTTGTGGATTTTTCCTAGAAACCCTAATAGCTCTTTTTAATCCACCGAGCCGCCACCCTCTCTCGGAGGCTGCATGCGCCACCAATCGTTACACTTTTTGCCCGCCCGACCTTTTTCTCTCCCTGCTGCTGCAATGATTTGCCTTTTGTTGCCGGCTGTGGCGTGTCCCTCGCGCTGTCTTTGTCGTGTCCCTGCGCTGTGGAGCCGGTAGAAGCTACCGACTCGCTGCTAGTAGTCGCTACCGGTTTTTCTGCCGGAGCCGTTCCCTGCTCTGCTGCTGCACCTTCCAGCCGAAGCCCTGCATTACTTGCTGCGCGTGTGCCGAGCCGAAGGCAACGCCGAGGACTGCTGCCGCAATTGCTGCTGCCTGCTGCTACACTGCCGATTCTTTGGCGCGACCGATTTGGCGAGGTCGGCCGAAGACTGCTGCTGAATATTCGGTTTGTATTTTCTTGCTCGTTGCTTAGTGCATGTTGTACAGCAATTAGAGATTTTAATTAGAGGGTGTTAGAGAGGTTTTTTTAATGTTCTAATAGAGAAGCCGATTAATAGATCTACTTATTACGCTGTTCCGTTGAATGAGTTATTCGGGTACCTTAATGGCGTATTTTGAAAATACCATCTACTAGTTAATTGTAGATATTGTCGATAGCTTTCTTTAGCATTTTTTATCATGTCAATCGGACAAGTAGATTTCGAGTTATGTTTTTCGAAAGGCCGCTGTTTTAGGGTTGTCGTCTTTCGGCGCTGTTTTGGTAGACTGCGGATTAAAAATAGTAAATAGCTTAATTAGAGTTTTTGATCTACATGAAAGTTGTAGATAATTGTTCAATGATTCTGTAGGATCTGAGAACGCGTATTTTGGTTGAGTAAAACAGAAGTTATGAATTTAATAAGACTGCTGTTCCGAAGCGGACAGATCGGCTTTCGGAGCTAAATACGGAGGGTTAGATGATTTAATTAGAAGTCTTCGTAATCTAAGAAAATGTGGATAATTTTATAAAGAATCCAGAATGGGGTGGTTTGTGGTGATCGGACTTTCGAGTCAAAAGTTACGCTCTTTTTAGTAACCGGACAGCAATGGGTAGCTTTTCGATACCGGCGTAACGTGGTATATTTGGGGACGTGTAGGAGCGATGTATATTGAATGTTATTCGTATGATGCTGTAGCTTGTATTGAGATGTGTGTATTTAATGTAGGAGAAGTGTCGTACTTGTTGCCATCTTCGAGTCAAATTGTGCGTCGCAACTAGTAAAGGCAAGTGCATGGTAGACAGCGATCAATGATCGATCACTGTTTTCTTTATCTTCTATTACCATTATTGTTGTGCTTTTATTTGGTTTAATTGCAAACAATGAATTGGTATGTTTATATCTTGGTTGACAAGCATGATGAAAAGTTGGATATGATGTTTATGATGGAGTTTGCATGTTTGCATTCATAAGCATCTTTGCATAAGAGAAGGTGATCTTGATTGATCACAACTCCACGGGAGTGGAGGAGGTCCCCGATCCTTTTGGAGGAACGGGCTTGAGAGTGAATGTTGTCGCGAGCATTCACTCACGCTATACCGGTATACGCGAAAAGAAGTGCATGTGGACATATAGATTAGAGTTGCATTGATATTTGAGATTGATGAATGAGAATGTGAATGGAAGTGCATGTGATGATAATGAAGTTATTGAATGCTGTTGATATATTATTGTTCGTTGTATATGATGTGTTTGCTGAGTCGTGGACTCACCCTTGCTCTATTGTTGTTTTTAGGTGATCTTCGAGGGGGCCGTAATTGAGAGCGAGTAGAGCACATGGGCATCACATGATCTTTCGCCATGATAATCTTTTCATTCAATAATGGTTTACACTTGGACATGTTAATTATTGAATAATGTTTAGGATATCATTTGGACTAGACTATTTGCTTGATTAATTTGGATTCATTGGTTGATGCTGCTTTGGATTATTTGCCTGGTTATAATTCCCATTGCTTATTTTATTGTCGCTTGATCCATAATTACATGTTCGTTTGTGGTCCATTGATTTGATTATCATTGTTTCCTTGATGTAATTTTATAGTGTGTCAATAATTATTAGTTTAAAGTGTAGTGTGGTGGCATTCTAGGCTCAGTGTTGGGCTGGGGTGTTACACGACGGCACCCACCACTCTTTCCATCCGCCCAGATGTGGTACTAGCAAGTTTTTAGGGTCTTGAGAAGTATAAAATAAATTAACTCAACTATCTCAGTCATTTACCCTAATGACTGTCCAAAATAATCTTTATACTTTAAGGATGATGATTGAGGTGATTAGTACCCCGGTACTCAAGCAAGGATAGCATGGCGCTCGAGTACAACTATAACTAGTAGGTTACCATATAATTACTAGGGTGGCAAAGATTAGGGAATTCAATTATCAAGGAAGTGGTATAATAATTATTGAATAATCAAGTTGGTATTTAACTACCTTAGGGTATTTGACATACATTTGCATAATAAATTAAATCATGCAATTTGCTATTTTAAAAGAACATAATTTGCATAGAATGTAGATTCAATATGATCAAAGTATTGACTCGCATGGGTCAAAGGCTAGAGAATCTTGGTAGTCTTGAGCTTGGTTGAAGTGGGGACCTCTAGCTTCTTCGAACTCTACTCGGACGATCGCACCGGAAAAGAAAAGACAAGCAAATAAAATAAATAAATACAAATCACATAATAAATAAACTCCAAAATTTACCAAACCAGTACCAAAATATAGGTCTTGAAATTACATGTTTTTGGGTACAAAATTCATAATTTTTTTTGGAGTTATAATGAAGGAGATATTTGAAACTTTGGAAAGAATTTTTTTATTTTAAAAGAAAATGGGAAAAACATAAAAACTCTAGGGCTGACACGTGGGCCTTTGGCACAGAACCGCGCTCGGTCCCGGGGACGAGCGGTAGTACCGGAGGATGCGGCCGGTAGTTCCAGCGGTTAACGGGCAGTAGTGCCGGGAAAGATGGGCGGTAGCACCGGAGGATGCGGTAGTTCCGGGGAATAGGAGGGCGGAAGTACCGGAGTGGCGTGCGAGCAGTAGTACCGGCGGGCAATGAGCGGTAGTACCGGAGGATGAGAGCGGTAGTACCGGCATGTAGTGAGCGGTAGTACCGGAGCTCGGCTTTCGGTGGTAGAGAGGGAAAAACTGAGGAGGGTCAAGGCGAAGAAGCTTTTGGCAGGGATACTCCACCTCGCAGTTGAAAGATGGCAAGATATTGCCAATCGGGGAAAGACACAGCTTGACCTAAAGCTTCTTCAATTACTGGACATTACATGCAGAGATGTTGCAAAGGTTCTTGCAAAAATTCTAGAGGTTTTGCAAATTCAAAAAAAAATCATAAACCACAGCTTTTAAATATTAGCGAATAAATATTCTAGTGAACTTTGCCAATTGGATAATTATTAAATTTACAGAGGTTAACAAAATATTGCAAGATTTTACACAAAGTTTTCAAGTGCCAGCCGAACTAATTATACTACCATTGCTATCACTGCTCAAAGACCGCATGTGGAGGCCCACAAGATGCAGAGCAGAGAGAGAAAGCGAGACGACTACGGAGAGGAAGCAGGGAGAAGGAGGAAGGCGCATGGCGGTGGCTACCGACGCGGGTGACGGCCGAGGGCGGCGGGTTGGCCAAAACGGATCGACGGGAGGACACCGAGGTGGCGGCGCACGGCGGGCGGCACCGAGTGAGGAGCGATGGCGGCGAGTGGCCGGGCATAAAGGCGAACGGTGATGACGGCGACCGGAGGGGGGAAAGAGGGAGGGGAGGCCAAGACGGCACCGGATGACGTGGGTGCTCACCGAGCCGACGGCGGGGCGGGGGCGAGGCGGGCAGCGATGGGAGCCGAGGCGGCGCGGGAGAAGGCGCCTGCAGCGGGGTCCTCGGTGGTGGGAAGCTCTCGGCCGGGATGGAGGCGGTTGAGGCGGCGGGTGGTGCTCCAGATGGCAAAAGCCGCCAGAGGGGCACCGGAGGGAGGGATGGCGGCGGCGGCGCAAGGGCCTTCGGCGCCTTGCAATAGAGAAGGGGAGGAAGGGGAGGCGGGAAGAGGCAAGGGGGGGCGGGGCCTCTAAAGCCGGGAGGGAGAGAGGCCGGGAGTGGCGTAAAAGCGGGAGGGATGGCGGCGGTGCAGAGGGAGGCGACCGAGCGAAGGCGCACGCGGATCTGGGGAGGCGGGGAGCCATGGAGCCGGGCTGGGACAGCCTTGAAGGGGGAAGCCGGGCCGGACGCGCAGGCCATGAAGACCGGAGATGGCGGCACGGCGCAGAGGTTGAGAGAGAGAGAGAGGAGGGGAGGTCGGCGGAAGAACCGACGGAGGGGGAGGAAAAAGAGAGAGCGAGGGGAAGAGACGGGCCGGAAAAGAAAAAGGGGAGCGGGCTGGCTTGGCGATTGGGCTGGCCGGGAGGGGGGAGCAGGCCGGGCTGGAAAAGAAAACGGGCCGGGGAAAACGAGCCGGCCAGGAGAAGGAGAGAGAGAGAGACGGGTTTTTGAAGAAAAAAAATGCCAAATTTTTATAATTGAAACCAAGGTAAAAAATGAGTTTTCGAAACTTGAGGCTTGAGGTTTAATTTTTTAGAAAGCTTTTAAAATTAAAAACTAAATTTTGAAATTACTGTTTACTTTATCGAAAACGGATGTTCCATGTTATTGGCATGCAGTGCTTAGATTACAAGTGACCCTATGGCGCGTCATGCACGACGAACCGTGTACGTGTGGCTGATCAAGCTAGAGGACAGCGCAGATATTTCAGTCAAGTTTGGTACCATGCATAAAACAGCCACTCTCCTGTAGTGAGAATATATAGACCACAAGTGGTCAGATCGTACAATTCACAAACAGTAGTACAAGCGATTGGTTGTTCCAGACTCATCGGGCTAACGCAGAGATGCACAGTGTTTTGCATTAGAGATGTAACTCAACTTTTGGCTCATAGCAAACGGGCGGTACCAGTGGAATCAGAAGCTGGGGATTACTGCAGTGGTTTCGGGTCCCTTCTGGCTATCATACTTGAATGTAACAATGTATGTTCATCTGTGCACTGTTCCATGCTGCGGCTGCAAATAAACAATGGCCTAGCACTGTCCCTTGTAGCTTGGGCCCGATCTCGATCAGGTTGAATCTTAACTCTACACGGAGAGTTCACAACTGTAGTAAAGATCGATCAAAAAAAAAAAGGCCAGGGTGCATGCAATGCAACAATGGCGTGCACCAGCTCCCAAGGTGCAGGCATCTTCATGGCATTTTGTGCAAGGACTACATCATACACGGATGTGCCTCCTATCCTTGGATCGTGAACCATTTTCTATCCTCCTAAATTCGTACTCTTTCCCTTGTCAAATACTTATTCATGTTTTAGACCATCCGAGGTCTCCAAAGTACAGTTGTAAAACTTATTTTTGGGAAAATATATTTTACACTTTTGTCACAGTCGCTTAATTTTGTATTTAAAAGAGCATGCATACTCTTTTATGTGCCGCTGCAAAACACATGTAACTTGTTATCTGGCATCGTCGTCCTTGAAATTTCTGAAAGAAGACCAAAAATGCAGGGGCAGATCGAGCTTACTGACAACGAACAAGGGCCATGGCCTCCCTTCAATTTTGTTAGTGTTTGGGTGAAGCGTCGCGCCTAGCAAATGCTTGATATTGAAAATGGTCACCAATTTCTTATGAAATTCATTATTCTTTCTTGATTTGTGCCCAACCTCCGCCACTGCCGAAAGGCCTCTGCTTAGAAACCTTCCTCACATCTGCAAGAGGCATCATCGCTGATGCAAGTTCATCGTCCATGCAGAGGCATCATCGCTGATGCAAGTTCACCGTCCAACAGGAGCACGCATGCCTCACCGTCCGATGGTTCTTCTCCTGTCCTTAATTCTGACTAGGGGCCAGGGCCAACCCGGCCCATTCCTCAAAGCAAACAGTACTCTACTAAGAAATAATACACTCTTTTTCCAGTGGCAAATACATAATTGCGCTGCTTAATTTTCAGTGGAACTAAAAGAAAATTCCCCCCTTAACTTTTAGAGCAGTGCTTATGTGCTCCTCTAGAAACTAAATCGCACGTATCTGAATTATTTTCAGAACCAAGGGAGTAGTACACTTTCTTCTACAAGTGCAAGTCAACCATACTTTGGCCTGAAAGGAATTCAGAATATACCATCGCAATTAAGATGTGGGTAACATCCACAGTGGTGTCATTAGTACTAACTGAACAAGAAAGACAAACCGGGGGCTATTCTTGACAAGAGGTCCATGCACAACGAACATCTGATCGATAAATGTGCCACATACATAGCATTATTGTGTGGTTAATTAGCACAACGAATCACCAATAGTTATTAACCCCATGTTTAATTAGTATGCAGGTCGCACAGGGATTTCACAGTTGGATGTGACCGGCCTGCCTCTAGGGCTCTAGGCTCGTCGTCCGTCCCGAGAGGGGCCGGGCCGGCTGCGATATTGTCGTCGGAGGGCGTGGTGGAGGAGGGCCTGCCGACGGTGCTCACCTCGGAGCTGATCACCTTCTCGTGGACGGCATCGCAGAGCTTGTCGTGGTTCACCTGACCAACCACCTGCACATACAGCAGTGGGCGATCGAGACCAAGGAGGTAGGAGTCAAATATGCACCTGCCTTCGATCATGCAAAATCCTGCTGATCCAGACAGTTAGAATCTTTGATGCATGAAACTCGAGATGGATGGCGTCGTAATCACACAGATAATTCTCTTATGAAGGTTACTATTTTTATTGTGACAAACAAAAAAATTTGGTTGGTGATGCGTATACAGGAAAAGGGACAACCACACAGAGAGAGCGATAATCGGTTGGTAGAGAGAATTTCGACCGAAAATTGAATATTTCGGTTATACCTGTGCAGGCCGGTAAGAAGACAAATCATCCCCCAATAAATCGATTTAGATGAATTTTATCCAAAAAAAATGAATTATGTAAATTTTGCTTGAATTTGATATATATTTTTAATTTAAAATCCAAAAAAATCAATTTTTTATTTGAAATTTTGACCTCCCCACCCCCACCCACACAAAAAATTTGTTTCCGGTATCCAAAACCCTGATGCCCACCGGACTCAAACCTGTGTGCCTGGTTCCTTTCTTAAGTGTATGTCAGATCTCCTAACCGAATTTCAAAAATAATAATAACATAATCCTTGGGGTCAGGCGTCCCATAGAACTTTTTTTATTAATTATCTTACTTTTAATTTTTATTATTAATCCATCGTCAACTTTATTTCTAATTATAACATTTTTTACCACACCACCACTTGTAGCATGGCAAAACAACATTATCACGCCAACATTA
Source organism: Hsuehochloa calcarea (assembly GCA_036346395.1). NCBI lineage: Eukaryota > Viridiplantae > Streptophyta > Magnoliopsida > Poales > Poaceae > Hsuehochloa > Hsuehochloa calcarea. Next base: position 20,530,851 of record CM070598.1, on the reverse strand, counting down.
TGGCGTGGCTAAATCATGTCACTCCACCACCAGTGACGTAATAGTGTTGTTTGATCACGCTACCACCAGTGGCGTGACAAGAAGTGTTATTTAGCTAAACTTACCCTATGACGTGACAGTGTTACGTTGCCACGTCATGGCTGTTGTCGTGACAAAAAAAAATCAGATTTAAAAATAAAATTGACGAGAAGTTAATAATAAAAATAGATTAAGAAAATAGATTGATTAAGAAATAAAAAGGTCTTTCCCATACGAGCTAAAAGCCCTGATGGCCCATCCAACCATCAAAAAGCATTGGACCCCATCGGCTTCCTGGACCCATCCCCTTCCAATGACACTTCAATCTGCTGCTTTTTGACTCCCGGCTAGGGATGATAATTGCGCCCGATTACCCGCTTGCCCGCGGGAAAATACCCTAATGGAGGTGGGTATAGGCGTCTTTCTTTATCCACGGGCATAAAAACGGGCACAATTCCTTGCCTATCGGGTAAACGGGCATGGGCATAGGTAAACTCCACCCGTACCCGTTTCGCCCGATTACCCATAATCTACCCACATGTGTAAGGAACTATGTCAATTTGTATTTGTATTTTATTTGTTGAACTTGTTTAGTTGTCTTGTCGAACATGATATGTGAATTATGATGAACTTTATTAGTTGTTGAATGTGTGATGCACCATTGATGTGTGAATTATGATGAACTTGATGTATGCATTGCTCACGGGTAACGAGCGTGTCCGTGGGCAATGGATACCCACAGGTGACGATACATTATTCGCGGGTAAACGGGCATGCCTGCGGGCGACGGGTATGGACGAGGTTTTTCGCCCGTCGTCCTTCGCGGGTATGCCCGTGGGGGGAATTTGGGGTCACGGGTATGGGTCTGGGCGAGCACTACCCGTACCCGCCGCACCCGATTGCCATCCCTACTCCCGAGCTCCAAAGGCCAAAGCCATGAGAGCCCTCCCCGCATGTTACACCTCCGAGTTAGGTAGTAACCTCCGCGAGCACCACTAGGGCAGCCGAGGCCCGCCACCACCAAGTGTAGCCGTAGTGGCTAGTAGAGCTCGCCGTCCCCGAGGCCTCTATTGGCTTCGTTAGGGCCACGGCCAGACTGCCCTACCAAATTTGGGTTTGCCAGTGACAAGGTAGCGCATCGGGTCTCTATTTTCTCCTCCGACCAGCCTTATTGCTCTAGCGTTACGTGCAAGGATCAAAATCTCGATGTTTACCGGCTGTTACCGGAAAATCCGGTGGGAACCAGGAGGAAAAAACCAGTCGCAATTTTTAAAATTAAAATTAAAATTTATGACTGCATAATGCACTTTCTAAGTTGATTTAAGCCTTTTTTTGTGTTAGATTAGCTATTGTATGAGCTAAATATGCCTGAATTATTGTACTCCCAAGTCCCAATATTTTTTAGGATTGTTACTTCATTAAATATTTTCTAATTAATATTTATATTATTCCAATTGCTAATTACCCATAACTAGTTTTCTCTGTTTTTCCTGGTTTTAGTAGCAGGTTTTCTGATTATTTTTTTTAGCGGTTTTCCGGTTTTGGGTGGTAACCGTTTCGGTTACTGATTTTAAAACATCCCTAATTCAAATTTTAGTATTCAAATTTTCACCATTTTTTTTGAAATTTTTCTGGTTACCGCCGCCGAGTGGTTTTTTCTTCCTTGATCATGTGTACCACCGACGATCCTAATCGGAGCCCTAGTTGTCCCTGATAATAAAAACACACGCAATTCAGGCACGTAGGTCACCTTGGACGCATCGACGACGGACTCGGATTTGGTGGTGGCTTCGACGACCTCCCTGATGTGCTGGGCCTGGCCTGCGTCCTCGTCGTAGTAAGCCTGAGTCATGGCTTCTTAATTAACTTGCTCTGAAATCTGAATCTATCTGGCTATTTATTTCTCTTATGATCAATGGAGAGTTGATTTGAACAAGAAACAATGAGCGAAATTATTTTGGGAGAGATAAATAGGCAGTACAGGAGATGAAATCGTCGAGATTAGAATGACCGTGCAGCATGCATGCTGGCCATAGCTGCATGCTGGGAACACAAATTTAGTTGGTTTGACCATACAGGTTAATTATTGACCGGAGATATACGTGGAGGTGGCAACGGAGGAAAATTAAACAAAAATACAAAATTCACCAATAGACTTATATTCCATAAATTTACTAGTGTGTGCTGTGAGTGAAATTTATACAACAAATGAAATGTACACGTATCTCTACTGTAAAAAAAAACGAAAATTTTGTTCATGTCATTTAAAATATGTGCAAATTCGATTTTACCATCGAAAATTTGTTCATTCCATTTTTGTCATTCTTCCGTCGGTGCATATTCCGTTTTTGTCACTCCGTTCAATTTTTCTGTAAAGTCAACAGAATTTTATCGTTAAGAAATGTGCAAAATTATCAGAAAGAGAAATTTTGAAAATAAAAATGTAAAAAAGACCAAAAAAATCAGAAAAATTCAAAAAAAAAAGTGGACAAAAAATTCTTAGTGTAAATTTTGAAAAAAAAAATACACTTTCGAAAATTTTAGTAATGTTGCATAACAGTCGAGGATTAAAACATTTTCTTTAGTGTAAATTTTTTTGAGAATTTTTATTAGTGTATTAAAAAAATAAAATTGTTCAAATTTTATCCTTGAATTTTTCTATGTATTTTTTTGTGTTTTTTCTATGATTTTCCGGTATTCCCATATGACTTAAGAAGTGGCAAAAACAAAATATGCATTGACGGAAGAATGGTAAAAACGAAATTGCCAATAGCGAAACTAAATTTGCACACATTTTGAGTAGATGAACAAAAATTTCCCAAAAAATGAGCCTGTCCTATCTCCAAAACCTGGGTACACTTTCAACCGTTGGATTACATATGTATTGATATTATGTATAAAGAAGAATTGTTATTCACAAACTGCAGATTGTTTCAAGGGATATACAGTTGGTAGAGTGATAAATCGTTTGACTTAAATTCTCAATAATAAATCATCACTGATTTTCGCAAATCTTGATTCTGAAATGCAGATCTTGGACAAATAGCTTTCGCAATCGTTACTGAAAACCTCAGTGCTATTGTCAACTGATTGTCTACACCAAACAAACAGCTTTCATACCCTGTTTCTTCAGAAAACATGCATAAACCCACCGTACCATCATATCCCATAGAATTACAATCCCCACAATGAGACATTTTCTACTTTGCTGCAACCAGAAAAGACAGAAAGATAATAACTGGTCGTTGGTTAAGATAAGAACTGGTCGTTGGTTCAAGTGGCTGCAGCATCCATTTCTGTCAATGGTAGTTTTGTTTGATAAATTCTCCAATGTTACAAGGCATAAAAAAATACCAACCGCCGCTACTGATTTCCTAGATGATAATGCCAATACTGAACATTTGCTAATAAGATATGGCAACATCGTTTCAACCAACAAGGTCTGCTCAAATTCAATATAACAATTACGGGTAGCAGTAAAACCAGCATTGTCTCAGACAGCTGGCAACAAAAGGCTAACCCTTAGATTTTTTAAGACAACCCCTAGATAAAGTTCTTCGCGCTACTACATTTGATGATATAGATTGCAGACAGAAAACACCATCTCTTCTTAAGATGCAGCCTTTTGTTTCTTGGGCATCCTGTAACCACCAACAACACAGGCATGGTCACGCTCAAAGGGCTCCAGAGTCACCTGCTCCGACGGCTTGAACTGATCAGCCTTCAGCCTCTCCACTTCACTAGCAAACACTGCCTCAGGAGCCATGGTTGAGTCGATACAATTCGCCTGATCAGAGAAAGGAACTGTCAGACCAATGCCAAACTACAAATTTTCCGAGGCAATTTGCTTTGGCATAATGAACGATGACAACTCTTGAATCTGAAACTGACAAGTACCTTGATTGAAATGACAAAATGACCACCATTCTTCAAGAAGTATGAAGCATTAAGGGCTAAAATCCTAGCCTGCAGGATAGAAGACCCAGTGACAAGGTTTAAATGCTTAGCAGTGAAGTTCGCAATTTTCACAAAGCAAACAATGCAAGGATCAAATTGGAAATCATCTTGTACTAGTATTTAAGAAGTCATATTTGACAACAGTAAATTGATACAGCTTGTAAGAATTATATTTGATGTTTACATCAATGGCCTAAAAAAAGGATGCATTCGTTTTAACTGAAGCTGGGTCTGAAACAACTGGTAGAATTTTGCTAGCACATAAAGCAAGTAATTCTTAATTTTAGCAAACTTATGAATTAATTAAACAGATGAAAATTTATAGACTTAAGTACCACACTCTAACAAGTGAAGCGCTATTCAAAATTCTGGTAGTAGATACAACTTCAGCATTTGCAATAGATTTCTATGTAACAGATCCGCAGCAAATTGAAACTAGCAAATTAAAATACAACTACAAGATCCAGCATCATGTTCAGGTACATATTTCCATAAAAGAGGAAAGAAGCCACAAAATGCCTCTACTACAAAGAACTCTTGATGCTAAAAGCATAACCGTAATTGTTAGTATGTGCCAAATACCATGCATACCACAAGAAAGCAAGCAACTGAATAGCAAAAAAGCTAAGATTATATCAAACAAGACTAGAAAGCGCAAAAAAATTCTTGCAATAAGGCTACAACTTCCTACCAGTCCAAGTATTTCAGAAGAAGAAACAAGATTAGTTCATCAAAACTAAGGTTTTGTGGCAAGGTTGGCTGGTTATTTGCCATCATTTCATCAACCATGCACACATTAATCTTCCTAATTGAAGTTTACACAAAACATAAAGGGAATAAACAGGCAGACAGCAGGCAAATTATTGCATGTAACTGAAATGGGAATCAAATTGTTGACCATACAATGTGACAAGCTGAAGATGGAAGAATCCAAGTAAGGTCATAAACATTAATCAAGAAGACAAAATGTAGCAAGACAAATAGCAAATAAAAGGAAGGAAAAAGAATTGGCACTGGGCATAAGTGCATCAGAAACTCGAATTTGCATCATACATTTTGATGTCCTGAAGGGGAATCCGAGTATGCTCATCATTTGCTAAGCCCCAATATAGCCACCAAAAGTCATGAAAAGTATTGCACACGGATAAACACTGACCATCAATTGTATACTAAATAATAAGAGCTCAACCACAGGCAAGGCATTAAAAGAGCTGTTCTGAAATATTCGTGAGATAGGTATACCTGGTCAGGCTGTGCAACATCAGAGAAGATAACATCAACCATGCCGACTAACATCCTGTACCTTGCTGGATGCCTAGCATCCTCAATGATAGGTATCACATTGGTCCTCTTCTTGGCCATATTGACAAGATCCCTGCCACTCCTGTGCGAGAACTCAACAGCATACACCAACCCAGTCTGCAAAGTGTCTCATTTCGTTAAGACAACACACCAGATCAAGGTCATTCATCAATAAAATGAACATTGTAAAAGAGATCTCACCGGTCCAACAATATCGGACACATGAGACACTGTTGTTCCTGAGGCGGCACCAACATACAGCACACGAGTACCAGGAGCCTAAATAATAACACAATCGTCAACAATAAGGTAGCTATCTTACACTACAGCCTTTAACCAACAATGTTTTCAAACACTTTAAATTACAAGCTAATGCACAATCAGATGAAGTAATAACCGTACAATCCAGATGTTGTCAACACCACCAAGCACGGCAGCAGCAAGCTTAGATCTGAAGGGGTTCCACACCCTGTATTCTACCTTGGTTCCATCCTCGTTCTGTAATACCATAACAACAGAAATGAACATACTTTGGCATGTACAAGAAACAGAACAGAACAGCAAAATCAAATAGCAGAAGTTGAAACTTTACAGGTTGATATAAGCTAAATCAAACTAAAACACCTTTGCTTATATGTCTTACACACCAAGAGTAGGAAAAAGATGCGCATAAAAATGAATCTTTCAGAGGATAAATGAGCGAGCAATAGGCACGGACCGGGACGGAGATGCGCTTCTCGCCGTAGACGGACTCTCCGGGGACCATGTTCTTGGTGCAGAGCGCGTCCTCCTTGGACTTGGAGATGAAGACGCCGTCGTGCTTGTGCGGCACCACGACCACTTTGCTCCCGCCCATCATGCCACCCATGCCTCCTCTGCCCCCGCGGCCGCCGCCCCTCGGCGCCCTGCCTCCCCTCCCACCCCTGCCTCCTCTCCTCCACCGTCACCTCTCCCGAATCCCTCCCGCCGCCGCTGCCGCGGCCTCCGCCATCGCTTCTCCCACCCTCCCGCCGCGTCCTGCGGGAGGCAAAACATCAGCAGGTAAGATTGAATCGAGGACAAGAAGAAAACGTATAGGGCTAGGGTTTCGACTGCTTGCCTCGTGGTGGCCTCATGGTACTCGACGAGGATGCTTGTGGCAGCCGCCGCAGGAGAGGGTTTAGGGTTTTGCTCGATGTTCGGGTTTGAGTGAGCTTTGGGGAGGGCAAGATTTTATCTGGAGGGAGACTAGTGTGCTTCGATCAGGGCCGTTGGTGAGACGGATGGTGAAGCGGACAGTGAGATCGAGGATACCGTCACGGTGATGGTTTGTAATATTATAGGGTTGCAATGGCACTATACACAAAGACGAGAGTATCAGAAAACGTAGGAGGTGACAACACAAGGAGATAGCGACGGCAACAAGAGGAGGTAGCGGGGAGGGGAGGCGGTGGTGGGGTTAGGAGAAGGCACCCGAGGGGAAGGGGGGAGAGGAGGAGAAGCGGTGGAGCCGGCAAAGGGAGGGGAGGCAGCGACGGCGCACGTTGAATAGGTAGAGACGAAGATGTCCTTCCCTTATCGTGTCGTCGTCTCGAGTTCACCGTATGGTGTCATCTTCATCCTAATCCTCCCCTGCGCCGCCGCCGCCTCCTGCTCCGCACCGACCGAGCAAGCATCGTCACATTCTCCTCGCTTAAGACCGCGATGTCGCCACCGCCTCCTTCCCCGGCCTCCCAACTCCTCACAGTAATGTACTTGGCGAGGGCTGCAGAGGCCAATGGCTATGAGAACCGAGTCGTGACTTTGGTTCAGGGTGGAAGAAGGTGGCTATCGACGCATAGCTCTCTTCCTTGTCAGTCGGCAATGGCTGAAAATGGGCAGCACATCGGGGAGGGAAATCGGCATCAACTTCAATTTTCAAAGGTAAACAATATATGAGCTCAAAATATTAATATCCAAGTAATAGTAGTAGGTGATGCAATAGGTGGAGTTAATGTTTCTGTTTATATGTGTGTGAAAGCAAATTGATATTTATTATGCGGCTTAGAATCCCATCTGCTGATATGTATCACCCTCTTTTGGGGTTCCGTTGCAACACACAGACACCCTACTAGTAGTATATTATATTGTTCTTGTCCTTGATTAGGTTCAATTCGCTTGGATTGGTTCTAATCTATGTCTATCCAAACAAGGCCTTAAGGGTGAAGGAATCGGCGAGCTCTAAGAACTCCCACCTCACCACTTTTGTGGGAAAAAAACCTTGCGTTTATCGAAATTTCGGCTAAGCCCTAGGCGAACCAACGGCCTTTAGTTTTTGCGTTCGCCTCTTTTGCGTAAAACTCCTTGTTATTTTGCGAAATTGGGTTGAAATCCTACACACCTGTCGCCGTCCGATCTCCCACAGGGTGTTGATCTAACCGTCCGCTAGCATGTGCCAGACCCCATGCCCTAGCCTCTTTCATTCCCTCACAGAGTTCACCGCCTTACCATCTCCCCCTCGCCCGCGCGTCCCGCCTCCTCCCTTTCGACCTCGCCTATAGAGGCCATAGTTGTTCTCTCCCCCCCCCGTCGCTATTACCACCAGCGGTGAGCATGCCATGTCGTCACCACCGTAAGTCTCTTCCTTCTAGCCTCGGCCAAAACCATAGCTCTCCCTAGATCGACCCTCCATCGTTGATATGTCCTCCTACGCCACCGATCTGGTCGTCTCCTCGCCTTCCCTGGCATCGTTGCCCCCGTCCAACTCACACCGCCCCGCAGCTGTCTATCTGCTCGCCAGTTGCCAGGAGGGTGTTGGATGAGTCAGCGGTTTGGCGACAGAGGATGCATCGGCGACACGATTGGACCTTCGAGTCCAGTAGGGTGTTAGCAGAAGCACCTGAGTGTCGCCTTCGGGTTCAGTAGGGTGTCAGCCGGAGCACCAGAGCATTGCCTTCGGGTTCAGTAGCGTGTTAGCCAGTTTGCCCACCAGTGAGCTCTTTGCTCCTTCCCTTTCTCTTTTTTTCACTCATTATTTGTCTATTTTGGGGTTTGATATCTTCATACACTTCTAGAGTTTGGAGGGTTCAGTGGTGGCTTCTCATGGCCCTCTGTGCTGCCTGTCAGTGTCCCAACTGCTTTCGCCACCGTTGTTGCTACCGTGTGTTGCCTTGCCGAGCCGTAGCTAATTTGCCCATGGTGTTAGATGGCTTCGCTGTGCTGCTGTTGTGCACAGCCTGACCTCCATCCGATTTTGGGATACATGACAATCTCCACTCCTCCTGCCAGTTACTGGTGACCAATCAAATTTTTTGCTCTTTTCATGGGAGTAATCCAAAGAAGAAGTTCAGTGGTTAGTTGAAGAATCTAGACCCATCGCTGGCCACCTAGTCGCGCATCGTCGCCGCAAGGTAGTGCACCAAGCCCAGTATCTCCCCCTCGATCTTTTGCGACGCGTCGGTGAGCTCGGCGTGGCCCGTAGCACCAGCGAGCTCGACGTCGAGCCACCGCTGCAGTCGGGCCGACGTGGCACCTCCACCTCGGAGCCACATCAGCACCAGCTCAGCCTTAGGGTCTACGTGAACGCCCACGTGGTGCTCATGCCAGCGCACGTGCACCACGTTCATTGTTTCATGAGCCGAGTCCATCGTGGACTCGTGACCTTTCATGGACCCGGTATATGACTGTAAGGCTCACATCTCAATGACTCAAAGCTTTTTCTTTAGAAAAATAAATCAACTGAAAATTGGTTTTTCCATACGCTGACATCAGCATGCGCAATAATTCGAATTTCCTTTAGAAAAAAATTAAGAAAATCAATAAAATCTGAAATTAGGATTTTATTTAGATTTAAAACTTCTAGAAGCTAGTATTTCTTCATACGAACTCCGATTTAGGTGAATCAAATTTCTAAATTTGTATAAATTCAAGATCTAGCTAACTAAACTAAAATTATTTCATTTGGAGTTAATTTGAATCTTCATTTGAATTTAGATGCATATTATTTGAATTTGGCTTATTTTCGCGTATAGATTTTGACGACTCCGGATAGCTCGATCCATCTAAAGAGTTAGATTATCAGGAATTCGAGCAAGGCAAGTTATACCATTGATCATATTGATCCTAGTATTTTAAATTTATTTAATTCTATTTTTAAATTTCTATTGTATGCATAATTTTATTTAGTTAATTTAAATTCCCTAGATATTCCAATTTCTTTGTATGACCAATGCTGTTAATTGAATCATCATTTCCTTGTCACCTTAGTCAAATAAAAATTTGAAAATAAAGATATGCTTAGATATTGTTTAGATCAAAAATATTTGATTTGAAAATTTTTAGCCAAATGACCAACTATTATTCAAAAGCCTATGACATTGATTTGTCATAGAAGAATTTTGCAAATGTCTTTGAAAAACAAAATAAAAAATTGGTTTGTACTTGGGCGAAATGGACAACTAGTGGGTGCAGGTTTATGCACGGGCTCAACCCGGGTAGAGATGAGGCCTAGGGGTTGTTTCGAAAAGTCGTCCAAGTCAGTTAAGGACCAACCTTCGAGCCGCATCTTGCAAAGCTCCACTGTACTACCACATATCCTGTATGGGTAGGACTAGGTTTATTAATTTGTAATACATCATTGTCTTATGTGCCATTTTGTTGAGTGGGTGTTGGTTAAACAGTATTTTCACCTAGCGCAAGAGGGAGCTTCCGACAGGTGGTTAACCCAAAGGAAGCGAAACCTTAGCGGGCGTGTTAGCCTTGAGGTAGAGCATTGAAAAAGTCTGGTGATAATTGCTTAATCACACGCCTAAGGAAGCGTGTATTGGCTGACATAAAGAGCAAATTATCTCTTGTGGGTAAAGTTGTACCCCCTCTGTAGAGTGTAAAACTATTCGAATAGTCGTGTCCACGGTCATGGACATGCTGAGCAAAACCACTCTAAGTTAGAATTTGTTTTTTGTTTCAAAATAATTTTAGTGAAATGATTTTAGGATGGTGAATCCTTGTGGTAAAATCGGGCGGTTAGCCATGTGATAAGAGGGTATCCATCACCATGTTTCATATGGAGGTTATCCACTATAAAGCTGTCAATTTAAAATCTGATTTTAGTTATAGATTAAAAACTGCCCTGAAACTTAGTATGAATATTTAGAATTGAAAATGTTGCTTTACGCAAATAAACCATATCAACATCACTTGTTTACTTATGCATGCATCATATTTCTTTATTGGGTCTAACTTGCAAGCACAAAAGTTGTGATCACTCTTGCTGTATAATTTTATTCAGGAGAAGACTTCTATCCAGACGGTGAGGATCCAGACGTTTAGGCCTACGCCCCCCCCCCCCAAGACGATTGCATATGGTGCATCGTGTGGCCTACTACTACTTATTTGCTTTCTGTTGTGTTATTTTATTTAGCCTCAGACCCATTTTGTACTAAACTCTGATTCATATTAAATAAATACATGATATGATTATGATAACACTTCTTGTTAGACTATATACACTAGCAATTCTAAACTAGTGTGGAAAACACAGAGAATTCGGGATCCTTCATTCCTGGGTTCGACAAAGAGATAGTACAGAAAAAAGAAGTTCCTTATTTGGGTATATTTGGGATGCAAGAATTTTGTCAAAATTTCAAAAAAAAAATAAAAAATTACAAGATTTAACCAAAAAAAAATCCTTGTTCCAAATGGACCGGGTCTAATATAGGCCTCACATATTTTTTTTATAGTTTTTCTTTCTTAGCTTATGTTTGGCTTATAGTTTTGCGGTTTCAATTAATACATCTATTTGCCTCAAATTTGTCTAAACTTGTATATACATCCTGCATTCACAAGTTTCTTTTTTCACTAAATTTTTGAAAAAAAAAAGTTTTATGCCAGTTTGTTCTTCAAAGGTATCGTAGTTCTTCATGTGCATGAAACTCCATGGTATTTTTACTTATGTTTTGGAACTAACTTTAAGGCAAGAAAAAAATAATGTGAAATAAAAGAAGACACATTTTCACTCTTTCAGTTTTGGCACATGCGCCGAAAATATTTGGCACAGCTAGCACTAAGCCACAACTTAATTTATTTTGCTCAACAACACAGCAACCACCGTTCGCAGCACATGTGAGTACTCAACTCCGATGCTCGCCAACCAATCCTTGCCGTTGATGAAACTCTCCACGGAGAAACTGCCATCTTCAGTTACGTTGCATTGATCATGAAAAATATGATCGCGCCCCTGCCCAATGACGCGGAATGAGATGACACGATTGATTGGCCTAGCTTCGCTTAGTCCCCTCTGTAAGATGGCAAAATCGCATGCCCTTGATCATTGTATTGATCAGATTATACAGTGTAACACCCCAAAAGTTTTTGCCGAAAATCTCAAAGTTAAAAATACATTATTTTTAAAACTTTTTTACATGTTGCCTTAATTGATAACTTGTGGTCAATAAGGGAACTAAAGGTGTTGTAATATTCTGAAAAAATAACCTCTTAAGAGCCTGTACGTAAACTTATTTCAATTGTCAAGTTCTTTGCTTTGCAAAACTTATTTCTTGGCTTTATATTTGTTTTGATCTTTTTGGTGTTTAATGTCAAAAGGTGGAGAATTTTATGTTATCAATATATGTCCCCACATTTGGATTTTTGTTTTATGCCAAAATGGGAAGAATATTTATGCTATCAATATCCCCTTACTTGGATGATCAATGCATTCTCCTTATTTGGATGACTTATATATTCTCCTTTGTTATTTGATTTATACCAAATAGGGGGAAAATTCTTTTATGAGAGAATGCATTATTTTTACAAGTATCTTTGTCTTATATGCATATTGATTGATGCTTTAAATTTCACCTCTTGACATGAATAGACATAGTTCACTAGCTTAAATTCATATGTTATGTCTATTTATATCCAAATGTTATTATTGATAAATGATTTATCATCAATCACCAAAAAGGGGGAGATTGAAGGATCTAGACCCGCCATTATAAGTTAATAGAGTGTTTTGGTGATTAATAACAAATCTAATTATGAGACTAACAATTATATTGCTATATCTAGTGTGTAGTCTCATTTGAATATAAAGGTGAAATTTAACAAGGTATGCATTCGACTTATACTCTTACATAATGTTGCATTCCTCGATACAAAATATAGGTTGAATTCCACCATAAGTATATCTTGAATATGTGCATATATTTTCTTTACACATATGTGTATGCACACATTAAGGGAGAGCTCATTCTATATTTTATGGTTTCATTAGTATTGATATATATTTCGTGTTCCACATATATTTGGGATCCTTACTTTGAAACATATCCGTATGAGTATACAAAACTTGTGTAGTCTTTGTATACTTATGCTTTGAGCATACAAAACTTGTGTAGCCTTTGTATACTTATGTTTTGAGTATGTAGAACTTGTGTAGTTCGTGTATACTCATGTTTCGAATATATAAAACTTGTGTAGTTTTGTATATTCATGTTGTGAGTATATAGAACTTATGTAGTTCTCGTATACTCTTGTTTTGAGTATGTAGAACTTGTGTAGTTCTCGCATACTCATGTTGTGAGTATATATATGACTTGTGTAGTTTATATATACTCATAACGTGTTACTTTTATCCAATTCAATTTATGTGTGATTGAAATGGTTATCATCAATTACCAAAGAGGGAAAGATAGAGGTATCTTGTTCCACCATTATGAGTTAATGGTATGGTGTGGTAATTAATGATAATCATATTGTGGAACTAATATTTTCCATGAGTTGGATGTATAGGTTATGTTCCAGGATGATGAAGACTTGGGATGATCATGAGTTGATCATCAAGTCAAGATTCAAGTGAAGAATGCATCATGTGTTGATGCATATGAAGACTTAAAGTAAAGGTTGCATCATGTGTTGATACACATCAAATCAAGAGAAGATCCATCATGTGTTGATGGAGGTCAAGTAAAGGAATGCATCATGTGTTGATGCATGTCAAGACTCGGGATGAAGAAATCATCATCTGTTGATGATGTTCAAGACAAGATCCCGAAGTGAAGAAATCATCATGTGTTGATGATTGTCAAAGTCAAGGACCCGGAGTTGAAGTGTTGATGTGCGTCATCAAGCTTCAAGAAGATGCAAGGCAAAGGTATGACTAGCTAGGGTTAAGGATGTGTTCCTAGTCTTTTACCAGTCTTGGTGTTTGGTTGGAAGACCGAATTGCTAGTATAGGATTGCTGTACTATTAAGAGGGGTCTTGACTAGTAGCATGAGTTAGTCATGTGTTGATAGCTCATTGTGTTTGCTCCAGCTCATCTATGCATGGAGCTATTATTTGCGAATGTGTTTGGCAAATAATTGATGCTCATGCATTTAATCTTTGTGGCATGGGACTATAGTTTGCAAATGGTTGAAGTCCATGCACCTTAGCCTTGTGGCATGATGCTGTTATTTGCGAATGTGCTTTGTAAATAGTCGAAACTCATGTTTGATTTCTTGTAGCATGTGACTTAAGTTTGCAAATGTGTTTTACAAATGGTGTAAGTCCATGTACCTTATACCTTGTGATGAGTATTTTAAAGGTTGGCAAATGTGTTTTGCAACCTGTTGAGAATATCATCTTTGAAACTCTGTTGAAGTTGCATTCAAATGAGCGAATGTGTTTTGCCATTTGAGCAAGAGCAAATGTGTTTTACTTCTGTTGTCTGGCAGTCAGACCGCCTGTGTGGACCGGTCTGACCGGTGGCAAAACGGTCGAACCGCCATGTGTTGGGAGGTCAAACCGGTGGCCATCTGAGTTGATTCTTTGTCCGGAAGTTCCGTCGTTGTGAAAACGAAACTTTCGATGTGAGGAAGTTCCGGGGTTCGTGCGGAACGTTTATTCCAGAGAGCTCCCATTTTGGGACTTAGCCGATTTTACCTCGGGCGGTCAGACCGGCCATTAGTTGGCAGTCCGACCGGCCGAAGGCCCAACGGCTAGTTTTATAGCCGTTGGAGGCACAGGCGGTCCGACCGGCCATTAGTTGGCGGTCAGACCGGTCCTGCGCAGATTTGAGGTAATCTTCTCCCAACGGCTAGTTTTTTAGTGTGGGCTATAAATAGCCACCTTGGCTGGTTGGGGGAGGTTGCTGAAGTTATTGTTTAGTTCCATACTCATTCTTTGAGCTAAGAGCAAGCCTCTATTCTCTTTAGTGCATGTGTTACACTTGGTGATATTAGAGAGCAAACCCTAAGTGCATGCGTTGCCTTAGGTAGTGGATTGTGTATCCACGTGAGCGTTGACACTTGATTAGTTCAAGTGAGAGTTACGATTTGCTTCTCTTGGTGTTTGCCGACACCTAAACGGTGTGGAGGCGTCCTGACCGGTGATCTTCTCAAGAAGATTGTGACAAGGCCCGGCGTGTTATGAGTGGTTTGGTGCTCGCCATCTCCGGAGTGGAGGAAGAGCAAACCTAGTGGAGCGAGGTGTTGGTTCGTGTTGGAACCGGTCCAAGTGGTTGGACTTACCTCGGAGGTGTTGGCTTAATTAGTGGAGCCGGTCCAACGTGATTGGGCTTACCTCAACGTGGATTAGGGGAGACCGGCGAGTCTTCGAACACCACGGTAAAACATAATCGTGTCATCTTGTTTTACTTGTGCTTTATTTTTCTAATAAAGTGTGTTGTTGTGTGATGAATGTGATGTATGTAATTGAACTAACGATGTATCTGTGTGTGCTATCTACTGATCCAGAGAATGGCACGAGTTTACACAGTGGATCTCGAGTTACAAATTTGGGATCCGACAGACATATAGATACAAAAACATGAGTTTGAGTCGAATACTGCACAAGCTACAGGAGATACAAGAACAAGTCATGTTATCGGACGACCTACAGGTCCCGAACCACAGTATGGTTTCAACAAGAGAAGAAACTAGTTTAGATAAGAGTTCGTTTTTGTAGAGAAGTACGGTTCTGCAAACAAGACTCTGTTGGTAGAGTCTGCACAAGATGTGTTTCATGTTGACATGGAGACAAAGAAGTATTATCTTCTGACACTCCCCCGCCAGAACGTCGGGAATCACCGATAGAAGTGGAGACGTTCAGGCTATCTCTGAACTCTCAAAAAGCATGGACTACAAACCTTTAGTGGATGTCCACGTATTGAGAGTTCGACGGAACATAAAGAACACGAACATCTTCTAAAGCAACTTTTTCACGAACAAAGTGAATATCGAGCTCGATGTGCTTGGTGCGATGATATTGAACTGGATTTGATGACAAATAGACAACACTAACGTTGTTGCAATAGACAATAGTGGTTGTAGTAATCGGCCAGCAAAGTTCAACTAGAAGTTGACAAAGCCAACACATTTCCACAACTGCATTGGCAACACCCCTATACTCAGCCTCAGCACTTGATCTGGACACTGTGCTTTGTCGCTTGGAATACCGTGAAATGAGATTATCGCCCAAGTGTTAGAATGATCTCCCGCAGAGGCATTTGGCCCAACGGCCAAATGCCTCGCGCTCGATCGGGGCGCCCAAATTTCATGGTGATGGGCCTGTCGCCTTCAAGGCTATAAAAGAGGGGGTGGGGGCCGGTGGCACGAACGACGAGATTCGACGTAGCCGCAAACCCCACCCGCACAAAACCCTAATTCGATCTAAGAGGGGGCGCAGCCAGCGACGGGATTGTCCACTGCCGCCTCCACCGACGGGATCGACTACCGCCGGCTCCACCACCAGGGATCTCGCCTCCGCTCGGGTCAAGCCACCGCCGTGGAGTCATCGGACCTCTCCACCGACCATCGCTCTCAAGGACGATCCGCGATGGCCAACCCTAGCTCCTCTACGCACGACGGTAATCCCTCTCTCTCTCGGTCACTCTCGGACCCGATCCAAAACCAAGAACCCCAGATCCAGAGAGATCAAAAGAACCGACTCTAACAATGGTATCAGAGCCTCAACGGCAAAGATCCAAAAGAAAAGAATCGAAACCCAAGAACCCTAGAACTCCGGATCTAAAACATCGGGTCTTACAGGTAGGGAGGGTCGGGCGAGCCATGGGCTCGCCGGGGCTCCAAAGCGCCCGGATCTCGGAAGATCGGTAGGGTTCCCGCGATCCGACCCGCGTCGACGGAGGCCGAGCCGCCGACACGAGCCGCTGACGGCGGCGCGCTCCTCTCGAACGCGCACGCCGGCGAGAGGGCCCGCGGCGGCGGCGACTCTCTTCCGCGTCTTCTTCTTCTCCGGGCTTTCTTCCGCCGCTCTGGTGAGAAGAGAGGGAGAGAGAACGGAGCGAATGAAGTTAGGGTTTCGGGCAGCTGCGGCTCGCGGTTTTGTTCGGTGAGATCTGCGCTCAGCCGTCAGATTTGATTCAACGGATCAGATGAGCTGAGGCGGAGCGAACGAGACGCGCGAGCGCGCAGCGCCGGGAAAACGCTGGAATCCAGCCGTCGGATGTGAATCCGACGGCTGAAATCGCTTCATGAAAACCCTAACGGCCGTTGTGGGCCGAGCCGCATAAATAATGGCCCGAAATAAGGGTGGGCGAATGGCGGTTTGAACGATAAAATGACCGGTTTTAAGCAAAGAATTTCACGGTTATGAACAGTAAAATCCAGAAAAATTGAACTTAGTTTATTTTCAGAAGTATTTTTTGAATGAATTTCAATGGAAAAATTGTATAAAATCTCTGTAAATTTTGCACCAACGTGTTATTTTTCAGAGATTAAATGTGTATAGTTATAATGCTTCTGAGAATGAATTATTGAATAATTTATTGTTTCACGCAAAAGTTAATATTGATTAATTCTTTTAATTAAATTCGAACCAACGAGAAATTTAATTTTTAAGAATTTATTGTGAATTATGATATTGTTATTTTCTGACCAAAGTTGATAATAACAGTATTATAATTTTAATTGATATTTTTTATACATTGTTTCTATTTACGCTTAACGGTGATATAGTTTTAATGTATAGATATAATTGATTTAATTGTATGTCGTATTTTTGACCAACGTTGGAAATAAGGCATATAATTTTCATGTTTCGTTCTCACTTTATTTGAACTAAATTTTCAGGAGGATACAACTTGATGGGTTGTATCAGAGAGATCCCCACTCTCAAAGGAGATAATTATGGAGAGTGGAAGAAAAAGATAGACTTAGCGTTTATCTTAGCTGAGGTGGACTGGGTCCTCACTACAGCACGACCCACTGAGCCTATGGCACGGTGAGGATCAAAATGAGGATGATACTGCTTGGCAGAAAAGACAGAGAGATCATGCTCCCTTACAGATGTCTTATGACCTAGAGCATAAGAAATGGACCACAGCCAACAAGAAATGTATGGCTGTGATAAAGAACACGATTGAGCCTGCAATTGTGGGCTCGATCATGATCGTGACACTATCACGTAATACCTTGATAAAATAAAGAGTCGGTTCTTCGCTCTTCAAAGACATATGCTACACGGTGATTAAGCGACTTGTGTGACAGAGAGGTATTCTGGTGGTGGCAGTGGAATAAGAGAACACATATTAAGGATGAGCAACTTGGCATCCAAGCTTAAACCAATGGATTTGGCACTCAAGGATGAGTTCCTTATTCACTTGATTTTTGCTTCATTGCCAGAAAAGTTTGACACTTTTGTTGTCAATTACAACATGCAGCCCGATAAATGGGACTTAGAAAAGTGCATAGCTATGTGTGTTCAAGAGGTGGAAAGAATTAAATCCTCATATGGTGGATCTATCAACTATGTGAAGGATAACAAGAAAAAGCACTTCAACAGTACCTCCTTCTCAAGGAACAAGGGAAAAGCCTCTTCCATCAACCTCAACAGAATAAATTTGCTTGAGACAAAGATCAGTGTCTTCCACTACAAGAAGACCGGACACTACAAGAAGAACTGTCCTGATTACTTAAAGATGATAATGGCAAAGAAAGGTGAGAACATTATTACCTTCATAAATGAATGCTTGTATGTGCAATATTCAAAATCCACTTGGTGGATTGACTCAGGAGCAACTGTTCATGTTGCTAATTCCTTACAGGGATTCCGTTCGACGAGGACTACGCAAAGAAACGAAAGATGCATTAAAGTCGCAAATGGAGTCCAAGCAGAAGTTGAAGCCGTTGGCGATCTTTCATTAGAGTTAGCTAATGGCTCCAATCTTTACTTAGAGATGTTCTTTTGTTCCCTCTTTACTGAGGAATTTGATTAGTGTTTCCAATTTGGACAAAGATGGTTATGATTGTAATTTTGGAAATGGCAAGTGCGAAATAATATTTAATAAAGAATGTGTTGGTCTTGCCATATTACAAAATGAGCTTTATTTGTTATCATTGTGTGATGATGTGAATGTCGTATGCGCTAATGGGAACGTCGCGTGCGAGAAAGTGATTGAATCCTCGTCTGAATGTAAAACAAAACGAAAGAGAACTCATAATGAATCGTCGAAATTATGGCACCGCTGCTTAGGCCATATTTCGAGGGGAGAATAGAAAGACTAGTTAAGAATGAAATTCTTCCTCTATTAGAGTTCTCAGACTTAGAACAATGCAGAGAATGCATTAAAGGAAAATATGTAAAGAAAATTAAGAAAGGCGCAAAAAGAAGCACAGGAGTTCTACAAATTGTTCACACAGACATTTGTGGTCCTTTTCTGTGAAAAGTGTGGATGGTTATGACTCGCTCATAACATTCACGATGACTACTCCCGTTATGGATATATTTATCCAATCAAAGAAAGAAATGAAGCCTTGGATAAATTCAAGATATTTAAGGTCAAGTTGAAAACCAACACGATTTAAAGATTAAGATAGTTCGATCCGATCGTGGGGGAGTACTACGATCGACATACCCCATATGGACAAGTTCTGGACCTTTTGCGAGGTTCTTACAGAAAATGGCATAGTAGCCCGAAGATTCTACACCGGCGAACCTCGGCAAAATGGAGTAGTGAAAGACGCAACCGCACTCGATGGATATGGTGCGAGCATGATGAGCTACTCCACACTCCCATTGAGTTTATGGATGGAGGCGTTAAAACCGCCATTCATATTCTCAATAGAGTGCCTAGTAAGTCGGTGCCCAAAACACCGCACGAGTTGTGGACGAGGAAGAGTTCCTCACTAAACCACTTACGTGTGTGGGGAGTCTGCTGAGGCTAAAGTATTTAACCCAAACCTTGGGAAGCTAGATCCCAAAGCGTAAGTTGCCATTTCATTGGCTACCCCGAAAAGTCAAAAGGTTTTCGTTTCTCTTGTCGACATGATATACAAAGTTTGTAGAAACGAGACACTGTCTTCTTAGAAGATGAAATGATGAGGGGAGCATGGTAGCTCGAGAGATTGATCTTGAAGAGAAGCGGGTATATGTGCCCACTCCGATGATTCAAGAGCCACTCTTCCCACTACTCTTCATCATGCCGCACCGACGTACAAGATATGTGGTGCCAAGACTGTTATTGTTCCTCCCGTGGCAACAATGAATGAAAATGAGGAACCATTTCTTGAGATCCTATAGAACCCATTGCCACAAATGAGGGGAGCAACAAGAACCTCAAATGTAAGATGTACCAAATGTGGAGGCCCCGAGGAGGTCTCAAAGAGTAAGAAGATCGGCTATTTCGATGATTATCGATTTATCATACAAAGGAATTTCAAATGGAGGATGACCCCACCTCCCAAAGATTCTACACCGGCGAACCTCAAGAAAATGGAGTAGCCGAAGACGCAACTGCACTCGATGGATATGGTGCGTGAGCATGATGAGCTACTCCACACTCCCATTGAGTTTATGGATAGAGGCGTTAAAACCGCCATTCATATTCTCAATAGAGTGCCTAGTAAGTCGGTGCCCAAAACACCGCATTTGTTGTGGGATGGAAGAGTTCCTCACTAAACCACTTACGTGTGTGGGGAGTCTATTTGAGGCTAAAGTATTTAACCCAAACCTTGGGAAGCTAGATCCCAAAGCGAAAGAAGTTGCCATTTCATTGGCTACCCGAAAAGTCAAAAGGTTTTCGCTTTCTCTTGTCGCACAGATATACAAAGTTTGTAGAAACGAGACACGCTGTCTTCTTAGAAGATGAAATGATGAGGGGGAGCATGGTAGCTCGAGAGATTGATCTTGAAGAGAAGCGGGTATATGTGCCCACTCCGATGATTCAAGAGCCACTCTTCCCACTACTCGCTGTCGCTGCACCGACGGTACAAGATACTGTGGTGCCAGCACCTGTTATTGTTCCTCCTGTGGCAACAATGAATGAAAATGAGGAACACGTTCTTCAGATCCTATAGAACCCATTGCCACAAATGAGGGGAGCAACAAAGACCTCAAGCGAAGATGTACCAAATGTGGAGGCCCCGAGGAGGTCTCAAAGAGTAAGAAGATCAGCTATTTCTGATGATTATCAGATTTATCATACAGAGGAATTTCAAATGGAGGATGACCCCACCTCATTTGAAGAAGCCATGAGAAGCGAAAATTCTTCAAAATGGCTTGAGGCCATGGAAGAGGAAATGAGGTCCATGAAGACTAATAAAGTCAGGACTTGAAATTATTCCTAAAGGAGCCAAAACAGTAGACGCTGTAAATGGGTCTACAAAACAAAGCTCGACTCCCAAGGGAATGTAGAAAGATACAAAGCGCGACTTGTGGCAAAAGGCTTTACGCAAAGAAGGGATTGATTACAATGAGACTTTTCTTCGCCTCATGTAAAGATTCCTTCGTAATAATAATGGCATTAGTAGCACATTATGATTTAGAGTTACATCAGATGGATGTAAAGACGGCATTTCTTAATGGGGATTTGGAGGAAAATATTTACATGGCACAACCAAAAGGTTTTGTCATGGAAGAAAATGAAAGAATGGGATGCCGCCTAAAGAAATCGATTTATGGGTTAAAGCAAGCTTCAAGACAGTGGTACTTGAAGTTTGATAGTACAATAAGAAAATTTGGGTTTAAAGAGAATGTAGAGGACAACTGTGTCTATACAAAGTTTAAAGATGGGAAGTTTATTTTCCTAATCCTGTATGTGGATGATATCCTACTGGCTAGTAGTGATGTCAGTCTGCTACTGGAGACAAAGAAGTTTTTGTCCTCAAACTTTGATATGAAAGATCTTGGTGAAGCTTCGTTCGTTTTAGGGATCGAAATTCACCGGGATAGAAACAAAGGGATATTGGGACTATCACAAAAGACATACATAGAGAAAGTCTTAAAGAAATTTGGGATGCATAAATGTAGTCCTTCACCGCACCTATAGTCAAGGCGGCATGATATGGGGATTTTCAATGCCCCAGGAACCAGTATGAGATCGATCAAATGAAAGCGGTTCC
The DNA here is from genome assembly GCA_036346395.1 of Hsuehochloa calcarea. Lineage (NCBI taxonomy): Eukaryota > Viridiplantae > Streptophyta > Magnoliopsida > Poales > Poaceae > Hsuehochloa > Hsuehochloa calcarea. Next base: position 20,509,278 of record CM070598.1, on the reverse strand, counting down.
ATATGCTTCAGCTGTCGGAAGCTTACAGTATGCTCAAGTGTGCACACGCCCTGACTTAGCTTTTGTTACCGGGTTACTTGGCAGATTCCAGAGCAATCCTGGAATAGAACATTGGAAATTGATAAAGAAAGTCTTGCGTTATTTGCAAGGAACAAAAGGCCTCATGATGACATCTGTAAGATCGATTTACTCCATATAGTGGGGTATCTGATTACGATTTTGCGGAGATGATAGAAAGTCGACATCCGGATATGTCTTCACTCTCGCTGGAGGAGCTATATCGTGGAAAAGCTCAAAGCAAATCGTCACTACATCGTCCACAATGTATGCCGAGTTTGTAGCATGTTATGAGGCTACGGGCCAGGTGAACTGGTTAAAGAAGTTCATACCCGTTTAAAAGTGGTTGACGACATCAATAGACCACTTAAGTTGTATTCGCGATAATGAACCCGCAGAATGTATGCCCACAACAATAAGTCAAGTGGTGCTGCCAAACACATTGACATAAAGTACTATGTTGTGAAAGATAAAGTTCGGGATCAAATTATAAGTCTTGAGCATATAAGTACAAGCAAAGATGTTAGCGGATCCGCTTACTAAAGGCTTACCACCCAACGTGTTCGAGAGAACATATAGCCGGCATGGGTTTAAGGGAAAGCCTATGAATCTGGACTAAAAGATGGCCCAAAAGATTAAAGTAACTATTTCGAGCAGGAGGTGTATTGTAGTCATTGAATCTATCGGCGATTGACCGTGATTTATGAGACATGTTCTATGCACTAATCTGTGATGGAATGAGTAAAGTCAAAAGCAATTAAAGATAAAGTATAGAATGAGATCAAGGGGGAGAATGTTAGAATGATCTCCCGCAGAGGCATTTGGCCCAACGGCCAAATGCCTCGCGCTCGATCGGGGCGCCCAAACCCAATTCATGGTGATGGGCCCTCGTCGCATCAAGGCTATAAAAGAGGGGGTAGGGGCCGGTGGCACGAACGACGAGATTCGACGTAGCCGCAAACCCCACCCGCACAAAACCCTAATTCGATCTAAGAGGGGGCGCAGCCAGCGACGGGATTGTCCACTGCCGCCTCCACCGACGGGATCGACTACCGCCGGCTCCACCACCAGGGATCTCGCCTCCGCTCGGGTCAAGCCACCGCCGTGGAGTCATCGGACCTCTCCACCGACCATCGCTCTCAAGGACGATCCGCGATGGCCAACCCTAGCTCCTCTACGCACGACGGTAATCCCTCTCTCTCTCGGTCACTCTCGGACCCGATCCAAAACCAAGAACCCCAGATCCAGAGAGATCAAAAGAACCGACTCTAACACCAAGAACACACAATATTCGGAAGTGGAACGTCGAGAATCTATACACCTTACCAAATCAGTGTCGAAGTAAACAATAAGCTTATGCGAAGAGGTAGAGTAGAGATGAAGACCAAGATCCAGAGTGCCATCGATGCAGCGAAGGATTCATTTGACCAGTTGATAGTGCGGCTCTCAGGGATCATACATGAAAAGGCACACTCGCTGAACTTCATAGGAAATATCCAGCTATGTCATCGTCAAATACTGAAGCCCTCGCGCAGTGCTGCGATACCGAGTAGGATCGGAAATTGGAGCACCAATAGTAGCTGATAATTTGTATTTGGTGTCAAACAACAGGGGTGGCGATAGGATGGCAAGTTGCCATGCGAGCTCATGACAAGAGATCCAATGCATACTGACGTTGGGAGAGATGAAGACTAGTAGATGTGCGAGACACCAAAATTCCAAGAAAATAATGAAGAGCTATGAGATCATTAATTGCAAATTTGGGGGGAAACTGCATTGACAATATCATGAAGTATCGCCGGTGTAGATGTTGTTAAGATTATATCATCAACGTATAGGAGGATTAAGACAAAGACATACCGTGACGGTAGATGAATAAAGATGAATCTGACTTGAAAGACCATGAAATGAGACGTAACATCCAAATTTTGATCTTTTAAAAAAAATATTTTAAAATAATTAATTCAAATATTTGGATTTGAAATTGGAGTTCATGCTAATTCAATAGTCTTTTTGAAGCGTTAAAAATAAAATAAATCATTTGCAATTTATTGGATTAATTTAAAGCTTAATTTGAATTTTTAGAAAAAGAAAAACATTTTAAATGATTAAATTAAATATAAATTAAATTAAAAATTATTTTATTAAATATATTTAGGTTGCAAGGATTTTTCTGAACTTATTTTATTTTTGAATTTTTTTGAATTTATTTTATTTTTGAATTTTTTGGACTTTCTATTCTTTTTTTTTCTTTTTTTTTCTCACTCCTATTCATCATTTCCTACCTCCAGACGTGAGTGCAGTGTGTATGATCTCTGTGTTTTGTTCAAAAGCTTGAACACAACACTTCAAAAATTCATTCCTCACACTCAGAGCTCTGTTTTCAATTCTGTTTGAAGCAAAACGTTCCCACTAACCTCGCCCTCATCAATTGCACGTTTGCCCCACAACCACAATTAATTTTGTCGTTTTCTTCTGTTTCCAAAATCGTCGCCCATAATCACCTGCATTCTCGTCGATTCGTATCACAAGAAGGGCTATAAATTGGCATGTCATCACCTTATCTATCCCTTTGCATTCCCTCAAATTCTCAGAACCCCCAAAGGTCTATCGGCGACGAATTTTGCATTTTTTTCGAACGTTGTTCATCTCACCCAATTTGTGAGTTCTTCAATCCGGTGAGTTTTTCAATCACTTGATCATGTCACATTGTGTTCTCGAGTACGGTGAACAATAGCCCTCAACAAATTTCTTGTTTCATACAGCGAATTGCTATAATTTTGCCGTTCTCCCTCCTAGGCCAAATTCGCTCCCGATGATCAATCTTCGTCCTCGGTGTGTATTTATTCGTGTGAACCGCATCACAGCGTGTTCCAGACCATCCCCTTCCTATTTCCCCAACAATTTGATTGATTAGTCTCTGTGGTTTGCCGTCGTCGACGTCACTCATTTCCAACCGCCGGTCACCGTGGAGGCGTCGCCTCGACCATCCTCCGGCCAAACCGCCCGCACCTACACCATCCTTGGGTCGAGGTCATGCCCGTGCTCACCCTCTATTCATCCCGAAGTCTTTGGACCGTCGCCGCCTCCATAATGCCAGTGCGTGCCGCCACCCAAGGATGCGCTGCCGCCGCTGCATTGCCTCGCCGGCCGACCCGCCACCACCTACGAGTAGAGGAACTCCGTGGGGTTCCATTTTGGTGGTTCCTGGCCACCGCCGTCCCTTTCCTCTCTGGTGCCGGCACCATGGTTGTGAAGCTCTGAAGCTGCGCTGTTCGTTCTGTGAATGGCTCCTCTGTGAATGAGTTTCCTTAAGTCTATGACCATGAGGACCCACTTGTCATTGCCTCTTCCTTTCTCTTTTGTTTCTATATTATTTGTCTAACTAGTGGTCTCTCTTGTCATGGTGTTCAGCAATCCTTCACTCATCTGTAACATGTGCTCTATTGTTTCTTCAGTCCAACCGAAAATAGGATTACTAGAACAGTGGAGCTCCAGAACACTAAATTTTAACATTTTCTATCTATTCCTTTCTCTGTTACTTCACCATCTTGGACCCTCTAGCCATAGACTCATCTCTTATCTCTTTAGTTTCTTTGTTAACTCACTAGAAGATGGACTCTCCTTGTCATGCACACATATGCTTTGCTCTTCTCTGTAAGAACTGAAAACAACATTTCCAGTAACAGTAGACAACTAGTTAGTTCTAAGTCCAGTAGCTTTGTGCTTTGTATGTATTTTTGGTGAGAATTGATTTTTCAGAAATTCGTTCTCTCTCATACAAACTCCAAATCCGTTGATTCTTTCTTCTAAATTCATTATCTAATTTTTAGTATTTATTTTACAATTTTTAGTATTTATTTAATTTCTGCTATTTATTTGGTCTGATTCGCACGTGTAGAGTCCAACGTCGCCGACGCGAGTTTGGATCAACAGGAAGCGCTTACCTCCAACGTCACTGAAGGCGAGTCTCATTTGACCATTTTGAACCTACTATTTGTAAATTATGTTTTCAATTTTAAATTATTATGCATTGCTATTTTATTTAAATGATAAGTTTAAACTGTAGGTTGCTAGTTAAAACCTAAATATTGTTAATGTCTTCCTTGATATTGGTTATCCTATACATTTGTAACCCTAGCGTAGAAATTCTGTAATATTGATTACAACTTTGCGAAATAGTTTTGTAACGGTAGAATTGCTTAGACACGCTTTACAGTTTTATTTAACCTTTGGGGGGAGAAAAATCATTATTACCCATTATCCTTTGTTTGAAAAATGTATGACATTAGGTAATGTTAGTATTTGGAAAATAAAATAAAATGATAAAAATCTGTTTAGACTTGGGCGGGTGGTAAGATCAGGCGGGTGCAGTTAGAGCACGAAATCTTGTAATGTGTTAGTCCTGCCCAAGTCATATTAAGGACCGACACTTGTGATTATCCAAACTGAGCAATACCGTATAACCACATGTCCTAAATTGGAATGACCTAGCTGAATAATTTACTATGTTCTAGCATTACGCCCGCAGGTTATAGATGGTAGGAGTTACCTGAGATGTGCAGACGATGGTAATTGACGTTCATGTCTGTCGGGGCTTGCGCCAGGGGATGGTAATAGACATCCAAGTCTAGGCAGGTTATCCCCCACAACGGTGAGCTCCAGGTCGCTGGTAAATGATGTCCAGACTTGGGGTTAAGCTCATCGGGTGAGATAATGTTAGGATAAAGTATTGTAAAAGCATTGCGATAATCGTTTAGTCGCACACTTTCGGAAGTGTGTCAGACGGACATTATAAACTGATTATCATGTGTGGGTCAAGCTGTAAAATCTCTGCAGAGTGTAAAACTATTAGAATAGCCATGCCCATGGTAGATTTTGGTTTTGTTTTCAAAAGAGTACATTTTGGGAACCGAGAGCAGTTGGGATTCTTGGGTAGTTTCTGGCAGCTAGAGCCCTATCCTTTAAACCTTGGCAGCTACAGCCTTGATGCTAGTGGTTGGTAGCAAGAATCTCCACTAGTGATACAATTTATTTATTTATCGAAACTACTTTTGTCAAATGTGTTTTATGAAAGATGTTTAAACTTAAAAGATTACTTTGTGCAAAAGAACCTTATAAGCCTCATTTGTTAAAGCTATGCATACGCATGTTTTCCAGACTCACAGAGTACTTTATGTACTCACATGCTACACTCATAATTAAATCTCAAAAGCCTTCAATGACACGGAGGAGGACTACGACTACTTCGCATGTGGCTTTGATGAAGGACACCCGGAGTACTAGGTTGAGCTCCTTAGTCGAATGCCGGTGGGCAATTTGATGGGCCATCACTCAGAGTTTAACTTTTGTTGTTTCAGCTGTTGTAAGACTTAAAGTCTTTTGACCTCTTTTGTAATAAGCGGCCATAAGGCCAGCACTCAGTTGTTTATTAATGTTATTTCGTGATTCAAACTTGTTATCAATGATGTTTCTACTGCGTGCACTAGCTACTGATTATGGGACTGGTGCAAAAATACACAAAGGGTTTGGATACAGAAATCCAGTCCCAACATGAGATTATTGCCCAAGAAACACAATATCTGGAAGTGGAATGTAAAGAATCTAGACAACCTGCCCAATCAGCGTTGGAGTAAGAACTAAGCTTATGCAAAGAGGTAAGAGTGAGATGGAGACCAAGGTCTAGAGTGCCATTGATGTAGGAAAGGATTCATTTGACCAATTGATAATATGGCTCTCGGGAATCATGCATGTGGTAGCAAACAAAGACTAAACAGTAAGAGAAAATGAGACCTCTGTTACTCTCGGGGGAGCCGAAGGATCCTCGGAGAAGGGATCAGCAGTCGGTGGATAGATACTGATTGTTTTTCTTAAATAACTGAAAACAATCCCTCTTTACATGGGGGTGCATCCCTATTTATAGCCCTATATTTATATTACTATCCTACCCCTACAGGAATGTTGTACGCGTAGGGGCTGTAGGGACCTTTCCTCCCCCTACACCTAGGTCTTGGCCCACGGTAGGTCTTCCTGCGCTTGTTCCACCTGGCTGGTGCACCAGGTCCACCAACGCCCGGAGCGCTCCATTGCAGGGGGGCCTTTGGGGATGCTTCGGATCTGCGAAGGTGGTGGCCCGGAGGGCCTGCTGCTCCAGTTTTGCGAGGCGCCGAGGACCCTCTGGGGATACTTCGGATCTTCTCCGGAGGTGGCCCGGAGGGCCTGCTGCTTCGGGCTTCGCGAGGCGCCAAGGACCCTCCGGGGGTGCTTCGGGCCTTCTCCGGAGGTGACCCGGAGGGCTTGCTGCTCCGGGCTTCGCGAGGTGCCGAGGACCCTCCGGGGGTGCTTCAGATCTTCTCCGGAGGTGGCCCGGAGGGCCTGCTGCTCTGGGCTTCGCAAGGCGCCGAGGACCCTCCGGGGATGCTTCGGGTCTTCTTCGGAGGTGACCCGGAGGGCCTGCTGCTCCGGGCTTCACGAGGCGCCGAGGACCCTCTGGGGATGCTTCGGGTCTCCTCTGGAGGTGGCTTTGCCTCGAAGAGTGCCAATTCCGCTGCCCACTTGCCTATGCGGCCCGAGGTGTCCTTGTTTCGTAGCATGAGAGCCAGTGGGTACAACATCGGGATTATGATGGCATGCGCTAAGAAATAGTGCCAGAGCTGTACCTAGCCCTGGCCCCCTGGAGAGCCTCTGAGATGTAGTACACCGGGCGTTGCACTCCATCTTCTTGGACAAGGACCGCGCTGACGGCGGAGGAAGAGGCCGCAAGGTATAACAAGAGGCTCGCGCCTCTGTTTGGGCTTGCTATGCTTGGTAATTGGGTCAGATACTGTTTGAGTTGGATAAACGCTGCTTGACACTCTTCAGTCCATTTGAACGGCTCCGCTAACCGGAGCATTTTGAAAAACGGCAATGCCCGCTCTGCTGAGCGGGACAGAAACATGCTAAGAGCTGCTAGGCGGCCTGTTAGCTTCTGCACCTCGCGAGTAGTTCGGGGTGGTGCCATCTCTTGTATGGCCTTTATTTCCTCCGGGTTCGCCTCGATGCCCCTTTCGGAGATGAGAAAACCAAGAAGCTTTCCTGCCTTGATGCCAAAGGCACACTTATCTAGGTTGAGCTTGATGCCTTGCAGCCGAAGGTTGCTGAATGTTTCTTGTAAGTCTGTAGTGTGCGAAGCCTGACGCCTGCTTTTGACCACTATATCATCAACGTAGGTTTCGACATTGCGACCGAGCTGGTTGGCCAAAATTTTGGTGATGAGGCGGGTGAATGTGGCGCCCGTATTTTTTAGCCCGAAGGGCATGCGGTTGTAACAGTAGGTATTGATGGGTGTGATAAACGTTGTTTTGAGTTCATCTTCATTTGCCATGAATATTTGATGATAACTGGAGTAGGCGTCTAGGAAGCTCATCAGCTCACAACCCGACGTGGCATCCACAAGCTGGTCGATGCGGGTCAAGGGAAAATCGTCCTTCTGTGATGCTTTGTTGATATCAGTGAAGTCGACGCACATCCGTCAACTACCATTGCTTTTCTGAACAAGGACGGGGTTGGCCAGGCATTCAGAGTGTTTGATCTCTCGGATGACTCCTGCTTTCAGGAGTTTTGCGATCTCTTTCTTTGCCGCTTCAAGACGTTCTACTGACATTCGTCGTAACTTTTGCTTCTTGGGCGTAGCGTCACTTTGCAATGTCAGGCGATGCTCGATGATATTATGTGGAACCCCCGGAATACCCTCGGGGCTCCACGCGAAGATGTCAGCGTTACTTCGGAGTACTTGGAGAATTGCGTCGTGTGTGGCGATTGTGAGGTCGGCTCCGAGGGCCACTGTTCTCTCCAGCGTACTGTCAAGGAGAGGGATTTTTAAGAGTTGGCCCTCGGGTTTTGCTTTTGGCGCCCACCTTGCTGTGGTGCCGCCGATTGGAGCCACCGTCGCTCCGACCACGTGGACTCGCCGAGCGGGTGATAACGCTTCCAACTTCGTTTGTCTTGTTAGATCTTGGTCACCTCGCACCGTAACTATTCCTTCAGGGGCGGAAAGCTTCATGTAAAGGTAGTTGTGATGTGCCACCGCACTGAAGGAGTTCAGTGTGGCCCGGCCAAGGATGGCGTTATATTGGTAGGACATCTGTACGACGTCGAAGGTGACGATCTCGGTGCGGGAGGCGAAGTCGTCTCTGAAGGTGACGGGCAAGTTGATTTGGCCTAGGGCTGTGACTGGCCTACCTCCGAAACCTATCAAGGGTATCCCGGGGGGAGATAAGTGGTGCCTAGGGATCATCATATTGTCGAAGGCCTCTGCAAACAACAAGTCAGCGGAGCTTCCTCCGTCTACGAGGACGCGTCTGACATCGAAGTCTGCGATGTTGGCTGAGACGATAAGGGAGTCTTGGTGAGGGAAGTACACACCAGAGGCGTCCTCTGGGCCGAAGGTAATGGGAATCTCGGTGTATCGAGGTGGGCTAGATGCCGGATATGATGCGACATGGTGAATATGACGGGCATATGCGCGTCGTTGCCTCTTTGAAGACATGCCCAATGATGACCCTCTGGCGATCATGTTGATGACTCTCTGACGATGCTCTGGCTGGCCCCCCCTCGAGGCGAGGCCTTAGTGGAGGGGTGGGCAACCGGTTGCCCGGGCCCCTCTTGTCTTCGCTCCCCGTCAGTTCTGACTTCAGTTCATGTAGTCTTGCATGACGGATATTGTGCGGCACTGCTGGGTTGTGTGGGATCCCTCGCCATGTAGATCGCAGAATAATGGGGTTCCCCCAAGCGCCCAAGTGGTACGACACTCTTGGGTGGTGTGGGATCCCTCGCCATGCAAGTCGCAGAAGAGCAAGATGCCTCCATTTCCGCTCCGGCTATCCTGCGATCCTCGGCCGGTGCGACCGCGGGCACGGCCGCGGCCCCCCCTCGGGGTTTTGTTGCGCTCCGTCTACGTGATAGACACTTCGCCCTTTAGGGCGGTATTCATTGGTGCATGGCTTGGCCGCTGCACCTGCTGCAGTTGACACGGTCTCTTTCACGGGCGGCACGCTTGGTTTCGCCACAGGGGCGCTGTGGTCGGGGACTCCCGCCCACCGAGCGCTATCTTCCTTCGCCCGGGCGTACTCCTCCATTTTGTCGAAGAAATCCGCCACAGAGTGGATGGGTCTGTGAGCCAATCTTTCTGCCAGGGGACCTTTCTGAAGTCCGCAAGTTGCAACATTTATGATGGTAGTTTCATTGACCCCCTTCACTTGGCACTTTACCTCCGCAAAATCTCCTGAAGAAACTGCGAAGGGATTCGCCCGGGGCTTGCTTGGTGTCGAAGATGTGCCCGGCATCTTTTGTTTCGGCGTAGTTCCCTTGGAAGTTGTTCTGCACCAGGTCCCATAATTGCTCCCATGCATACACGGAGCGAGGTGGAATAGTGAAGAACCATGTTAACGTCACTCCTTTTAAGGCCAGGGTGATGCTTTTCGCCTTTGTGGTGTCATCTCCCCCCGCAGCTTCGATGGTCGTTTCATAAACTCAGAGGAACTCCCAGGGGTCGGTGGATCCCTCAAAGGGCGTGACCTCCGGCATCTTGAAACCTTGAGGCCAACGGATGCTTCGACCCGCCAAGGGGGAGTTGGGATCCCCCCGGAATACCGGTGCCGAAGCGATGGTGGGTGATGTCCTTTCGACAGGTCCAGTGGCTTCGGGCGGCGCAGGCTTGCTAGGGTTATCCCCCGACTGTCGAAGATCAAGCATCTCCTGGCGGAGGTCGGCTAATTCCTGCTGGAGTGCCTCATGCACCTCCCGTGCTACGCCTGTTGCCCCGTTGGTATTGGTTCGCCATGAGCATACCGGCGCCTTGCCCTCGATGATATTTCCGTGAACGGAGTTGTCTGTTGTTTCCTCCGCGGCGATGGCGGCCGTCGCCACTGCCACCACAGTTCTAGTGCTCTTGGCCCTCTGGATGCCAGGCGGCGTTGTCGCCGTCGCGGCTTTGGCCGAGGACCTCTTTAATGGTACTCTTCGAGGTGGTGCCATTATGCTGCTTCGGAGTTGCGCCTGACTTTTGCCGAACCCCACGAACGGCACCAACTGTCATAGCAAATAAAGACTAAACAGTAAGAGAAAAGGGGACCTTCGTTACTCTCAGGGGAGCCGAATGATCCTCGGAGAAGGGATCAACAGTCGGTGGATAGATACTGATTGTTTTTCTTTAATAACCAAAAAATCCCCCTTGACATGGGGGTGCTTCCCCTATTTATAGTCATATGTTTACATTACTATCATACCCCTACAGGAATGTTGTACGCGTAGGGGCTGCAGGGACCTTTCCTCCCCCCTATACCTAGGTCTTGGCCCACGATAGGTCTTCCTGCGCTTGGTTCACCTGGCTGGTGCACTAGGTCCACCAGCGCCCAGAGCGCTCCATTGCAAGGGGCCTTTCGGGTCTTCTCTGGAGGTGACCCGGAGGGCTTGCTACTCCGGGCTTCGCGAGGCGCCGGGGACCCTCCGGTGATGTTTCGGGTCTTCTCCGGAGGTGACCCAGAGGGCTTGCTGCTCCGGGCTTCGCGAGATGCCGAGGACCCTCTGGGGATGCTTCGGATCTTCTCTGGAGGGCCTGCTGCTCCGGGCTTCGCAAGGCGCCAAGGACCCTCCAGAGGTGCTTCGGGCCTTCTCCGGAGGTGACCTGGAGGGTTTGTTGCTTCGGGCTTCGCGAGGCGCTGAGGACCCTCCAGGAGTGCTTCAGATCTTCTCCAGAGGTGGCCCGAAGGGCCTGTTGCTCCGGGCTTCGCGAGGCGCCGAGGACCCTCTGGGGATGCTTTGGGTCTTCTCCGGAGGTGACCCGGAGGGCCTGCTGCTCCGGGCTTCGCGAGGCGCCGAAGACCCTCCGAGAATACTTCGAGTCTCCTCCGAAGGTGGCTTTGTCTGGTCGTTGAGGTTGGTGGGACCGCCCATACGACAATACATGAAAAGGGACCGTTGCTGAACTGCAAAGGAAATACCCAGAAGTGTAATCATCGAATACTGATGTCCTCCCACAATGCTCCGATGCCATGTAAGATGACAAAATCGCACACCCTTGATCATTGTATTGATCAGATTATATAGATACAAAAACATGAGTTTGAGTCGAATACAAACTATGCACAGCTACAGCCAATACACGAACAAGTCCTGCTGTTGGACAACCTACAGGTACCGAACTACAATACGATTTCGGCAAGAGCATAATCCGGTTTAGATAAGGAGTTTGGTTTTGTATAGAAGTCCGGTTCTAGAAAGAAGACTCGACTGGATGTGTTTCATGTTAACATGAAGACGGAGAAGTATTATCTTGTAACACCCTCCTCCCTGTAGAATGGAGAGGAAGGCACCGGAAAGATCCTGGTACTACATATGAAAATAGAACCGTTAATTGCATCACTCACGCTTCTTTTTTTAGTTTCTTCTAAGGAAAAAGGGGTCATTTCGATAGATACTTCTAAAATAACTTCGAGTCTTCACAATATGGCACTAATGTCTTACTGAGATATAAACCATAAATTTACATATCAATCTCACAATGAGTAACATATTATGAATCATATAGTTATTCAGTGATATGAATTTTCAAATAAAAAACTAGATGAGTTTCTCAAAAAAAAAAACTAGAGGAATTTCTCCAAAAAAAAAAAAACTAGAGGAAAGACGACAAATTTAGCAGCCACATCTAGATTTAGATGTTAAATAATTTTCCTCATTTTTTCAACTAGGAAACAACTACAAAAAATATAACAAATTTGGCAGCCACACATCCAGGTTTAGGGGTTAGACAATTTAGAGTGATAAAACTAAACGCACACAGTGCAGCCATTTAAATCTAGATTCTTGTAATGAGGACATCTACGGCGTTATTTCGTTAATCATTAGCCTATCTAACCACAAGACCTACACAATAACCATTCATACAACATTTCATATTAAGTTCACAAAATACAGATACAAGACACCAAACAACAAAACGTCAATCATAAATTCATGCTTATAAACTCATAAGACGAAGTCCCCATAAACTCCGCGCAGGGCCCACCTGCCAGCCGATCCTGTAGGCATTTAAGCATTTTGCATAAGTACATATTCAATCCTCTGAGTTAGATCTCTCTCTCTCTCTCTCTTTTGCCATTGACTTCAATGCAGTAAATTTCTTTTAAAATGCGCAGGGAACACGAGTAACAGCAACACACTATCAACATGAAAGAACACAAACTACAATCATGTATCAGAGTCCGTAAACTACATGAAACTATTTTTCATTCCCATTGACTATTTGACCAGACAGTGAGGTCTCACAGAGCTCATATGCATACAAAAGAATCAACAGATACAAAATACAGCTTTCAACATTCATGTTTTCCTTTGCGAGATTCCAAAAGCACTTGCTGTATCTTTCTTTTTCAAGGTCAACCAAGCAACTAATCACCAAATAGCAGTGTAATACAAGGTATATCCAGCTTCTGATATAGAACACAAAACAAGGATGCACTAACCCTCACTTTTTCCCAGTTGTAACTCCAACTACAACGTTGCTAACCTGTCAAGTGAACAAACAAAGTTGAGCACCCCAAAGATCGATCAGCATTGGAAAAGATACAGTTGAGTAAATTGAGGCAAAAAAAAAGGTCTTACCAGTTTACCCTTTTTGTCAACTGTCATAGGGTTCTCGACAACAACGGTTACATTCTGGGGTTGAGATGTCGGCTGCCAGCAGATGAAATAAAAATGAGATAAATCACTCTAGTCTTCAAGAACAATTTGTTAGACCATAAAAAACAAGGATGTGGACATACAACAGAAGTTGATGGGGCATTATATGACGATCCGTTTGATGTAGGCCTTGGAGATGGCGTGGGTGCCACAGTATTTATCTGAGATTTAGAACAAATATGGTTCAAAATCAGTAAATTTTGCTGTAAAACATGAAGTGCGCTTGCATCACAAGTTGGTGTAGAACAAGGCTTAACGTACTCCAATATTTGTGATATAATTGCATACGGCACATTTGACAGAAGGTGCTCCATATGGATACATTAAAGTTGTCCGGCACTGGCCACAGTTTACGTGAGCTATATTATTCACTGCATTATGAACAAAAGTGAAAACTCACAAATAAGAAGAGAGATCCACACAAATGGACATGCTCCAAGAACATCATGGTCTCTGGAGGAAGATGGGGGAGCACTAGGCTTCCCATTAGAGTGTAAATTTAACACAAAAGCAGTAACTAACCCTTGCCTGAAAAGGAATTAGCAAAGCATATTTCACTCCAGTGAAGAATATGAATTCACAAAGTGTACTGCAATATGAGCTATAATTTCAGAAAAAATAATTTGCCCCCAAGGGAAATGTTTGGTTACATATTGTTAAGTTTCATGCACCGAACTCGCAAAACTAAGGCTTCCAGAAAAAGGACTACTGATATTTTCAAACCTCCCTTGACATCTAGGCTCTACTAGACCGACAATGTGGACTCAACATGGGCATCCAACTACACCAATTATTTTTTACTCATATATGCAGTCTTGAATTGAAAACCTGTGGGCTCTGATATAATGCGACTTTTAAATCTACTTATATGTGAAACACATAGCATAGGTCACAACTTCTGCCAGTTATGGTGCAGCACTAAGCTCCATGACAGACAAAATTGAGCAGCAATAACACAGTTTGTTAGATACTTCGATCAAACTCATAACAAACAAGTTCACACCTAAAGTTCCGTGCATGATCCAATTATTTACCAACAATATATAACAGATTTTCACATATTTCAGACAAGATGTAACGATCTTAGATCATTACGGAGTATACACCGCCAGGAAGAAGGGTGGCGACGGCTTGAAGGGGAAGGGACTTTAGAGAAGGAAGATAGACATAGACGAGAATGAACTATTGTTTCTTTGTTCTTCTTGCTTCATTGATAATGGATGCATACTATCTCTTTTATAGGGACGACCCGACTTGACCTCTAAGAAATAATTTATATTTCTAAGGAAATTTATCTCTATTAGATGGAATACATCTCCAAGGAGGTTTAAACTAACTATAATATCTCTATTTCCTAACTACTAATGCACCCGTGGGGCCTGGCAAGAATATTGTGTGCTGCTACAATACCATGTGTACTGTTCATGCATGAGGCCCGGCACATGACAACTACTCCCTTCCTTTCACGACAGCTCGTCCTCGAGCTGTGGCGGCGGCTATGACTACAGCCCTAGGAGGCAGCACAACTGCAGCAGGACGCAACCCTTGAAGGTAGACCATGGAGCGGAAGAAGCCTCCTTGATGCAAGATGTAGCCCACATTGCAGGAGACCAGCGTGGGGCAGCAAAGGAACCATGTCCACCACAAGATGCAACGGCGGTGGGAAAGTTATGACAATATCACAATCCCTCACAAGGAACCCACCGCATTTCACACCACCAAAGGCACGGCGTTGGTTGGTGGCATGGAGGAGGTTGTTGCGAAACAACAACATTCTCTTTCCACGGTGGAGTCACCATTCATGCAGCCAAAGGCGGCGCTGCCGGTGCAACTTCGCGTAGCGCTTCCTTCTTGTCCTCCGCTGACATCATCTTCTCCAGGATAGCCTTCATCTTCTCGGCGGTGGCCATCATCTTGTCGGTGGTAGCCATCATCTTATGACTGTCAGCCTTCATCAAGGCCAGCAACTCAGCAATAGAAGCCATGGTGAGTGGCACTGATACCAAATGTAAGGATCTTAGATCATTACAGGGTGAACACCTCTAGGAAGAAGGCCGGGCGGCGACGACTTGAAGGGGAAGGGACTTTAGAAGAGAAAGATAGACATAGACGAGAATGAGCTATTGTTTCTTTGTTCTCCTTGCTTCATTGATAATGGATACATGCTATCCCTTTTACAGGGACAACCCGATTTGACCTCTAAGAAATAATCTCTATTTCTAAGGAAACTTATCTCTATTAGATGGAATACATCTCTAAGGAAGTAAACCCAACTAATAAGGAAACTAACTATTCTATCTCTATTTCCTAACTACTAATGCACCCGTGGGCGGCCAGCATGAATAGTTCGTGGCACTACAGTACCGTGCATACTGTTCATGCATGAATAGTGGCCCAGCCCATGACATAGGATAGCATGCCTATAAGTCAAAAGTAGTATAAAAACAGGATAGAAAACAGAATTGCCAGTACCTGGTCTGACAAGATTGACTGTACTACAACATGAACATCTCACGGTGTCTGCATTGCGAGTATACATCAGCAAAGTTCGGCAACCACCACATATAAGCTGAGCCATTTCCAGTGCTGCATATAAATTTCCATAACTTCTATAAGCATATTAAATTGATGTATTAACGATCAAGCACTATGAACCAAGTATAAACCTTACAATGGTAAGTTGGTAACACCTTTGGAAATCTTGGAAACAGAGAAGGAAAATTGTACTACTTGAATGATGTTATAATATTTGCCTCATTTCAATAACCAACAATCAATAAATCCAGCAGTGTGCAGGATACATAGTGGTAGAAGATATGACTGGAGAGCAGAGGATAGTGGGAAGTAAAGAGCAAACAAATGTGACCAGAGAGGATACACGATTTGTGACTTGTGAAGAGAATGAGCTTTTGTTATTTTGTTTAAATGAAGCTGTTGTGGTTTTTTACTTGCAAACTTTTTATATTTAGCATTTTGGCATGCAGGGGACAACAGAGATGTGGCAATTGGAATACTACAAATAAGAAATGAACATTGTATTAAGAACGAAAAAGACCAAGAAAGCACAATTTAATCAAGAGGATGGAGAGGAGGAGCAACGTTGGGTTTTCATTGTAGTTTTGATGCTAGGATCGTAGAGTTGTCAACAGAATACTTGTAATAAGAATACCACATAAGCAGTAACAACTCAATATGCTGTATCCGAATCACTCAGCCACCGGAAAACAGAAAGCATGTATCCTGTACTAAGCTGTATATGATACATATCGAAAGCGCATTAGAGAATTGTAAATTGTTACTGTTCGAAATTATGAAATGGTTTTATTCTTTCCCAATAAGTTTGCAATACTTCTCTGGAATACTGAACAAGTGACAGAGTGCAACATAACATTTATCCATCAGATTGAAATGAGTCGCAGTAGAATACTGAAGGTCCCAAGTACTCTACAAGCAGCAGATAGTAAAACTAGGTGTGCGGAAGCTTGAGCTGAAGTAACAGCAGATTTTTCTGACCAAACTGAGCAACTTGTTCGTGGAGAGGATGAAGTTAAACGGCTTACAGATTTTTGCCTAGTCTGTCCTAAGAAGTCTTGCTACACATGTTTTCTTAACATTTACCATATAGCACAAAACTGTATATGTTACTATTAAAGCGGCGATGTCAAAGTTGAACTTGAGGATTGGATCACAATGGTTATATACGTTCAGAAGCAATGATTTGTCGACTCCGACAACATGAAACATGCAACCGAAACGGTCGAAACCATGGTGCATCCAACAGTACCTGGGGGTGGCACGGTGGTGATGGCTTGGCACAGCGCGCAGCACACGCTGGGCGCCCCTCTCGGGTAGAGTAGAACGCTCCGACATCCATGGCACACGATCTGGCTCTGCATACCTGCAAGCGAACCAGAGAAGAAAAGGGGGGGAACAGCGGAATGAGCCACGAGCGCATTACAGGTTGCAACAATACGATTCCAACAGCGAGCAAAATCTACAGAGCAATCTGATCATCGGATGATTCGAGCCACGTCGGCGGGTCATCCTCCCCCCTCCCATTCTGAATTGGATTGGGGGGAAGCGAGATCGATCGGCACCGATCGATCAACCAATCAATCAACGCTTTCCTACCCTACCCTACCCTACCCTACCCTACCAAGAGAAGTAAAACGTTTGCTACTCCATGCGGATCTGAGCCTGCCGAGATACCGAAATCATGGAGGAGGAGCAGGTGGATGAGGCTACTTACCGGCTCTGCGCGAGACTAGCCTAGCCGCTCCTCTCCGCCTCCAGCTGCGGTGGCTCCGGGAAGGGGTCGACGCGGGCGTGAGGCGAGGGATTCCTAGCGACGGGCGCGGCGGCGCTTCTCGCCGGCGAAGGTGGCAGGGGAGGAGGACTAGGGAGAGGGAATGGTTGGTTTTGGATTGGATTTATTTGGGAGGAGACTCGCGCTGGGAAGGAAGGAAGGAAGGAAGGAGCGTGGTAGACAGGTAGGAGGAGGCGTCCGTTCCTCTCGATCTCGCTAATATCGGGTTGATTTTAAGCCCAACATATACCATTCTCTCGTGACTGTGCTTAATTTGGCCGTATTTCCTCCGATGGCAGATTGACCGGTTCTCGACAGTAACGATCGGGAGAGTGCGTCTCCTCTCCGTTTCCTCATTTTCACGCGCACCAACAGGTGGGTTCCCGTTGGCTCCCGTTGTTAGCACCATGCGCCCGACGTCTTCCGAGTCCCCGGCTCCCTCCCTCCGCTCTGCGCTCTCGTTAGATTCTTTTTTATCCGTAGCAAAGTTTGGGTATCTAACTAGTACGTCGAAAGTAGCATAATCCTTAGAATAAAAATGGAATCCTTAGGATGTTAAAATGGCAAAAGAAAGAACCTCACAAAAAAAATTGACAAGGAAGAAATGGGGCCAAAAAAAATATTGGAAATAGAAAACAGCACAAGTGGCTAACCCATGACCCTGTTGCCAGCCGGTATTATCACAGAAAATCGATGATAAGATTTATCAGATAAACGCAACTTAACAGCGAACAAGCTAGCTAGAGACACGAGTGGCCTTGGGTGCAATCTTGTCAAAGAGAAGACAGAACGCCATATTTTCAAACTCCACATCATCTTCTTATTACATGACCACCGATGGCAGTTTCTAGATTAAGATGGGCGACACTTATTCAAATCATACGTATCGGCATTTGACAAAATCGTAGTCGTAACCTTATGGAACAAGCAAAAATTATATCTAGCCTGATTGGTTTGGAAAGCCTGGCCTCTTGTTCAACACCTAGCTTAATTAGCTTGTTCCTCCTGAAACAAAAACTAGCATAGAATAATGTTATTATCTACTGATCAGGACATACATGTACTGTCGTAGCAAAAAAAAACCTAGACAGTATATAGTACCCTTTGTCTTAGAAGAAGACCGAAAAGAGAGGAGCACAAACACAAGGTATATGAATATTGCATTATGAGTGTGCTATGAGAGAATGAGCAAGCCCCCCTGCCCTTATGGCTTTATTTATAGGGGCAAGAATGGACATTTATCTTTTTACCCTCACAATGTATTGAGAGAGAGGGGGTATTTAGGTACATTTTTCTAAATACACCATATGGACCTGGTCTATACATGTACAGTATCCCCGACGGTACAACGGTATTCCTAACGACCCTAGGGTGTGGGGCACCCCTTGGTGCCCTGCTACGACAACTCCGTCGTCTGTATGGTCCGAGGTTGCGAGGACAGGTCCGCGGTTCCGAGGGGCGAGAGGACGCAATCCTGTCACCCCAGCCCCCTCGGGAATCGGGATACCCCGGAAAAATAACACGAGACTGTCCCACCGGGGCGTGGCTCTCGAGGTGGGCGACGTGTCGTGGCCGCCCCGCCGAGGGTATGACCTACGAGGCGGGCGACACGTCGAGGTGAAGTACGCACAGACGAAGTCAACGCAGGGTCACCACGCCGAGGCATAGCCTACGAGGTGGGCGGCGGGTTGAGGTGAAGTATGCGCGGGCGAAGTTGACACGGGGCCACCACGTCGAGGCATGGCCTACGAGGTGGGCAGCGCGTCAAGGTGAAGCCGGTGCTGACGAAGTCGAAGCGAGGTCGCCCCGCCAAGTCATGGCCTATGAAGCGTGCGACAGTCAAGGTGGAGTACACATGGGCGAAGTCGACACGGGGCTGTCACTGAGAAAATGAGCAAGCCCCGTTTACATGCCCTTGGGGCTTTATTTATAGGGGTAAGAATGGATATTGACCTTCTTGCCTTTATAATGTATGGAGAGAGAGAGAGAGAGAGAGAGAGAAAGAGCATTTAGGTACATTTGTCTAAAAACATCATATAGATCTGGTCTACACATATATAATATCTCTGATGACACACCGGTATTCCTGACGACCCCAGGGTGCAGGGGCACCCCTTGGTGCCCTGCTACGACATATACAAAACAGTCAAAGGACAATCAATTTACCCAAAAATAAGCTATGATCAATGAACGACGCTGAACACAATCATGCAAGAAACCCTAGCCCAAACCTGTTATTGTCGCATAATATTGCAGGAGCAGCTAGTATCTTTTTCTTTGGAGTAAATTTTACTTTGGACCATGTAATTTTACCATAATTTCACTTTACACCACCATTAGTAAATCTTTTCACTTTGCATTACATTTTCTTACTTTTGTTTCACTTTGTACCACCTCTTTTTACTTTTTTGTGTTTACTTTGCGCTAGGGGAATATCTTGTAAGCGAGAAAGAAAGATAAGAGGCATGCAGGATACACGGCCAGCGAGGTAGTAACAACCCGAAAAATAAAGAGAGAGCTGATTTGCCATCGCTACCGTTGATGTGGCCATTGCTAGCGTTACTTCGTCTATTCTTCTCCGATTTCAATCCATTCCCAGCTCTATGCCCGTATTTACTCTATCCTCCTAGACTGTCTGTCTAAAAACTTTGGATGAAGAAGATAAACAGTAGCCACAGCAAGTCAGCGGGAGCATAACAACAAGCCAAGTCACATCCATTAAAATATCATCACAGCGGCGAAAGCAACAAACGCCTTGCTATCACAAGCTGATCCCAGCCGCCGATCACTGCACGAATCCCGAGGTGGCCGATCAAGCACTCTCCCCCTTCTTCTGACGCTGTCTTCCCCTTCCACTCTCCCCGCAGACACATCGAACGCTCTCGCCGCCGTGGAGCTCGGTGCCGCGCTTCCAATGGCCGCCGCCGCCGCCGCCGCGCGCCTCGCCCCCTACCTCCTGCCCCGTCCCCGCCGGAGAGCCCCTGCGCCGCGCGCCTCGGCAGGCGGTCTCGCAGGGCGCGGGCGGCGGCTGCGCTGCGAGTTCTTCGCCGGCGGCGGGAACGGCGCGCTCTCTGGCGAGGATGACCCTCGCCTCATTGACCGCGTAAGAAGCCTGCTGCTTACTTCGTTCTTGTTCTCCTCGTCCTTTTCGTTCTTTCTTCTTTTTTTTTTTCTCTTGCTGCCATTCGGTCGAACAAGTGATGCGCGCTCCGCAAGAACAACCCGGCACCGTGTTTGTGACTCCGTGTCGTGTCGTCGCGTCGCTTCGAGAACCCGGGGTGCGGCGCGGTGGTGGGAGGAAGCAAGGGCAAACCGTAGATTTTGCTGCGGCGGAGCATTGCCTGTATTATTGTTATTGGGCTGGGGCATTCTGTCGAATACATGGCGTACGAAGTGGCATTGCGCTAACTGGAGTGTACTTCTGCAGCTTCTGCTTCTATATGTATGTCTCAAGGGGGCACGAACTGCTGGCAAATGAATTGAACATCTGAATCTGTGTATACACAAGCATGGCCCTGACTGCACTTGATTCACACCACGCTTCAGGCAAATCAGGAAATGCTTGTCTTACCATTGGGCATTTTATTTCCATCCTACTAATCTATCTCATCGACTGGTGTGGTTATGCTTGGTTTCACTTGACAAGATTATGATGTGTGAACTTAAAACTTTCAGAAAGAGACAGGCATGTAAGTACATCTCACCAAAATATATCACATCGCTTGCTGTAATATTAGTCACAGACCTTTCGAGCCACAATGACGATGAGATGATACGAATCAAGTGAGATGTAATTTAGGGTAGTGGACTGTAACTTGAAGGATCTGGCCAGGGTAAACACTATATTTCATCACCAATAAGGCAACCCTCTGCTGCATAGTTAACTGGAACAAAAGTTTGTACAGTACTGCAGTTAGATACAATAATTTGTTAACTTGTGTTTTAGTTCTGTTTGCATGTTTCATTCACAATTTTCTTCACAATAGATGTTGCCTTAAGTTACGAAAGGCATCCTGTCTCAGCTTTACATAGTTGAAATTGTAAAGGCATGTCGTAGGACTTCACTTTTTTTTTTTTTGATGACATACTTATGTGAAGTCGTGATGCTGTTTATTTTAAAAGGACATGTTATTACTTTGCTTCTTATTAAGACATACTCTTTACAATTTCATCTGCAGCAAAAAACTCTTGATGCAGCCATGAATGACATAAACAACTCTTTTGGAAAAGGAAGTGTTACAAGATTAGGCAGTGCTGGTGGTGCTTTTGTGTATGTTTCTAATTGATTGAGTCCTTCCATCAAAATTTCGTTATAAATTACATTAATGCAATTCATAATGCAATTCATACTGGTTGTTATTGTGTATACCCAGTGAGACTTTTCCGAGTGGCTGTTTAACACTGGATTTTGCTCTGGGTGGCGGTCTTCCAATAGGAAGAGTAGTAGAGGTAAGTTCTTATTTTATGCTTCCTAGCACCAATTAGCAAAGGATAGTTCATTGTTGCTTTGATTTTGGCTCCTTGAGGTCACCATTTGCATTTTTCACTGATCTCTGCACCTTGATAGTAACTTACTAACTTGTTAAATGATTTGATATGTAACAACTTGCAGGTATATGGTCCAGAAAGCAGTGGAAAGACTACTCTAGCTCTGCATGCAATTGCTGAAGTACAGGTTTGTGTTTTCTGAATTAGAAACTGTACCTTTTATGAATTTGGAGTAAACGTTTAAAGATACTAAAGGACTTTCAACATCTTATGTGCAGAAGCTAGGAGGAAATGCCATGCTTGTCGATGCAGAGCATGCTTTTGATCCAGCTTATTCGAAAGCACTTGGGGTAGATATTGAAAACCTGATTGTCTGCCAGCCTGATAATGGAGAGATGGCACTGGAAAGTAATACATTTTCCACTTATAGGGCTCAGTGCCTATCTCTATATAATGTTTATTCTTTCATATGTTCTAATATTGGTCTACACTTCTAATTGTGAAGGAGAGTTACATAGAGAAAGAATTCGTTTTTTGCACTACGCAATTCTTCTGTTTTAGTTGGGGTTTGTTGTGAGTCGTTTCAATTTCCAGCATCTCAATAGTGTTATTAACAGTGCTCCCCTAGGCGGGCGCCTAGGCCGCCTAGGCGCTGGGCGCATGCTCCCCGCCGCGACTCGGCTATAGTCGTTCCTCTGGGCGCTCGGCCCGCCTAGGCGGTTAACGCCAGTCCTAGGCGGAGCCAGGCGGCGCTAAGCGAGCAAGGCGCGTGAGCCGGGGCCCGAGGCGAGCCGGTGCTTGAGGCGGTGTTAGGCGGGGCGGGGGCGAGGAGAAAGCAGGCGCGGAGGCGGAGGTAAGTACCTTGAGTCACAAAACCCTAAGTTGTGCGATTTCATCCCTCTTCTCCGCGTCGTGCGCGCCGCCTCCTCTCGGGCCCTGCACCTTCCGTCGGTGGCTCCTCCTCCCGGCCTCACATTGCGGCTCCTCCTCCGGCCTCTGTCACGCGGCGTCGCCCCACCACGCCCCATCGCCGTCGCGCCTTCAACCCTGTCAACCCCCAGGTCAACCGCCTCCTCCTTCTGGCCCTCGCCCCCCTCTGGCTCGCCACCCTTTGCACTCTCTGCTCTTGTGGCTTGTGTGCAACTGCACAGTTTAGTGTTCTGTGAAGTGAAAGTGTGAAGCGAGTGCTAGTAAGTACTTAGTACTACTACTGCGCAGTTGAGGCAAAGCACTGGTATTAGTAGCGACTAGCAAATTGAAATAGCTGTGTGTGATCGAGTGCAAATGCGCAAAGATATCTTGATTTGTGAATTTGTTTTGTTGTTATCACATTACTACAGACTAGTGTTCTTGTTCATCGCTTAGTTAGTAGTTAATTAGTCAATTACCAAGCCACCAAGGTAACATCTCTTTTAAAATAATTACACATATACATACATACATGTAACATATACATAAGATTGGACTGATGCCAGAGGCGATGATGCTTGTAATTTTGTTCGTAGCTTAGGCGCCACTAGCGCTAAGCGGGCACCATCACTCGCCTAGCGCCTAGCGCTTAAGTGAACATTGGTTATTAATGTAACAATAATTTATGACATTTCAACCTTCTCTTCTGCCTTTTGAGGGGTCAGTTATATTTTAGCATCTTTTGCCATGGAATTTATTCGACCATTCTAAACTGAACTATATTTTAGTTAATTTTGGAGCTGTTACTTTGATTTCATGACTACATTGTCATGTATACGAATTAAATGGCCCTAAACCCAAGCAGCGCGACCATGCCGATGAGCGGCGGCTGCACCACAAGGGTAGGGATAGAGGTGATACTAGGAACTCTTGATATATTCCTTGATTGCCTCAAAAAGATACAATGCTATCCTTTTTATAGGGATAGCTTGACTTGATCCCTAATAAACATATTTCTAATATAGCAAATAGATGACCCTAACAATCCAATCTAAAGGATATGGAAATAACCAATCTAAAAGATATTGAAATAACTAAAGATAACATCTCTAAACTTGAGGGATAGAGGAGGGGGTTTCCTTGGCCACCAAAGGCAAGAGTCAAGGCCGCATTGCAAATACGTCTTTGCTATAGTACGCGTTTCAGATACTCGGATATTGACCATGCCATTACACCCCTCGCGGCGAGGCAGCTCGTCCTCGAGCTGCGGTGGTAGCCACAGTTGAAGTCCTTAGTGGGCTCATGTTGATGAGAGGGTATGATGATGACATCGTGTCACGTAGAAGAGGATCAACAAAGCCTCGATGAACAACATCGGGGACGACAGCCCTCCAACGTCGGTTGACGTCGCAGGAGTCGCCGGAGGCAAAGGCAACTAGCTCGGGGCAGCAACAACATCCTTCTCACCCCGAAATGCAACGGTTGTAGGAGAGGTGACGACGTCGCTTGATCCCCACACGACAGCCGTTGCGCACCGCACCTTCGAAGGCACGACATCGGCTGGCCGCATGGAGAGCACCGCTGTTGGACGGCGGCAACCTTCTTCCTCAGCAAAGGCACCAATGGTGCAATCAAGGGCAGTGAAGCCTGAAGAGAAGTCGTCGATGGTGAGGATGGTAGCGTGACCAACATCGACAACAGCGATGGGGAAGGTGATGGCAGCACCGCCATACAAGCGTCGCCTCCTGCTGCTTCTCAATCTTGGTCAAGGTTGCAACCGGCGGTGATGGCGACTTTACTAGCGACGGCGGAACAAAAATCGCAGCAACATCCTCCGCCTTCTCCTCCATCTTGATCCAGTTCGCCTTCAAGTTTAACAATAAGGCCTTGATGTTGGCGCATAGCTCACCACAAGATAACTTGTCAATGTCGGCATTCATAGCCTTGATCGCATTGGCCTTAATCCTATCTGCAACAGAACCCGTGGGTGAGGATCAACTGCTTTGATACCAAATTGTTACGTACATGAATTAGATGGGCTTGAACCCAACACGACCATGCCGATGAGCGGCGGCAGCACCACAAGGGCAGGGATAGAGGAGATACTAGGAACTCTTGATATATTTCTTGGTCGCCTCAAGAAGATACAATGTTATCCCTTTTACAGGGATGGCTTGACTTGACCCCCTAAGAAACATATCTCTAATATAGGAAATAGATGATCATAACAATCCAATCTAAAGGATATGGAAATAACTAAAGATAACATCCCTAAACTCGAGGGATAGAGGAGAGGGTTTCCTTTGTCACCAAAGGCAAGAGCTGGCGCTGTGCTACAATACACACTACTACAGTACCCCCTTGGATATTGGACCATTACATACATGCTCTGGGATTATAATCTGATATGCATACGTATTGATTTTTATTTCTAAAGTTGGAAATACTTATACTATTTCAAGCACCTGCTATGCTTGAAGGTGCAATTATTTGCATAGATTGATATATACACTGTTCACCTGGGCGCTAGGTGCTAGGCGGGCGGTGGGTGGCCGCCTAGGCGGCCGAACAAAATTACAAGCATCATCGCCTCTGGCATCAGTCCAAGCAAGCGGAATGAATACAAAATAGCAAGCATAAGTCCAAACTTATGTATATGTTACATGTATGTATGTATATGTGTAATTATGTAAGAAGAGATGTTACTGATGCGGGGTGCCCGATCTTCTCGACGTAGAACCTCTCGATAACTTGTGTATCCTGACGAACCACCAGCTGATCCCCCGCGCCAATGCACGGACTTGCAACTATATGGAAAATTCGCCCAAACACACACTTGATTGGATCCTCGCTGACCACAAGCGAAGATCGTCGAACCCTCAATTCCCAAATGAAAAGCAAGAACGACCCTTGTTCTCAACGCCCAATTCCTCTGCTTTGGCTATAAGCACAACAGAGAATCAAGCAAAAGCTTTGAAAATATATTAAACGTGGTCTGAGGTTACAATGGGGGTCTACCCCTCTATATATAGTGCCCCTTCTCCTCCTCATGGCCGGCCAAGAGGCCCTACTCCTATTCTAATTCGGATTTAAACTCCTACTCCAATTCGACTCAATCTAAAACAAAAGGAAACTCTAATTTTACAATCGCCATATTGTTTCGGCCATATCTTTTGATCCAGACTAATTTCGAGCGAGGAGAATCCGCTGGATCGAGCTTGAAGTTAGCTTTCCAATAAGCCCAAAAACACCCAAATCGGACTTCAGATGAGAAATTTATGACCTTTTACTCCGGACTGTCCTGCTGATTCCGAATCCGAATTTGAGGTCGATTCAATCCGAATTGAATTATGAGTTGATTCCGAATTTGAATTTGGTTGGGCTTGTGGAAGTTTCAATTTGACTTGGATTCTTGGGCTTCTCTTCCCTTGCTTGTCTCCCACGAGCTTCTCCTCCATTGTGATGGCCTTTCTTCAGGAACAACCTCATATCCTTCATCTCCGTTCATTATTGAATCTTCCAATCTGAGCACAAGCAAAACACTAGTTTTAGGCGGTATAAAATTTTCAACTAATTTAAAAGGAAATTCAAAGAATGATTCACCGTTGGATAAGCTTCTCTTGTTTTTCAACTCTCTTAGTAAGCTCATGTTGTTCGAGGTATTCAATGAATTGAAAACATTATATGAAACAACATAGCTAAGGATGTCCGCATCATCCTCCTTTCTTCAAAAAGCCGCCCTCGCTTTTGATAGCCTCGAAAATGTGCTAGACGAAGAAAACAACGTATATGCATGGTATATGTATGAATCAATTATTGTGTTCTTC
This sequence comes from Hsuehochloa calcarea, assembly GCA_036346395.1. Taxonomy (NCBI): domain Eukaryota; kingdom Viridiplantae; phylum Streptophyta; class Magnoliopsida; order Poales; family Poaceae; genus Hsuehochloa; species Hsuehochloa calcarea. The sequence continues at coordinate 20,482,971 of CM070598.1, read as the reverse complement.
TTGTTGTTTTGCACAATCGATAGCTCAAAATCATATTTCAGATTGCCCAACTGACTCGTATGATAAAATTTAACCTTCACAATATCAAAGTCAACTAAAGTGGGTGAAAACAAATTGATACCATTCTATGCTTCAATTGCGCTACTCTGATTAGTTATACATTTAAGAGATAAACAAGTAGGCATCATATTGTGTTCTAAACAATAGACACTTGTATTTAAACCCATCTTAAAGAGACCGTGACATTGCTCAATAGATGGTTTGCGCAAAACATGTAATTTTAAATTAACAAGATTATCACAAGTAATGCATATTCGATAAACATGAAACATGTTGTCTACACCAAAATCTCCGATCAAATTGAATTTATATGTGTGTATGTAGCTATTTGCTAGTGATCTTAGATGTGAAATTTCAAGAACCTTCTTAATAATACTAACTATCTCTTTTGGTTTATCGAATATGATATGAAAGAAAGAATCATTAAGGGATACTCTAGTAAGAACTTCTGTATGAGTAATCAATTCCAAATTATGCAAATTAAGCATATCAAATTTAGAACTTGGAATCATCAAAGGAATAATGGAGTTCTCAGTTTTACGCACCTTGTCGTGATGATCTATCGATTTAGTACCAATAGTGTTACCTTGATCGCCCTCCTCGCTTGTTGTAGGTGCCATGGTATTGTAATGTCACCATGTAACCACGGGTATCATGTATTCCTCTCCAACCATGGTTATATCTTCATCTTTCTCTCCAATGGTGAGGGTTCTTGAATGTCCAACTCCTTATTTGCTTGGTCCACTGCACTGTGGGATGGCATCGGTGCGGCGGTGCACGGTAGTGCTCGCCATACCCGCACCGCGACCAATTCCCCCACTGGTATATTCGCGAAGGACGACGGCGAAAAACCTCGCTTATACTCGTCGCCCATGGTATACCCGCATTACGCTGAATAATGCATTGCCAGTGGGTACCCATCGCTCACAGACATGCTCGTTACCCACGAGCAATGCATACATCAAGTTCATCATAATTCACACATCAATGGTGCATCACACATTCAACAACTAATAAAGTTCATCATAATTCACATATCATGTTCGACAAGACAACTAATCAAGTTTAACAAATAAAATACAAATACAAATTGACATAGTTTCTTACATGTGGGTAGATTACGTATGTCAGGCGAAGCGAATGCACGGTAGAGCTTACCCATGCCCATACCCGCTATTCCGATGGGTAAGGAATTGTGCCCGTTTTCATACCCGTGGGCAAAGAAAGACGCCCATACCCGCCTCTATTAGGGTATTCGCCCGCGGGTACGCGGGTAATTGGGCACAATTGCCATCCCTAACCTGCACAATGTGTGATACAACACTAGAAATAGAGGGTAAGTTGTTAGGTTCAAAAATAATCTTACTTGTACTATCATCTATCTCACTCTTTTCTTTTGGTGTGTCTCTCACACTCTCAATTGGGATGCTCTCAACCTTGCATATGGTGGACTCACACAGCTTACTCTTTTTATCACTCTCACTCAATTTGGCTATGTGGCTCTCATTCTCACATGGGTTTTGATACATTTCATCCTTGTAAGACCGTGGGCGGAAAGGGCACAACTACCACCAACCACGACCTCCTCACGTGTTAAGGGTTGTGACGGGCAAGACTACTCATCACCTCTATCGAAGAAAAATTCCCATGCTCGATCTTCTTCTCAAGTGACACACCGTTGGATGAATTAGAACTAAAGAGCCAAGCAGATTTAATTGATGTGCTTGCATGTGTTTAAGTCTCTTTTCTGCCTTCATAGCATATTTCACAAGATCTTGCAGACTACGAAAATATTCATCTTGAAGTGCAGCAACGATCTGATAATTCAAGGCTGCTTTGAAGTATGTCTTTTCTTGATATGCACTAGTGATATTGGCACGACGCATTGCATGATTCAACTTAATGTAGTAATCTTGGACAACTTTGCATCCTTGTGTAATGCTCTCCACGTGACGTAGTAGTTCCCGCTCATAATAGGATGGAACAAATTCTCTTCTCATGACCCTTTTTAAATAGACCTAAGATGTAATGAATCGTTTTTCACTTAGTTGTTTCCACCAACTAGAGGCATAGTCCGTAAAAAACAAAGTGGCCACTCTCACTTCCTTGGCTTCTGATTCGAACTTATGGGATTCAAGCTCGAACTCCATGTTTTGTACCCACTCAAGATACTCCTCTGGATCATTACTACCATAGAAGGGAAGATACGTATACTCGCGATCTGCCATTGTTAGCAGCAAAGCAAAGAATATGTATGTAGGTGTATGTGTATATGTAGAGGTCACTCAACTCACAATCCTAACAAGGTGAAGTTTCTTTACCGTTCCGAAAGGAATTAAGATCAACAATACTTACACTTCAGTAAACGGGAACCACAAGGTGATGTGTGAGCGAATTTCAAGAGCAAGTCAAAGCACGACAACGGGTGTTTTGTGGAGTTTGGTATGGATACCTACTTAATTTGAAAATTCTAGGTATTGTAAGGCTAAGTAAATATCCAAACTAGAATTCAATGCCTAGTTGCCGATCACAAAGATATAAGTGAAAATCAAAGCAACTCACACGGAAAGATATTGGAACTTAGTGCAATCAAGGAATGAGCTATGTGAGATATAAGTGAAGAACAAAATAGCTCGTATTGCACAAGTTATAGAAAGACACTAGCTAGTTGCAAATAATGAAACTAGGGCACAAGATTGCACAAAATATTGATATTCTAACAATTGAATCAAGAATGAGTTGGGATTTTTGCTCAAGTTTATGGTTCGGCTATGCGCTTTCTGTTTCCTTTTTCTCTTTTCTTTTTCTCTTCCTTTTTTTTCTCTTCTCTTTTTCCTTCCTTCTTTTTTTTGAACTATTGCCAAAATTCTTATTCTACCAAAAATGAGCAAAAGTTCTTTCCCACCTTTTGATCTTTGAACAATTGCAAGAACATAAATATTAATATGTAGCCCTAAGCAACGATTTAGCTAGTCTTAAATAGGTTCAAAGTATTCGCAAAGGATTGAAAGTTTCACAAAGGATAAATTGATGTCTCACTTCTTTTTTTTGTGTTATTATTTTTTATAAACACGACTAAAAAATCAAGCTAGGCTCAAATAAAAAGCAACGCAAAAGAATTCAAAATCAACAACTAAACTTGATTCTAATGGACAAAAACTTAACAAAACTCACTAGAATAACAAATTAAATACTACGGCTGAAAGAATTTTTTTTGTATGGCTTTTTCGTGTATAGGAAAAAATTTAGATAATCGGATAAAGATCCTACCGAGTCAACGGAGCTCGATACCACGATGCGGGGTGCGATCTTCTCGACGTAGAACCTCTCGATAACTTGTGTATTCGATTAACCACGGTGATCCACGCTAATGCGGACGACTTGCAACTCTATGGAAAATTAAGCCCAAACACACACTTGATTGGATCTTCGCCAGGTCACGAGGATCTAATCAAGTGTGTGTTTGGGCGAATTTTCCATAGAGTTGCAAGTCCGTGCATTGGCGCGGGGGATCAGCTGGTGGTTCGTCAGGATACACAAGTTATCGAGAGGTTCTACGTCGAGAAGATCGGGCACCCCGCATCAGTTACCTTGGTGGCTTGGTAATTAACTAATTGACTACTAACTAAACAGTAACACTAGTACTGTAGTAACAGTAAACAGTAAAACAAATTCAAATCAATATCCACTGCATAGCTGCACTTAGTCTCCACTGCACTCAGTCGCACTGCTATTTCAATTTGCTAGTCACTACTAATACCAGTGCTTTGCCTGAACTGTGCAGTAGTAGTACTATTTAGTACCTACTAGTACTCGCTTCACACTTTCACTTCACAGAACACTCAACTGCACAGTTGCGCACAAGCCACAAGAGCAGAGAGGGCAGAGGGAGGAGGCGGCTGACCTGGGGGGTGACGGGGTTGAAGGCGCGACAGTGATGGGGAGTCGGGGGGGGGGGGTGACAGGAGGCCGGGAGGAGCCGCACGATGGGGAGCCGAGAGGAGCCACGCGACGGGGGGCCAGAGAGGAGGCGGCTGCGCGCGACGGGGGCCAGAGAGGAGGCGGCGGCGCACGACGCGGAGAAGAGGGGATGAAATCGCATGACTTAGGGTATTGTGACTCAAGGTACTTACCTCCGCCTCCACGCTCTGTTTTCTCCTCAGTCCCCCCGACCCGCCCAACACCGCCTCTCAGTGCCCAGCTCTGCCTTGGGCCGCCCAGCGCCGCTTCCACCCGCCCAGCTCCACCGCACCTTGCCTGCTTGGCTCCACCTAGTACCAGCGTTGACCGCCTAGGCGGGCTGAGCGCCCAGGGGAGCGACTATGGCCAAGTCGCAGTATGGAGCCTGCGCCTAGGCGCCCGCCTAGGGGAACTCTGGATATATAGCTCCGAGCCTCCAACTGACAAAACACACAGCCTTTATCTGAGGAGCACAATGTAATGATAGCATATGTTATTATGTTCACAGATAGTTTCTCATTCTGTTTTTCCCATTTTAGAATCTATATAATAAATAGTACTGAGATTTCGTCAGCAGTCAGTATCTTGGTTTCTTTATGAATCATATTAGGTAGATAAAAGATTCAAAACAAACTCAGAAGGTAACACCATAGACATTTTTCAGCAAGACTTTCTTCTTCCTCTATTTATTGACATTAGAAGTCACTATGGGCCTTTATTTTCATGAGTATTTGACTAATATGTCTCTATTTTATATCAGTTGCGGATCGCATGTGCAGATCTGGAGCAATAGATCTCATCTGTATTGATTCAGTGTCAGCTCTCACTCCACGCGCGGAAATTGAAGTACGCGTCTCTTTCCTTTTTTGTTATTTGCTCAGTTCTATTCAAAACGTTGCATCAACAATATGATTCGTCTATTTGTTAGGGTGAGATAGGTATGCAGCAGATGGGTTTACAAGCACGTCTGATGAGTCAAGCATTGAGAAAGATGTCAGGCAATGCCTCAAAGGCTGGCTGTACTCTTATGTTCTTAAATCAAATAAGATACAAGGTGTGCTACATGATCTTTCAGCTGACTCTTCATTTCCATCTTATTCCGTCGCTTAATGAATTTCCTATATCTTAGATCGGAGTATTCTATGGGAATCCAGAAGTCACTAGTGGAGGGATAGCTTTGAAATTCTTTGCATCAGTTCGTCTAGAGATACGGTCCATCGGGAAGATAAAATCTGTAAGATCAGTGAAGTAAATTCCGTCTTCCCTAAAGGCTTGACTTGAGAATATTTGTTGTTCTTTTGCCAAGGCCAAGGGAGATGAAGATGTTGGTGTGAAGGTTCGTGTCAGAGTGCAGAAGAGTAAAGTATGTCGACAATATGTCTAGTTCTTGCTCAGTATTATCCTCCACACTTTCTACAGTAGGCATGAATTACTTTTCTTTTGTTGTTTGCAAGGTCTCCAGGCCCTACAAGCAAGCTGAATTTGAAATCATCTTTGGGGAGGGCGTTAGTAAATTGGTCAGTGTACAAACTTTTCAGCTTTTGTCATTTGATCTCATTGGATCTTGGTCTAAACAAAATTTTCACACAGGGGTGTGTTCTTGATTGTGCTGAGCTGATGGAAGTTGTTGCGAAGAAGGGTTCATGGTATAGCTACAAAGATACAAGGTATGCCAGCAGCTTTAGAAGAGTTTACACTATAACTTGTGAATGTGTTAGCAAACGTAACCTTCTAGCAGGCTAGCAGCTATCCTTTCACACCATTTGGAATTGAAAGCAATATTACAAATATAAGTGATCCTCCTCGGTCCCATTTCCATGTGAGCTTAATTTGTTTGGGCTGGTTATATGACCCTTGGAAAGACCTTCTACATAAGGGTACCTAGTCTTTTGACTACAGTTACTGATTTTTGGTGGGGCTTACAGTAACTTGAAATGCTAGTTATAACTGTAAGGTTCAAATTTTTGCTTCATGCTAGCTTGCCTAAATTTGAGGATCTATTGCAACTGTATAGATTAAATGCACATGCCAGCTTTTGTTGCATATCTGTTCAGGCAAGTAGCCAGAGAATTTCAAGGTGATCATCTCACATAGTTGCCTTGTGATTTCATGGTTGGTTTGATATACCGCTTTCAGAGTTCAGGATAGTTAAGTAGGGATTAAGATCACTGTCAAATTATCTGCTGGATAGTTGCAGCTTTGATGTGTATTATTTTCTTGTTTAAATTTTTTGTACAGATTGGGTCAAGGCAGAGAAAAGGCACTGCAGTATCTCCGAGAGAGCCCGATCATCTGCAATGAGATAGAAAAGGTTTGCTTGATTATACCTGGGCTCATTGTGTATTTGTCGTGTAGACTGTCTGCTACATCCGACAAATATTGAACTCACCAATTTTCACAGCTTTAAATTTCCAAACTTGAGGCTTTTAATTACATTGTTCTCGTCGGATCATGATGTAATCATTTTAAAACATTCGTACGTTCTTAATCTGCTTACACAACATATACGCGGTGTGTATTGAAGTCATCTATCTTCTATTCACCATTTGGACATGCCTGCTATTTTGATCCTTGACATAGATTACGTTTTTGCTTCGTGCAAAAATAGATTGTTTAGCGAACAATTGGCTCCTTTTTGGAGTACCTGAGTGAATACTAGTCTCTCTCTCTATATATTTTTCCTTACACATGCTTGATGCACCTGCAGGCAGTTCGAGCCATGATACCAGAAGGAACAAGGCATATGAGCCTGTTAACTTTCGGGCAGTCATCGTCAACGGAAGAGGAACAAATATACGATGAGTGATGGATGATGCATCAAGTTCTGAAGATGAACAGGCGCATAGCCATCTAGCACCGCAATTCCGAGCCTAAGGTATACCCCCTGGGCGACAGACAAGACTAGAAGTGGCCCTTCACTAAACCTAATCAAACATTCCACAGCTGAACGAGCTGTTGGTTGAGGGGTTTGATTTTATTTGGTGCAACAGCTGCATTGTACCACCATTATGTAACCATTGGCAGAAGGGATTTGGTGTAACGAAAAATGACACTGAGATTTCCTGATTAATGAAGCTAGAATTTCTGTCAACTTGTTCAATTATTTGGAACGAGTCGTGATCGTATTCGCCTGCAATGTCTGCCCAATATATCATGATCGTATTTGCCTGCAATGTCTGCCCAATATATTATTGGCCAAGCAAAAGAAAGTATACACTTATGAATTTATCCATATTTCAATATCTACTCTTGCTTGTTACGTATAACTTGATCTGTATTTCCCCAACCCTAAACCCAAACTATTTGAAAACGAGCTCCAAACAGTAAAAGAAAGTCTACGTTAATTAATGGTTTGATTAATAGCTCCAAACAGTAAAAGAAAGTCTACGTTAATTAATGGTTTGATTAATCAATCAAGACCGCTCCAAAACGAACTCTGAGGAGAAAAATGCCCTTCATTGCCAAGAGCGTTAGTCTCTACTTCCTATATTGGTTGCATCAAATGCTTGTTTTCCTGAAGGATAGAAAGTCCAGGTTCGACTGTGTCACTTGTAGCTTGTTCTTTGCCTACAGCTACCAGCACATTTGCAGACAAACCATGTCATCAGTAAATAAATTTACATATAGATGCACTATAATATCTTTTCCAGCAGCTCAGATGCGGCGAAGAGACGCCAGTCTCCTCTCCAGGTCGTCAACTTCAGCAGATGATTCAGGCGCCACTTTTCTTGGGGGAGCCGCATTCCTGCATGCACAACGTTTGCATCAAGAAAAGCAACATAGATTAAAAAAAAAAAGTCAGAACAAAAACGAAACACGATCTGCTCATCTGTTGACATGGAAATTTTAACTCTGATGGTAGGAGAAGAAATCATTTATATACATACCGTGCTTGGTTATTCTCGACTTTCTTGTTGCTCGCTCCAATACAACCTTTAGGAGCTGAAGACAGCTGCATTTTCATGAAAGCATTGAAATCAGCATCCAGAATTAAGATTCAGTACCATCACCGACTGATGGCATGCATAGAATGAACAGGCATATTGAGGAATAAGTTACCTGAGAAGCCACATCGACACCAATCTCATCAAGAACCTGCATACGGGGAGACACAGGGATTATCATATAAGCAAGCGAAACATAGAGAAATTACGAAACACATTTTCATGGCCTTATGTAGAGAACTCAGAGCCGGTAGCTGAGAGTTTAGGCAACACTTTACCTGGTTTGTAAGCTCTTCTGTTTCCTCTTCCGCCTCGTCTTTATCAAGTGTTTCATCTATGGCGCCGGACATCATTTCAAGCTGCATGGAAATAGTGATTTCATATTGCACTGATAAAGATCTTGGCAATCTTCCAAAAGATTAATCACTTGCAATCATATTATCGGTTAGAGTTAACCTCTTGCCACTATTGTAAATTGTTTGAATAGGAATTCCTTTGTATTTCCTTATATGGCTTTTGTATTTCCATATATACATATAGCATATTTCGGATATATATATATATATATATATATATCCACTATTGTAAATTGTTTGAATAGGAATTCCTTTGTATTTCCTTATATGGCTTTTGTATTTCCATATATATATATAGCATATTTCGGATATATATATACACACACACACACCAGGAAGAGGTTTGCTCTGAAGTGATTTCGATATACTATTCATAATAAAATTAAAGATACCAAAAAGGTAAATATTTAAAGTAAATAAATATAAAAAGACTGAATATTAAGGGCTTGCAAGTAAATAGACTGAATATTAAAAACTTGCAAATGAATATTAAAGACTTGTAAATAAAGAGATATAATTCAAGAATAAAATTGAAAATAAATTGCAATATATAAAGCTTTAGAATATATTCACAATATATGAGATATCAGGATATTGAGTAATATGAGAGATCAAATATTTAAGAGTATGAGATATATATTCAAGAATATAAGTCACCAAGACTGACTTTGATATTCAGATGATATTTACCGTTCTCAATATATATTCAAGAATATATTTATATCACAAATATTGTCCTTGATATTTGTATGATATCTGATATATATTCAACAATATTCTTGGTTACTATTCAATGAATAGTATTCATCCTTAATATTCGTCCTCAGTATTCATTCTCAGTATTTGTTAACAATATTCGTGAATTATTATGATTATAAATAGTATTGTGAATAGTATATGACTTAATTCAGGATCTTTTGCAGGTTGGCGAAACCAATATTACGACTGGTTTGTGCAACAGTAGTTGTTTACCTTACTCGGTACTCACCATATTTATTGCTAAATTTGCTTCAAAAGTGACTAATTTTTTCCCTAGACGTTCTGAGCCATAACCATACAAGGAAATTTTTTATCGTCTCCTCAGGCAGTTCCACCCGAAGGGAACACTTCCCTACGACCTAATGTTCACACTACCCTAACTCTTAAGGGGGAATTTACAGAACTACCGCCTGAGGTTTTTCCTATAGGGTCCCTAGCATAAAACCTTTCCTCATATGAATATGCCAAAGAAAATCTACGGGATAAAGAAAAACTACTTCATTTCCACAAATCTAACGTACATATGGTTTTCCCTTTTGGGAGAACCGACTAAAATAAAAACAGAACTTTACCTCACGTAGGTTATTACACACGTGGCTTAGATATTTTGCAGTGGTTTCTTTCTCTTAAACACACTAGAGAAAAGATTAGGCTTAGTGGCTAATTACATATGCTTTTGGTGGCTAATTAGGTGTTTAGGAATAGGTATGTGTCCCTTTCATGGAATATAGTCATAACTTTCTTCTCCAGGAAGAGTTTTGTGGCTAATCCTATAGAATGAAAGCTACTTCCTAAGGTTTCTCTCTTGCTTGTGGTTTCTACTTGTGTTGCTCTCGTTGTTTCTTCCTTTGTTCTTGTTTTCTTTCTTCGTTGTTGCCTTGTTGTGCTCCTCCTCCGAGACTTGAAGTCTGCTTCCCTTTTTATAGTGCTGAGAGGATAGATAACCTTTCTCGATTCTTCTTGGTTGGAGTATTGTGGAAAAAATGTCTTCTTGGTTATGATGGCTTTCTTGAATTCTTCATAGTCATGATGATTTTTTGAAGTCTTCCAGGTCATGATGAATTTTTGACCGAATAATTTTGTAGCTGTAGATAGTACTCTATTTTTGTCCTTGTAAATATTCTTCTTGTCGGCGGTGATGGTTTTCTGTAGCTAATCTTCTTGTCGAGGATGATAATTTTCTGTCGCCTCTGGTACATATGATTTTTTTTTACTCACTATCTTCTTCTACAATCATTGGCGCAGAGACTGTTCCTTCAATTTCGTCTGGTTGGATCATCAAGTGGCAACCTAATATTTGCCTATATTCCTTCCTGATAGAGGTATCTTCACCATAGTTTAGTTTTATTATTCTTCCGATGCCGTTGTATAAAATTCCCTTATATCCACCACACCATATCTTTATTATTTTGTTATGAAAAACCATCTGATATGCCGTATCTGAGAAAATACTTTCTTCGATTTATGTGGCTTTTATGAAAGATCTCTAATTACCATGATTGGTGTTTTGGGAAAAGCGGTTTTTCTGTTTTTCTGTTAACACACCAATCCAACTTCTATGGATGAAGTTGAAACACCCATTGAGAATATAAACATCGTGTATTGCCGATCGTAGTGGTAGTGCGAACCTTGGAGGAATAGAATAGAAATTAATTTTGTATATATTCTTAAGAGGACATAATCTCTTGCAAGCTTCTTTGATTGCAATCCCAAGGTTAGATTGGAGAATTTGATCTAGTGTGTCATAAATGACATAGACTAGACCCTGATCTATGATGCTTTGAAGGGAAATGTGTTTGTGGGTTTGTGTATGTATTGTTTGGAAAGATTTGAGGTCTATCCTAGCTTTTAATATTATATATTCATGGTATGGCTTGTAGATCTTGTGGTCATCAAGGTAGAGAATTGGCAAAGTATGAATGCTAATATTAATGCTAGAATTAATTTGTTTTCCTTCGTATAGGAAGTATTCGTATAGGTCAAGGAAGTATTCTTGGAGGTCTACAAATACTCTCATTTGTCTCTCTTGATATTTTTTCCAGACTACATTTTGGATATCTGGTCCTAAGTAGGATAGTGTTTGGTTGGTTTTAAAGCTTAATCTGGAAACAAGTATTTCATGGCCTGCTTTACTGAAGGAATTTTTTGTGGAATCTCTATCTTAATTTTTGTGGCTACGAATATTATATTCGGCTCTTAATTCCTTTAGTATATCTTCTTTGATAGTTATCTTCCATTGTGAAACATAATTTTAAAATTTTCATTTATCTTTGAGTATATATATGATTTCTCTAAGGGGTTTGTCCCTTTGACTGGATATTCTTTGCATATATATCCATCCTTTGGGTGTTTCTTCTTGTATATTTTTCCAAAGATTTAGACTCTGTAATTTTCTTATTTTTTGTTTTTCTATAATTTTGAATATAAATTTTTGCAGTTGGTTCCATATAATAATTTATCCATATCATATTTCTTCTAGCTTGAGCTAAAGCTTCATCAATATTTGAATATTTTTTCCAAGATATTTCTGCTAGTTTTGAATTTATATTTTGAGACAATAATTCTTCAGATGAAATATAAATTCCTGGCCTTCTTCCTTTAAATATCACATATAAAGGTTTCACTTCTAAAATTTCAGGATATTCTGGAATTTCAATGTATTCTGAAACTGGTATTGTCCTCTTCATACCTGCGAAATGAGTAAGCAGAATAACAAGTTAGGCAATTTGGTTTCAAATTAATATTGGACTATCCTTTTTTTATCCTTTTTAGACTTTATATCCTTACACCAATTAGGTGCAAGAGATTGTGACCCAATGCAGTCTTCGCTGGAATTCATTATATAATATTCTTCTATATTTGTTCTAATCTCATCTGCTATTTCAGGGTGTATGATGAGATTTTCTTTACTTTGAGGCTTGGACACACACTTATTTGGATTTTGATTTGAATGTGGAGGTGTCTCACCACGCTTTCGCATTTATGAGATAAACAATCGACTTAACTCTCTTTATAAATTTTGAGTGTTATTGTTGATTATATCTTTGTACTCGCAGACCTCTCACATAAAGAAATGGACGCTCGGGTCAAACTCGTCTGTGAGAAGGAACCCTCGCCCATGTTAGGAGCTCCTGAAATCCTAGCAGTCGTGACCTCAGAAGAAAGGAGTGAACGCCTAAAGGTAATCAAAAGTTGATTTCATCTTTTGAGTTCAACAGTCGTAAGACTCGACCGTTGAGTAATATTCATTTTCTGACTTTTGCAAAAAGTAGGCATGGCAGACCGTCAAGACGTCCGAGATGTCGAATTGACGGTTGTCAAAGAACGGTCAAAGGAAAACAGATTTCCTCTGGTCAAAAGGCGTCACCTAGTGAAAGCGGGTGATAAGATGGGTGAGAGCTCAAGCTCCGACCCTCCTACGACCACTCCCTTTGAACAATTATTTGCAGACATGATTGTTGCAGAGAAAAGGGGTACATTTCTACTATGACAACAAGATATTTCCAGTTTCTGCTTCTCATGGCTTTGTCAAGCAACTAGAAAATTAGAACAGGAAAAACTGTGTCTTTTGTGAAAGATACCTCTGCCACAGCAGAGCCTATAGCCAAGGGGAGTGTTGTCCCTCAAGTGGTCGTGCCTAAGGACTTGAGTCTTTAGCCAATCCAGAATCCTCTGTGAATCCACTACACTATTCCCTAAATCAGTAGATAGTGCTCACAGATACATCACTGAATCATTTTATATAGGACGTAAACCATACCATACAATAATTACAAAACACCAGAGTTCACAGACTGCATCGGGTCAAGTTTACAATAAGGCCGATCAGGCCAAATAGATACATTACATAAAAGCGGAAGCGGTAGCGGAAGCAAAAGGGGATGACACATCTCGCCACAGGTAAGCGACTGAGGTAACTTGTGTGCAACCGATATTACCCAGAGACTTGGATAATATTGGTGTGCGCAAGTACTAACTTAGCCGGTTAGATTGGGGTGAGACCTAGACTACTAGAGCCCGGTTAGATTGGGGTGAGACCTAGACTACTAGAGCCTAATCTAATCTCTACCATCTTCTTCGCCATCAGTTCCTGGAACATCGTAGTATGCGTAGTGCCCTTTTTCTCCACAACTGAAGCAATGGAGATACGATGTCAGGTTGGTTGCGGCAGGTTGTCCGGTGGGGTGAGGGGTGCGGATTACATTCCCACTGGGACGCGGGGCTGGAGCTGGATTGGTTGCGGCAGGTTGTCCGGTGGGGTGAGGGGTGCGGATTACATTCCCACTGGGACGCGGGGCTGGAGCTGGAGCTCTTGGTGGCTGGGCTGCAACTTGCCTGAATGATGGGTTGCCATGGTATACTGGCCTCTTAGCGTAGCTGCCTTGCGGTCTCTGGGCCACCATCTTTCGCTTGCGGCTGGCCTCCATTCTTCTTATTTCATTTTCTAGAATGAGAGCTTTGTTGACCAGGTGGCGGAAGCTGGGAAAGTCATGGATAATCAACTGTGCTCTCATTTCTTCGTGCATGCCCTCTAGAAAGCGATCGATCTTTTCTTCCTCGTTGGCTATATCACCGGGGGCGTAGCGAGCAAGCTGGTTGAATCTGGTAAGGTACTCGTTGATAGACATCTTGCTTTGCTTCAAGGCTCGGAATTCATTCTTTTTCATCCTCATAATGACGGCAGGAGCGAAATTTGTCCCGAAGGCTGTCTTGAATTCACTCCATGAAATGGCATGCCGTGGCGGTTCAGCTTCTACTTGCTCTTCGACATTCTTCTCTGTTGCTTGTTCTTGTTGTTCCTCAGCTTCAGGTGCTTCCTGTAACACCCCAAATCTCACTTTCAGTTCAATTATCTAAAAATGTGGGATTTTAAAAAAATTGTTTTGCTTCGTCGATGTTCGAATTTTGAGTTATTAATTGAAACCTCAACCCCAAAAACAGAAATATGATTTCAAACCAAGTTTAAAAAGAAAAGAAAAAGGAAATAATTGAAACGTCAGAAGTGTGATTTGAGCCGAAACCACTCGGCCCAACCCTACTTCTTTTCCTTTTCCTTTTCCTTCTTTTCTTTTCTTTTTCCTTCTCTTCCCCTTTTTATTTCTTCTCTTTTTCCCTCCCGGCCCACCTGCCAGCCCTGGCTCCCTTCCTCCCCTACCTATTCACACGCCACCTACCTATTCACACGCCAATGCCCTGGCGCCCATGCCGCCCTGCTCCCCGTCCCGACACGCCGCTTCTCCCTCCCTCCCAGTGACACGTCGCCACGATGCTGGCACCATGCCCGCAAGTGGCGCAGCTCTTGGTGCCACATTGCTGCCGTCGTGCTCGCCCGTTGCCCAACCACTGTTGCGTCCATCGCCTCTCCCGTCCGTCGCCGGGAGCATCGCCAAAACCACTCGGCCCAGCCCTACTTCTTTTCCTTTTCCTTCTTTCCTTTCCTTTTCTTTTCTTTTTCCTTCTCCTCTTCCCCTTTTTCTTTCTTCTCTTTTTCCCTCCCGGTCCACCTGCCAGCCCTGGCTCCCTTCCTCCCCTACCTATTCACACGCCAGTGCCACGCGCCCATGCCGCCTGCTCACTCCCGACACGCCGCTTCTCCTCCTCCCGGTGACATCGTCGCCCGATGCCGGCACCATGCCCGCATAAGTGGCGCACTCTTGGTGCCACATTGTTGCCGCCGCTCTCGCAGTAGCCCAACCATCGTCGTGATCCATCGCCTCGCCGTCCGTCGTCGAGAGCATCGCCAAGCCTACTTTCCTCACCCCTTGGCCTATAAATGGACGCTCCCGAGCCACCCTCGCCCTCCCTGCCATTCTCCTTCCCGGTCTTCTTCTCCTCTTCCCCTTTTTCTTTCTTCTCTTTTCCTCCGGTCCACCTACCACTACGCTCCTTCCTCCCTACCTATTCACACGCCATGCGCCACGCGCCATGCCGCTCGCCCCTGTCCCGACACGCCGCTTCCCTCCATCCAGGTGACACGCCGCCCGATCTTTGGCACCATGCATAAGTGGCGCACTCTTGGTGCCACATTCTTCGCCGTCGCGCTCGCCGCCAACCACCATCGTCGCATCCATCGCCTCGCCTGTCCGTCGTCAAGAGCATCGCCAAGCCTACTTTCCTCACCCCTTGGCCTATAAATGGACGCTCCCGAGCCACCCTCGCCCTCCCTGCCATTCTCCCTCCCGGTCTTCTTCTCCATTGAGCTCAATCGCAAAAAAAGCGCAAGCGCCTACCTCGACGTTCCGGCTGCACCGGCGAGCTCCTCCCCCCGAACCACCGCGTCACAGCTTGTTCTATTCTCCAAGGATTCTATCCCCTCAATCAATTGGGAACTTCCCCCACTGGAGCGCCACGTGCAACCATCTTCCCCGAGTTCGGTCGAATAACACTCCCACCACCGCCATCCCCACTCCGGTGAGTCCCCCCTCCAATTCCACCCTACCCGAGCACCATTGGTCGTCCCTCTTCCTTCCCTCGTCGCGCACCCAAGCTCCTGTCCTCCCGAACGCCGCCACGAAGAAGACCTCATCACGCGCCCATGGCCCACATCGCTAGATCGGCCTCCCTCCACCCTCACAACCAACCCCGGTGAGCTCCCCTTGCTCTCCCGGTGCTCATGCGCGCGCTACCTTCTTCCCTCTTCCCCTCTGGTGCCGCCACCCCATTTCCTTCCCCGGCTTCGACAGCCGCTTGTCGCCGCCCGACCGCTCCTGTCCACCGTTAGCCACGTCACCACCCCATGGAATCCTCTTCCTTCCTTGCCCATTTGGCCACCTCCGACGCCGCGTGACCCTCGTCGGCGTTGGCGCCGCCAAACCGATGTTTGCCCTCCTCTGCACTAGGTGATGCCTCCCTCTGTGATTTCTCTCTATGTGGATGCATGACATGTGGGTCCACTCTATTAAGAAGGTGGCTTAGAGTCCAGTTAGCAATAAAACCAGGATTAGGTTAGTAGTGAGTTAATCAATATTGTAAATTAGTATATATACATTTTAATTAGGATAATTAGTGATTAATTTAAGTAATTAGCCTAAGGATATTAAAAGGTTAATTAGTTTGTAGACATTCAACTAACATATTGCACTTTCGGATAATGACAATAAGTCAAGTAACTAAAAAGATAATTAAATGATTGATTAGAATGAAATAGTGTAATAAGATAGGTAAGTGTTCAATCAGCCAGGTAAGTGTTCAATCAGCCATTATCTTTCTAATAAAGTTAATTAAAAACAAATTCAAGAGTTATTCCAAGCAAGTAGTCATTAACTGATTATCAATAGAATGCAATCAGAATTTTGTTTAAAGGAAAGGAACCTAAATCTGGGGTGAGGCTAAAACTATTAACTTTGCTTGTATCTCAGTAATGACTGAGTTCCATTTATTTTGAAATTTGAACATGGTAAGAGGTTAGTTAAAAAGAATTATTACTAGGGTAGTACTAGTTACTTCAAGGCATTATCAAAATAATCTTATACTTAAAAAGTACCTACATGACAGTAGGGTGCTAAAACCATTAAGCCATTGTTTTGGATTTTCGGTTGAGACTAATCCAATATAGTGTTACTGACTTATGATATGGTAATATGAATAGGTCATCATATTACTTAGGTCAAGTAATGTGTAAGTGTCGACCATCGCAATATTAATGCTCGGGGTGATAGCGATAAAGTGTCGCAACAAGTGTGACCCACTAATAGGATAGGAATAAGATAATAAATTATAGAAACACGCACACACAAGTATCCCTACAAATCATTGATTAGGTTAAGTAGCTACTTTAATTAAGGGCGCCTAGGTTTTGCAATCGCGTCAAAGACACTAAGGACCTAGACAAGAATTGGTAATCATAATGACATAAGCTCACATATACTTAGGACCTAGATTAAGCAAGGGAATAAAAGTATATGTATATGCATGTATGTCAATTGACATATGGACCATGCTAGTAGTTGATTAAGCAACTAAGTGTGCCCTCGAAGTTTAGAGCAAAGTAAAGTGTAATGGTAATAGACCTTAATTGAAGCTAGTTAGTAAAACATGGTATGTCGAGTAGGCCTCACACCTAACTAGGTTTTACTTAGAACTAGAAGCTAAAATATAAACCTCGTAGTATATAAGATTACCGGTACTACTAGGCAATCACGAAGATTAATAGTAGCTATGTCACGACCTTGTGCTATTCAATCGGAACCGAAGCCGATAGGGTAATCACCGAGTAAATTTAAAAGGGTTTACTTAAACAAGTTGTCCAACCTTTGTTGTCGAGCTGGGTTGGCCTGATGGGTTGGGCCTTTTCTTTTTTATTTTACCTTTCTTCTCCTCCTTTTCTTTTTCCTTTTCACATTTTCGGCCCTTTCTTCCTGTTCGTATGGCGTCGCCTTAGGCGTCCAGGTGCTGCTTTGGCACCTTGCCTTAGCGCCTTAATAACCATGGTGACGGGGCGGCAGATCTCGGGTGGCACGGAAGAAAAACAGACTCTGTTTTCGAGCGCGCGTGTGAAGCAGAGCAACGCGTGAAGCAGTGCAAAGGAGCTCAACGCGGGCCCAACGGCGGTCGTGGGAAACCTTAACCCTAACTCTGATACCATGTTAGAAAGAAACCTTGAACATTTCTGATGGGCCAAAGACGAATATATCATGTATAAGATAGGTCAATATGCAAAGAAAACACTAAGCTATATACATATCTAACAGTCTTGGCCCATATGTCATTCAACAAAGCACAACACAAAGGAGGGAAGCAGAGTTCACATGCTTCCAAATGAAATTTGCGAAACATATCATTCAGGGCTGAAAACCCTACAAATTTGGGTGGGCGTGTCTCCGAAGGCTCCTGGAGCGCAGATCATAAGAAGCCTCTGATAAATACACTAGCTATTATGAATCGCCTCCACAAAACAGTTTTGTTGTACCTCTATCGAATGATTTTGTATCTGGTGCTAACTTGCATGTTGCGTCATTGTATGCCACCCGATCTATTTTATGCAAATAAGCGTAAAGCAAGTAACTAAGTAAGCAAAAGTACGCATGTATGTAACATGACATAAGCATTCCTACTTCACACTGAAGTAAACAAAACCAGCATGTCCTAAATGTTATTACCGTCATGTCCAACTGAGTTGATTGCTTCTGGAATTCTCTCATGACCTTCATCTGTTTTGCTGGTTCCATTTGCTGAAATACAAAATAGTAAAATACAGAAAGCCTCTTACGATACAGTCCAAAAAAAGTTCACAAGCAAAATTGACTAGAGATTAGAGAATGTGTTGATACTTTAACAACAGCCAGCCATGGCTGTCTTTCATCTTACCTTATTCATTGCTGCCATCGCTTTGCTTGCGCCTTTCATTCCAGCAGATATTGAAGTGCCCGCGTGCATTGCCTGAATAAAGAAAAGGATGTGTTGGTAGTAAATTAGCATGTGTATTTTGCCCATGACTAGAACACGCGGTTGCATAAATCAAACTGAAAGCTAGACATACCTGTGTGTGAGTAGCTACTCCACGTATCTGTGCTCGTGTGCCTTGCAAATTGATGATTTGTTGCCTAAGCCGGACAAGTTGCCGAGCTAGGATTTTGGTTGCTGCCTAGAGCAATCCAGATCATGCATCACAAGGCATCAGGAAGAACAACATTGGGGATTAGGGATCTTCCACAAAATCCTAACAGACTTACCTCATTTCCAGTCTTAGCAGTCTTCTTGATCTCCGCAACCAGCTTCTTCTCCTGGAAGGGTACCATTAAAACATCACTAAACGAAACAATACAATTTGCGCAGGTTATTGCAGATCGGTATGTGAAAGTACCATAAAGATGTAATAATAAACAAAGGTCCAAAATGGTGCCGTTAAACCATGCTTTCCTGGACCGTACTGTTATGTTTTACACTTACGGAGCATGAAGGTATGGCAGCATAAGAATGCAGCAAAAGCCCCTAGGAATGTCAGGCACTCTAAGCATTTGAGTTGCCATAAAAGGAATACTGATAGCCCATTTGAACCCCATTTTCTCTTGTTTTAGGTCTATTTTTACTATATTGAAGAAGACAAACACATACATTCTCAAGTAAGGTTCAAAATGAAGCATCAACTTTAGTATGCATATGATTAGATTTCAAATTTGTTTCTTTAATAAAAGATGGGGTATTTCCCAGAAAAATCGCAAGTTGCGACGCTATTGCACTCTTGGTACTATCAGATCAGTCCCACAGCATAAGAATCACAAGAAACTATCAGCTCAGTCCCATCTAAAGTGCCCACTCACCAGAAGCATAATAAAATGATATCAGCTCCTTCACACTAGACATGTAAATGAATTATTTCATCCCCTTTGCACACTGGCAGCGCTACCTAATGGTGTCTACTCAGTCTGGCAAGCAAATTTGCAAAATCTGGCCACTGTTTGCCTCATTTTAAATGTTATGTATCTTGAATTATTTAAAAGATAATGATTATGATCATGAACTGCATACCTCCATTTGTAGGGAGCCAATCTCTCGCTCAACTCCTAAAATGCGTAAAACAAAAAATAGTGTCAGAAATTATCACATTACCAAATCCATTTTATGAAGGGCTGCTACTTAAGCTATTTTTTGACCGGCTGTTGAAATATCGACTGTTCCACTACTACACCAATTTCTGAACTTGTGCTAGTTTGCTTCAATGTAGCAAATGTAGCACAGGTTGGGCATCAAATGTCACATGCTTAACATTGTTAAATCGGTTGTCTGTTAGCCTTGTTCGAGAGCAATATGAACTAAGGAGAACACTTTAGAAAGATAAGTAGAGGGGATAACAGAGACAAAAAGGAAAGGAAAATTTGTTCTCACCCCTTGTGGCGACTGCCATCTCTCTCTTGCTTGTCCTGAGAGCCTCTGCAAGTGACATAACATCACCATTAGTTCGCTAAGCCAAACTCTAACCTGTCGGTTCGCAAATTTCCCCACCCACGAATTCAAGGAGAGATTACCTACAACACCCAAAAGATCATTGATTTCTCCCTCCCCCACAAAATGCACAAATCGTAAGTTGCCCTAAAACGCTACCCACAAGAAACAGCCGAATCATCGAATCCATGAAAGATCTCACTTTTGGAGCACGGAAACAACCGAATCATCGAGGCCCAACCGCGGATCAGACCAGATCAGCGACAAAAAAAAAACGTATTTCTCGCGAAATTCCAAGCGAGAGTAGAATCCCAGAAAAACCCCAATCTGAACCCCCGGGTAGCACCGACGAAGACCAGGCAAAAAAAAGGCGAATCCAAGAACCGAACTCGTAATAAGTAACCGAACCTTTGGGGTCGACCTTCTTCTTGAAGATGTTCATGGCTGCTGGATCGCTCTCTCTCTCTCTCTCGACTGGAGGAAGGGGAAGGGGAGGCGCCGAGCGAGCCCAACGGGCAGTGGTGTCGCCTTTCTTTGGGCTTTGCTGGTAGCCGTTGCAAACCTTAAACAAAAAACGCTTATTGCCAGGCGCACTCGGTCCAATCTGCACTCGAGGATGGGGGTGTGGGTCCACTACGGCGCGGGACCCACATGTCAGTAGAGTTGTTTGAAGGAGCGTGAGGGAAGACACGGGTCGAGGGGCGGAGCGGCACGGCAGGAGCGCCTTAGGGTTGGGTGAACTACCCACATCTCCCTGTTTCTCTTTCTTTTTCGGTCTTTTCTTTATGGAAACAGAATTTTTCTATATTTGTCTTGATAGAATTAGTCCCTTCCCCTCAATTACCAAAAAAGGGACAGTTGAAATTATCTATGCCCCCTAAGATGATTTTGATAATTAATGACACCAATGTTTATGTGACTAATATGTGTGCTAAGATGTTTTAAAGGTTTAGTCCAGGAGTTTGAATGATGATATGGTAATAACAATGCAAAGATGATATAAGATCGATATGACTCAATACAAAAGTTATATTGTAGTATAAGGACTCTTTATAGCTTTTATCAGTCTCGACGTTTTGATGAAAAGATCGGATTGTAGGCTAGATATCATTCTATAAAGAGCGATTATGGCTAGTAGCTTGAAAATCTAATTTTGTACCATCTTGATCAACTAGGAGTCATACATTGCATTTAGAATTGCTTCTAGAAAATCTTCAGTGGAAATCGGTATGACCACTTTTGATGAACGGTGCGTGGTAGTACCGAGTTTTACATGGCGGTATGTTTATTTCGGAGAGCATATTTTTAGGAGTTTTCACCTCCCCTGCATATCAGTAATACCGCATCCGAGAAACGGTACTACCGGACCTCTGGTAGTACCAGATTCTAGTTGGTGGTACGTTTTTCAGATAGCGTGCTTTTGGGATATCTTTATCCTCTAGAAATTGATAGTCTTTGTTGAGTCGAAAGCGAAGGCTACTGTGGTACAGAGTACCGGTTTCTAGTTGTTGGTAGTACCACACTTTTTTGCAACGGCTAGTTCTGGCACATTAAATGAACAACAGTCGACAGTTGAACAGTAGCGCGGTAGTACCGGGTTTCTACTACGGTACTATCGCATACACTGATTTTTTCTGAGTAAAGCATCAAACAACTAATTTTGTTGGTGAGGGTTATAAATTGTAACATCCCAAAAGTTGTCTTTTCAAAAATCTTTTGAGTAGTTTAGGTCTTTGAAAAATTTCATCAATTTTATTAGAATTAATAAAGCTTAATTGGGAATTTTCTCAATTCAAAATATTTAATTTGACTAATATAAACATCAATTAAATCAAAACTAGTGTTATTTGACTTCTTTCTATTCCAATGAATTTTTTGGTATTTTCTGAGTTTTTTTCCGAGTTTGTTTGCTATTTATTTGGTCTCCTTGATTTTCAGTCTTTTCTTTAATTCAAAAAATCCTTTTCCAATCTCTCTCCACCACGTGGTAGCACTGTTCATCGTCATTCTCCAACCGACTCCACAGAGTCCGGTTCTAGTACGTGTGCACGGCTGAATTTTATGAATTTTATCTCTATCTCTCCGGTGCATATAAAAGGAAACCAAATGTGTCATATTGATCTTCTTGATCCCCTCTTCCAATCCCTTGATTTGGTTTCCTCCGAATCGCTTTCGTTTCATCGCAATCTGATATGAATTGAACTACAACGGAAGGTCTTCTCCGTCGAGTTCCACCTCCATCTGACGTCCCCTGGCTGAACCGTCTGTGTCATTGAGTTCACCTCGACGCATTCTACGTCTACATCCCGTCCCCTTCACCTGGAGACCACCGAATCACTACCGACCATCTCAAGCCATAGCACCGAAACATGTTCATCGTGTTTCTCACTTCTTTAGTGCGTTTTTCCAAAATTCGATCGTGTCATCTTGTGTCCCTTGTCTCAACCTTTTTTTTCCATATTTTAGTTTCGAATTTCATCTACCGTGCACCAAGAATCAAGCTTTCTCTCTCCTCTAGGCCTATCTTCCTTATCCGGTCAAATACTCTGGAACCATTGATCCCTACCTTTATCTCCACCACCGTTGGGTTCACGTCACCGTGTTCTATGCCGTGCTCAAGTCCCTTTTCATAGAACATTGCTGGAAGTGGTGCTCCACCGTAAGGCCACTATTATGAATATTGTGTGTATATTCAAGAGGGCTCAATGGGCACTATATATAGATAGTACAAGGGGGTTTCCATATACAGATAAGGAATACAAAAGAGAGCCCTATTATAACAGCCCACTCAAACTCATGGTGGATCATACACACTGAGTTTGGAGCGAAAAATACAAATATTGTGCCCTAGTCTGTGGCTTCGTGAAGAAGTCAGCAACCTGTAACTCTGATGGCACAAACTGTAAAGCAAGTACTCCCTCCTGTACCTGTGAGCGAGTGTATAAAGCATCCACACCAATGTGCTTGGTGAGCTCATGCTTCACTGGTCCCGCAATCTTGATAGTACACATCTTTGTCGGAAAAAGAGTCGTAGGCCCCACCACAGGCACTCCAAAATCTGCAAGTAGCCACCTCAACCAAGTAATCTCTGCTGTCACTGCTGCCATAGCTCTCAACTCAGCTTTTGCACTAGAATGGGGAACTGCAGTCAGCTTCTTAGTCTTCTAGGCAATCAGGGAGGAGCCAAGAAAAACATAGTAAGCAGGAAGAGAACGACGATGAGAAGGATCACTAGCCCAGGTCGCATAGGAGTACGCCTGAAGCTGTAATGTCGAACTCGGGAACGAAGAATCCCGAATTCACTGCGTTCACACACTAGTCCAGGATTTCCAGTGTACACAGTCTCACAAAAAGTGTTATCACAAACATATCAAGCGCTTTATTAATAAGTAACAGAGTTTATTATAGCATGGGCCTGAGGCCAAATAAAAACATAGCGGAAGCCAAAACGGTAGTAGGCCACACGATGCGCCACAAGCAATCGTCTGGAGTCGTAGCCTAAACGTCTGGATCCTCACCTTCTGGATAATAATATCATCCTGAATAATAATATTCAGCAAGGATGAGCACAATTACTGTGCTCGCAAATTACACCCAATATAGAATTTAGAATGCATGCATAAGTACACAAAGGAAGGTTGTAGGGGTTTATTTGCATAAATCAACATTTTCAAGTTTAAATAATCATACTAAGTTCCAAGGCACATTTTTAATACTTGTCTTAGAATCAAATCTTAAATTGATAATTTTATAGTGGATAACCTCCATATGAAATATGGTGATGAATACCCTCCTATCACATGGCTACCCGTCCAATTTTACCACAAGGATTAACCATCCTGAAATCCTGCACAAGGATTATTTTTAAAATCAAATACAAAGTCTAACTTAGAGTGGCTTTGCTCAGCATATCCATGACCGTGGACACGGCTATTCGAATAGTTTTACACTCTGCAGAGGGGGTACAACTTTACCCACACGAGATAATTTGCCCGTTATGTCGGCCATTGCACGCTTCCTTAGGCGTGTGACTAGGCAATTATCACAAGGCATTTCCAATGTTCTACCTCACTACTAATATGCCTGCTAAGGTTTCACTTCCATTGGTCTAACCACCTGCCGGAAGCCCCCTCTTGTGCCAAGTGGTAATATTGTCTATCCAACACCCACACAACAAAAATGGCACAACCAATAGTGAGGTATGACAAGTTAATAACCCTAGTTCTACCCATACAGAACTTGCGGTAGTACGGTGGAGCTTTGCAAGATGCGGCTCAAAGGCCGGTCCTTAACTGACTTGGGCAACTTTTCATAACAAACCCTGGGCCTCAACCCTAACCAGATTGAGCCCGTGCATAAACCTACACCCACCAACGGTCCATCTTGCCCAAGTACAAAACCATTTTTCATTATTATTATTTTCAAAGACATTTGTAAAAGTCCACTATGATAAAACAAGGTCATAGGCTTTTAATCTCATTTTGCTATTTTGGCTAAATTCTCCGCAAAATTAAATATTTGTGGTCTAAGCAGTTTCTAAGCATATCTATATTTTTAAATTTTATTTGACTAAGGTAACATGGGAATGATGATCTAATATTCAAAATTGGATGTACAAAGGAATATGATTAACTAAGAATTTAAAATAGGGACTTAAAATAATTGAATAAAATAATGCATGCAACAGTAATTTAAAAACATAATTAAATAACTTTAAAATATTGGGATCAAAATGATCAATTGTGTAACTTGCCTTGCTCAAAATCTTGGTATTCTACTTCTTCAATAGGGTCAAGCTCGCCGGAGTTATCAAAATATATTCGCGAACATAATCCAAATTCAAATAGAATTCAAATGAACACAAATAAATTCAAATTAACCCCAAATGAAATAATTTTGGTTTAGTTAGCTAGATCTTGATTTTATACAAATTTAAAAATTTAAAACACCTAAATCGGAGTTCGTATGAAGAAATACGAGCTCCTGGAAGTTAAAACAAAAATTAAATTCTAAAATCAGAAATTCTGAATTTCTCGAATTATTTTTCTAAAGGAAATTCGAGATATTGCGCAGGCTGACGTCAGCCGTTCGAAATTTTTTATTTTCAGCCGAATTATTTTTCTAAAGGAAAAGGCTTTGAGTCACTGACATGTGGGCTCGGGTTCAATGGACTGGATCCACGGCCCGGTCAGAGTCCGCTGTGGACTCGGTGTATGCTACAGTGCGGGGTGTGAGAGAGGGCAGACGCGTGCGCTACGTAGGCAGCCACGTGGGTGCTGACTCGGCATCTTGGGTCCACGGGGCGCTAAGGTGGCATCGACGTGGCCGGGCCACGTCGGCCGGAGGAGCGGCGGCACTCTGGTGATGGCCTCGCTGGCGCTACGCGCCACGGCGAGGCACGGGAGTGGGCGCAATAGAACGAGGAGGTCGAGGTGGAACTAGTGCTTACCAAAACAGCGGCGGAGCGCGAGGTTTTTACTACCGGCGACAAAGTTTGGCGGTGGCAGTTTTGGGTCGACGGCGCAGATGGAGCTCCCGGGGTTCTCCTGCGAAGAGAGTGCGCGCCCGCGGTAGGCGGTGACGAGGCGGTGCCGAGGAAGTGGTCGATGTCACTGATGGAACCTTGCCGGCGCCGAAAACGAAGCTTTTCCGAACTTCGACCACCAGGGAGAAAACTCGAATTGCGGACGAACGAGAGTGCTAGAGGCGAGGAGAGCTGGGGCGTTTGGTTGAGTGGAGAAGGGTGCAGCCGGGGCTGGCTTTTATTGGACGAGGGGAGGCCGAGAGGTGGAGATCGTGCGCGGAGGTCATGGCGGCGCAAGGCCCGTAGAATTGCACGTCTTCAAGAGGGGTAACGGCCGAAAACAGGCGCGAGAGGAAACAACGATTTGAATGCGCATGATGACGAGAGAAATGGGGGAGGGAATCACGGCATTGAAGAAGAACGTGCGGGCGTTAATGGCGGCGAAGCGCTCGGCCGCGCGAGGAAGAAAGAGGGGAAGGAGGCGACGCTGTAGTGGTGGGGCCCGTGTGGCAGTCGAAGGAACTGGTCGGGAGGGGTGACGGTTGTTGGATTTTGATCGAACGGTCTGAGGTGACGATGTGCGGGCGAAATCGGTTAAGGGCAAAGGATCGCTGATTTTGATCGAACAGCCGAGGTGATAGAGCGGGACTACCGAGATGGGTTATGTGGCACTCGCCGATGGGCGATGCGTGTATGGGAGAGCGCGGAGGCTACTGGTCGGGAGGAGGTCGAACAGAGAGGGCTTAAGTCATTAACAACACCAGAGATTTAATTCCTTTCCAAATTAATTTAATTCCAAAAATTAAAAAATGCTTTAGAAAATAGCAATAAAATCCAAAAATTATGAGAAAATTCACAAAAATTCTCTGAGGCATTCTGGATTTAAATAAAATAATTCCAACTTACAATTGGTAATAGATTTTACAAATAAATTACTTTGGATTTCAAATAATTAAGGAAAATATTTTAAAATTTTCAGAAAATCCACGAAAATAAATAAAGTTTTATTTTCAACTAAAACTTGAAAATTTGGGTTGTTACATGTAATGAGGTAGAGCTAGGAAAAATAAACGATGAGAGATAGTTCCATGCAAGTAGCGAAGAACACAAAGAAGGTGGCTATAGTGAAGATGGGTAGGACGAGCCATGAACTGACTCAAGATATGAACATTATAAGCAATATCAGTACGAGTGCTCACAAGATACACCAAACTCCCAACAAGATGGTGATAGCAAGTGGGATCCTTAAGAAGATCACCATCCGTGGCACTAAGCTGTAGGGATAACTCTATGGAAGTCTCGGTAGTGCGAGTATCAGTCAGACCAGACCGATCAAGGAGATCCTAGACATACTTCTGCTGGGAGTGGTACTAGCCCTCAGGCATAAAAAGACCTCAATCCGAAGGAAGTACGTGAGAGAACTAAGATTAGTCATCAAAAACTGATCACTGAGATGCTTCTTCACATACGTGATGAATGAGGAATCATCACCAGTGATGAGCATATCATCAGCGTACAAAAGAAGCAGTGTCATACCCCGAGATGAGACATGGATAAAAAGAGCAGGATCATGGGAACTGACAGTGAAATCGACAGTAGTAATCACTGAGGTAAAACACACAAACTAGGCACGAGGAGCCTGTTCAAGGCCATAAAGAGCACGACGAATACGACAGATGTGTACACCAGGAACAGAATACCCAAGTGGTGGCTGCATGTCGACCTCCTCATGCAGAACACCATTAAGAAAAGTATTCTTAACATCCAGTTGAGAGATAGACCACCGGCGAATAGAAGCAACCGTAATAAGAGTGCGAACGGTGGTCATATGGGCAATAGGAGCAAAAGTCTCATCGTAGTCATGACCGTACTTCTGCTGAAAGCCATGAGTCACAAGACGAGCCTTATAGCGTTCGATAGTACCATCAGATCGGGTCTTAATCTTGTACACTCACTTGCACGTGATCGGATGAGCATGCACAGGTGTCGGTACAATATCCCAAGTCTTCGTACGTCAAAGAGCATCAAGATTCTCCGCCATAGCGAGCTGCCACTCAGAATAAGGAGCAGCCTCACAATAAGAATTAGGCTCAATGACAGAGAGAGCATGAGCTATTAGAGCAAATTCAAGACGATCAGGAGGTCGAAGGGATGTCCGATCACGAAGGGCGTAACGAGGAGCATCATCAGGAGGATCAGAAGTGGGTGTCGGTGAGATACTATGAGAAGAGACCGGGGAATGACAAGGATGTCTAGAGTAGTGAATATCAGAAAAACAACACGGTGATGCTGTAGGAACAAGAGACTGAGGTACAAAATAAACCACTGGAGACAGACTAGGGGAAGACTGTGATAGTGGAGAAATGGGTGAAGAGTCAAAAAGAGACAACCATGAAATCGACTCAACAGTGGAAATAGGAGAAGGAGCCGAATCTCGATAGAAGAAGAGTCGAGATTCGTCAAAGACAATGTCTCGTGAAATCCTGATCCATTGAGCAGAAGGATCCCAGCAGCGATAACCCTTATGCTCAAAACTATAACCAAGAAACACACACTCAACTGACTGGGACTATAGTTTAGTACGCTCACGAGGCTGCAGCAGAACAAAATGTGTACATCAAAAACACGAAGGTGAGTGTACTGGGGGGGCTCGAGAGTAGAAATGCTATATAGAACTGACACCCTTAAGAGTAATAGAAGGCTGCATATTGATGAGATATGCAAAGAGAAATGTACTTTAGCCTGTAATCGTGGTGGAATGTGAAAGGTAAGGAGAAGAGTGCGGACAGTCTCAATCAGATGACGATGTTTGCGCTCAGCAACCCCATTCTAAGCATGGGCACCAGGACAAGAAGACTGGTAAAGAGTGCTCGTCTCAGAAAGAAACTGTCAAAAAGCTCCAGAACAGTACGAATCATCGTTACAAAGCTACGATAGATCGCAAGAAACTGACCACGATTAGACATGGGGAAAACCTATGTAAAACGAGAATAATCATCAATGAAGATAACATAAGATTTATACCTATTTTTAGAGATAATAGGTGCAGGTCCCCATATATCTGAATGAACTAAGTCAAAAGGACGAGAAGACAAGGACTCACTAGAATGATAAGGAAGTTGCAGCTGCTTGCCCAACTTACAATCCTGACAAAACATGGCCGTGTCAACGGTACACGTCTAAAAACACCCCGACGAACTAATAAAGAAAGGCGGGACCCACATAAGTGACCTAAACGGTGATGCCATTGTGCAAAAACTCCAGAGGTGGTGGCAGCAGTGGCAGTGGAAGTAGATATAGAGGTGACAGGAGCAACTGAAATGGACGAAAGGTGGAGGCGATCAAGGATGTAGAGACCCTAACGATCCCTACGGCGTCGGCTAGTCCCAAGTATTGTCCCTATCTGTAGATCCTGGATGAAATAGGTGTGAGAGTCAAAACCAATCCTACAGCCAAGATCGGTGAGCTAACCCACTGAGAGAAGTTGCATGGTAAGCTGGGGAACATGGGAAACTGCTGGAACAGAAAAGTAAGTGGACAAAAGAGTGCCCTGACAACTGACAGACAGAGGAGTATCGTCAACTGTCTGAACAGAGATAGAAAAAACAGGAGGTCCTACTAAAGTGAGAGATGTGGAGTTCGGTGTCATGTGGAAAGAGGCATCAGAATCCAGAACACAAGAAGAAACTAGAGGAGACGTTTGAGCTAGACTGCGAATGGCCGAGCCGTGAGAGAGCTGCAAGTAGAGCCCGCGTAATCGCTAAACAGAGTCACCTCGCTGAGAAGGTCCTGACGTGTTGGTCTGTCCTCCCGTCGAGGAAGGGCCTCCCTGCCCCCCTTGGATCGTCCACATGCCTTATTCTACTTTTTTTTCGCATCGCACAATGTTGGTAGTCGTGCCCAAAGTTCTTACAATAATTTCACTGAACCCCAGTTGGTGCAAAAATTGGAGTAGAAATAGACACCTGAGAAGTGACTGTAGTCAAAGTAAAAACCGTTAGTGTAGTCGAAGAAGTAGGGCTAGCAAGCACAGCCAGAACAAATTGTGCTGCTAACTCGAAAGAAAGCACCTCAAGACGGCGCCGAAAGAGCCTCGGTCGCTTGGCCGTGGTGAGTGGTTCAACAGTTGAGCCCTGACTGGCTCAAACTCTGGGCGTAGACAACAAACAAAGTCATAAAGGCGAAGGTGGTCACAATCCGCCTTATGCACCTTATGATACTCCTGGCAGAGCAGAGAAGCCAACTCGTCCAACTAGCGCCAGAAACTGGCCAGGGCTCGAAAAAAGTCATCGATGGAGGAGTCCTCCTGGTGAAGCATCTTCAACTCACGCTGAAGAGAAAAGAACTGAGCATCACTGCTCTGCTGGAATCGCTCGTGCAAATACTCCCAGGCCTGGCGAGTAGAACACAAACCAACATTGTCTGGCTGGATGGAGTCGTCGACGCTGACCATCAGAATGGTGTGAACACATCTCTCATCAGCACACCAACGCTCAAAAGCATTTATGGCATACTGAAAGGCGTCATCAGCAGCAGTAGCGGCCTCTGCCTCATTCTTGGTGGCCTTATCTTCTGTAGGAAGTGCAGAAATGGGCTGTTTGAGAGAAGCCTGAACCGGTGATGGTGGATAGGGTCGAGCACTAGTGAGATGTCCCCGGAGGTGGAGACCATCAAGTGTGATCTCCATGAGGGAAGGGCATAACTTGTAGTTTGTCCCATTAAGCTTTGCTCCCGAGAATGGGATTACAGCTGATGGAACAGAAGCTATCGGTAGACGGCGCTGTATGGCGCGACGATCAAGGCAACAAAGTCTAACATGCGGCGCTGGACGGCACAGTGGTTAGATCTACGTTCTTCTTCTAGTTTTTTTTCTTTCAGCCGGCTATTAATCAGCCTGGTCCGGCCTGCTCACAGTCTGCTCAAAAAGAGCAGGGGACTAGGGTTCCCCATGTGGCGACGGCACTGGCCGTGGGCCGTGGATGGTGGCGGCGACGGCAATGCTCCAATGAAGTCAATGACGAGCGGCGCCCAGCGGTCGTCGGCTGAAAGGCCGAGCGCGCGGCGTCGGTGGTCGTCGGTGCGGTGTCGCCGGTTGTCGGCGGGCGTCGGGCGGCGCGATCGAGGTCGTTAGGCGGCGTCGGGCGAAGGCCGGCGTCGACTCGACCCACATCGTCCTCGAGCGGCATCCTTGACAACGGCAAGGCAGCGGAAGGAGCTAGGTTAGAACCCTAACTCTGATACCATGTTATGAATATTATGTGTATATTCTAGAGGGTCCAATGGGCAATATATATATAGAGTATAAGGGGGTTGGCATGTACAGATAAGGAATACAAAAGAGAGTCCTATTCTAATAGCCGCCACCTACTGTCGTGTTTTGCCTCGCTGCTAGCGCATGGTGCCTATTCTTGTCGTCTGGACTGCGTCATCATCTCCATCTCATCGTCGCCATTCAGTTTTGCCCATTTGCCAGAGTTGGTTCGCTTCCGTCCGCCATCCACCCCATGCGCCATAACCGGTCGATGCCCTCTGTCCCTGTTCATGTCTGTTGATTTTCGGTTCTATGCTTTCTACGTAGATTGCGCGTTGTTGGTTGTCCCTTCTTTCTCTAAGGTGTAGGCCAGGTGTCCTCTCTACTCTCTTTTTCTTTAATTCTTGCTTTGTCATCTCTTGCCACATCATTGCCTTGTCAACTGCACAACCATGCCACATCGCTGCCATCTCATCTTCTCTCCATACATGTCAGCCACATCATCACATACATGGCAAATCAAATCAAATCTTTATCCCCTCACTTACATGTGGACCCCACATCTCATCCACCCAATTCAAAACCCTAATGATTTATCTCTCTTTCATGCGGGTCCCGCACGTCAGTCAACCCTTGGTCAAACCCTAGTTCATGAGCTTGGTCCACCGTGGTCCTAGTCCATATACCTGTGACCCACATGTCAACCCTTAATTCTATTTTCTGGAATTCTTTTAATTCTAGAAATTCATAAATATCAGTAGCTTCAGTTGGTTCGCTTCCGTCTGCCGTCCACCCCGTGCACCATACCGACCGATGCCCTTTATCTCTATTCATGTTTGTTGATTTTCGGTTCTGTGCTTTCTACGTGGATTGCTCTC
Organism: Hsuehochloa calcarea; assembly: GCA_036346395.1. NCBI lineage: Eukaryota > Viridiplantae > Streptophyta > Magnoliopsida > Poales > Poaceae > Hsuehochloa > Hsuehochloa calcarea. The sequence continues at coordinate 20,451,358 of CM070598.1, read as the reverse complement.
TGTTGGTTCTCCCTCCTTTCTCCAGGTATCCTCTCCACTCTCTTTTTCTTTAATTCTTGCTTTGTCATCTCTCTGCCACATCATTGCCTTGTCAGCTGCACATCATGCCTTCTCATCTCATCTTTTCTCCATGACATGTCAGCCACATCATCGCATGCATGGTAGATCAAATCTAATCTTTCTCCTCTCACTTATATGTGGACCCCACATGTCATCCACCCAACTCGAAACCCAAATTATCTCTCTTCCATGCGGGTATTGCATGTCAGTCAACTCTGGGTCAAACCCTAGTTCATGAGCTTCGTCCACCATAGACTAGCATCTTTCCGTGGACCTGGTCCATAGACCAGTGGCCCACACGTCAACCCCTAATTCTATTTTCTCAAATTCTTTTAATTCTAGTGTGCTTCGAGTGTGGTAAGCAAGGCCATTATGCCAAGAGATGCTCTACAAAGCGACAAGCTTCAACCTTCAAGAAGGATAGTCGTTCTGTCATAGCCACATCTGAAAAGTCACAAGATTCAACACGTTTATGCTACAACTGTCGTGTAAAATTTCACTACATCCGCCAGTGTCCTCAGAAGAACCAGTCACTCACTCTAGATGCAAGAATGCCAGAAATCATATCGGTCAAGATTGTAACACCTAGAGCAGGTGGTAAATCGGTAGGATCTGTGTATCCAAAGAAGCAGCCAAAGAAGAGATGTTTGAACCATGATGTTAACAAAAAGTCTAGATTGGTGATACCGGATTATGCAGTGCCATGCCTCGGTTCGTAGCAATGAAGTCAGAGAATCATTGTAACTTTCCTTTATTTGAGAGCAAAATGGTGGACATCTTTGTATGCAAGTTGTGAAGAAAAGGATTATTGGAAATTATATCATTGGATACCTCTCTAAGCTTATGCCTTTGCAAGTTGAGTAATCAGGCGTTGAGTCATGTTGATTGAAGGTCGTAGAGTCGTGAACATGGAATGTGATGTTGAATTCCAACTCATCATTCTGCATAGCAGTGAGGCAACATTAAATGGTCGAATAATTTAACCATGGGGATAATGTTCATATCCATAAAAGAGTATGGAATTGTCATTGCAAGTGGCCTATACAGCTTGATGATTCAACATTCAAACTTGGCTATACAAAGGAATTGGATTAACTAGACATGTAAAACAAGAATTTAAAACAACTGTATAAAATTATGCATGCAATAATAATTCAAAACAGAATTAAATACTTTGAAATACTAGGGTCAAAATGATCAATGGTGTAATTTGCCTTTGTCAAATTCTTGGTATTCTACTTCTTCAACTAGCTCTCCGAAGTCGTCAAAATCTATACGCGAAAATAAGCCAAATTCAAATGAAGTACAAATAAATTCAAATTAACATTCAAATTAACTCCAAATGAAATAATTTTGGTTTAGTTAGCTAGATCTTGATTCTATACAAATTTAGAAATTTGATTCACCTAAATCGTAGTTCGTATGAATAAATACGAGCTCTTGGAAGTATTAAATCTAAATTAAATCCTAAAAAAATAGAAATCCTGAATTTCCCAAAATAATTTTCTAAAGGAAATTCGATTTATTGCATCAGCGTACTGAATTGAGTCACTGACATGTGGGCCCCACAGTCATGGACTGGGTCTATGGGAAGGCACAAGTCCACGGTGGACTCGGCTCACAGCACAGTACGAAGGTGGGTGTGCTGGCGCGACTTGCCACGCTGGCGCCACGCGGCGCTGACGCGGCTGCCACGCACGCGGAGGCGTTGAGGTGGTGCCAAGATGGTGCTGACGAGGCCGAACCACGTGGCGTTCCGGCAACAGCTTTGCCGGCGCTACGCTGCTCGACGAGGTGTGCAAAGGTGTGCAAAAGAAAGTGGGGGTGGCCAGGAATCTGATGCACTACCTTGCGACGGAGGGATGCAGCGGAATGGTCATCGGCGGCAGAGAGAGGCGGCGACGAAGTTCGGTTGTTGACGGCGAAGGGGTTCCGGGGGTCGTTGGGCCGGGAGAAGATGCGCATGAGGATCGCCTTGTTGTCGTGAAGCTGATGGTGTGGATGGGGTGGCCGGAGGAGGCTTGACGACGCTGGTATAGGAGAAGAATGAGGCTTCGGCCGGCGGCGAGGAGAGCGATTGGGGTGAGGAGAGCTGGGGCGCTGGAGTGAGTAGAGAGAGGCGCTCCTGGTGCTCCCTTTTATAGGACGAGGGGAGGCCGAAAGGCGGAGATCGTGTGCGGTGGTCACGGCGGCGGTGGCGAACGTTCGGCGTCAATGCTCATGATTAAAGGATGAAATGGCGGGCAATGAGTGCGGAGGTTACTATTGAATTGCATGTGCATGATTGCGAGAAGAATCCGGGAAAGAAACGGAGAATTGATGAAGCTCAAATGCGTGATAATGGCGATCGGGCGTGGAAGCTGGAGGAAGAAGGGGTCGGAGATGATGACACTGCAGACGGGCCCACTTGTCAGCAGAAGGAACTGGTCGGGCAGAGTGATGACCGTCCGATTTAGATCGGATGGCCCGCAGCGATAGCGTGCGGGAGGAAATGGTCGGGTGGAGCGATGGTCGCCCGATTTAAATCGGATGGTCCACGTTGAGAGCGCGCGGGAGGAACTGGTCGGGCGGCCGAGAACAGTGCTGGGCCGGATGAATTCGGCCCAGACACTATGCGGGATTTCTAATTCATTTTCCAATTAAATTAATTCCAGAAATTCAATTAAGCTGTAAACACTAGCAAATAAAATCAAAAAACTATGAGAAAATTCTCAAAAATTCTCTAGGGTATTCTGGTTTTAAATAAATTAATTCCAACTTATAATTTGTAATAGATATTACAACTAAATTAATTTAGCTTTAAAATAATTAAGGAAAACTTTTTAAAATTACAGAAAATCCACAAAATAATTAAAGTTTTATTTTCAACTGAAATTTGAAATTTGGGCTATTACATATTTGCTCTTGGATACTTTGAATGCTTGTAATAGTCTAGTTGTTGAACCTATGATACTTCGTAACTGTTATGTTATACTTCATAACTATCTTTGCTTATGGTTACAATGGTTATGTTACCAAGTATCTCTGCCATGATAATCATCTTTTTATGCTTGTTGCTTATGCTATCAAAGGACATCATGATTATTATCTCTTGTGCTTAAATGATAAATCTTTACATATTTCTCTTTTTCAATAAATAAAGGAAACTCCGCCAAAATTTTCTAAAATCTACACATATGCATGAAAATCTCTTCATGAATCATTATGCACATATTTATGGGGAGTTTTGTTTATTTGATTGACTGACTTTAAAAGCAACTAATTCTTCATTTCCTATTGAAACTTATTTCAAAAATTATTTGCATGACAAAAGTCAAAACAAGGATATGCAACTTGTTTCTAACATGATGTATATTCAAAACTTCAAATCATTCATATTGCTTAAGGTTGTCATCAATTACCAAAAAAGGGGAGATTCAAAGTATCTAGGCCCTTTATGATGATTTTGGTAATTAATGACACCAATGTTTATGGGACTAATATATGTGCTAAGATGTTTTAAAGGCTTAGTCTCGGAGTTTGAATGATGACATGGTAATGACAATGCAAAGATGATATAAGATCGACATGACTCAAGACAAAAGGTATATTGTAGCCTAAGGACTCTTTATTGCTTTTACCGGTATTGGTGTTTTGGTGAAAAGACCGGATTGTAGGCTAGATGTCATTCTACAAAGAGGGGTCATGGCAAGTAACTTGAGGCTCTAATTTTGTGTCATCTTGATCAACTAGGAGTCATGCATTGCATTTAGAATTGCTCCAGGAAAATCTTCAGTAGAAATCGGTATGACTACTTTTGATGAGCGGTACTACCGCTGTGCGGTAGTACCGAGTTTTATATGGTTGTATGTTTATTCCAGAAAGCATGTTTTGGGAGTTTTCACCTCCCCTGCAGATCAGTAGTACTGCATCTAAGAAACAAAGACTACCGAGTGCGAGAGTACCGCATTCTAGTTGGCGGTATGTTTTTTCGCAGAGCGTGTCTTTGGGATATCTTTATCCTCTAGAAATCGGTAGTACCGTTTGAGCCAAGCGGTGCTACCGTAGTGCGGTAGTACCGGTTTCTAGTTGGCGGTAGTACCACACCATTTTCATAACAGTTAGTTTTGGCACATTAAATAAACAACAGTCGACCGTTGAACAGTAGCTTAGTAGTACCGGGTTTCTACGGCGGTACTACCGCATACACTGATTTTTTCCGAGTAAAGCCTTAAACGGCTAGTTTTGTTGGTGAAGAGGCTAGTCTACAAATACACCCCCATGCATCAAGCTCAGAACTTTTGAGCATATTGAACCTCATTGAATACATTTGAGTCTCTAGTGCACTCTCTACTACCCATTTGCTTATAATTTACATTTTGAGGTAGTTGAGAGCATTCAAGTGCGTTGCATCATTACTTGATCTTGTTGACACTTGATATTCCTCAAGCAAACATTGTGCTTTATTACTTTTGGTGCTTGCCGGCACCTAGATGGCTTTGGAGAAAGTTTGCACGGTGATCTCTTCAAGGAGATTGTAAAAAGGCACAACAAAGGTTGTGATTGGTTGATTCTCCCCAACTCTGGAGTGGATAAAGAGCGATACTAGTGGAATTGAGGTGGTTAAAGCTTAATTCGTGGACGTTTGGACTTACCTCAATGTGGGTTAGTGAAGACCGATAAGTTTTCGATACCACGAGAAAAATTTCAAGTGTCTTCATTGTGGTTTATTCTTTGTCTTTACTTCTTCCGCATTTACATTTCTAGCAAATTCATTTGTGTAAAATTGATTAGCTAGAATGGTTTTCAGTATCGACATAATCTTGAGGTGTTGTTGTGGAAAGCTAGTTTTTACATGTTGAAATTGTGAATTAAAGAACAATATTTTTAGAAAACTCCTATTCACCCCCTCTAGTCGGTCATCCTTGATCCTACAGCTGTGACGGTGTACTACTACTTGCCGTCACGACCGGTGACAATGTACTATTGCCCACCGCCGCTTTGTTAAATAGTATTTAAAATAATATTTCACATGTACCGTCCATCGACTCACCGAGCCATAGAGGGCAATGAAGGGTGGCGATGGTGACGGTTGACACCCAAGTTTTAAGCTGTGTGTGTTGTGCTGTGCTGTGATTTTATGTGAAAAAATATGGAATATTTTTACGGTACATGTGATAATGCATTTGAAGCTGCCAGTGCGAGGTAAAAAAAAGAAAAAGTGCTATCGGCTGAATTTTTAAAGTGTTAAATAGTATTTCAAATAGTTTAAAAATACTATTTGACAAACCATGCACTGGGGGCCGATCTTGTCGATGTGTCGCACGCGCGATAGCTTCGGTCCTCTAAGGCAAGGACAATGTGTCATTTTTTGCATTTGACGCGAAGATAGGGTTACTTTTGCTATTCAGGATGTCAGCAGTGTTATTTTAGCCAAAAAATCCCATATACTTGGGCTCAACTGATCGAATTGATGATATATATATATAGACCACCGTCGTTGTATGTGCCTGCTGTCCAACAAAAATTAAGATGAATGCTAACCCTTACGCAGCGGAAGAGTAGGAAAATTTGGGAGAGTAAACAAGCCTAACAACGACTAATAAACACGAACAAGTGCATATACACATCACATAAGCAAAGTTGGTAACCACAATAGTTTTAGACACAAAGATATTTTACTGTGGTGATCGGAGACTTGCCGGTCTCCCCTAATCCACGTTGAGGTAAGTCCAAACAAATTGGATCGGCTCCACGAATTAAGCCAATACCTCCAAGGTAAATCCAACCACTTGGACCAGTTCCAACACGAACCAACACCTCGATCCAATAGGGGTTGCTCTTCATGCACTACAGAGATGGTGACCACCAAACAACTCACAACCAAGTCGGGCCTTCTCACAAGCTTCTTGAGAAGATCACCGGTTACGACACCTCTACGTCGTCTAGGTGTCAGCAAACACCAAGAGTAATAAGTCTACAACTTTCACTTGAACTAATCAAGTGTCTAAGCTCAATGGATACACAATACACTACCTAAGGCAACACATGCACTTAGGATTTACTCTCCAAGCTCACTAAGTTCAACACATGCACATAAGATATGAGAGAACTTGCTCTTTGCTCAAAGGAATGAATAGAAGTGCCAAATATTGTTTCCCAACTGGCCAAGATGAGTATATATAGCCCACACACAAAAACTAGCCGTTGGAAACAAAGTGCTGAAAAATCAGCACAAGCGGTACTACCGCCGTTCATAGGCCGGTACTACCGCACCTACACGACAAACACAATAACGGCTATATCATAAGAGAAACAAGCGGTTGAAAAGCGTAGTGCAGTAATACCGATGTTCATCTCGCGGTAGTTCAGCACTCCGGTCATTCCGTTTTCTGAAGGGCGGTATTACCACTTTCACTTAGGTCCAACACATAGCACCTTCTGGAAAAAACATACCACACCATCTTCCGGTATAACCGAGCTATGGTAGTTCCGCTTCCAACACGCCGGTACTACCTTATTTCCAAGAGAGCAAAGAAACTCAAAAAGGCGTCTCTTAGGAAAAAACGTCCCGCAACAATTTTGGCACAACCGGCATGCGGTAGTTCCGCTCTCATAACGCCGGTACTACTGCACAGCAGTAGTTCCGCATTCTTAACGTCGGAACTACCGATGTTCCTGAGAAAAGACATCATTGGCTTTCACAACAATCTCAATTGCAAAACACATTTGCCAATTGATGAGCCATTCCAACAAGGATTATGCGTGAGCATCAACTATTTGCAAAACACATTCGTAAATAATAGTATCATGCCACAAGGTGAAGGTGCATGGACTTCAACTATTTGCAAAACATATTTGCAAATTATAGTCACATGCTACAAGGATTAAATGCATTAGCCTCGATTATTTGTAAAATACATTCGCAAATGATAGCACCATGCAAAGATGAGCTAGAGCACTATGAGCTATCAACACAAGACTAACTCATGCTATTAGTCAAGACCCCTCTTAATGGTACGATAACCTATACTAGCAATCCGGTCTTCCAACCAAACACCAAGACCGGTAAAAGACTAGGAACACATCCTTAGCCCTAGCTAGTCATACCTCTGCCTTAAGCAACTCCTTGAAACTTGATGACGCACATCTTCACTTCAAGTCCGGGTCCTTGACTTTGACAATCATCAACACATGATGATTTCTTTCACTTCGGGATCTTGTCTTGAACATCATCAACACATGATGATTTCTTTTACTTCGGAATTTTGACTTGATGCTTATCAACTCATGGCGACGTCCTTCATCCCGAGTCTTGATATGCATCAACACATGATGCATCCTTTACTCAAAGTCTTGATCATCCTGGAACATAATCTACTCATCCAACTCATGGAAAATGTTAATTCCACAATATGATTATCATTAATTACAACACCATACCATTAACTCATAATGGTGGGACAAGATAGTTCAATCTTTCCCTCTTTGGTAATTGATGATAACCACTTCACTTGCAAATAATTGAATGTAAATAAATGAGAGAACAAATGAGTATATACGAACTACACAAGTTTTATATATACTCAAGGATATGTTTCAAAGTAGAGATCCCAAATATATGTGGAGAACGGAATATGGATCAATACTAATGAAACCACAAGATATAGAGTGAACCCCCCTAAATGTGTGCATACACAAATGTGTAATAGGAACATATGCACATATTCAAGTTAAACTTATGGTTGACGTTCAACCTATATTTTGGCTTCGAGGAATGCAACAATATATAAGAAATATAGTGTCGAATGCATACATCATTGAATTTCACCTTTATATCCAAATGAGACTACACACTAGATATAACAAAAGAAATATTAGTCTCACAAATAGATTTATCATTAATCACCAAAACACTCCATTAACTCATAATGACGAGTCTAAATCCTTCAATACCCCCCTTTTTGGTTATTGATGACAAATCATTTATCAATAACAATATTTGGATATAAATAGTCATAAGATAAGAATTTAAGCTATTGAACTATATCTATGCATATCACTAGGTGAAATTTAAAGCTTCAAAAATTATGCATATGAGAAAGATATACTTATATATTCGATGCATTCTCCCCCTTTTGGCATACTAAACATATCAAGTATCCAAATGAGAGAATATTGATATAAACATTCTCCCCCTTATGGTATTGAATATTAATATAAATATTCTCCCCCTTATGGCATTAATCATCCAAATAAAGAAATGTCAAAAAGAGGACTTTGCAAATCAAGGAGCTTGGTCACAAAGAATATGAAATAGACACCTAGCTATGACCAATGGAGATTTTGTTCTCAAGATGTGTGAGGAGAAACCAAAATAGGTCACAAACCTATTGATCATATAACATTCTCCCCTTTTAAACTAAAAGATTGAGAACCACTTGAAATGATATTTTGAAACACATTCAAATAGACTCCTTTTTGAAATATCTCCAATAAGCATATAGAGATGTGAATTGAAGTTTATGCTTATGAGAGGTTTCTATAAAAATTTGACAGAGTTTCTTTTGTAAATCGAATCCAAGAAGGCACAACAGTTGATAATTAAGATTGGAGTCAGCATACAATATCAATCAATAATAATAAGGATTCAATCAAGAACATATCTCAGTCAAAAACGCATAGAGAGGCTTGAATCATAACATAAACATTCCATTATGCATCAATACAAGAGAGAACTTAAACCATAAAGATATTACAATCATTCTTACAAGATTCAAGCAAAACAAGTTCAATAACATAAACCCTTAGACTAAATAGCTGGCTCCCCCTAAATATCACTCCTGGAATTAAATCAATTAGGTGTTCAATCCTCTAATAGGTAGTAGTCTCTGGGTGTTTCAAATTGAAACACATCCTCATATGACTGCAAAAGGTTAGTGACAGTAGACGGTAAAGAGCTAGATATATCATCAAGTGAAAATAAAACATCTTTACATATCAAAGCATAGCATGGCATATCATGATGAAAAATTTCAGCAATATTAGATTTGGTTGCAAGTATGACACACCCCTTTAATTTAATTCCCTTGGTCCTAGAACTAGGTGCCAACCACTCTTTTTTAGGTAGGAAAATATTCTTCACTACTTGCTGATTTTCAGACTCATGTTCAAGTTATTTCTTCTCATTTTCAGCTAGCTCTTTATCACAATTCACAATTTCAGTAGGCGTCAAAGGTAGAAAAGTTATTTTCTTTCCTTTGTGCATAAGTGAGTATTTATTACTTCTACCATGATGAGTTACATCGATATCAAATTCTCATGGACGACCTAATAAAAGAGAGCAGGCTTGTATAGCTACTACGTTGAAATCAGCATCATCATGATAGGAACCAATGGAAAAATACACTATCGCAGATAGTGTTACCTTCACCTTACCGCTGTTGTTGAACCACTGAATGTGGTATGGGTGAGGATGCGCACGTGTGGTCAAGCCAAGCTTCTTGACCAATCCTAAATTCACCAAGTTATTGCAGCTTCCGCCATCAATTATGACACGATCATGGCAATTCTTAATGATGAGGAATATTTGAAACAAATTATGACGTTGTAGCGTCTCCTCTTGCTCTCTTTGAGTGCTCAATACTCGCTGCATAATTATAGTTCTATAATTCTCCGTAGCAGCGGCACCTAAAATTTCCTCACCATCGCTATCTGCCTCATGTTCATCATCATTACCTGCAAGGTTAGCTGCAAGAACGTATTCATCCTCAATATCACTATCACTTACGTAACCACCGTCTTCTGTCGCAATGTATGCTCGCTGACTTGGGCAATCTCTCATGAAATGGTCCATTCATTTACAATGGTGGCACACAATTCCTGTTATACGACCTGTGGAAACAACCGATGAAGAGCTCTGCGCTGGTGACTGCACACTAGTAGATTTGCTCGTCTCGGGTGCGCGTGACGGTGGAGATGGTGCTGATGAACATGCCCTACTCACAGAGGGGGCAGCAGATCGAAGAGCAGGAGGTGGGGCTATCTTGGTTTGTCCCGGCGTTGATCTCGATGTAGACGTACTGCCAAATTTGCTCCTAGTCCTTGTTGTCTACCCTGCAATTCCTTTTCTGCCAAAACAAGCAAGCTGGAACAACCTATTAATATCATTATAGTCTTTGTAATCAACTATGTTCTGAATCTCACGCCTTAAACCACTATAAAAATGAGCCATCTTAAGTGCGTTGTTCATCCAAGAGCGTCATGAGCTCTCTCTTTACAACACACTCTTTCTCATCGACGTCTCACTGTCATGGTTTGCGAAAATAAAAGACAACACAAAGGTATTATCTCTTGTCAACTACTAGGTGACGGAAGGTGGAAACACACTCTCAAGCGTCTTACCATACTTTTACAAGTGTTCTTACCTCTCTGGGTGGTACAACCGGTGGTGGTTCAATGATACCGGTGAAGAGTGGGTATGATTGCAAGAGGAAATATTTTGATCAAGAATAGGTGGAGCTCGAGAAGGCACAATATGTAGCAAGGATTAGCAAAAACCGTGACCTGATTAGCAAAGTTGAATAGGGGTCTAAAGTACATGTCACGGTTAGTGGTCTAAAAAGTGTCCCTAGCCCTAGCACAACACTGATTGATAACAAGGACTAGGTACAAAGGATTCAAAGGATGCATGGTGGGGTGGTCGAGCTTGCTTCTTCTTCTTCTCTTTTTTTCTTGCTAGAAACCCAACCTATGGTTCTCTCTTTTTTTTTGGCTGCCGAAACCCAACCTAGGGTTCCTTTTTTTTGGCTGCCGAAACCCAACCTAGGGTTCTTTTTTTTGCGAATGTGACCTTGACTCAAAACTCTTCAAAAACCCTCTTCTGGGTCTATGGATATATGTGGGTCACAAACTTTTTGTAGAAGGCAGGGGTATACAGGTAATTAAAAGATACTCTCTCTCTGAACTTTGGCTAGGTCCGTTCGGCTATGAAAATTCTTCTCGGACTTTGTGTGGCAGGCACGATATGAAGAGTGCGTGGGGGTGTCCGAGAGCAACAAGAAACAAATAGGGTTGTCGGGGTGGAAATGAGTAGATGGTCGAACCCGAGTAGGTGGTTGAATTCGAGTAGGTGGTCGAATCCGACTAGGTGGTCGAACACGAGGAGGTGATCGAACTCGAGGGTGTGGTCGAAAGGGGGTTGTTCGAGTAGGCGGTGGCGCGACCAGGATGGATGGTGGCACGACGGGCGATGGTGTTGACTAGAGACCAAGAACACGACCCTAAACCAGCAACACGACTTGGACAAAGGACACTAATTCAACAACGCGAACAAAAAACAGAAATTGTAAAGGCACAATGGGTGATGGGACAGCGGAAGAACACGACGAACAAAAATATTTTGTGGGGCAATTTTACGGAGCTTTAGGACGAGGAAAACAACTAATCTAACAAGGGAAAAATTATGATTACCTAACGGGCAACTTTTGCTCACGTCTGGTGATGTGACGGTGGCCGATCTTAGAAAGGTGCTGATAAGTCGAGAACTCGATGTTGATGATCCGAAGGCTCCAACCAAAACAGATCAAACCCCTCGCAATCACTACACCACTACTCGGATGGTTATCGGTAGTCTTGACGTGGTTTACCTCGCCAAGAAGGCTATCTCCGCATGATGTAATTGAGAACACAAGCAAGAAAGCAAAAGATGCAATCGATATTGTATTACGAATATAGATGAAGCTCACAATGTGGGGTTCTTCAACCGAGCGTCTGGTGAGGCACGCAAGCATAATAATCTCAAAGAAAAACCCATGTTAAACTATGGCGACTACAATATATATATAGGGGACGTGAGGAGGTCGACCTAGGGTTGTGCGGTAGCTGGAAGATCGTACACAACACAGGGCTCAGACCTCGACACGCTTATAAGGCCCTATTAGGCCAAGCGGTGACACAACACCTTATTCACAATTCGAGTCGCGTATCTCTTGTCGAAGACCAGGTCGTCGAGTGGTCTTGGGGTGGTCTTGAGGAGTCCATACTATCTCGGTCGTAGATGTGTCCAGCAGTCTTGGGCTCGGCGATCTTGAGTGAAACCGGTCGTGAGCCTTCTTGAAGTGGTCGTAGACCTGCGAAACTAGTCGTGAACTTTCTTGAACTGCTCAGTAGTCCTAAATTCCTAAGTACAAGTAAATCATCTCCGTTAAGCGTTATCATAGAGTTCTCAAATAATACACTCGACCCTAGAAACGAATTTACGATAAATAAGTTGTGAGCATGTGCCCGAGTAATTGGACCTTGCACATCATTCAAAGTAGTAGAAAGAGAGTGTTCATATCGGTAGAAGTGATGTCCTCATCACGGCCCGACCTATTTTGAGTTTCTATTTGGAATCGGCTTGCGAGGCGACCTCATTTCTTCTTGAGTGTTCCTAATTTCTGGCGAGTATTTCTAATCTCCAAGATAGCTTCATAGATTTGGGAGGGGCTTGACCTTCAGTAGGTGAAGCGGCTCCTTGGCGGCTTCTTGTGCAGCCTCCATAGGGAGTTATGAGCTTGAACATTAGCGAGAATGGGAGGTCCTTCACGTGGCTTGTAAGGCTTGTGGTGATCCCAAACCTCCATTGTATCGATCTTTTGAATGATGAAAGCCATGATATATGGAGCATAGTTAATCCTTTTCACTCGATCATTCTTAGAAGATGTAATTTCCCTAATAATGACATCAACCACATCAAATTTCCTTCCATGCATGATGTTATCTATAATATTCCAAGCATGCCCTCTGATTGCATCAAAGTTTCCACTCTTAGGGAGAATGGTGTGATTGATTATCCGGTTGACTAAGCTTGGGATAGGTAGGAGACCACCTATTTTTCCTGGAAAATGCACAGTAGTTGTACCATAATGTCAGATCGAGCGAGGGCTAATAAGCGGGCTTGTCATAAATCTTTTCATAGCTGCTTGACTCGATGTGCACAGCACACTCAAATTCGCTCCTTAAGCAGTCATAGTAGCTGGTTCCAGTCATCCACGAAATTTGGGTAAGTCATGGGATATAAAAAGGGTAGCATAAAACTGACGTATAATCTCATCAGCATAGTCACACTTGAGGGTGACTAAGTCATGAAGCCCTGCTCTCTGAAAGAGGCGATATGTCCTTCATCTTATCCAGAGAGTTCAAATGATCCCAGTTCACCTATTTATGATATGTGAACTGTCTATTTGGGCCATATAACTGTTCATAGACGTGCTCTTAGAACCTAGTATGGAATTTGGGATTCTTAGAAGAAGCAGGAAGAACAAATTGGCTGCGATGACGCATGATGGTATACTCATCGGCTGTGATAGTCCTCAAGTTGATTTCTCTTTCTTCGGGTTCTCTCATAACATCATCTGATTCAGTCCCTAAATCAGATGAATTGTTCTCAGAATCTGAGCTGGTGTCAGCGGGACCCTTGCCTCTGTCTTCTATATCATTTCTGTGTTCTTCTGCAGCAAGCTCAAGAGCTTCAGAAGATGATTGACCTCTTTGGGAACCATAGGACTTGCGAGTCACTATCCTTGTTCTTGGCATCTTCAAACAGAGAGAATTGGATTACACAAGGAATAATTGATCAAAGAAAATTATGGTTGATTTTGAATGGAATGTTTTTACGTTACGTCGGGAAAATCGGTAGTACCGTAGTTCTAATGCCGGAACGACCGCACTGCGGTAGTTATGCGCTTTGACACGCGATAGTTCCAATTTTTCTGGGCTGACTCTAGGGCAAGCAAACTTGTTGATTTTTCAGTGTTTTCAATGGATTGAGTCCATGGAATAGATGCATAAACATCATATAACACTGAATATACAATTTTACCCAAAAGAATCGCACAAAAATCATCTACATTTACAAATCCCTAATTTTGAGACATAGGGTTCAAAAGCAAGGTAAATCAAGGATGAGACCGGATTTTACCTTGAGGATCGAGGGAGATGAACCCGAGAGATGTAAGAAATCAACTGGAGTCGTCGAAAAATCGAGGAAACCGGAGGTTTTTCGGTGGAGATTTGAAGGTCTTCGGTTAGGGAGAGAGGAACCGAGAGAGAGAGAGAGAGAGAGAGAGAGAGAGACGGGAGGAGAACGGGAGCGGAGAGAGAAGGCGGTAGGACCGCTCGGGGAGGATAAGGAGAGAGAGAGGCGAAAGAGCATGCGCTCGCCTCAACTACTCGACACAGTAGTTACGCAAGATGAGCGCTTAGTAATACCGAACCCGATAGTACCGAGATCTTCTGCGTCGGTAGTTCGGATTATCATGGAACTTCAAGGATAAGTTCTGGATTTTGATAATTTTGCAAATGATCCTTTATTTTGCACTCAGACAAATATCATTCAGGATCATTATGCATTGAAGAGACTAACGTTTATTTAAGAATATAGCTTTTATGAATTAAATTTTTGTTTTCGCCAAAAAAAACATATTTTGATGAAACTTCTTGAAAAGATCCAAATTGAGCAAAATATGAATTTAAAGCATCCAACTTTATGTATGAGTCATAAATACCATTATGGACCTATTCATGTGAATAATTGTCGGACCCCGGTGTCACACAACCAGAGGCCCTCTGTGCATACCAAGCTAGTCCCATGATCAGTAGCTAGCTCGCACAGTTGCAACAATGATGTAATCATAACCATTCAACAACGAACTAATGAAGCAGACAAAGTAATATTAATTAAAACGGCAAAGACCTTATGGTCAAGGTTCTTACAAAAGTCGCCTCACGGTTTAGCAACAACGAGTATGGCGCAAATGAAATCTCAAAATACGTGGAGCCCAATCGACATGCCCACGTGAAATCAGTGGAAGGCGTGACCTAGTTAGCGAAGTCTTCAAAGTAGCCTTCTTCGTAGAACTCAATATTTCACGATTCTTCTTTGGACTGATCAACAAAGGGCATAAAGCGGTGAGTACATAAAGTACTCGATGAAGTCGTGAGAAATGTATGCACATAGTATTCATAATGTGCTTAAGCAAGGATGGCTTTATGGTTAATTTGAGAAAGCAAGTTTAACGATAAATACAATAATTAGATGGCAAGCGGGATTTTAAAGAATAATACATAGATAACCAAGTTCTTTTGAATCAAGCAGTGAACATCCGTTCACTTCCCAACCATTCAACCAAGCGTTTCCATCGAACCAAACCACATTTTTGAAAATGCTACCCTTGCGCGAAATCACCGGGCATGTCCGTAGCAGGGACACTAGGCTATTCGAATAGGTTTTAACACTCTGCGAGAGGTTGTGCGACTTTACCCACAAGAGATAAATCACTTGTAATGTCTGTGCGACACACTTAGGGTGTGCGACTAAGTGATTACCACAAGGCCTTTACAAAGTTCTATTTTGCCTCGGTTACGCTCGCTAAGGTTTATCCATCACGGCCCCTCTTGCGCAATAATCAACCCTAGCAGAACCGACCCAAAACTTCCTAATTAGTTGGCGGTCAGTCCCATACCGGACTTGTGGTTGCCTGGTGTGGCCCAGATCAATGACTTGCAAAGTTAAGTCCTTAGTTGGTACCTTTCGGACAAGTCTACCACAACCCAATGTGCATCACACACCCACTCTAGCTCCTACCTCAAGCCCGAGCATAAATCATTTTTGTTCATTCCGACCAAATGGCAATCCACCCATGGCACAACATCTTTTAATAAAGTGGCCTCACACCACTGTTCCATAGTTCCATTAGTCAAATTTCATTAATCAAAGCACATGTGATCGAAAGTACATGGGTAACTAAAGCATGTCTAATCAATACTACGCTCCCAAGTTGGTATACAATTATGTCCAACTAGCATTAACCATCCTAAGGTGTCCAAGGATATATGTCATTCAAGGAGACATTTCATTTTCAATTCATCAAGGAGGCATAATGGCAATTTGGTAATTATCTACTCCCAAAACTATTTTTAATAAAACTAGCCATGCATGATAATTTGAAGCAATATACTTTTGTAAAGGGGTTCATCATGGTCAAAGGCCTACGACTTGCCTTCGTTGGCGAGAGCGAGTCTTGATCGTCGGGTCGAAGAAATCTTCAAAGCAGGGAATCTACGTGCGAGAATAGCAACAAATAAATAAAATAGCACCAAATGAACTCCAAAAATTACAAAACCAGAACCAAATGAAAGAGGCTGAATTTATATGAATTTAGAAATTTGGATCACCCAAATCGGAGTTCGGATGTGAAAGTTATGGCCAAAAGAAGTTGGAAAATCACATGAAATGATAGATTAGGGTTTTGGATTTTACGAATTTATTTTTCAATTGAAAATTCGATTTTGGCGTCGGCGCCACGTGGCGCCAAATGGGCCGCCACGGGAGGAGGTGCGGACGTGGCGCCATGGCGCGACCATCTCGGCTTCGGGAGAGAGAAGAAAGAGAGAGAGAGGGCGGCCGGTGAGGGAGATGGAGGCGATGGCGGCGGATGGTCGGCGGCGAGAGAGAGGCGCAGGGGCCAGCGGCAGGCGAGGAAAGGTGGCGGTGGGGTGTGGCGCGAGGAAGAACTGGCCGGCACAAATGGAGCAGCGGCTCGGCCAAGGAAAGCGGCGACGAACGGAGGCGGGAGGCGAGAGGAGGAAGCGGGAGGGAAAGAGAGGCGGGCAGCGCGGCTTAAATAGGCCGGGCGAGCGAAGCCTTGTAGGAGCGCGAAGGCGCAGGCGAGAGAAGAGGACGGAGGAGGCGCGGTGAAGGGCGAAGCGGCGTGGCGGCAGGGCGAAGCCCTTGCGGATTGGCGGCGGCGAAGCGCGTGAGCGAGAGGCGGGGAGCAGGGCGGGCGAGATCGGCGGCGAGATTCGCGGGCGGCGTAGGAGAAAGCGGCGAGAAAACGATGGCGGCGCCGTCCGATTGATCGGACGGTGAGGAAGGAGCCTTGCGGCGATGGGCGTCGTCCGATTCGATCGGACGGTGAGAAAACGAGCGGCGCGAGGAGGAAAATGAACCGGGCCGGATCGCGATCAGACGACCAGCGGAAGAGGCGACGCGGCGAAGCGGAGCCGCCGATAACGATCGGACGGTGGCGCGCGGCGGCGGGGGCGAATCGCGCGAAGGAGGGCGGCGGATGGAGATCCAACGGCGGGAGCAAGGTGACGAGAAGCGAGAGCCACGCGATGACGATCGGACGGCCGCGATGGAAAGCGGGCCTTGAGGCGAGAGAGCGGAGGATGGCGTCGGACGGCGATAGCGAGGCGCTTCGAAGAGGCGGGCGCCTTGGCGAGGCGGGCAGCGGAGTGTGGAGAATAGTGATGGGCGAAGAGATTCGGCCACGCCTGATAAAAAGGATTTAAAATAGTTTTTGATTTTAGAAATTCAAAGAAATAAAAAGGCAATTTAGAAAATAGCAAATAGAGTCCAAAAATTCTAGAAAAATTCTCAAAAATTCCTTGAATTATTCTAGACTTAATAAAAATACTTTCAACTTTAATTTTCTTTTTCTTTTACAAATAAAATAATTTTTAATTTCGGGTAAAATGAAAATCAATTTCTAAAATCCAATAAACCCAAGAAAATTCTTAAAATAATAATTTTGATTTTAAATTCCAGAAAAATCAATTAAACCAACTTTAATTTAATTGTAGTTTGATTAATTCATATTAAACTGCAAATGGATTCTGAAATTTCAAATTAAGCTTTTGGCAAATAGAAGCTAATGGTTCTCTTTTAAAATTTTCAAAAACTCTGAAAAAGCGGGACGCTACAAACCTACCCCTCTTAAAGGGAATCTCGACCCCGAGATTCAGGCTGACTAGAGAATAGGTGGGGAAACTCAGCCTTCAAGTCATCTTCTCGTTCCCAAGTGGCTTCTTCTTCGGTGTGGTTGCTCCACTGGACCTTGCAGAAACGGATGATCTTGCTTCTTGTCACTCGCTCTGTTATTTCCATGATCTTGATGGGATGCTCCTTGTAGGTGAGGTCTTCCTGCAGGGCAATTGCTTCCATTGGCATCTGCTCTTCGGGCACACGCAAAACTTCTTCAGCTGTGACACGTGGAAGACATTATGCACATCGGCGATACCGGGCGGAGCTCCAACTGGTAAGCGACTTCTCCTCTTCGGGCTAGAAGCGGAAAGGTCCGATGTACCTTGGTGCAAGCTTTCGCTTACTCAAACGCACGCATCCCTTTGAGAGCGACACCTTCAGTACACATGATCACCAGTGCAAATGCTAGATCTCGGCGTGATTATCGGCATAACTCTTCTGCACAGTACAATCTTGTTTTGACCTTTCTCTGATCGATCGAACTTGCTCTTGGCTTTTTCCAAAATATCTGCCCAAACACTTGTCTTTCGCCTACTTCATCCCAATACAAGGGTGTTCGCATTTTCTTCCATAAAGAGCTTCAAATGGAGACATCTGGAGGCTTATTTAATCTGTTGTTATGAGAAAACTCGCATAAGGTAGCATTTGATCCCAAGCGTTACGATTTGCTAAGGCACAAGCCCTTAACATATCTTCTAGGATTTGATTTACTCTTTCTGTCGACCATCCGTGCAGGGATGATAAGTCATCTTGAAATTTAGATTAGTACCGGACAACATGCAACTTCGCTAAAATCTTGAGGTGAATCGGATCCTCGATCGACACGATCTTCTTGGCACTCCATGCTTGGCACACTATCTTTGCCATGTACAATTCGCGATCTATCACGAGTAAGTAGTCTTGGTGGGAGAAAGTGAGCGACTTTGGTTAGGCGATCCACAATTACCCGAGATAGAATCATATCGACCTTGTCCTTGGCAAACCAGGTGATAAAATCCATGCCAATTTCTTCCCACTTCCATTCGGGCACTTTCAAGGGTTGCAGGAGTCCAGCAGGTCTTTGATGCTCGGCTTTAACTCGCTGACAGACATCACACTGAGCTACATACTCGGCAATCTCACGCTTCATGCTAGGCCACCAATACATTTCCTTGAGGTCTTGGTACATCTTTGTGCTTCGAGGGTGAATGGAGTACAAAGTTTCATGGGCTTCCTTAGTATCACCGCTAAGCTCTTCACGATCTGGAACACATATTCGCTTGTCAAACCAAATGGTGCCTTGCTCATCTTCTGAAAATCTCAGGGCTTTACCCTTCTTCATGTTGCTCTTAATTTCATTAATATTGGCATCTTCAACTTGAGCTTCCTTGATCTGATTCCGCAAAGTGGGTTGAACTTCTAGGGCAGCTAGATAACTTTCCTCAACCAACTCTAACTTGAGCTTCTGGAATTCTTCATGAAGGGCTGGCTGATTTTCCTTGATCGACAGGGTATTGAAGTAGACTTTTCTACTTAAGGCATCTGCCACAACATTAGCTTTGCCTGGGTGGTAATGGATTTCAATATCATAATCCTTGATTAACTCTAACCATCTTCTTTGCCTCATATTAAGATCAGCTTGAGTGAAAATGTACTTCAAGTTCTTATGGTCCGTATAGACTTCACAGCGATTACCAATAAGGTAATGACGTCATATCTTTAGAGCATGCACTACGGCAGCTAATTCCAAGTCATGAGTGGGGTAATTCACTTCATGAGGCCTCAATTGACGGGAAGCATAAGCTACTACCTTCCTTTCTTGCATCAGGACACAGCCAAGTCCTTGCCGGGATGCATCACAGAAAACCTCAAAATCCTTCCGGACATCTGGCAAAATCAACACCGGAGCTGTTGTCAAACACTTCTTCAACCCTTGAAAACTTTGCTCACAATCTGTTGTCCAAGCAAATTTCTTTTCTTTCTTCAACAGCTGAGTGAGGGGTCTTGCTATCTTTTTAGAATCCTTCTATTGAGCACAACTGAACGTGTTGCACATCTCTGACAGCTGCAGTGGTAGCTCCATTTTTGGGAAACTGATGCCAACTGCGGGTTTACAACTATGTTCTGGAGTGCCAACTAAGAAGCTGTCAAACTTATCTTCCAAATTGCTGGATCCAATGCTCATTATTATCGAAATCTACCAATCCAGCATGTCATAAGGTCACCCAATTACAATCCAATCATTTAATCAATTTCACATTCTCGATACACCAGCATGATTCAAAAATCCTTCTTCGGCATAAGTTTTAAATAATCCAACAAATTCACCACTTCGATTGCATGATTTCTTTTCTGCATAAATCCACGAAATCTAGTGGCCATAGTCGCCTCTTTCGATCGGATAACTCCAAGATCACGCTAAATTCTTTTTATCCTTTTTGAAACAAAATTCTTCCAAAGATTATAGTCACGCAATTGCTTCCTCCGAAATTATTGACTAAATCCACAACATTATCCACTAAATTTCCTCAAGCAAATTTATCAATTGCAACCCTCAGAATTTCTTTATACCAATCCAATATCTCAATTTTAGAACCTTCCAAAAGATTGCTTGCCATCCCAAATTCAAATTTAATCCGCCAATTATTGTATCACCATTTATCCAACATTTATTCAGTCCAACTCCAATGCCTGTAAGACATTCATCAATCCAACAATTATCTTCGACCAATTCCGATATCAGTAATATATCCGTCAATCATAAATTCTAATACCCAACAATCCTCTGTTTGCATAATCCAATCTCCACAAATGCGCAATTCTATGATCCAATCAAGACATATCTTTATAATCCAACCAAAATTTCTTTTAAAGCCCAACTTCTCTATTCAATCATATCCAATTGAATCCAATGTGACCAACAAACTCAATTAATTCCATTCTTCTTGATTCAACATAATCCACCACAATCGTCGTCAAGAATTGGCGATCATATAATCCAAATCCTTAACAATCAGGTAATCCTTTAATCCAAATCCAATCATAATATATTCTGTAATCCATCATCCAGCAAATTAGATTTCTATAACCCAATTCCACCATCATATTTCCATAATCCAGTCAAGATCAATTTCTATAATTCATCCAAGATACTTTTCTATAATCCAATCTCCCATAATCTCATATCAATAATAATTTAATTCTACAATCTAGAAATCATGCATTTCTATAATCCAACCAAGATCCAACCAATTCTTCCAAAATTATCATCATCAATCGATATGAAAAATCCAATTCTCTTCGCATTCTACTCTGTGCCTTTTCTGCACAATTTCTCAATTCCAAATATCCAACCGACATTATAACCAGCTCAAGATTCAATTTAAATACAACTTTTCCTAATAATCAAATCAGTACTTCAGATTCTTTTATCCTTCATGATTTATCAAGATTTTCCTCCCTGATCACTTTACTCCACGATTTATATAATCCATCAATATGCTATTCTTTAAACCATTCATAATCAAGGCATACCCATTATCGTACTCTGGTATCCACAATAACTTCTTACATATACTCGGTTAATCTCAAAATCAGCCTTATCAATGATTCTCCAAAGCTACCTATGTTGGCATCAAAACACATTGGTTATTTCCAGCAAGAGTAGCTTCTAAGGGACTTACGGGTTTGAACCATTTTGCAACAATTCTTCACAGGTTTCATAGATGAGAGGGAGAAAGCACAATAGGTGAGAGGGAAAAGCATTTAGACGAGTAAGAAACAAGGGAGATAGATGGATCGACTTAATGCGGACAAAGTTGGTTTTACCTTGAGCGGATAAGCTGGAAAGCTACCAAGAAGCAAACAGGAAGGAGACATTTAAGCACAAAGGCACTATTACGCAGACTAAACGACTCTAAAACTAGGGAGGGCAACTACCAATCTAACTTATATGGAGGGTTGACTTGAATCAGGCGGTGGATCTTGAGCTTCCAAAACTTCCATTGCTTGATCTTGAAGGGCTCGATCCTAGGGATAATCCAGAGATGAGGGAGTCAAATTTACATTTGAAAACCAAGTTCCAGAAAAGATAAGATGAAAGAACTCAAGAATGATATAAGAAGGTAAGATGATAAGAAAATAATAGAATAAGATAAGAAAGAATAGAATAAGATGAGAGAAGAATATCTAGTCAAGTTAATTGCTTGGTTTGATTTAGAAAATATATTTTGAATTTTTGACTAAGACGACCAATCTAACTAAAGGTTACGCCCTACAGTCGATATGGCTCTGATACCATCTCCTGTCGGACCCCCGGGTGTCACACAACCCCGAGGCCCTCTGTGCATACCAAGCTAGTCCTATGATCAGTAGCTAGCTCGCACAGTTGCAACAATGATGTAATCATAACCATTCAACAACGAACTAATGAAGCAGACAAAGTAATATTAATTAAAACGGCTAAGACCTTATGGTCAAGATTCTTACAAAAGTCGCCTCACAGGGCTTAGCAACAACAGAGTATCCGCGTGAAATCTCAAAATACGTGGAGCCCAATCGACATGCCCACAGCAATCGAGTGGAGGACGTGACCTAGTTCGCGAAGTCTTCAAAGTAGCCTTCTTCGTAGAACTCAATATTTCTGATTCTTCTGTGGGGTGATCAACAAAGGGCATAAAGCCGTGAGTATATAAAGTACTCAGCAAGTCGTAGAGAAATGTATGCACATAGTATTCATGATGAGCTTAAGCAAGGATGGCTTTATGGTTAATTTGCGAAGCAAGTTTAACGATAAATACAATAATTAGATGGCAAAGGTGATTTTAAAAGAATAATACATAGATAACCAAGTTCTTTTGAATCAAGCAGTGAACATCCTGTTCACTTCCCAACCATTCAACCAAGCGTTTCCATCGAACCAAACCACATTTTGAAAATGCTACCTTGCGCGAAATCACCGGGCATGTCCGTGAAGGGGACACGGCTATTCGAATAGGTTTTAACACTCTGCGGAGGTTGTGCGGCTTTACCCACAAGAGATAAATCACTTGTAATGTCCGTCGACACACTTAGGGTGTGCGACTAAGTGATTACCACAAGGCCTTTACAAAGTTCTATTTTGCCTCGGTTACGCTCATTAAGGTTTCGCCATCACGGCCCCTCTTGCGCCAATAATCAACCCTAGCAGAACCGACCCAAAACTTCCCTAATTAGTTGGCCAGGTCCGTCCCATACCGGACTTGTGGTTGCACGAGGTGGCCCAGATCAATGACTTGTAAAGTTAAGTCCTTAGTTGGCTGCTCAGACAAGTCTACCACAACCCAATGTGCATCACACACCCACTCTAGCTCCCTACCTCAAGCCCGAGCATAAATCATTTTTGTTCATTCCCGACCAAATGGCAATCCCTGCCATGGCACAACATCTTTTAATAAAAGTGGCCTCACACCACTGTTCCATAGTTCCATTAGTCAAATTTCATTAATCAAAGCACATGTGATCGAAAGTACCGCGGGTAACTAAAGCATGTCTAAGCAATACTACGCTCCCAATTTGGTATACAATTATGTCCAACTAGCATTAACCATCCTAAGGTGTCCAAGGATATATGTCATTCAAGGAGACATTTCATTTTCAATTCATCAAGGAGGCATAATGGCAATTTGGTAATTATCTACTCCCAAAACTATTTTTAATAAAACTAGCCATGCATGATAATTTGAAGCAATATACTTTTGTAAAAGGGGTTCATCATGGTCAAAGGCCTACGACTTGCCTTCGTTGGCGAGGAGCGAGTCTTCGGTCGTCGGGTCGAAGAAATCTTCCGAAACGCCGGAATCTACACGTGCGAGAATAGCAACAAATAAATAAAATAGCACCAAATGAACTCCAAAAATTACAAAACCAGAACCAAATGAAAGAGGCTGAATTTATATGAATTTAGAAATTTGGATCACCCAAATCGGAGTTCGGATGTGAAAGTTATGGCCAAAAGAAGTTGGAAAATCACATGAAATGATAGATTAGGGTTTTTCGGATTTTCTGAATTTATTTTCAATTGAAAATTCGATTTTGGCGTCGGCGACCACGTGGCGCCAAATGGATCGCCACGCGGGAGGAGGTGCGGACGTGGCGCCACGCTGGCAGCCATCTCAGCTCGGGAGAGAGAGAGAGAGAGAGAGAGAGAGAGAGAGACGGCGGCGGCCGGAGCTGAGGGAGATGGAGGCGATGGCGAGCGGATGGTCGGCGGCGACGGGAGGGCGCACTGGGACGGCGACGAAGGGAAGGTGGCGGTCGGGTCGGGCAGAGGAAGGACCGGAGGCGGCGCAAATGGAGATTTGCGGCTCGGCCAAGGAAAACGGCGGCGAACGGAGGGCTACCGGAGGCGAGAGAGGGAGAGAGCGCGGGAGGAAAGAGGGGAAAGCGGGCCGTAGCAGCTTAAATAGGGCGAGCGGCGAAAGCGCGCGAGGAGGGCCGATGGAGGCGCGCGAGGGAGAGAGAGGGCGGAGGCGAGGTGAAGGGGAAGAAGCGGCGTGGCGACAGGGCGGGAAGAGCGGCGGGATTGCGGCGGCGAAGGCGCGATGAGCGAGAGGCAGGCGGGACAGGGCGGAGCGAGATCCGCTGGCGGGGATTTGCGCGCGGCGTGGGAGAGAGCGCGGCGCGGGAAGACGATGAGCAGGCGCCGTCCGATTTCGACGGACGGTGGGGAGAGGAGGCGCGGCGGCGGCGAGGCGTCGTCCGATTTCGACGGACGGTGAGAGGACGAACGGCGCGGAGGAAGAAACGAACCGGCGCCGGATCACGACGGACGGCCAAGAAGAAGAGGTGACGCGGCAGGCCGCGCGATAACGATCGGACGGTGGCGCGGCGGCCGGCGAGGCGAATCGCGGCGAGGAGGACGGCGGATGGAGATCCAACGGCCGGAGCAAAAGACGAGGCGACGAGCCACGCGATGACGATCGGACGGCGCGATGGAAGGGGCGCGGCGAGGAGAGCGAGAGGATGGCGTCGGACGGCGATGGCGAGGCGGGCCATGGGAGGCAGGCCGCCAGGCAGCGAGCGCGGCGCGGAGGTGGGAGAATAGTGATGGGTCAAGAGATTCGCCCACGCCAATAAAAAGGATTTAAAATAGTTTTTGATTTTAGAAATTCAAATAAATAAAAAGGTAATTTAGAAAATAGCAAATAGAGTCCAAAAATTCTAGAAAAATTCTCAAAAATTCCTTGAATTATTCTAGACTTAATAAAAATACTTTCAAATTTAATTTTCTTTTTCTTTTACAAATAAAATAATTTTTAATTTTGGGTAAAATGAAAATCAATTTCTAAAATCCAATAAACCCAAGAAAATTCTTAAAATAATAATTTTGATTTTAAATTCCAGAAAAATCAATTAAACCAACTTTAATTTAATTGTAGTTTGATTAATTTATATTAAACTACAAATAGATTCTGAAATTTCAAATTAAGCTTTTGGCAAATAGAAGCTAATGGTTCTCTTTTAAAATTTTCAAAAACTCTGAAAAAGCGGGACGCTACAATAATTTTGACTCATATGGTAAAACTCACTTAAGTGCTAGATTGTGACCACTTTGATCAAAATAGTATTTTGGATGAATTTCAAAATGAAATACCCTTTGCTAGGTTGGTCTTTTGGAAATCTTTTGAATACCAAAAAGGTTTATAATAGTCAACTCTAGATTTTTTCTTTTGGGAAGATTTTTAAGTTCTTTTTAGAATAGATTTTACAAAAAAAAATCTATTTTAGGTCAAAAACAAGATGATATGATCTAGACTTTTTGCTAGAAACTCATTTTCACTTGAAATAGATTTTTCTTGGACCAAAACCTTTGAAAAGAATTTGTATGCATTTTGCAACTAGTTTATCAAAGAATTACTAATAGTTATGAAATTTTTAACTTTAGGCTAAAAGGCTCAATTTTAAAAAAACAATACTAGCACTTAATCAATTTGGGCACACTTAGGGATGCGATATACATGTATATGACTTAGCACTCCCCCTTAATGTGCCACTACCATCTTGCTCAAGATTTTAATAATGAACATTATGAACGAGAGCAAGAACACCATTTATATAAGATTTTTCATGAAATGCAACCTACACAAGGCATAAAGGGTTAGATACTTCAATGTAAATACTTGTTACCGAGATAGCATTGGTTTTTGATACGAAATGATTATCCTCAAACTTGGCTCAATCTTGATATATGATGGATTCCTCCTTTAGATGCATAAGCCAAGCCTCCAATGCCACTCCAAGTACTTATTAAGCATTAAGCGCATTTTGGTACCCAATACTTGGTTGGGCCCTCAAATGCTAGTCACAATTGATTTGGACACCCAAATGGCTCTAGTAATAAACTTTGGTGAACTAACAATTCTAGCAAACACATTACCATATTTATCCTTCCTAAGCAAATAATGATCATTATAAATAATTGGCTTAGGAGAGATACCTTTGGGACATTGTTTACCAATGTGTCCCTTTTCCCGGTAATTGTAGCAAGTTGGGCATTTGCTTCCCCTACTTGTCTTCATTTCTTGCTTCTTGCCGGTTTGCCTCATTTTTTAATGTCTTGTCTTGACATCCATTTGATTAGGGCACACCGAGGCGTAGTGGCCATTTCCATTGAATCCATAGCATTTGATATATTTCTTTGTATGTCTTGCGTTGTGCCTTGTCTTGCTATTCCCCCTTTTCTTGGGAGTGAAGCCAATGCCACTCTTATCTTGCAGGCGTCTTTGCTTACTCAATATATCGTCAAGAGTGGCCTTTCCTTTTAAGCTTCTTTCCAAATCATTTGTCAATTTTGTGACTTGGGCCTTGAGCACTTTGTTTTCCTCTACAATGTTAGTATCACATGACATAGAGGAAATAGAAGCATCTAATGTTGAGCAACAAGGCATATCAAATAAATCATCACATGTGCTGGATATGCTAACTTTAGATGTAATGCAAGGGTTAGCAACTACACATGGCCTATCATCTAATAAATTACATATGATGCCTATATCCTCCTTGGGCTTATTGAGATCCTTGAGAAGGAGAGTCTCATGAGCTTCTTTTAGCTCTTCATAAGAATTCTTGAAAGAAAGAAATTCTTTCTTCAAGACTTTGAATTTTGACTTCTCCTTGCCAAAGTATTCATTAAGCTCTTCTAGCTTTTCCATCAACTCATCATATGAAGATTCATCATTTTCATTTACCTCATTATTACATTTAGCCATAAAGCAATGAGTTGATGTGGAGGGGCTTGTGGACTCATTATTGTCGAAACTAGAAGTTGAGCATTTTTCTTTCGATGTCCATTCTTTTGTGCAATCATCACTAGTAGAGGTGGACATTTCATAATAATCTTGAAGATAGGTCCACGTCTCATGAACGTTCTTGAGATTGCATATGACATCGAATATTTCTATACTCAAAGCACTGAATAAAGCGTTAGTAGCTTGAGCATCGAGATGTGAGCATTTCTCTTTCTCAATGGTTGTAGCAAGAGGATATTTTGGAGGAGAAAAACCCGCATCTACGATCCGTCAAACTTTAGGGCTCATGGCCTTAAAATAACAAGTCATGCGAATTTTCCAAATAACAAAAGTTGTGCCATCAAATAAAGATGCTTCACCTAGGTGCACTAAATCACTAGTCGCCATCCTTTACTCTCTCGATGGTTAAGTCTAATAAATGAGAGACCAAGCTCTGATACCACTAGTAAGATCGAGGAGGCCGACTAGAGAGGGTGAATAGGCGGTTTTAAAAACTCTTTGGCTAAAACCAATTTATAATATGGAATCTAATAACAATTTGATTTTGCACAATTAAAACCTAAATCAACTAAGCTTGACTAAGTGCACCAACAATATGAATACAATTGAATGAAAGCAATCATACAAAGATATATAACCATTTAAAGCAAGTAATGTAAATTGCTCAAAGTAAAGCACAAGAACAAACCACAATAGACACAAAGATATTTTACCATGGTGATCGGAGACTTACCGGTCTCCCCTAATCCGCGTTGAGGTAAGCCCAAACGAATTGGACTGGCTCCACGAATTAAGCCAACACCTCCGAGATAAGTCCAATCACTTGGACTTGTTCCAACACGAACCAACACCTCGATCCACTCAGGGTTGCTCTTCCTCCACTCCAGAGATGGTGAGCACCAAATCACTCACAACCACGCCAGGCCTTCTTACAAGCTTCTTGAGAAGATCACCGGTCACGACGCCTCCACGTGGTCTAGGTGTTAGCAAACATCAAGAGTAACAAGTCTACGACTTTCACTTGAACTAATCAAGTGTCTAAGCTCAATGGATACACAATCCACTACCTAAGGCAACACATGCACTTATGGTTTGCTCCCCAAGCTCACTAAGTGCAACATATGCACATAAGAGATGAGAGAGCTTGCTCTTTGCTCAAAGGAATGGATAGAGGTGCCAAAGATTGCTTCCCAACCGACCAAGGTGAGTATATATAGCCCACACATAAAGCTAGCCGTTGGAAACAAGGTACTGAAAAAAATCAGCACAAGCGGTACTACCGCCGTTCATAGGCCGGTACTACCGCGCCTACATGATAAAGCATAGTAATGGCTATATCAGAAGAGAAACTAGCCGTTGAAAAGCGCAGTGCGGTACTACCGATGTTTATCTCGCGATAGTTCCGCACTCTGGTCATTCCGTCTTCTGAAGGGCGGTACTACCGCTTCCACTTAGGTCCAACACATGACACCTTCTGGAAAAAACATACCGCACCATCTTCCGGTATAACCGAGATGCGGTAGTTCCGCTCCCAACACGCTGGTACTACCGCATTTCCAAGAGAGCAAAGAAACTCAAAAAGGTGTCTCTCTGGAAAAAAAACGTGCTGCAACAATTTTGGCACAACCGACATGCGGTAGTTCCGCTCTCATAATTCTTAACGTCGGAACTACCGATGTTCCTGAGAAAAGACAACATTGGCTTTCACAACAATCTCAATTGCAAAACACATTTGCAAATTGATGAGCTATGCCAACAAGGATCATGCATGAGCATCAACTATTTGTAAAACACATTCGCAAATAATAGCACCATGGCACAAGACGAAGGTGTATGGACTTCAACCATTTGCAAATTATAGTCCCATGCTACATGGATTAAATGCATGAGCCCCGGCTATTTGCAAAACACATTCGCAAATAATAGCACCATGCAAAGATGAGCTAGAGCAAGTGCTATGAGCTATCAACACATGACTAACTCATGCTATTAGTCATGACCCCTCTTAATGGTACGACAACCTATACTAGCAATCCGATCTTCCAACCAAACACCATGACCAGTAAAAGACTAGGAACACATCCTTAGCCCTAGCTAGTCATACCTCTGCCTTAAGCAACTCCTTGAAGCTTGATGACGTACATCTTCACTTCAAGTTCGGGTCCTTGACTTTGATAATCATCAACACATGATGATTTATTTCACGTCGGGATCTTATCTTGAACATCATCAACACATGATGATTTCTTTTACTTCGGGATCTTGACTTGATGCTTATCAACTCATGACGACATCCTTCATCCCGAGTCTTGATATGCATCAACACATGATGCATCCTTTACTCCAAGTCTTGATCATTCTGGAACATAACCTACTCATGAAAAATGTTAGTTCGACAATATGATTATCATTAATTACAACACCACACCATTAACTCATAATTGTGGGACAAAATACTTCAATCTTTCTCTCTTTGGTAATTGATGATAACCACTTCAATTGCAAATAATTGAATGTAAATAAATGAGAGAACAAATGAGTATATACGAACTACACAAGTTTTATATATACTCAAGGATATATTTCAAAGTAGAGATCCCAAATATATGTGGAGAGCGGAATATTGATCAATACTAATGAAACCACAAAATATAGAGTGAACTCTTCCTAAATGTGTGCATACACAAATGTGTAATAGGAATATATGCACATATTCATGTTAAACTTATGGTTAAGGTTCAACCTATATTTTGGCTTCGAGGAATGCAACAATATATAATAAATATGATGTCGAATGCATACATCGTTGAATTTCACCTTTATATCTAAATGAGACTACACACTAGATATAACAATAGAAATATTAGTCTCACAAATAGATTTATCATTAATCACTAAAACACTCTATTAACTCATAATGGCGGGTTTAGATCCTTCAACCTTGTGGTTGTGCCGCTTGTGCTTGCGGTTGTGCTAAACTTGTACTACTATGAGTTCCATTACTTGCGAGCCTTCTCTTATCCCTCTCTTGACTGCCAGTGTGGGAGAGCAACACCCACAATTGTGTTAGAAACTCCCCTGGATTTGCCAGATGTTGTATATGGTCTTTTGCATTTGCTATAACCCTAATACTGTGTATGTTTAGAAGTGCAATGAGATGTATGTTGCTAGTATTGCCTTATGCATCGCTAGCTTTGTGTGATCTTTGTCTCATAATAAAATCTGGAATTAAAATTTTGTCTATATCTCTAACACATGCTTGAGGTATAGGACTGTGTTGCATGCTGTAGGGTTTAAGAGGAGAATGGGGGAGAAGGTGAACATGATGGTGGTGGTGCAACCCACGAGCTCGCAGCGAGGAAGAAGGTAGTGAAAAAAATCTCACCATGGATGGATCAGCAAGGTGGGGAAGGATTTGGAAGAACAATAGGGAGGAGTCGCAATGGGGGAGTGATGACGGTCCGAGCTACTTGAAATAAACATGTTCATGGATAGCCTAGACCGATGGCCCGGCCTGAATTTTTTTTGGCTTGGGCCTAGATTTTCGGCATGTGGGTATGGCCGGAAGCCCAAAAAAGTCCCGACAGAAATAATAAAATAATAAGTAACAATTTTTATTCTGAAAAATGAATTAAATAAGAGTTTTTATTTGAAAAAGATTAAAATGATAATATTTTATTTCGGAAATAAAAAATTCGGGCTTTTTCTGGACTTCGGGCCGGGCCTCGGGTCTAGCCTATTTTAAGCAAGGCCGGGCCTCGGGTCTAGCCCTATGTTAAGCCAGGCCGGCCTTCTCCGGACCTAGGACTTGAAGTGCATGTCAAAGTCGCGGACACCAGTCGTCACCCACGTGCACGCATCGGGCAGTTAGGATCTGTGGGTGCACGCATCGGGCAGACACATGAGAGAAACGTGAGTGGAGAATCAATCCATTTAACTCTACTCGTCCAACCCCTGAATACTGCTGAGGGCCTGCTTGGAAGACCAGTTTAAGGCCCAAAACCGGTGTAGATTATCCACACTGGGCTCGGAAATACTGCTTGGGTGGGCTGGTTTCTGTATTAAAATCCACTTGGTTTGCCCACTTACAACTGGATTAAAAAAAAAAAGAGAGCATGTGGTAATACCGGGATACCGGGAGGTCGTCACGAGTTGCGACTCCATGGCATCGGGCTTCCTAATCATCGACACCTTGGAGCTCAAATCCCCGACAAGTTCGTCAACAGTGAGCTCCGCCTCCACCACTACTCTAATTGCCACCAAACCATGGCCGCCGCAGGATCCCCCTCCAACGTCTCTCCTCCACTTTGGATGCTATGAGCAGCGAGCTGCCGCATGCTCCACTGCAATCGCAAGATCTGATCTGTCCAGGTGGCGGCGAGAAGAGAAGAGATGAGAATGAGATGGGAGCAGACGTAATTTGATGGTTTGGCCCGAACTTCTTACCAATTTGTACAGTTTTGTAGCTCCTGCTTGATGTTCTGGTATGAAACTTGATGAATAATGTGATAAAAATATGATTATTTTTTGAATTACTTTAATTCAGAAATATGATAGATAAATCATGGAAATAATTTTTTTGCCTTTTTCATAAAACAGGAAACCAAGAACACTGTAGTTATACAAATTTCTAGAAGGACAGAAACTAGCATTTCTATCTCAGTGTTCAATGCAACAACAGATAATAAAGCTAACAAAACAACAAGCGTGAGATAAGCATACCCAGATCCAGTGAAAGAAGCAGAAGCAGCAGGAGTTTCGACGTTCGTCATGGTGTAGTAGTCGTGCAATTGATGTAGACGTATCAGATAAACAAATGAAAAGGAAACAGCGAGCAGTTGCGCGAACGCTTCCCAAAAATCTTGTTCGTCCTTACTTGTGCAAGCCTGTACAAGGGTTCCAAAGGCTTGCTCTCCCAGTTCGACTGTACATGCGCCTCGCCGGGATAGAGATTGCCAGATGTAGCAACAAACTCGTGGGTTCTATCTTAATCTTTCATGGAGTGAATCGGAGAAAAGCCAGTTCTGTTCTTTCTAAATAGCCAAAAACAAAGAGGCCAGAGAGTTTTGGTTTGCCACAGTTGCCATTGATTTGCCATCAATCAGCATTAACTGCAGCCATTACGCCCTAGTAACTGAACCGTTACTACCAGCCATTTGTTAATGCCATTTAAAACGAGTCGGTGCGTTTCGATTTTCGAATAGATAAAGAAAACGCGCTTTGGCGTGCAGCGCACGCAGCACGCACGCGCGGCTCGGCAGCGAGCGGCCGCCAGCGTGTGTTGGCTCTCTCCAATTCCACAAAGGGGCTACCACGTTCCACCTTATAAAATGGTGTAACTCCCTTTAATTCTCCATATGGGACTAACCGGTTTAGCGTGCATATGGACCTTTGAGATTTTTAGGAATTAATTAGAATTAAAAATTGGGCTTAGCCCATATTAATTCCAACAATCCCCCACCAGATCCCAAAGGCACATGTCAAATGCCTTGATTCACAGTATTGTTTTGATATACGAGTGTTTCGATGGAGACCGATTAAAGTTGAACATCCACCTAGAACAGAAGCTACAGTTATCCAAACTGCACAATGGACTAAGCCTTGAATTGGCAGTTTTGTGTGAATAAATTTCACTTAAGTCCTTAACTGATACTAAGCTGTCAGGCGTCCCTGCGGGTTGGAGCATATAAGTCATACTCCTAGCCTATTCATGAGCTTCTTAGAGATTGCCCTATCTCATAGACTGGGATTAGCAGCCGGGCTTATATATGTGTGTTATTTCAAGATTGCTCTGTAGGACAACATCTTTGCTTAAACAAGCCACAAAACACATTAAGATAAAAATCAACCTACTATACATATTTAGTAGAGAATTGCATCTCCAATGCAGTGAGTTTATAAAAATACTCTCCTTCCAGTTAACCAATAGCTTGTTTCGCCAATCCTACTTCACGGGATCTCCGATCACATAGGATGGGTTACCACTATGGTATAACTCACGTGGATCTCAAACCCATCTCCCTCGATGCATTGTCTATCACATTCCGTGATAAACTCTTTGTGAATGGATCTGCCAAATTCTTAGCTGTTTAGATATAATCCAAAGCTATTACTCAGGAGTTTCTCATTTTCCTGATAGACTTCAGTCTCCTCTTCACATGTCTTGATGCCTTCATATTATCCTTAGAACTATTCACCTTAACAATCACAGTCTGATTGTCACAGTTCATCAGAATAACCGGTACCGGTTTTTCAACCACCGGCAAATCCATCAAGAGCCCACGAAGTCATCCGGCTTCAACAGTGGCAGTATCTAATGCTGTGAGTTCTGCTTTCATTGTTGATCTCGTTAAGATGATCTGCTTGCAAGACTTTCATGAAACAGCGCCACCTCCAAGTGTGAAGACATATCCACTTGTGGCCTTAATCTCATCAGCATCAGATATTCAGTTTGAATCGCTATAACCCTCCAGTACCCTGGGATACCTGGTATAGTGAATACCATAGCTCATAGTACCCTTTAGATAGCGCATTACCCTCTCAAGAGTATGTCAATGATCATCTCCCGGATTGGAAACAAAATGGTTTAGTTTGCTCACAGCAAACGAGATGTCAGGCCTGGTACCACTAGTTAAATACATGAGTAAACAATTATTTGAGAATATTTCAATTGGTCTCTGGCTATTCTCTGATTCTTCCTAAGAAACACGCTAGGATCATAAGGTGTTGGAGAGGATTTGTAGTCGCTATAACCAAAACGACTCAGAACCTTTTCCACATAATGGGTTTGCAATAATGTAATTCCAATATCATCACCTCTCAACAGCTTGATATTTAAGATAACATCAGCTACTCCCAGATCTTTCATCTCAAAATTCTGAGACAAGAAATTCTTGACCTCCTTATTCACATTAAGGTTTGTCCCAAAGATTAGTATGTCATCAACATACAGACATAGAATGACTCCCTCGCCCCCACCATGGCGATAATACACACATCTGTCAGCTTCATTCACAATAAACCCTGTAGATGTTAAAATTATGTCGAACTTTTTATGCCACTGCTTAGGTGTTTGTTTAAGACCATACAAAGATTTCAACAACTTATACACCTTTCCTTCTTGGCCATTTACTACAAATCCATCTGGCTGTTCCATGTAAATTTTCTCGTCCAACTCTCCATTCAGGAAAGCCGCCTTAACATCCATCTGATGAACGAGAAGACCGTGTGAGGCAGCCAGAGATAGTAGTACTCGAATAGTGGTCAATCTAGCCACAGGTGAATAAGTATCAAAGAAATCTTCGCCTTCCTTTTGGGTATAACCCTTGGCCACAAGCCACGCCTTGTACTTCTCGATAGTACCATCAGACCTAAGCTTCTTTTTGAACACCCACTTATATCCTACAGGTTTACAACCATAGGGACGCTCGGTGATCTCCCAGGTTTTATTAGAGATAATAGAATCCATTTCACTACAGACTGCTTTCTTCCAGTATTCCGCATCTGGAGAAGCATATGTCTGAGAAATGGTACTTGGAGTATCATCCACAAGGTACACAATGAAATCAGGACATAAAGACTTTGCAGTCCTTTGTATTTTACTCTTTCTCAGAGTTTCATTGTCTTCCTCCTCAGGAATTTGCTCAGGGGTTTGCTCAAAATATTTCATTGGAAAGGCAGATTCAGGAGTTGTATCAGGCTCCTGACTCGATGAACTAGACATATCTTTCATCGGAAAAATATCCTCAAAGAATGCAGCATCTCTGGACTCCATAATTGTACTAACATACACGTCAGGTACTCCAGATTTCACCACTAGAAATCTATATCCAATGCTATGGTGACCATAGCCTAGAAAGACGCAATCCACGATTTTTGGACCAAGCTTACGCTTTTTGGGAATTGACATGTTGACTTTCGCCAAGCAACCCCTAAGTGCGCAAGTATGAAAGTGATAGTCTTTTCTTCTCCTATTATTCATATGGGGTTATCTCTTTATTCTTTGTGGGAATCCTATTTAGGACATGACATGAAGTCAATATAGCCTCCCCGCACCATACTTTGGAAAGACGCTCTGTGTCTAACATGGCGTTAACCAAATTAGTTAGAGTGCGGTTCGTTCTTTTAGTAACCCCGTTTGACTGGGGTGAATAGGGAGGCGTCCTCTCATGGATTATACCATTTTCCTCACAAAATAAATTGAACTCATTATAAAAGTATTCGCCGCCACGATTAGACCTAACCCTTTTGATTTTCCTTTCATGTTGGTTCTCAGCTTCTGCCTTATAGATTTTAAAGTAGTGAAGAGCTTCATCTTTAGTTTTCAAAAGATACACATAGCAGAACCGAGTAGAGTCATCAATCAAAGTCACGAAATATCTCTTACCACCTTTTGTCAACACACCATTCATCTCACACATATCTGAATGTATGAGTTCTAATGGTGCCAAGTTTCTTACCTCTGCGGCCTTATGAGGCTTACGAGGCTGCTTTGATTACACACAAACTTGACACTTAGAACCTTTGGCAAGGGTGAATTTCGGGATTAACTCTAAACTGGCTAACCGTGTCATGCAACCAAAATTTATATAACAAAGTCGTGAATGCCAAATACTAGTCTCATTACCATTGCAAACATGGTTCACAATATTACTACATAAATCTAAAAGAGATAGGCGGAACAAGCCTCCGCACACATAGCCTTTACCAACAAATTGCCCACACTTGGACACTACAAATTTATTGGACTAAAATACTAGTCTAAAGTCATCTCTACACAGAAGAGACCCGCTGATGAGATTCTTATTGATAGATGGCACATGATGCACGTTCTTTAGTTGCACAATCTTTCCCGAAGTAAACTTCAGATCGACCGTACCAACACCATGAAAAGTGGAATGTGACCCGTTCCCCATTAGAACGGCTGAATCCTGAGTGACCTGGTAAGAAGAGAACAATGAAATATCAGCACACGTATGTATATTAGCACTAGTGTCTATCGACCAATCGGTAGAATGACATACGGAAAGAACAGTAGGTAAATTACCATACCCTGATGTTCCCGTCTCAGTGGTACCAACAACAACATTAGCAGACTTGGAATTCTGCCCTTGCTGATTCTTTCCACCCTTGTGTTGGCTGCAATCCTTGGCCCAATGATCAGGTTCGCCACGCACAAAGCAAATGCCATCCTTTGTGTTCTTCTTCTTCTTGAAGCTAGTTATTTGTACAGTCTTGTTCTTGCCTATGAACTTTTGAGCTTGGTCATTCTTCTTCCACATCACATTGGCACTAGAATGTTCCTCATTACCTCTAGTGTGTGTATATTTTACCCTCGCATTCTCTTCAACATCAAGAGACACAATGAGATTTTCAACAGAAAACTCGTGTCTCTTGTGTTTCAGAGAAGTAGCAAAATTCCTCCAAGAAGGAGGAAGCTTGGCTATAATGCCTCCCGCGATAAACTTGTCCGGTAACACACACTTGAAGTGATCAAGTTCTGTGTCCATGGATTGTATCTTATGAACTTGTTCAACTACAGAACGGCCATCAACCATTCTATAGTCAAGGTATTGCTCCATGAGATACAATTCATTGCCTGCATCCGAAACCCCAAACTTGGCCTCGAGTGCATCCCACATCTCTTTCACAGTTTTAATCACCATGTATGCATCAACTAACTTCTCACCAAGAACACTAACCACGACATCTTTCAAAAGGTTATCAGCAGCCTCGAACGCTTGCTCCTGTTCAGGAGTAAGTGTTCCTTCAGGTTTGCCGTTTGCCACATGGAAAACGTTCATGGCAGTTAGCTAAAGCACCATCTTGGTGCGCCAGAACAGGAGCAAGCGTTCCTTCAGGTTTGCCGTTTGT
Source organism: Hsuehochloa calcarea (assembly GCA_036346395.1). Lineage (NCBI taxonomy): Eukaryota > Viridiplantae > Streptophyta > Magnoliopsida > Poales > Poaceae > Hsuehochloa > Hsuehochloa calcarea. The sequence continues at coordinate 20,414,371 of CM070598.1, read as the reverse complement.
CACATGGAAAACGTTCATGGCAGTTAGCTAAAGCACCATCTTGGTGCGCCAGAACAGGAGCAAGCGTTCCTTTAGGTTTGCCGTTTGCCACATGGAAAACGTTCATGACAGTTAGCCAAAGCACCATCTTGGTGCGCCACCTCTTGTAATTCGCACCATCGAACTCAGAGGGTTTGAGCGCAACATCAAAGCCATATGTCAAAAAATGCCTATAACAAGGTTTTTGGATTGATAAAAATATGAGTATTTTTTTAATTACTTTAATCCAGAAATATGGTAGATAAATCATGGAAAGTACTTTTGCCTTTTTCATAAAGCAGGAAACCAAGAACACTATAGTTATACGAATTTCTAGAAGGACAGAAACTAGCATTTCTATCTCAGTGTTCAAGGCAACAACAGATAATAAAGCTAACAAAACAACAAGCGTGAGATAGGCATACCCAGATCCAGTGGAAGAAGCAAAAGCAGCAGGAGTTTCGACGTTCGTCATGGCGTAGTAGTCGTGTCATTGATGTAGACGTAGCAGAGAAACGAATGAAGAGGAAGCAGCAAGCAGTCGCGCGAATGCTCCCCAAAAACCTTGTTCGTCCTTGCTCGTGCAAGCCTTCAAGGACGAGGGTTCCGGAGGCCTGCTCTCCCGGTTCGACCGTACACGCGCCTCGTTGGGATGGAGATCGCCAGATGCAGCGACAAACTCGTGGGTTCTATCTTAGTCTTTTGTGGAGTGAATCGGAGAAGAACCAGTTCTGTTCTTTCTAAATAGCCAAAAACAAAGAGGCCAGAGAGTTTTGACATTTGCTAAGAGTGAATCGGAGAAGAACCAGTTCTGTTCTTTCTAAATAGCCAAAAACAAAAAGGCCAGAGAGTTTTGACATTTGCTAAGGAAACGGTCGCCATTGATTTGCCATCAATCAGTGTTAACTGCAGCCATTACTCACTAGTAATTGAACCGTTACTACCAGCCGTTTGTTAATGCCATTTAACACGAGTCGATGCGTTTCGATTTTCGAATAGATAAAGAAAAACGCGTCCGCACCCGACGTGCCTGCGCACGGCTCGGCGAGCGAGCGAGCGCGCGTGTGTTGGCTCTCTTCAATTCTACAAGGGGGCTACCACGTTGCACCTTATAAAATGATGTCATTCCTCTTCAATTCTCCATGTGTGACTAACCAGTTTTAGCACGTGTATATGAGCCTTTGAGATTTTTAGGAATTAATTAGAATTAAAAATTGGGTCTAGCCCGTATTAATTCCAACATAATGCAATGGTCGACTCCTTTCATGAAGGTGCAGAGCTGTTTTGATGATTTTGGTTGAATTTTCTTATCAATTTCTCCTGTTTGTAGCTCCAATTTGATGTTCTGGTCTAAAATTATAATACATATTGCAAAATCTCACTCATTTTGTGGAATTGACAAGGGATCTTAGTTGCTCAAATCACATAGGTAGCGCTTTGTTTATCTAATTCTCCCATACAGATTGACCTAAGGGGGGTTTGATTTCACTGATAATTTTATGTAACGAAAATTTACAAGTGATTTTCCTTTACGAGTGAAAAAAAAACAGAACCATCAGAATGAGATTACAAGAATGGATTCGGGAGTCGGGACACTGCAACCATCAGTCCTGGAGAACAACTATAACAGCGCTAACAGGCTGACTAACACTCCAGGGCAAGCTCGGGTATGAGTGAGCCAGGGTGCATATGAGACCTCTCGGCCTCAGGAGCTCAGCCATCACGCGCCGCAGCGCCCAAATTGTAAACGGATCATAATCCATGTGATCGTTGGAATCCTTTCCTGATTTTGTGCTTAACTAACTAGGATAGCAATCCCATGTAATCCTCGCACAATCACTTGATTACTTGCCTTCCAAGGCTCCAACACACCCATATATATAGCAATACGAGATCGCCTAGATGCGCGGCGTTTCCTCCTGTCTTCTAACACTTTCGTATGGTATTGGAGCGGGACATCTTTTTTTTTTCTGTTGTATTCTTCCTTCCGCAAACTGCCATGTAACTTATATGCATCTAATCCGAATCTAAAACTCGTTGAAATGGCTCTGATATCACTGTAGGATTGCAAGAAGGCTATGATAACACAAAAAAAAAAATCTAGGCACTGATATTACTGTAGGATCGTGAGAAGGCTATGATAACACAAAAAAAATTCTACCACGCAATCAATGAACCTCCGCTAGTAATAGATCACGAGATTATCACTAGACACACCGACTCATAGCGGAAGTAGAGTCGATGTAGTGAGTTGATGCAATAGTAGTCGTACTTGTCGTACGTCTTCTCCTCCTGCTCCAATGATCGTCATGAGTTGTGAATCATCCTAGTGATGATGCTTCGCAACAACACCTCCAAGGTATCCATACATACGGGGTTGAGACACCACGCGCTAGAGTGCTAGCGCCGGCGATGTGGTTGAGGAAGACATGACTATTAGGGTTTCGGGAATTCTTCAAAAGGATTATTGCACCCATTGCCACCGCCCCTCTATTTATAGGCATCCATAATGGGTCTCGAACTTAAGGCCCATTAGGAACTCGTGACCTACAAGAATTCAGATCACCATCCAAATCAAATTCTTGCTTTTTAAGTGTGTGACTATATAGGTTCATGTGTAATCGGTTGTGACTTGGAAACTCTTTTTCGACCACAAGTCATCAGCGGTACCTAACGGCACATAACGATTCTCGAACACACATAGAATATATCAGACAAACCTTAATGCAATATGATCTAATACCAGGTCCTTATCACTTACGACCAACTCGCACTTAGCCACGATCAATCCATACTTAGTTACGACCAGTTTGTAACTCCTTACGACCAATTGGTGATTACGTTCGACCAGTCTACAACCAGCTCGTATCTATATACGACCAGCTTGTATCTAGTCGAACCGAACGATCTGCTTGTGTATTCTCCTTTTACCTCACGATATCTAGTTGAACTCCAGGTGAGATAATTTATCATCCATAGACTGTTCAATACTTTCTCCATCAAGTGTCGAATAAATTCATGTGGTCGACACTTCGACCACTAGTGGCATGGCCATGCACTTTCTTTATCCAACCACTACGAGGGCCCCAGAGATATCTCTCTTGTTATGTTAGGAGGGGCAAATCGCATATCCTACCAGTCACATCCCTCCGCATGTTTCATAGCATTTGGCAATCCCTAAGAGTGCTATTACACATGTAGAAAACCATGTTGATCTCAGGTCTAAAGGTTATACATCATCATTGCTTGAGACCAATTAATGACACATAGAATCATAACAATCTCAATAGTGTCTTAACGTGGGTCTTATCCAACACTATGTTCTCTAACATGTGTCCATATTGTTAGTTTCATATCTCCATATCTATGACCTGTGAAATATAGTCATCAACCAATACATATGCTAGTCTATTCATATGTGTCCTCATATATTTTCGACTAGGGAACGTTTAAGAATAATTATCGTAGAAATACAGAGTTTCACAATCAAGTTACATACTTGATAATAAATATTAACGATATTATTCTAGGAACAAGATAACATATTATCCAATGTTATGAACATAACAAAATATAATCATCTCTATGATTGCCTTTAGGGCATATTTCCAACACGTCCACCGTTCGAGTGGTGGAAGAGGTTGTTGCTGCCGAAGCAACTGGGACCACAGGAGTGGTCGTAGAGGCTGAGGAAAAAACAGCGCATGATGCATCGGAGGCATCAGACCAAGGCGATGAGTCGTTGGGCCACCGTGCCGGGAAGGAAGTCGTCGTAGACGTTCCTCCCGGTCCCCAAGGAGCCGTCGTCACCTAATCAGAAGAAGAAAATATGCTAACTTCTTTTCTTTATTCTTCGGTCAGGCTTCCGTTGTAGGGTCTTCTGCTTTCAGGTCTCGTACCCAAGTTCCACACCCCAAGCATATTTCTGACAGGGGTAATATTTTTGATGATGAGCGTCTCGAAAAGGTGTGGTGGAACTGGGTGCAAGAGCTTGATGAACTGAAGGACCCCGCACGCGTACTCTCCATGTTTGCTCGAGCGAGCATCAACGTAAGTGCTTGTTACTCAACATTTATACATACGGCTTTTCTCACCTCTCACTATCCTTCTTTATGCAGAGAGCTCTAGAGCAAATTGTCACTGTTGCAGAGTAAAATAGACAACTTGTATAGCGACGACAGGAGAAGGTGGAAATCTGTAAGCAGGCATAGAGATGGTAAGTCACTTATTACTCGTAGTCGTTTATGTTTCGACCACTTTCATAGTGCTTATGGCGATTGTTGTAGGAGAACTTACGACAATGTGCTGGTCAAAGAAGAACTTACGACCAGAGAAATGTCGTAGAAAACTTCCGACTAGATATTGGTCGTAGGAGAACTTACGACTAGAGGATTATCGTAGAAAAACTTATGACTATGTGTTGGTCATAGAGGAAATTATGACCATGGAAATGTTGTAGAAAAACTTACGACTAGAGGATTGTCATAGAAAAACTTATGACTAGGTACCGATTGTAGAAAAACATACAACCGCTTATCCTATGCTCGTGTCTACTCTTTTCCTCTATAGGTTTAAGAGTGATGAAAAGTCCTTGACCGATTCGCTCGACTACGAGAAGGTCGAGATGAAAAAGCTAAGGGAAGAGAAAGAGACGCTTCTTCAGAAGCGTCAGGAGGCAAACTCTACAACTCAAAAGTTGTATGGATAAATAAACGGTAAGTGCTGAGCTTAAGACCGCTTATAACATTCTTTTCTTTTTTTAACCCTCATTCATTTTCATAAAAAGAGATCGAAATGGGAAAGCTCGAAACCGAGGTCAAGGACAAGATTATGGTTGTTCACGAGATTTCCCGTATCGCCAAAGAAAAAGATCAGGAGGTTAAGTCTTGGGAGGAGCGCTATGCAAAAAACACAACCTCTCATGACGATGAAGTCAAAAAGTTAGATTCTCGACTGGCAGTTAAACGAGTCTTTTCCTGCGACCAGTTTTGTTTTCCTTTAGGGGTCACTTTATCCGACTTGTCTTATTCTTTTAAGAGCAAGCAGTCGAAATAAAACAACTCTATGAGGCTTCAACTTGTAATCAGGAGGAGATGAAGTCGATGAGGATCAACCATCAGGATAATATTTCTCTCCTTAACAATGTACTCAGTGGGCTACATGCCGAGGAGGTCACTCCTTGTGAAGACACGATAATTGCCCACTTGAGTACTATTGGAAAACAAGTCGGGACTTTACAAGAGTTGGTGAACTCTCTGAGGACCAACCAAGCTAATTTGATAAAGGAGGCGGTCGAAGGCGAAGTAAGTTTTGTTCTGGCAAAACTTAAAGCTCATGACCCCAACTTTGATCTGCAACTAGTCAAAGCCAACTTTGACTGCTCTGAAGCAAAAGCGGAGCGGTTGACGGAAGATATGCAGTCGATCAGCAAGGAAGTCATGGAGGAGATGCAAATAGGACCACCTTCGTCAGAGTAGTTTGTAATAGGAACCTGCAAACACAAGTTTGTTGATATATATGATACTTTCTTCTTCTTGAAAATCATCTTGTCGAGTAGTTAGTAACACATAAGATAATAAATGGAAAAATAGATTAAGACTAAGAATTGAAGTCACATTGATAGCTTTATCCTAGCCCCGACTATTTGCTTAGTTTATTTAGATAAACTAAGTAAATAGTGTTAAACAAGTTTTCTGAAAAAAGAGGTTTGGCTAACTTATAGTATGTGATCCCGATTATCAGGCACTGGTCGAAAAAGTAGTAACGAGTCGACGCTAGGAAGTTACTTCTAGTGGATAGGACGACGTGCAGAAAGGAAAGGCTTCGACTAGGTGATGTTACCATCTCCGACTAGATTAATCAAATCAAGAGCGGCAACTTGAGTTTCCTTTAGAATTCATTCAATCTTTTCGAGTGCACTCAATAGGTTTGCCCTGGTAGCAAGAGTTAGAAACAGGACGACGCTAGAAAGTTCCTTCTAGTGGGCAGGACCACGTGCAGAGAGAAAAGACTTCGACTAGGTGTTGTGTCTTTCTCCGACCAGTTAGAACCAACCGAGTTTACCAAGAGTAGTCGAAAAAAATCACCAAAGTGTACTCTACTTAGAATATTTTTCAAAATGAATGAAGAAATAAACTAAGATACTAAGAATTGGCTTGAAAATATTTTGACCATGTTTATTGCACCCGAGCTCTTTGTGTTGGCAGCAAAAGTGAGGAACGAGTCGATACTACGAAGTTTCTTCTAGTGGGTAGGACCACATGTAGAAAGGAAATGTTTCGACTAGGTGATGTTCCATCCTTTCGACCAATGTAAAGAAGTGCTGGGTACTGGTCATAGAAAAATTTACGACCAGGGGATAGTTGAAAAATTATCGAAGTGCTACTCAAAGTAAGACAATAAAGAGAGAAAGAACCTGATACTTTATTATCGAGGAGGTTGGTTATGCATAAAATTTGTGTAATTAGTCGATGTTCTAAGAGTTCGAGAGAATCCGACCGTCTTCCATTGATAGTTGTACCAAACCTGGTCGTGTAACTTCGAACAGTGTGTAAGGACCTTCCCACTTGGGGAAAAGCTTGTTCTGATTAGACTGGGATTGAATTTTCTTCAATACCAAGTCACCTACAGCAAAACTGCGAGGTTGGACATTACGATCGTAGTATTTGTGCAAGGCTTGCTGGTAGACTACTGAACAGATTAAGACTTGATTTCTCTTCTCTTTGAGTAGGTGGATGTCATCTGCTCGAAGTTGTTCTTGGATAGAGTTGTTAAAAGTTTCAACTCGTGTCGACCTGATCTTTAGTTCTGGTGGAAGCATGGCTGCGGCACCGAAAACTAGGAAAAAAACTGTTTCACCTATGGCCCGACTAGAACTAAGGGTAATTCTTGTACCCAAGCCCCCAAGCGCTTGACAAGCTGGTCAAAGACTCGAGTTTTGATTCCCTATATTATTTGTCCATTCTCTCTTTCTACTGCCCCATTGCTTTGAGGATGGGCAACAGAGGCGTAACACACTTTGGTACGCAACTCATTACAAAATTCTTAAAATTTTGCGCTCGAAAATTGCTTTACCATTATTTGTGATTATTCGTGTTGGGACCTCAAACCGAGTAATATCACATCTCATCATGAACCATTTTGCTACTTCTGTTGTTATCCCAATCACATGTTCGACTTTGATCCATTTTTTGAACGTATCAATGGCCACAAAAAAGAACTCGAAACCTCCTGGAGCCTTTGGGAACGGTCCTAGGATATCAAGACCCCAGGTCGCAAAAGGCCAAGATAGAGGAATTGTTTGCAATGTCTAAGCCGGTATGTGTATCCGCCTGCTATGAAATTGGTATTGCACACACTTCTTGATCAACTCTTTGGCATTGTAAAGGGCTGCTGGCTAGTAAAAACCTTGTCGAAAGGCCTTTTCGACCAGCGTTATATAGGAAGCATGAGTTCCACAGATGCCCCCGTGTATATCATGAAGGAGGTTTAGTCCTTCCCTCTATGATATGCATCGCATGAGTACCCCTTGAGTGCTTCGTTTGTAGAGGGCTCCTTCGACCAAAGTATACATTTTGGCCTTTCGGGATAAATGATATGCCTCGAGATCGTCATCGGGTATTATACCCTTCTAAAGATACTCGTAGATGAGATTCATCCAGTTATCTTCGTGTTCTAGAGACGCTGTCTCAACAGGAGTTGTCTCTGGTGTTTTGACCAGAGACGGCTTTGGAGTTGCTCCAAAAAAAACTCCTTTTGGTACTTGCGATTGGGAAGAAGCTATACGAGCAAACTGGTATGCGAGGAAATTATCCTTTTGAGGGATAAATTGTACCTTGAAATCAAAAAATGCTTTTCTAGCTTTCGGACCTCCAATAAGTACCGAGACATGGCCGGATTAGAGCACTGGTACTATTTTCAGACCTGATTCATGACTAGTTGAGAGCCTCTTATCACGAGTAGTCATCGAATTGCGAGTGCATTCGCAGCTCGTATGCCAGCCAGGAAACCTTCATACTCTGCCACGTTGTTAGTGGCCTGAAAGTTTAATTGACTGGCATACTTTAAGGTCCCTCCGGTAGGAGATTCCAGAACCACCCCAGCTCCCGAGCCACTTAAAGTAAGTGATCCGTCAAAGTACATCGTCCACTGGCCGTGAGTATCGTACTGGGGATCCTGAATAGGTTCAGGATTTGTCTATTCGGCGACAAAGTCTGGCAAGATCTGGGATTTAATGGCAGTTCGGGACATGAAATGGAGGTTGAACTCCCCAAGTTCTACTAACTATTTTTCCATTCGTCCCGCTGCTTCCCTGTTTTGGAGGACCACTCCTAAGGGAAACTCAGACGACACAATTATCTTGTGCGCCTGGAAATAATATCGCAGTTTCCTCGAAGACATGAGGAGGGCATAAAGAAGTTTTTGCACCTGAGGGTAGTGCTCCTTAGGCCCGTGTAAAACTTCATTACGTTGTAAACTGATCGTTGGATATTTCACACTCTACGACCAGTACTGCGCTCACTAACTGTGGCGTGACAACCAAATAAATTAAGAGCGTCTCTTCTGGCTTCAGAGAAACCAAAATAGGAGCACTCGTAATATACCTTTTAACATCCTCAAAGGCAGTGTTTGCCTCTTCTGACCACTTGAAACTCTCGTGTTTCCTTGGAAGTTTGAAAAAAGGTAGTCCTTTTTCTCCCAGTCATGCGATGAAACGACTTAAAGCCGCCATGCATCCTGTGAGTTTCTGGACTTCTTTCTTCATGGTCGGAGGGCGCATTTGCACGATGGCCTTTATCTTTTCGGGATTTGTTTCGATTCCTCGTACAGAGACAAGGAATCGAAACAACTTTCCTGAAGATACCCTGAACACACACTTCTCAAGATTGAGTTTCATGCGGTGTTTTCTGAGGTTGTCGAATGTTTCTTGTAAGACATAAACATGATTAAGCAGCATGATGCTTTTTACGATTAGATCATCAACATAGGCTTCCAAATTTTGGCATAGCTGAGGTGAAAAAGTCGATTGCATCAAGCGTTGAAAAAAAGTGCCAGCATTTTTTAGACCAAATGACATTTTGTCATAGCAAAATATTCCTAATGGAGTAATAAATGTGATCTTTTCTTCATTTTCTAGACGCATATTAATCTGATGGTAGCCAGAATATGCATCTAAAAAACTTAGTATTTCGCAACTGGCAGTAGAATCAACCAACTGATTGATACGAGGTAGAGGAAAATCATCTTTTGGACAAGCTTAATTGAGATCAGTGAAGTCTACACACATCCGCTACTTGCCGTTAGACTTTCTAACCATTATAGGGTTGGCCAATCACTCTGGGTGGTCAACTTCTCTTATATAGTCTGTTTGAAGTAGGTTGTTAAAATTCTGATTTAATAGCATCTCATCGATGAGTGGAAAATCTCTGTAATTTTTGTTTTATGGGTACTTTGTCAGGCCGTAAAGCTAGCTTGTGCTCGATCACTTCCATGGGGACTCCGGGCATGTCGGCTACTTGCCACGCGAAGATATCTGCGTTTTCTCGGAGGAAAGTGATGAGGGCGTCTTCCTATTTGGGGTCAGAAGTATCCCCGATGTGAATAGTCTTCGAGGGCTCATTTGGATCCAGAGGAACCTCTTTGACCTGGTCGTTGGGCTTCGGTGCAGCTTTCGACTTCGACTGCTTGGTCGAAGGCTGCTCCTTATTTTCTTCCCGAGTTGGTATTTGGCCAACCATCTTGAGGGATCGACGGTCGCACGTATGCGTCATCTTCTTATCATAGTGAATTATGATTACTCCTTTGGGAGCTAGCATCTTAAGACATTGATACCCACAATGAGTAGTCATTAAGAATTTTACCAAAGTTGGTCGTCCGAGTATGGCGTCATATGCTGTATCGGAATTGTCCACATCAAAGGAGATCTTCTCTGTCCTGAAATTACTTGGTGAACCAAATGTTAAAGGAAGATAAACTTAGTCAATAGGTTTGGCCGAATACCCTGGTACAATACTATGAAAAGAGTATTGTACTGGTCTTACCTTGGTCCTGGGTACTTGCATCTCGTCCAGGATACTCATGAACAAGTTGTTTAACGAGCTTCCACCATCAACTAACAATCGATTTACTCGACAGTTGTTGATGGTGGGCTCGCCCACGATTGAAAAATGACCAGGTCTAGTGGATGGGGTCGGGCAATCACTCTTCTCGAATGAGATGGTGACTTTCGACCACTTCGGTAACTTATTGACAAGACGAGAGTCAATGGAGTTTACATGCGTTCGACAGCCTTAAGCTGTCGTTTTGACTCATATTTGTTGGGACCCAAAAACACAATTCTGGACCCTCTGTATATTCTGCACTAGTTTAGGATCATACTAGTGCACACAGTATCAACATAGATGAATATCGATCCACACAAGATGATTAATAGAATAAACGACTAATTTGAATAGCAAATAATGGTTTTGACCTTATGGTCGAGTTTACATTTATTAAGCCACCCAAGGCTGACAATAAGTAAAAAAGCAGCAGTGGAACGAAAATAAACTCCAGCGGGATCCCATCAATTCACCACAGGCAACTGACTAGGACCAAGACCCTAACGATCGACACATTCGTAAAACTCCTCCTCAAATGCAGGCGAAAACTCCTCCACTTATGTTGATTATTTGAAGCAAGTATGAGTACACAGCCGTACTCGTAAGTCATACCACAAAATACAATTTATAGATGATGGTTTATTCCAAAGGAATAGCTTCTGTGGTTATTTTGCATAAATGCAACATTTGCAATTGAATACAAATAATAGATTGAAAACATAATTCAAAACAAATAAACAATACTAATTTGATGTTTGTTTTCACAAAGGACACACAGTCTAAATAAGTTATTTATATAGCCATATGACTTAGATCACATAGCTCTCTTCCCAAATGATTTATGAAAATCTACCCCTCGTGTGAAATCCCCGAGCATGTCCATGATCGCGAACGCGGCTATTCGAATAGATTGATTTAACACTCTGCAGAGATTATACACGTTACCGATAAGATACATTTAGTGTAGCTAGCACTGACTATAACAAAACTTTTCAGAACTTCATCTCAAGCATTGACACTCCCGATGTGCTTTACCACCGTCCAATTTGTACACACAACCCTTGGAACGACATACACCGTTGGATCTAAAAACAGCGAACTGCTCATAGATGTGACCCAAACACAGCGGTACACACCTTTCACCCTGTCACACAGCCTAACCTATTTGTCCGAGTAGTCATTGTCAAGACTCCATAACTTACTAAGTTAGGCCCGTTGCATACCAGGCATGTGTTCGTATAGTAAGGCTCAGCTCAATGGCACACAAAGTTAATTTTTTAATTGACCAAGACAATACTTCCAATTTCTAACTAAATGTCACACAGACTAATATTCTCATTCACACAGTTTCCAACACATCACACAGTATCCACCACTTGCCTCAGTCTAAATCTTTTTTCACCCTGTTGGTTAAGTGCAACATATGCCATCAACGAGTAATAGCACACAACACACACAGTTATATCACACAGTTCTATAATAACTTAGTCAAGTTTATATTTGCAACTCACATGAAATGATGACTCGTCGCATGGATAAGAAATCTACTCGTATCTAACCAACCCACGTTGGTGCTACGATAATACCAACTAATAATGAACCAACCTAGGGTGACAAAACATCATGGCATAACAATAGACAAGGTGGACATAACAATTTCGACTAATAACTAAACTCAAAAGCATTTAAATAAATACTTAAAGTAGAATGTAGTACATTGAAACAAAGTAGTTTTGAAAACTGGGTTCAACATGATCAAATGTATAACTTGATATGGTGACTGGCGGCGAGGTTGGAGCAGTGGAGGAGATACGGGCTTGACGGGGTCGGTCCTCCGACGGTGCTCCGGTGAAACAAAGACATCCACGAGGCAGCGCAGGTCCGTGCAATGCCGATAGTGGCGATGACGGAGCTCGAGCGGCGTTGACGACGGAGAGGTTGCTCGTCGGAGTTGGCGGCGGCGCCTTTCCTTCCTCGAGCTCTCCCGGCATCTAGGGCTTCGCGCTTGGGCTCTAGCGGCTAGGGTTGAGGTGCGGAGCTCCAAGGCTACCCCTCCCTTTATACCCGGCGGCTCAGGAGAGTCCAGGGCATGAATGCACAAATTGGATACGCGGTCGCGGAAATCGGATCTCAACCGAATCGGAGAAGAAGAACAGTGATTCGGTGGGGCCCACACATCAGCGACGGCGTCTCGCGCGGGTTCGCGTGGCAAACAGCGTGGATGACGCTGACCTGTGGGGTCGTGTGCTGCTACGAGTGGAGAGAGACGACAGAGGCTGGCATACGGGGCCACCTGTCAGTGGAGGCCTGCATGTCAGTCGGAACGGCGTGGCGCGCACGTGCGAGGGAGGCTGGGCTGCACAGTACTGGGCTACGCTAGGAATAGGGTTGGGTTTTGACCCAACACTGTCCCTCCTCAACTCCATCGGTGGTATGATCTCCTAGATAATGATCTTTGAAGGCGACATCACCATCGAATGGTACAATACTCGGCTCGTAGTTGAACCCGGCATCCATGTTGATATCGGCGTAATCAGCCAAGTCGAACCTGTTCTCCTCGTTCCACTCTCCTGCCATGGAAGCATTAGAGTTGGGAGAAAACAAAGGAAACCTGATGGCCAAAAGATCCCCATGGACAACGCCAATTGTCGGTGTTTTAGAACTGAACTTACGCAATGATTGTTTGATTGGGGGGTCTCCAAGACTCAAATCACGCAGAGAGAATGACACATGGATTGTATACAGGTTCGGGCCTTCTCCGGAGCAAATAACAACCCTACTCCTGTGTGGCTATATTGAGTATGCTGGTTACAGATCAAGAGAAAGACTAAAATGCAATGTCTTGTGCGCCTGATCATGTCTTTCTTCCTCCTCTCTCTCTTCTTTTTTCTTCTACCGTCTGGTGATTTCTCCTTTTATAGCGTGCTCGAAGTGGGCGATAATTTCTCCAGCCCAAAGGGCGTATCAATGCTTCAGATGATGGCACAGTTACTGGAGATTACTATTGGAGAAGTAACGTTCCCACATCGCCAGGCAGTTATCACCAGGACCAAGAGATTAATCGTGCAATTATTGCAAAGAATAATAGCGTATACTAACTGTTTAGATGCCCTAATCAATTGGGCCTACTTGTCTGTAAGATTGGTCGATTATAGGGTGGTCATAACTGATCTGGTCGTAAAAGGACTTACGACCATGATCATGTGCTAGTCGTAGAATAACTTATGACTATGTGGTAGTCGTAGCTGACCTAGTCGTAGAAAGACTTACGACCATGAGGTGATCGTAGTAGAACTTACGATCATGAGGTAGTCGTAGAAGATCTTACGACTCCATCTTCTCTCTTATGAACATTAAGGGGTATACTCAAGAACCATATAATGACATCATTATCCATAACAAGGATTACAAATAAATAATTAAATGAGGATTTCTAGATCCTCGTCAATTTGATCATTTGAAGATAAAATTTTCAAAACATCCTAAGGATAACCAACTAGGGGTTTCTAATATTAGTATGGCTCTGATAGCAACTTTGTGGGAACCCGGGGTATTTATCTTGTAACACTTAACCATCCGATTGGTCATAGCATTACAAATAAAATATCCAACTCTAAGTGTATTGTATACCTCCAGGAGCGGTACACATACACCTTTACAAAATTTAAAGCATTAATTCCATACACAAGTTATTACAATACCGACTCTTAATAATTTACAACGCAAAAGAAATACAGAGTTCATATTACACAAATAGGGTCAACCGACCAATTGACAAGATAAATAACTAAAGTTGCAGCGGAAGCAAAAGCATAAGATGGTGATAAACAAAAGCCAACCGGCTGCCCTTACCCACAAGGCAACCGACCGAAAACCCGCTGAGCTAGTAGTCTTGCACGAAGTCGGTCTCACAATAGTTGATCCCTTGGGGATCAACCTCCTCTAAAATTGTAACAACCGGGTTGAGTATAAAGTTGTACTCGCAAGTCTTACAAGCTAGCTGCGGAGGACCGAGTCGGCGGCGGCGGTGCTTCAACGTGGAGAGGACGACTTGAGGACGGAGGGAGAAAATGGGAGGTAGGAGAAGCATCAGAGAGGTCCAGAGATGGTTAATCATCAACCAATTTGGGTATTGACTCACCGTTGCCAGAGGTGGGACAGAAACAACTGGTTTCGACCAAAAGTGAGGAATCCCAAAATGCGTCGGTTCCTGAGGATAATTGATGAAATTGAGTTAGGGGAAAGGTTCTAGGATCCCAAAACATAATGTGACGTAGGTAGGGAGAGAAGAGCTTCACGAGAACACCGACGATGAGTGGTGGCACCTTGGCCGACAAAGGTGGCTCGCTCCCCTTAGGTGTTTCGCTCAGTAAGAGTGGGGAAGGATGTAGGGGATTGCTTGGTGGTGTCGAAAGGGAGAAGTGGAAGCTACTGGAGAGCTTTTATAAATGCTTGGGCGGAGAATTGCGAGGAGCCGTGCGGCTGAGCTCGGTTCATGGCACTGCCATGGACGACACTGAGAGGACGTGAGGTGACGGGGGCAGTTGAGACCGCAGAGGACGCGAGGAAACCATGGGTGCTCATCGCAAACTACGGGCGCAACCGTTTGTTCTGACGTAAGCGTGAGCTGCCACAGCGCTCTCCTGGGCGAGTTGGCGCGGGTGCGGCTGCGACGTGAAGATGAACTGCTCGCGAGACCCACACGTCATGGGAAGAGGTAAGGTAGCTGGGTCGGGGTCCAGCTCGGGTTCGGTCGGAGGGTCTGGTCGGACCTGGTCGGAGGGTTCGACCGAGCCCAACAGTGTGAACTCTAATTTTTGGTAAAAAGGCTGAGAGAGAAAGGGAAATTTTTAGACAGAGCTTCGAAGCTCCAAAAATTCTAAAATTTTTATGAGATGCTACTGACCCTAAACCCAACCTTGTATAAAATTGCCATGTTTTTCATTTAGTTTATTTTTATGAAGAAATGTTTCAATCTTCTGCTCTAGGTGTTTGACCTAGGATCAACAGGTTTGACTGGTCATTTTAAAATAGCTAAAATATATAAACAGATCTTCAGGCCCGAGAACGCACTGTGCTCGCGTCTTCGCCAGAGCTCCACTGTCGCAGCTTGTTGCCATCCTCGCCCTTGCCTCCTCTGAGTCGTCCATGAGAGAGAGAAGTGCATCCCCAGTGCCAGAGGCGGGGCACGATACTTCTCTCTCTCACGGTGATTCACCAGCTTAGCCTTTTCTATTAGTAGACAGTCAAATGGACTTCGTACAGGGTAAGTAGCTTCTGCTCTGGTACTGCGAATGTACTTTTCTCTGATGGTCAACTCAGAGGAGGCAAGGGCGGGGGCAGAGACAAGCTATGACAGTGGAGCTCCGGTGAAGACGCTAGCACAGTGCGTTTCCGGATCCGAAGAATCCGTTTATGCAAGTCCATGCATTCCTTGAACTAACATACGAGTATTCTTATTAATATATGAAAAGCTTATAATTCCTTGAACTAACATATTTTGTTCATGACGAAATTAGCAGTAGTAGTTGGTTTCATATAACATATTACCTTGATGCATGTTTTATCAATTAGCAATAGTAGTTGTTTTCCTACAGCATGTTAATAACAGTCTCACATACTGACAGTACAAAAACAACAAATACGGCTGGTTAGTTGTGGCCAACCAAGCGAGGTGATCCACCTTCAACAGTCGGCCAACCAAGCGAGTATATAGAGAGAGAGAGAGAGAGGCTAATGGGTTACTAGGAAAAATAAACGAAACAAAATAAAACCTCACAAAGTTGCATGAGTTTTAATAAATACATACTCTGGACGACACGATCTCAATCATCTCTCTCCTCTGCACATCCATAGGGCCCATAAGCTGAAGCAAGCCCAAATTAAGTTTATATTGTGGTTTTTTTAAGGGGAAAAAAAAGGATCCAAACAGATAAGCTACGTACCATATGAATACGTACTTAGTAAGACATTTTTCGCCGTTTGATGACACAAACTGGCGTGGTACGTACAGTCGTATCATTGCTAGCATTGCTGTGTAGTGTGGCACGCTTGCAGTGATCATTAATTGAGGACACCTCATGCATGCTGATGCTGGGACGCTCGTCTCAACGGTCCATTCTTGTGAGTGGGAAATCATGGCCACCAATTAGATCAGCAGATCGATCGAGAGCCCAGCGATGTCAGCTTATCCGTATGGTCATTGGATCACTGAGGCTGGGACCATGCAACAATATGCATACATGTAAGTGGGCTGGTGTGTGTACCACCGCACTGTACATGTAGCATAGGTGTACCACGGGGGGGAGCTAGCTGTACGGCTCATTTGTTTCATTGCACCCACTCTCACGCGGATGCACAAGGCACGTACGAGTGGTCCCCATTTGGCATGTATATATAGATCCTTTGAAGCCAGAGATTGCCAACATGGGACTTGGGCCACGCTAACTACTCACGAGAAGACCTGGGATTTGGGCCACGCTGGACCGGCTTAGCACGGCCCGGTGGGGCATGGGTTAGGATCATGTCATGTTGGCTCAGCGCGGTCAGCTCGTCGTGCCTGCATGGCCTGACTTGCCTTCGACGAGCCTAGGCACGGTCCGACCTGCCTCCGGCAAGCCCAAGCACGATCCATTGGCACAGCATGCCGCCGCCATGTCGTGTCGGCCCAGGTACGACCCATTTGCACTGTGGAAGAGGAAGGAAGGTGGGGATAGGGAGCATGGTGTCACCCGGTTGTGGTCGTGTTGAAAGGGTCGTCACCGTCGCTGTGGGAGGATGAACTGCAGCTACATCGTGGCCGACACCGGCGCAGTCACTCTGCCATCGAGGACTGCCTTGGGATCCATGGCCACTCAGGCGAGCGGGCCCGTGACGTCATGTCCGCTGTCTGCCGAGGGCCCGAGATGGAGGCACATACGTCGGCAGCGGCGTGGAGGTGGGGCACGGTGGAGGAGGGCAGCGGCGTGGAGCAGGTGGCGACGGGTAAGGTAGGGTGGGGGCATCGACCACGGACGAGGAGCGTACGCCGACCGACTAGCGGCAGGGGCAGGGGCGGTAGCGATGTGGAGGAGGTTGGATGATGGGGGAGGGTGTCTGCCGCTACGTGGAGACTGGAGGACGCCACCGTCGCCATCGACGACATGGTGGATAGGCACTGCTGTTGTTCGCCAAGGTGGAATCATGGAGGTGTAGAGGTCGGCAGTGGTAGGGGTTGAGGAGGGCCGTTGCGACGGAGGTGGGGGTCAATGGCGTTCAGGGATGAGACCTCCACCTCTAGATCCATTGCCACCCCAGGAGGCGCAGAGGTCAGCGGTAGCATGGGATTGAGGATGACCATTGCGACGGAGGTGGATGGTGACGTCTGTGAGGAGGGGGCCTGTGGTGGCCATGGAGGAGGCATCCACCTCTAGATCCATGGCCACCCGGGAGGCGCAGATGTCAGCGATAGCAGGGGGTTGAGGGCGGCCGTTACGACAGAGGTGGACGGCGACGGGGAGGTGGGGTCCGTGGCGACCATGGAGGAGACCTCCACCTCCTTATCCAAGGCCACAACGAGACAGAAAAGGGGAAAGAAGAAGGGGGAAGGAAAAGAAGACGAGGGAACTCAGGGCGAAGGTGCAAGGTGAACAGGTAGGCTACGCTAGCTACAACAATTGATTTTCTACCGTGTTCAACCAGAAAACATACCTGTAAAGGAGTCATGGATAGTTACCACTAGATGTACTTCGCAGCGGAAGAAGAGTTGGAGCAGCTTGGTCCAACGTAGATACGCGTTGATGAAGAAGAAACAGTCGATCGTTTCACGAACTGAATGTCTCCTCCTCGAGTACTATGCAATAGCCTTACGCTTTTCGCCAATCAGCACAGCAGCAACAGCAGCGGCGCCTCCACAGAGTCCACACGTTCGGGATGGAACGTCGTGCGCTGGTGTGCTAGCACCGCGCGCCCGGCTAGGGTTTCGGGATACGGCTAAGGGGAGGTGGCGTCCAGGGTTCATCCAATCATACCTGCAGCCCCGCCTCCATTTATTTATAGAGCATGCTAATGGGCTTCCACGTTGTAGGCCCAATAGAACCCTAGTCCCATATGGATCAATATCCCTCTTAGCCTATAAAACCGAATTGTTTATGATTGCCTCTTGGGCACATCACTAACAATCTCCCACTTGCACTAGAGACAATCATATAGGCAAGCTCTCCAATTTCAACCCCTTAAGTGTGTGACCCGTTAGGTTCATGTGTAGACAGCCATGACCCGAAAACCCTTTTCAAGCCATAAGTCAATAGTGGCACCTAGCAGGGCATATTGACTCCCGAATACACATAAAGATCATATCGGCTAAACCTTGATATACACATACTTGGATCCCTTTTCCACACGATATCAGTCGAACTTAAGGCGAGATTCGTGCCACCCTTGTGATAGCTCAACCATTTACTCGATCTTGTGGTGGATTACAACTTATGACTAACCCTTTAGTCACATTGTGATTAACTCTTAATCACCTTGGCATGGCCATGCACTTCCCTAATCCAACCACATCGAGGGGCCCAGAGATATCTCTCCTGTTATGTAGGAGGGGCAAATTCCATCTTAATCCGCTCACATCCCATTCCATGTTTCATGATACACCTGAAGACCACTTTTATAGCTACCCAGTTACGGTGTAGTGTTTGGCAGCCCCAAAGCGCACCACTACACACAGTGAGAAACAATGGCGATTTTAGGTCGAAGGATTCAGTAGGTATACCACTCGAGATCGCTTGATGGCACATATTAACATAACAATCCCAGCAACGTCTCGGAGTGGGTCAATTCAACACCATGTTCTCTAACATATGTCCACATTATTGATTTGATATTCATATATCCATGATCCGTGAAACATGATCATCAATCAATACATGTGCTAATCCATAAATCATTGTTGTCCCACGTAATGACATAAGACTAGGGATCTTTAGAATAACATTAAATAAAATAAAGAGTTTCACGAACAAGTCACATACTTGTCAATCAATGCATATAATCATTATTCAAGGAACCAAATAACACCTTATTCAAAATTTCATAAACATAGACTTGATACAATTATCTCCCACTCACACTAGAGTCAATCATGTAAGTATCTAATACCCATTGCACTCGTGTGTGTCTCATGCTTTGGTTGTGGGAGAGGCTTTGTTAACATACCAGCAACATTCAAATCCGTGTGCACCTTGCAAATCTTCACTTCACCCCTATCAATGGTCTCACGGATAAGGTGATAGCGCCGAAGTATATGTTTGGACTTTTGGTGTGACCTAGGCTCCTTTGCTTGCGCAATGGCTCCACTATTATCACAATAGAGATCCACTGGACTAGACACACTAGGGATCACACCCAACTCAAAAACAAATTTTCTAATCCAAACAGCTTCCTTTGCGGCTTCAGAAGCTGCAATATACTCGGCTTGGTTGTCGAATCGACCATCGCCTCTTGCTTGGAACTTTTCCAGCTCACTGCCCCTCCATTGAGACAGAACACAAAACCAGACTGCGATCTGCTATCATCTTTATTAGTTTGGAAACTAGCATCGACGTAACCTTTTACAATGAGCTCTTCTTCACCTCCAAAAATAAGGAACATATCCGTAGTCCTTCTAAAGTACTTAAGAATATTCTTTACAGCCACCCAGTGAGCTAGACCGGGGCTAGATTGATACCTGCTCGTAACACTTAGAGCATATGAAACATCTGGGCACGTACAAAGCATAGCATACATCATGGATCCGATGGCTGAGGCATATGGAATCACACTCATCTTCTTTTGCTCATCAAGTGTTGAAGCACACTGAGTTTAGCTAAGACTAATGCCATGTGACATAGACAACAAACCTTTCTTGGAATCTTGCATATTGAACCGTTTCAATACCTTGTCAATGTATGTACTTTGGCTTAATCCAATTAGCCTCTTTGATCTATCTCTATAGATCTTTATGCCCAAAATGTAAGCTGCCTCTCCGAGATCTTTCATTGAGAAACTTTTTCTCAATGAAGACTTCACAGCTTCTAGCATTGGAATATCATTTTCGATCAATAATATGTCATCTACATACAAGACTAGAAAAATAAGTGCGCTCCCACTAGCCTTCTTGTAAACACAAGGCTCTTCTTCATTCTTGATGAAACCAAACCCTTTGACTGCTTCATCAAAACGAAGATTCCAACTCCGAGATGCTTGCTTCAATCCATAAATGGACTTCTGAAGCTTGCATATTCTCCCAGCATCCACACCATCCACTCGCCTGAGCGAAAACCATTTTGTTTAACCAATGATATCCCCTGTCATGGTACTCAAATTTTAACAACAATGGCTAACCACCACAATTCCATATATCAATAAGTCAAGATGAATCATTATGACACATGTGATAGTGAACCCATCGTAACTAAGCTGAATTAAGCATCAATACGATACCCATGTTAGTGATACAAATAAGTTCAACTAAAATCAATCATTCTAAGGTGACAAATGATTCACGGCATTCGAATAATCAAAGGAGGTATAATGACAACAGGTGATGGCTAATCCCCAAACAGTTGATATAAAGATAGCATGCATTTGTATAAAATAATATACTTTTGAAATCATAGGTTCAATATGATCAAAGGACTACGGCTTGCCTTGAAATAGATCATGGTAATGGTCTTGATCTTGATGCACTCCTCCTGCTCAAAATTGCCCGAAGTAGCAACGTCTATTCGTAAACAAATAAATAAATATAAAACTAGGATAAAATCAACTCCAAAAATCAAATAAAAATGTCAAATAAATATATCTCGAATTTAGATGAATTTAGAAATTTGGATGGGCTCAATTGGAGTTCGGATGTAAAAGATATGGGCTCTGGAAGATTGAAATCTCATAAAATCATAAAAATCAGATTTATGGATTTACTAAATTATTTTTCTGAAGGAAAAGGGAATTATGACATCTGCAAGAGATTTTCGACTGAAAAACAAATAAAGGAAAAAAGAAATTGATGTGGGTCCCACATGGCATTGAGACGGTCCATGATGGAATAGGTTCACAAGTTTGGATCTAGGGTTCACCATTAGGCATTGACAAGGCTGCCACATGGCTTGACACATGGGCGAAAAACCTGATGTGGGGATTAAATGACAATAGGAATTGGCGCAAGATGACGCACGAGCTTTGGCCCAGGACTCACCAGAAGCGTAGATCGACAATGGGTGCTCACGGTTAGTTTTTAGACGAAGACAAAAACGACGATTTGATTATTCTTCGAAGGAGATGATGGAAGCACGGTGAAGCTGACGATGACGCGGTCCCGATGGCGAAGACGAAGAGGGCGGAGATGCACTGACGACGGCGAATTTGGACGACGAAGAGTTTCAGTAGCTAACTCGGTTCTTCGGCAATTGCAGCACGATTAATGACGAGACTGGGGCAGAGATTATAGGGTTTTGAGAGAGGAGACACGGGCGAAGAAATTGATGCGAGTAGGCGGCCTTATATAGCGGCGAAAAGGAGAAGTTTGGGAGAAGCACAACGACGGAAACATGCGGGTGAGGGACTCCAAGTTCGGAACAGTTGGAGACGACGATGAGTTGGCGCAGCAACTGGGACCCATCTAGCAGAAAGACAAGAATGCTAATAATGCTGGCTCGACTGCTCGTGCGGAAATGGGCCCAAAGTGAAAATAGGAATGGGCTGAAGTGAATAGGAGCGGGCTGAGGCGATAGCTTCGGCCCAAGAATAATCTGAGATTTAAATTAGGTTTTTCTTTTTAGAAAACACAGAAAATTCAAATAGCAAATAGAAAATAGCAAATGAACTCGGAAAATTTCTATAAAAATCTAGAAAATATATCCAAGCACATAGAATCCAAATAAAATAATTTTGATAATAGTTGATGTAGGAATTAATCATATTAAACTATTTTGCTTTTGAAAGTCCATATTAAACTTTATTTAATTCAAATAAAACTTTGGTGAATTTTTCTACAGATCTAAACTACTTAAAAATATTTTTAAACTTCAGAAAAATTAGTATGTTACAGTGGCTCTACGGTCAATAGCTTGCTCCCTTGCTGTCCTACGGGGGTTAGGTGTCCAAGAAATCTCTGGTACAACGAAATGGTCACTTCCTTGAGAAAGAACCCAGTTGTGAAGGATGCAGAAAGCTATGACAAGATCAACTTGAGTTGTGAAGGGGAAGAATGGGATGGCATCATCGAGGACTTTGAACCTCCTCTTGAGTGCTCTACGCTCACTCGCAGAGAGGAGTGCCTAAGATTGAACAATTCCTTTTCATTTAGGGGAGGATTGTTCCCCCACTCATTCAAGTGGTACCTCACACCTCAAAAAGGTGGGATGAAACTAGGTTTTGCTCCATATCCAGCACCCACTAGGTAGAATTTCCCTAAGACATGAGGAAAACATTGATGATAGTGCTCTTTAGTAATCGGGTATGGACATATACTGCTACGAAGAAGCTATTTACCTTTAGGGACATGTAGTCCATTGGTACACTCTATTGCATCGGTTAACACCATAGCATCATGAGCTGTCCCCTCCCAACCAGCCAAGACACGCGAAATGCTGCCTCCATAGGCTTACTAACAGATGCCCTTATATGTGTACCATCAATGGCTCCAATAAATAGTAACCAACAAATGTTCCCCCAAAAGTCTCTATGAGGTATAGTTGATAGGTATGATACCTTAAAAAATGGACCCCATCTTGGGTTCCTTGCAATTTTGTTTGGAGTCTCCAAAGAAGGTGGCCTAATGAGTTCATTTCGTAGCTCACCTATGGCATGGATGACACATCCAAAATATCGGCTAACTGTTTCACCCGACCGAGTAAAATTGATACCGACTAGCCTATTTCTTAGGTTGTGGCCACTTATGTTCAAGATCATGACAACTTGCTCCTCGACACATACATGTATAGTGTCATGAAGCACTGATCGCTCTCTCAAGACTTCACACAACCGAAAGAACGGAGTTCGCTTAAGCATAATTGTGTTAGTACAAGTTATTTCACTCTTCCAATTTTTCTTATTCAAATAATCAATTATAATCCTATCCTTTTTCTCGATTGGGCCATACATAATACGGGCTCTCCTATTCCTTAGTCTAGACAGTACGTACAAAATAATCATGCAAGCAACAACATATATAGCAGCGCCCATAAACAACATCTTTCGCCTTTTAAGCCTCCTCTTGTCCATCTACAGATCATAACAGTGCCGACTATGTTACGAATATTCCAGTGCTGACTATGCAAGCATACATTCACATGAATATTCAATATATTAAAAGAATGAAAGCATAATATGTACTACTCAAGGAAGTCTCAAGTACAGCCAACATATATGTATCAACTATGTACTACTCATGCATCCTAGGTACACAAAACACCTAAGCTACATGTTTCATAAAATTGGAGCATATATATGTTTCAGTCTGAATCTTCAGACTTCAGATGCTGGTTGTTTTTATCATAGAAAAGCCTTGCCTGGGACAAGAAGATTATAGATATAGTTGATGGCCGAAAGTCTCAAAGCTGTTGTGCTGGACATCTTTGACAGTGAGCAATATTTGCACATTTTAGTTAACTTGCACAAACAATAAGCATGAACATTGCCAATATTTCACTACACATGTTGATGCACAATCAATTTTTAGGTGCAAGCAATTTTTTCCCTAGACTCAAACCCTTTGGACATGTGCCAGCTAATTTTCCTATAATAGATATTCCAACAACAGCAAACAAAAATTCAGAAATGGAAGCAACAACAGTAAGACAAACTTATCATTTCTTCTACACGTCGAAGCACAGGGCAACGGGGATCTATCAATTTCTCCCATAAAAACATATGTACTGGCTAGATCTATCAAAAAGGACACTAATCGGACGAAAATATGTGCGATTTCGGGGCATACCTTCGGATCCCGCGACAACTTCACACCGGGTTGGGGGAGGGAAGGTAGACCGAGATGGGAAGAACCAGGAGATGGCAAATCACAACAAAATCACAGCAGGGCAGCACCTTCTGGATCTCCGAGAGCGCAAGCAGTTCACACCGAGGAGAGGCGGCACCTTCGGGATCTCCAAAAACCAGCGGCGCAGAGACTAGGGGCGGCGTCGTCGATTCGTGCAAGAGGATAGGGGGAGCTTCGGGAGAGTGAGCGCGGTGCTGGGAGAGAGAGCGTAGGTGGGTGAGGAGGTCTGGGACCACGTCGTTCAGCGTTTTCCATCGAATGGAATGGTGCGGCATCTCGCCCACATATTCCCTTTTGTCGAACGCGCTGATACGGGATGGCTCGGTTCCGTTAAGCGAACCAAACGGGCGAACACCTCCTTTTCTCAAACCGCCTGGTACATGGATCCCAGGGTTCACTCATCCAAACACTACCTAACTCCTGTGTCCCAATTGTGTTGTCCTTGACCCTGTCGCTGGCCGTGCCGCGACGGTTTCCCTGCCGGCTATTGAAATCTACCTCTTGGAGCACGGATTTTGGGCATGCTTGGTTCGAGGCTAGAGAGATGTGCCTAAGAAAAAGTGGCGCCTAAGAGTAGCCTGAGAAGCAGATGATTTCTGCCTGGTCGGGCAAGTCTAGAGATGTAGTATTTGGTTGAAAACATGTGCCTGAAATTGGTGAATAAAAAATAAGAAGATGGATTTGGAAGCCTGGCTCCAGACGCTGGTTTTTAGAGGCCTGGCCTGGCAGCTCTCGCCTGGGCCTGGCAGCAATGCAGTGAGGCAAGCAAACAAACACCCGGCGGCTTCCAGGGCCTCTCCCGGCCAGGCAAGTTGCAGCCAGGGATCAAAGCAAATAAGCCCTTTGACTGAAACGAGTCGATCAATTGATTGTCAGCAAATCCAAAAATTAAATTATGCTCATCCGCTCTAAACGATGGATGAAAGGAAAATATATTGGATGGAGGTAGAGAATTTGATAAGCCAACGTCGGGTTCTCACTCCGAGTTTTTTTGTGCTAAAACGACACATTTTTGAAGCAAAAATAGCAAAAGTAGTCCCTTCGTAAAAGAAATAGCAAAAACACCTCTGTTGCGCGAAAACGCTACGACAGTCCACCTACCACGTGCGCGATAGGTGCTTCTTCTGTCACTGTGGCTACAGTGCACGTCACTATTGCTACAATGTGCACCCATTTTTAGGGGGTAGATTTAGCGTTCCATAAAAAAGCCAAATGAGATAGAGACTCACACTCTAGGATCCGTCTATACAATATTCGATTGTTTTCATAGCCCAAAAAAACTAAATTTTAGTTCATTTATAACTTCATTATTCATAAATCACAGTAAATTATTTGTGTAATTTTTGTTCGTGGTCATTGTAATTATTATCAAAAGTCTTAATAACTCATATGTCCATCACATGATTCAAAATCTAACATATACTTTGAGAGATTGAGCAAAAATAAAGACAAAAAAAATAAAATTCTATATCAATAAAATTTGGCAACGTGGTGAACACATTATGTTTCGAAGAAAAAATTATAATAAATTCAGACCTAATTCATCAGACGAGAAGAAGTACAAATCTCAAAGTATATTAGACAGAAAATTTTTTTAACTATTTTAACAAAAATTCAATTATTTTTTTAAAAAAAACATGGAAAGTTGTTTAGCAAATTCGTATTGGTGGCCAGTGGCCACTCAATGCTAGCTAGTAGCTGTACAGACACCTGGCGCCGGCAAGCACGCGGTGGCAAATTCGTTACTCATCCCGGCGCAAATCACGGCCCCAAGCCAGTGGCCGCACCGGCACCCGCACCCGCACGCACGGTCCCCGCATCCACCGAGCACCGCCCCACCCGTGCATGCCATGCTATTGCTTTGTTGCTAGTCAAAATCGTCGCCGAGTGACGACTCCAGCTCGGCAACTCCGCCGCGCGCGCGCGAGGAATCCATTCCATCCCCTACAGCTGGCTTAGCTTCGACAAAAGGCACCACGGTAAACCGTCATTGGAATAGCCTGCTTATGGACGGGGTTTGCAACGCGACAATCTCTCTCTGTGTTTGCAACATGGTTTGTAGGAAATACAGACAACGGGCACGAAACTATATGAAAGCGATTCCACCCAATGAGATTATATGTCACCGACTTTTCACTTCAAGGCGACTCTAGCCATTAGATATCTGATCTTGATCCCTGTAGAGTGAAAAACGATGTTATACTCGGGCGGAGCTGGCATTCGGGCCTATCGAGCAATGATTTGAGTTCACAATTAAAAAAATTATGTAAAAATTAATAAAATTTCAGTAAAATATGACTTTAGACTAAAAACAGCTAGATCGACCCAAAGCTTAACTCGTGGCCAGTACTACCCCTGCTATACTGGATCTGCACATACTTTTCGATAATCGACGAAGATTACCGTATTGATACTGGGCACATGGTAAACATCAGTACTTCATCTCATTTGCAATAAATATGATTTTGTACTTTTACTTTTAAGATGTAAGTGAACGTCCTGGCATGAATCTTCCTATGGGATTGTTCGGGAGCAACTATGACTCAGACGTACTGTGGGAGGCTTCCCACTGTACGATTTGGATCCGATGCAACATCTCATAAATTCGTATGCAATATTTTTTTTCTCCCTGTGCAATATTTTTATTTTCACGGTTGCAACATTGCGCACATATGAAAAACTCACCCTGGTGGAGCAGCGGCCTCCTGGCGGCTTGGGACGGCAACAGGCCCGCGAGGAGGGGGAGGGCCGGACGGAGCTGGCGGCCCCAGACTAGCCACCACCGTCGGGGCGAGCGGCAAGCGAGCACCGCCTCTGGCGTGGGTCGGTGCGGTCCGAAAAGGCAAATCCATGCTGGGGTAGCGGGAGGCGGAAGGGGAGTAATCGGCGTCGGTGACCAGGCGGGAGGGAGGCGACAGGACAGCGGGCGGAAGGGGAGGCGCGAAGCAGGTGACGTCCGTGGGGTAGAGGCGAGAGAAGGCGACTGGGCGGGAGGGAGACGACATGACGGCGAGCGGAAGGGGAGGCGCAAAGCAGGCGACATCCGTGGGGTAGAGGCGTGAGAAGGCGACCGAGCGGGAGGGAGGCAACAGGGCGGAGGGGGAGGCAGGCAGAGCTGGCGGTGTCAGCGACATGGGCGGGAGGGGCAGCGTGTGAGAGATGAGCGTGGGGAGAGGAAGGCAGTGGGGAGAAAAGACAACGGGGGACAAGGATAAGTACAAGTGGTGAGGATGAATGTGTGGCTGAGAGTGCGAGTGGGGAATGAGAGTAAAGTAGGTATGGATCGTCCGATTGCACCGGACATAAGGCCTATATCAATTCCCATATTGTTCAGATTCTACGTACCGGTTATTTTGCACTAGAATCAAGCTTTGAGTAGGGATGGCTATCGAGTTTAACGAGCTTCATTCGAATCTGATGTAGATCGACTTAAAATCGTTTTATTTATTGTTTGTGTGGCTATTTTAGAAGTGAGCTAACGAGCTACTATCGAGCCGAGTATCATTAACATTTTTTCATTCCAAATTGACCTATTTCAATTTTAATCCATTTACGAGCTTTTTTTACGACCCTATTTTGGAGAGTTCTTGTCCTAGGGGAATTCGCGTAACCAAATTAATACCATTTCCAAATAAAACTTGCGTTGCACACGTCAGTGTAGCACAAGTGGAAACAAGAACACAACACTCTTGTAGTCTTGTCAGTGCCTCGGTGGCATGCATGTTACCTTCTACACGAGATCCTTATCACGTCACGGGCCTAGTTTCGCTTAGCTACCGGCGTGAATCGTACCACGCTGGCGAAGGCATCGTCGACGCCGTCCTCACCGTCGCGGTGATCGACGAGGCGGTGGTCGCCGACGACAGCCGCGGCGTGGCCACCTGCTTGATGACCACGTTCGGTAGCGGGCTGCGCCGCCGCCGCTCCTGCTCCTTCACCAGCTCCGCCGCGAGGGCGTCCACCTTCTCGCCGTTCGTCCTCTCCGATAGCCTCCGCCCGCGGAAGAGCACCGACTCCACGTTCCTCTGCGACAGCATCGCTCCGGTGGTCGCGGCCGCCGTCTCCGCGTGTAGGGAGGTAAGTACCTGCTTGCCGGCCTGGACGCGTACGTAGTTGGTTCCGCTCGTGTGCCCGAGTGCGATGGCCACCGCTTCGTCGACCATGTCCGCGACGCCCTGGGCGGTGACGCGGGCCAGCTCGTCCATCGACGGTGAGCGCGTCGGCATTGGCGTGTTCCACCCGGCGCCGGAGATGGCGGAAGAGGAGGACGCGCCGGTGCCGATGGAGAGTACGAGGAGGTCGTCCACGCCGGTGGCGAGGGGGAACTCCTGCTTGTTATGGAGAACGTGCGTGATGGTCGCGGCGGCCGGGTTGCTCATGGCCGCCACGGCCCCTGAGGCCGCAGCGATGGCCGTGCGCCCGTCCACCGACCTGACGGCCGCGGCCGCTCCGCCGGCTGCGCAGGTGGCCGCGCAGACGTCGCTGAGGCGGAAGTCGAAGCTGTCGCTCTCGACGGCGTCGGCGCGCGAGAACATGAAGGGCGCGGCTGTGGCGAGGTCGTAGCACGGAATGAGCAGCGGCGCGACGGTGTCCCTGAGCGTGGCGTCGCCGAACACCCGCCGGAAGGACCTCTCTGCCTTCCGCGTGCCGCCGAGGAACAGCTTCGCCCATCCCCGGCGCCGGCCGGCCCAGTCCCTCCCGACGCTCCCGGCCACGAACGCGAGCGCCTCCTCTGCCGTGTACCGCGGCCGCCCGTCGGGCCCCCTCAAGAACAGCATCGCTGCGAGCACCCCGCCGGCGCCGGCGCCCGCCGCCACGTCAAAGAAGTCCGCGACGCGCGCGTCGGGGTCGCCGGCGCGCCGGCGCAGCCCCGCCTCGAGCCGCACGAGCGCGGCCGCGGCGAGCAGCGCGTCCCCCGCACCGGCCCCGCACCCGTCGATTGCCAGCACCCGCACTCGGCCGTCGTTGGCGCCAAGAAACGGCCTCGCCGGCGTCCCCGGCCCGGACAAGCACCCGGCTCCACCGAACAGGAACTTGCTCTCCAGCAGTGAGAAGATCTCGTAGCTGAGCTTGTCGACGTCCATGGCTATCGGCGACACCATTGCCGCGTACGCTTCCATCTCAGCTGCAAGCAACAGGCTCAGCCTGTGGTCTAGAGCAACTAGCTAGCAGCTAGTGTGTGTGAATTGGAGGGTTCACTAGCTTGATGATGTGATACTGCGACTGCGATGTGATGCTTCCAGTGAGTCCAACTCGAGCCTACATATATAGAAGCCGGCGCAGGTTAGCGTCGGGGGCCACGTTGACGCGGTGCCCGGCCCGGCGCAGGTTAGATGAGCCCGACTGGTCGCGTCGGACGAATCCTCGCCGTGCGCCAGATCGACGGTAGGTATGGGACCGCGCGAAGCTGTTACGAAGCGTCCTCCTCTAGTGAGGGATCCCGGCATGGCACGCGGACGGGAAGCTTCTCGCGAACA
The DNA here is from genome assembly GCA_036346395.1 of Hsuehochloa calcarea. Lineage (NCBI taxonomy): Eukaryota > Viridiplantae > Streptophyta > Magnoliopsida > Poales > Poaceae > Hsuehochloa > Hsuehochloa calcarea. The sequence continues at coordinate 20,384,759 of CM070598.1, read as the reverse complement.
CCGCGCGCGCACATGCACGTGCGCCGCGTGTCCCCGTGCGGGCTCCGCTGCTCTCGGGACCACCCGTCGGTGAGGCACTGGGCGGGCCCGGCGTGTCAGCGCGTGATGGGTCCCGGGTCACCGACGGGATCGGGGGTGTCCGGCGAAGGCTAGACAGCAGCTGACCTGAGGCGATCGGGCGGGCCAGTGGGATCGCGCCATGTCACGCGGGGCCCGCGTGGCAGCCGCAGTCTGCAGCGCATAGAGAGCAGCAGTACGTTGATACGTACAGGCGCAGAGCCAGTTATTGGCGCTCCGTCCTCGGCAGACCGTCGGCGCCGGATCTGGGAGCTACTGTTCACGTTGGTTGTGCACGCGAGGGAAATATCAATATCACTGTGCAATAGCAAAAATAACTTTCGTGAGCGGATTTGTAAAAATAGTTTCACGAATGTGCCGATCATCAAAAAAATCATGCCACTGTACTCATCCGTATAGTGGGTGAGCGGACTTAGCAAATATTTGGACGCAAACAGTGCTAAATTAGCTAAACACTCCAGGTACTACTCTTACTATGGTACATCAATGGGAGGGGTGCAAACGGGCCAGCTAATTCCTGACCGATCCGGTATCAAATCCAGTTGGTACCGAATTCGGGAAGGAAAATCAGTATCCGACTAGATTCAGTATCGATACCAAATAGTTAGCATATGATTCAGTAGTGAAATTAGGAGAGCTAATATCCGATCTAATAGCATCTTAATATCCGATCTAATAGCATCTTTAAGTTACATATGTCCCCTGTCGCATCTGCTCGTCCACCAAGGCCTACCCAGTCGCTGCCTCCGCCCGCCGTCAAGAGCCACCATCTCCGCCTTCGCCCGTCGCCCATGGCAGCGGGCCACACGGCCGGGATCCACCGCCTCCTCCCTTGGCCTGCCACCGCCGGGAGCCACTATCTCCACCCGTTGCCCCGTCGCCATCACCGGGAGCCGCAGCCTCCGCTCGTCCTCACATCTCGATCCATGTCATGCGTGTGGGAGCTCGGCTACATCCGCGAAGGCACCGGCTTGCCTCGATTCCTTCTAACCCTAGGTCACTGGTGTAGTGGGGTGTGAGCAAGGGAATGAGCCATTGGGCCGGCTTGGCCCAGCTGTCCATTTCTATTCTCTTTGCTATTTTCTCTTATTTATTTTGGTATATATATTTGGGTGTTATATTTGTGCAGAAGATAGAATGTATTTTCGGTGTTATATACTTTTCCAGAAGCACCGGAAGGGTGGGAGTTCGCATGGCGTACTGAGTAGGTTGTGTCTAGGTGGAGGATGAAACTACGACTTGGGGTACCGTGCATTGCATATGCCCTCAGTGTACTCATGTTGAAGCGACGATGGTATTATATCCTGTCGAACTTGTGACGTGTGATAGTTGTGATAATTGTGTAGTTGTGTTTAATAGTTGAAGGCTTAAAGTGACAGTGATATGATTCAGTATATATTCTTTTTTTTATGTGCATACTATCCGCTTATATTTTCTGTTTTCAAATCGAAACCGTCTTGTATCTGTCTCAACGGTACCGATACCTGGAACTCCGAATTCGTATCCGGCTTTATCGTATTTGACCCCGAATCCACATGAAAAAAAAAGTTTGGATACAGTACAAGCGGTACCTGTCCGAATCCGACGAGATGTGCTCAGTCCATTAATTTACTGTTCTACACTTCGCACTTGAAGTTAATTGAAGTTGGCATCTGGAATCAATTCAGAGTGATGGCCTCATTCAGGTTGTGTGACGTGCGTCCCGGAATTAATAACAGCACAAGCTTCGCGCACAAACTGCTTTACTATCCGTGCAGACCTGCAGCAACATGTCCCGCGTGTTGAAATGAAGCGCCAGAGTGCGCGTAGCACCATCTCCTTGTTCTAGAACAATCCGTGTTGGAAATTTGAGCAGATATGTCGTGCCTGCAGCTGGCTTGAGGTTGTATTAAGAAAACGACTTAGTATTAAGTGGCTGAAGCTAGCTGCCAGGTGTTGCTTGGACACCTCTCTACCTCGCTAGCTAGCCTAGCTTGGTGCTTGTGCTGCTGCTTCTGTGAGCGTTCGTCAACACAAAAGAAGGAGAAGAAAACAAATTGTGCACACGTGCAACCGAATATCAAATGTATAATAATATTAAGCAAATCTAAGCCAGCTCTTGTCCAACTGGCCTTGTCACCCAGGCCACTTGAAGAGCACAGCACGAGGTTCACTAAACTTGGAGCGTTCGTTTTTCTACTTGTATGTCAGTAAAAATTGAAGAAATAAACTCCATGATATATAAGTAGTTTTTTATGACATGTGTAGTAATATAGTTTCAATGTAACAAAGTGCACTTAGAGCATAGGTTCGTTTTCCTGACGTTTTGTTGCCCACTTCAAGTCAGCACAAAATGTTGGATAGTCCAAGTGATGAGGATATCCCTCCTTCGGATACACGCACGACACAAGACTCTCCAGATCTAGGTGCTGAACTACAAGGTCCTATGACAAGAGCTAGAGCACGTCACTTAATCGATCAGGTAAAGTCGTTTCTAGAGCTGAGTGTATTATTTGAGAACTCTATGATGCTGCCTAATGGAGATGATTTACTTGTACTCAGGAATCTAGGACTACGGCCAGTTCAAGAAGGTCTACGACCACTGCAAGAAGATCTACGACCACTACAAGAAGACCTACGACTAGTTGATTCGATTGGAGCAATCTACGACCAGAAAAGCGAGCACAGTACTCGTTGGACACAATCTACGACCAAAGATAGCATGGACTCCTCAAGACCACCCTAGGACCACCCCTACGACGGATCTTCGACGAAATACGCAACACAAGGTGTTGCGTCACCGCTTTGGAAACTAATAAGACTTTGTAAACGTAACGAGGTCGGAGTCCGTGTTGTGTACGCTTCATCGCACTACCGCACAACCCTAGGTCGACCTCCTCACGCTCCCTATATATATACATGAGTCGCCATAGTTTAGAGGCGGGTTTTCTTAGATTATTCGCCAATTGCGGTTTCGCGATTATCGGTTTGAGGAACCCCACTTGTAAACTTCATCCATATCCGCAATACAATTGATTGCATCTACCTTGTTCTTGTGAGTTGCTTCGATTGCTTGCAGGAACAATAACCTTCGTGGTAAGATAGATCGCGTGCAAGCGTGGTCGATAACGACAGGCGTGCGGGTGTAGCGAATTGCGAGGTGACGATCTATTGGTCGGAAGCCTCAAAGCGTCAACGTCCTCACGACGAACCAAATCGAACCTATCGGAAGATCGGGCCGCCGTGACTCATCAAGTGGTATCAGAGCAAAGGTTGCCCGTTAGCTAATTTCGTTTATTCCCTTTTGTTAGTTGTGTTCCCTCACCTAGAGTCCGGAAAAATTGCCTTACAAAAAGTTTTAGATCGTAATTATTGCGCTGTCCAAACCACTTTGTGTCTTTCGCAATTTTGTTTTCAGTTTTCGCATTGTTGAGTTCGAGTCCATCGTCGGTGTCTTTGTTGCTTGTTTAGAGTAGCATTCTTGGTCTCTAGTCAGCACCGTCGCCCGCCGTGCCACCATCCATCCTGGACGCACAACCTCCATTTTCGAGCGACACCCATTCGACCACCCGCTCGGGATTTACCATCTGGTCGGAATCGAACATCTACTCGGATCCGACCACCTCTTCGAGCAACACCCATTCTACCATCCACTCAGGAACTACCACCTGGTCGGATTCGATCCCCTGGTCGGATTCCGTAGCCGCAACAGAACTAGCCCAAGTTCAGAGAGAGAGAGTATCTTTTAATTACCTATTTACCCCTGCTCTCCGAAAAAGTTTGTGACCCAATCACCTCATCGGATCCAGAAAAGGTAACAGAAGAATTTTGGGCTTGGGTCACGTTTGCAAAAAAAAAGAGGAAGCAAAAAGTGCAAAAGAAAAGAAAAGAAGCAAAAGTGCAAAAGAAAAGAAGAAGAAGCAATTCGACCACCCCTAGTTGGTCTACGACCAATTCCAACCTTGCATCCTTTGGACTCCTTTGTATCGAGTCCTTGTTTCGATCAGTATTGTGCTAGGGCTAGGGGCACTTTTAGACCAAAGAATCGTGGCGAGTCTTGTGGGCTTTGGTTCAGCTTTGCTAATCTGATTTCATTATTGCTATTCTTTGCTACTAAACATTGCCTGTCCGAGCTCCACATACTTTCGACCCTCAGATTGGATCCTCGCATTCGCCTCCGCCGTGATCGTACATCCCACCTTCGCCGATTAGACCACCTGCTGCAATTTGGTAAGAAACTCATAAGAGCTTGGTAAGACGCTTGAGAGTGTGTGATTCCACCCTCCGACCACCTAATAGTGATAGGGATAATACCTTTGTGTTGTCTTTTGTCTACTACTAACCATGTCAGGTGAAGGATTGGATGCGCAAGAGTGTGTTTTGAGGGAAGAGCTCATGACGCTATTGGATGAACAACGCACTACCGTTAATGAGGACATCGACAGGAAGCTTCAAGCTACCACGATCACATTACAACCCTCAATCAACGATAGTATTACGGCGCTCACTACACGCCTCGAAAGAATGGTGAACCGACCACCAAACGTTGGTCGTGTGGAACCTCAGGATGCAGCCCATGACCATGAGTTTGATAATGATAATGAGATGCACGACCACGACGCCTTTGATGCACGACATAACGGAACCGACCGAACTTCAACCGTCAAGGTATGAGAGGTAATAATGTTCAAAGAACATAATGCACGTGTTAATGATGATCCATATGCTAAAGTTAAGTTCTCTATACCATCTTTTGCGGGTGCTTATGATGCTGAAATATATCTAGACCGGGAGATGACGGTGAGAATGTAAATTGAATGCTCACTTAGTTCCCGGTGCATAGAGTTAGGCAAGCCACAAGTGAATTTAAAAACTTTGCCATCATTTGGTGGAATAGGGTATGCACCGAAGGATTAGCGCCTACTACGTGGGATGGTTTAAAGGTTGCTATGCGTAATGATTTGTCCCACCTTCTTTTAAACGTGATTTGTGTAATAAATTGCAGCGCTTAAACCAAGGTAATAGATCCGTAGAAGAATATTATCGGGAGCTACAAATTAGCATGTTGCGTTGTGATATTATTGAGGATGAAGAAACCGCAATGGCACGTTTTATGGAGGGTTAAGACGTGAAATTCGTGACATAGTGGATTACAAAGAATACGATAGCGTCCTAGATTGTTCCAACTTGCATGTTTGGCGTAAAAGGAATTGCGGGGGACGACAACAGAGGCCAAGGAACAACTTTGGGAGCATGTCTACACCACGACCAAAGGTCGGGGCAAGCCAAAACAGCTCCACCTTCACTACACGGTCTGCTGCCCCTCCACGAGTAGGGCGCGCGTTCAAAGACTCAGACCACATCACATGCACCCGAGGTAAGTAAAGTTACTAGTGTGCAGCACCACCAAGAGTTCTTCGTTTGTTACTTCCACCGGTCGTACCATCGGGATTGTGTGCCACCGTTGCAAGGGAATGGGGCACGCCATGAGGGATCGCCTCGGTCGAGCATACCTTGCCACCAAAGACGGTGGTTATGTAAGTACTAGTGATATTGAGGACGAATATGTACTTGCAGCTAACATTGCAGGTGGAGGAGATGAGATAGACAGTGATGATGATGATGTAGAGGAACAAGTAGGCTGCTTTGTTGACACCGAGTATCATGTGAGCCTTGTTAGCGAACGAGGCCGAGCGCACAAGTGGAGAGAGCGGAGCAAAATCAACGGCACAACTTGTTTGGACACTGATTTCGTGAAGGACAGAGCCTGCATAGTCATCATTGATGGAGGAGCTGCAACAAACTTGCAAGCTCTGAGATGGTCGAGAAGCTTGGCTTGACCACACAACCACACCCACGTCCCTACTACATCCAATGATTCAATTCGTGTGGTAAATTAAAGGTACACAAAGTTATGAAAGTGCAATTTTTAGCAGGTAATTACAAAGATAGTTCTGACTTTGATATCGTGCCTATGCAAGCATGCTCTTTGTTGCTCGGTAGACCTTGGATATATGACAATGATGTTTTGCACCATGGTAGAGCTAATACCTACTCATTTTCACATAAGGGTAAGAAGATTAAGTTGTTACCTTTGACACCAGTTGAGATTCTGAAAGATGAAGAAGAGCGCGCTAAAAATGAAAGAAACACCGATAAGCATGATTCTGAAAATCAGCAAGTAGCAAAACGTGTTTTCCCACCCAAAAGAGAGAAAGTGGCGTCTAGTCCTAAGTTCGAGGGAATTAAATTGAAGGGATGTGTTATGATTGCCACTAAATCTGAACTTGCCGAAATTTATAATAATGAGCTGCCATGCTATGCTTTGATATGCAAAAATGCCTTATATTCGCTGAGGACATAGCTAGCTCTTTGCCTCCTCGTTGCTAACCTTTTGCGGAGTATGTGGATGTATTTCAACCGAGGTACCCCGGATTACCACCTATTCGAGGAATTGAGCATCAAATTGATTTGATCCCAGGAGCGACTTTGCCAAACCGTGCTGCATATAGGACCAATCCAGAGGAGACTAAGGAAATTCAGCGACAAGTCCAAGATCTTTTGGACCGTGGGTACGTAAGAGAAAGCCTTAGCCCTTGTGCTCTTCCAGTTCTTTTGGTTCCTAAGAAAGACGGTAGTTGGCGTATGTGTGTTGATTGTAGAGCCATTAATAACATTACTATAAGGTATCGTCACCCTATCCCAAGGCTAGACGACATGCTAGATGAATTGAGTGGTTCTATTATTTTCACAAAGATTGACTTGCGGAGTGGTTATCACCATATTAGAATGAAATTAGGAGATGAATGGAAAACTACTTTTAAAACTAAGTTTGGATTATATGAGTGGTTAGTGATGCCTTTCGGTCTAACTAATGCACCTAGTACTTTTATGCGTTTGATGAACGAGGTTTTACGTCCTTTCATTAGAAAATTTGTGGTGGTTTACTTTGATGATATCTTGATTTATAGCAAGTCACATGGGCAACACTTAAATCATATACGTGCTGTTTTTAATGCTTTGAGAGACGCACGTTTGTTTGGTAACCTCGAGAAGTGCACATTTTGCACCGATCGAGTTGCATTTCTTGGTTATGTTGTGACACCACAGGGCATTGAGGTGGATGAGACAAAGATTGTAGCCATCCAAAGTTGGCCGACGCCTACTACTGTGTCACAAGTGCGGAGCTTCCATGGCCTTGCTGGATTCTATCGACGCTTTGTGCGGGATTTCAGCACCATTGCCGCACCATTGAATGAATTGACAAAGAAAGGAGTGCCTTTCCAATGGGGACCTGCACAAGAGAAGGCATTCAACTTGTTGAAAGAGAAGCTCACCCAAGCACACCTACTCCAACTCCCTGATTTTGGTAAGACTTTTGAAATTGAATGTGATGCCAGTGGGATTGGGATAGGTGGAGTATTGATTCAAGAAGGTAAACCAGCTTGCATATTTCAAATAAAAACTAAATGGGCCTAGTTTGAATTATTCCACCTATGATAAGGAATTGTATGCTTTAGTTCGAGTGCTTCAAACTTGGCAGCATTATCTATGGCCCAAAGAATTTGTTATACATTCGAATCATGAATCGCTAAAACATATTAGAAGTCAAGCTAAACTGAATAAACAACATGCTAACTGGGTAGAATTTATTGAGTCATTCCTATATGTTATAAAGCATAAGAAAGGTAAGGATAATGTGATTGCTGATGCGCTCTCTAGACGTTATACCATGTTATCTCAACTTGACCATAAGATTTTTGGTTTGGAGGCCATTAAGAGTTTATACGTCACTGATTTGGACTTTAAGGAAGTGCTTGAACATTGTAAAGGAGGGAAGACATGGAATAACTATGTGTTGAATGATGGTTTGGTCTATCGTGCTAACAAGCTATGCGCTCCAAATAGCTCTGTTAGTCTTTTGTTGTTACAGAGGCACATAGAGGAGGTTTGATGGCGCATTTTGGAGCAAAGAAGGCAGAAGATGTCTGCCACCCACTTCTTTTGGCCAAAGATGAGGCGTGATGTCGAGCGCCACGTAGCTCATTGCACTACATGCAACAAAGCTAAGTCCCGCCTCCTTCCACATGGACTTTATATGCCTCTTCCTATTCCTAGCGCCTTGGGAGGATATTTCTATGGATTTTGTTTTAGGATTGCCTAGGACAAAGAGGGGGAGAGATAGTATATTTGTAGTAGTGGATCGATTTTCTAAAATGGCACATTTTATATCTTGTCACAAGAGCGATGATGCTACAAACATAGCTGATTTATTTTTCAGGGAAATCATTCGCTTACATGGAGTGCCCAATACTATTGTCTCGGATCGTGATGCGAAGTTTTTGAGCCACTTTTGGAGATCACTTTGGAATAAATTGGGGACAATGTCATTGTTTTCACTACATGCCATCCCCAAACCGATGGACAAACGGAGGTTGTCAACCGCACGTTATCCACCATGTTGCGGGCTGTTTTAAAGAAAAACTTGAAGATGTGGGAAGAGTGTTTACCGCATGTTGAGTTTGCTTACAATAGGTCTGTACACTCCACCACCAAGGTAAGTCCATTTCAGGTAGTGTATGGTCTTAACCCCCGTGCTCCTATTGATTTACTACCTTTACCGACCTCTGAAAAATTAATCTAGATGCTAAGAAGCGTCTTGCATTTATTCTCAAGTTGCATGAAACCACTAAAGAGAATATAGAGCATATGACCGAAAGGTATAAGATTGTCTTTGGAAGTAAAGGTAGGAAAGTTGTAAAATTTGAACCAGTGATTTAGTTTGGGTTCATTTGAGAAAGGATAGGTTTCCTAATTAAGAAAATCAAAGTTGATGCCTAGAGTCAAGGACCGCTTAAGATAATTAAGAAGATAAATGATAATGCATATCAATTAGAATTACCTGCAGATTTTGGGGTTAGCCCCACATTTAACATTTCAGATTTGAAACCATACGTGGGAGAAGAAGATGAGCTTGAGTCAAGGACGACTCCAATTCAAGAGGGGGAGTATGATGAGGACATCCCTCCTTCGGATACACGCACGACACAAGACCCTCCAGATCTGGGTGCTGAACTACAAGGTCCTATGACAAGAGCTAGAGCACGTCACTTAATCGATCAGGTAAAGTCGTTTCTAGGGCTGAGTGTATTATTTGAGAACTCTATGATACTGCCTAATGGAGATGATTTACTTGTACTCAGGAATCTAGAACTACGACCAGTTCAAGATGGTCTACGACCACTGCAAGAAGATCTACGACTACTACAAGAAGACCTACGACTAGTTGATTCGATTGGAGCAATCTACGACCGTAAAAGCGAGCACAATGACTCGTTGGACACAATCTACGACCAAAGATAGCATGGACTCCTCAAGACCACCCTAGGACCAGCCCTACGACCGGATCTTCGACCGTAAATACGCAACACAAGGTGTCACGTCACCGCTTTGGAAACTAATAAGACTTTGTAAACGTAACGAGGTCGGAGTCCGTGTTGTGTACGCTTCATCGCACTACCGCACAACCCTAGGTCGACCTCCTCACGCTCCCTATATATATCAAGAGCCGCCATAGTTTAGAGGCGGGTTTTTCTTAGATTATTCTGCCAATTGCAGTTTCGCCGATTATCGGTTTGAGGAACCCCACTTGTAAACTTCATCCATATCCGTAATACAATTCAGATTGCATCTACCTTGTTCTTGTGAGTTGCTTCGATTGCTTGCAGGAACAATAACCTTCGTGGTAAGGTCGATCGCGTGCAAGCGTGGTCGATAACGACAGGCGTGTGGGTGTAGCGAATTGCGAGGTGACGATCTGTTGGTTGGAAGCCTCAAAGCGTCAACGTCCTCACGACGAACCAAATCGAACCTATCGGAAGATTGGGCCGCCGTGACTCATCACCAAGTAGTTTGGAAGCTCGATTTTCTAGCTTGAATCCGTAGTTTGATTCCGACAGAAAATATATATGCTAGGTGTGTTCTTTCTATAATTTTTTTTCTCCAAAGGTTGGGTTGTAGATCTTTAAATAGCTACATTAACCAAATACCCCCACTCTCGAAACAAAATTCATGTATTTGGGATTGAAAGAAGCAAAGATATATAGTGATGCCGAGTTGGATTGAGGCCAGTGTTTATAAGTGGTATATTTTGTCTTGAAAGGGGCCTGCTACTAGTATGGGTTTGACATGACATATCCAAGGCAAAACTATCAATACCTTTGAAAAGTTGGATATCGAGCACACATGCAACTCGTCAACGAACGCACTGTGCACATATAACGTATATCTCAACTAATTGGTTGTGTACTTTGTGGTTGACATAGAAAAATGGTTCAGAGCTTCTTTTTTTAAGGGCTTCTTCACGCACCAAGTTAAGCTCTAGTACTATTATATTCTTTTTCTTTACTTGAAAATGACAACGTGTTTTTACCACGTCACGCGTTGTGAAGTGATCAAAGGGGTCATAATTGGAAATAAAGTTAAGGAGATGTTATCTTTAAAATATTTTTTAAAAAAACAATGAAATAATAAAAAAGTTCAATTCACACACCAAGTTAAGCCCTAGTACTAGTATATTCTTTTTCTTTCTTTGAAATGAGTTGCAGAAACTCTGCAGCTCGCTAAAGAGCAGAACGAGCCACCAAATCCAGGGTAAACACTATTGCAATTACGACAAAGACGCAACGACAAGTACATAATCGCTAACGCGATAGAACACCTGCTGAACGCTGAAATATTCGTGATTAGATATCCTGCGGTTTCTTTCTTTCCAAATATTCCAGCAAGTACAAATGATCACTGCATCAAGTTCTTCCTCTAGGTCTGACTGTTTAACGAATAGTTTGCTCAGGACTTGGTATATTTACCATGGTTCACATAATCAGATTAATTGCTCTTTTAGAGCCTTAGAGATACACACTACATAATGATGCGTACAGATACCAACAGCTAGCTAATGTGTAGTGTGTGCTTAATTAGAATTTGCTTGCGCCATGGTCGTCCAAAAACACACAACATGACGAGATGATCAGACCCTTTTTTCTGGTAGTGTTAATCGATGCCTTAAATTGGTGTTGAACAGTTCAGATGCGTGACTGCGATTGTTTGTTTGATCACTGAATCATGCGTACTTAATAGGGTATTATTAGTGTCTAGAGGCACTAAGTACGAGCAACGTGGAGCAAGCGGATCAAATATAACTCGCAATGAGTTGGGAGAAATGCTTGCGGCAGAGACGATATGGTATCCTCGTGCTGTGAATGCTCTCACAATGGAAAGATATGGCCTGCCGAGAGGGAATCCGATTGGCCGTAGACTGGTGCACAGGAGTTCTAAGTAGCCGCTCATCTTGGTGCAAAGCAAGCTTCCCCTAGTAGCCAACGGTGCAGATTGCTAGGTGATCAATCCTACTATTGAGTAATAAAGATTTTGCTCTTGCTTGTCAAAATATAAAAGAATGCGTAAAATAGCAAGGGACTGAGAAAATTTGTATGCACCGTTTGGAACGTAGGAATTTCCCGATTCCTTAGGGAATTTAACTGTTTCTTGTTAAATTTATGTCGTCAGAACATGACCCATCGATTGTTCGGTGGATTTTAGTTGAAAGTGGAAAAAGGGAGGAAATCAATTAACTGCACGCATCTCGGAGAGACCTGGACTGGACCTTCTGAATGCGGATCAAGCTTTAGAATCCATATACATTCAGATGGCAGGGCCCTGTTAATGATAATAACACATTTCGCCACATGTATTTCTTCGTTATCACCCAAGAGCAGTCGAGGGTCCGCGTCAACTCGCTATTAGCGCACTGTGCATTTCTGCCTTTTCTTCCTGTACAAGTTGTATAGAGATATTTTAGGGTTAACAATCTTATCTTTCTTTGTATAGATATTTGATTGATTGTATTCGGTTTTATCCGATTGTATTTCCTATTGCCCATCCGGCAATCCATATATATGAACATGGCCGGGCGGTTGTGCCTTGAGCCGCATATTCTCCGAACCTCGTACTCTTTCAAATTAGTTCGATTCTTCCACCTTTCGTCTGTGTGGATATTATGGAGATATGCTCATGATCTTGGGATGATGTTACAATTGGCAATGGCGTTAAAGGTTTGTCGAATCACGCGTTTTCGGCAAAGTTTTTGTGCTGTCAGGTTATTGATGGTCAGACCGGCCAAGGTAGCGGTCGGACTGGCCTGTGTGGCGGTCGGACCGGCCAGGCCTCACGCTTAGAAGTTGGCGGTCAGACCAGCCATGGGAGGCGGTCTGAGTGGCCATAAAGTAACTTGGATTTTGGAGCTAGGCCAAAAATAGAGGGTGTAGGCAAGAGATGAGATTCTCTGTCAGACCCGGGAGTAACACCCCCAAATCCTCTGTGCATTTCTCAACGAGTCCCATAATTAGTAGCTAGTTCACACAGTAAACAGATATGGTAACATCCATAAATCACACAACTTTATTAATAAATAGCAGATTTGATTACAAGAAAGTCTTACAAGCCAACATAGAACAAACACAGCGGAAGACGAAGAAGTAGTGGAGTCCAGCCGATCTGCCACAGTCAATCGACTGGGGTAGCGGCCTAGTCATCGAGATCAACACCGGTGGCGAAGTCCTTCTCCTCTGAAATTTATTTTCATGAAGCAAGGGTGAGCACACCTACCGTGCTCGCAAGTTACACCCAATAACAGAGTTAATGCATGCATTGATATATCAAAGAAAGGCTTATTGGTTGAATTTGCATAAAGTAATGTTTTCTTTAAATATTTGTACTAAGTTCCAAAGCATTTATTTTATAAATTATCAAGTTTTATAGTAGGATAACATCCATATGAAATATGGTGATGGATACCCTCCTATCACATGGCTTCCTGCCCAATTTCCCATTTGGAAAGAAATCCAAAACCATTTGATAAAGTATTTTGAAAATAAAATCAAAGTTTAACTTTGAGTGGCTTTTCTCAGCATGTCCATGACTGTGGACACGGCTATTCGAATAGTTTTACACTCTGCAGAGATTGTACAACTTTACCCACAATACATGAATTCTCTTGTTTGTTTGGCATCCGTCGATACCACTGCTCACTACCTTAGGTAAGCAGTCTAGAGCACGTGTTAAGTCCTTTACAATGCGTCATCCCACCGTAATCCCGCCTCGCTAAGGTTTCGCTTCCATTGGGCTAAGCACCCACCGGACTCAAGCCCCCTTTTGCGCCATGTGGCAATATATATAAAAAGTAGGTCATCCTGACACCCACACATCAACATGGCACAACTATGGTGGAATGTTACAAATTAGTTAGCCAGGTCCCTCCCATTCGAGACATGTGGAAGTACGATGTGGCTTAGCAAGATGCGGCTCGAAGATCGGTCCTTAACTGACTTGGGCGACTTCCAAAATAACCCCTGGGCCTCAACCCTACCCGAATTGAGCCCGTGCATAAACTTGCACCCACCAACCATTCATTCCGCCCAAGTACAAACCAACTTTTCTTTTTTTCTTTTCAAAATCATTTGCAAAATCTTCCATGGCAAACCAATGCCATAGACTTTTAAATAATAGTTAATTATTTGGCTAAAATTTTCCAAACTAGGCATTTTTGGTCTAAGCAAGTCTTTGCATAATATTTTCAAATGATCCCAGTTCATACTATCGTATCAACTAGGTTTTTATCTAGGGTGACAATATATTTGATTCAAATATCAACATTGGCCATACAAAGGATCTAGGCATAACTATAAATTTAAAACAGGCATTTAAATTAGATTGAATAAAAATAAGCATGCAATAATAATTTAAAATAGAATTTAAATAATTTGAAATAATGGGATCAAATATGATCAAAGGTATAACTTGCCTTGCTTGATTAATTGATGTTCTCAAACGGCGTCAAAATCCGATTGTCCGAAGTCGTCGAAATCTATACGCGTAAACGATCCAAATTCAACTAACATTCAAATTAAATCCAAATAAAATCCAAAAATTATAAGATAAATACTGAAAGTAAGATATCGACTTGATATGAATATAGGAATTTGAATCGATAGAATCAGAGTTCGTATGAGGGGGACGAATTTTTAGAATGATTAAATGGGTATGTTGAGAAATATGTAAATAGTGGTTTGCATGGCACTGTTCATTCTCATGCAATATGAACAGTAAACATCATGGAAGAATTGGCCATGCCGGGTAATAGGAAGAGAGAGTTGGCTGGCAAACAACAAAAATGGAACCCCTACGAGGTACTCTACCCGATGGTAGTGGCGGTTCGGGTGGCGGCGACTACGCGCAAATGGAATAAATAGCAAAAATAAAATAAAATTAAAAAATTACAAAATAAATATTGAATAATAAAAGAAGAATTTAGATGATTTTTGGAAGAAGAATCATCGGATTCGGAGTTTAAATGAGAGAGAAGAATTTCTTAAAGGAATAAACCAACTCTTTAAATTGGTACAGTGCATGAGTGGCTAGTTATGTTGCTACGGTTTATCTTCTTTCTTCAGCCAAGCAGCGCAAGAAAATGGTGGTGGTGCCGCTGAGGGAAAGGGAAGGGTGGCCGGCAAACTAGCAAAATGGATTGCTGACCTTGAGACGAAGCCGTAGGAGGTGGCGGCGTGGTCCGGACGGCCGTGGCGGCGGCAAGACGGTGGTGGCGCCCTCGAGGGGCGGCGTGGTCCGGACGACCGGTGGCGCGCGCACGGTGGTGGCGGCTATTTTGAAGTTGTTTTCATATCCTTGTTCATCTTGATAGATGCCTCGTCTTCAGAGTTATGGAGAGCGCAAGGGAGGACTTGCCGCTGAGCTTTGGAAGTTGTTACAAGTACTTGGAGGATTTGACCGTCTCTTGTACCGTGGCAGTGCTTGGATCGTGAACGACCGAGATCGTGGAGTGATCTGCCATTTGACCGTCTACGCCAGGAAGAACACCAAGGCAAGCAAACCACCAACATCTCACCGAAGGAGTGTTTGTACTTGAAGCAATCCAAAGAGTCTTCGCGTCTTGCCATCCCGAGGATCTGCAACATCTACTCGAGAGCTTCGTGACACGCTTTTCGTTACCATCCCCGCACTTCCGACGTGGATCTTGCTGCACGTTTTCCGCTTACGGAGGGAGAAGGCAACGCCACCGTTGTGCATCTCGCCCAGTTCGCCGCTGCTCAAGAGGAGTCGTTGGAGTTAGCCGCTACAGAGCTGGAGTGTGCCTACGAGACTCTTCAGAGAGCCGAGGAGAGGATCGCCATATTGGAAGAAACTCTTTATGGACGGCACGATCACGAAGAAGACACTGAAGAGGAAGACCTGTAAGAAGGCGATGGACCGGTGAACCGTAAGAGCCAGCAGAGGCAGAGAGCCGGGAACCAACCGCACTGCACTGAGACACTGCTCTGTTGCACTCCGCCGGGACATCAAGATCAGTTTGCGAGGATGCCAGCTCACTTCCTGTGTCTACAAGAAAGGGAGCACCGTCAAGGCTACGGAGGCTATTTAATCGAGTAGTCTGTTCGAGTTGTTTCAGGCTTAGCCAATATTAAGTCTTGAGTCGCCCTTTAGGCGTAGTTTGTGTGCTTAGGTTCGCCCTTATTTTCTTGTGTGCAAGTATGAGCCGCAGAGGCCCTTAGGCATTTGTTGCAAGCCATACTATTATCTTAATCAATATAAGAGTTTCAGTTGAGCTTTCTTAAAATATGTTGTTGGGTTTTACCTACCCCGATTAGTTCTACAACTCATCTTGTGCTTGCTACCTTATCTAACCCCTGGAGATTCACCAGATGGTTCAGACTCGTCAAGCTGCTGCAAGTGGTTCCGATACTCCAAAGATCGGAAGGACAGAGCGCACTTCGCAGGAAGCTTTCACCACCAAAGACCTTCAATTGATCTGCAGAATTTTGGAGCATTCATGGCAGCTCAGACCCAGCTGATGTACACCATGATGAACCAGATGGAAGCAATGAATAACCAGAACCATAATAATCAGCATCACAATGGAGCCTCAGTTGCTCATGGTCACAATGGATCATCCAAGTTGGTCGAGTTTATGAGGACCCGTCCACCAACTTTCTCTGGACATGTCTCACCAGTAGAGGCTGATGATTGGCTTCGTGTTATTGAGAGGAAACTACTGATCACTGAACGCAGCGATCATGAGAAAGTTCTGTACGCCACTCACCAGATGGAAGGCATTGCTGCCGAATGGTGGAAGAACTTTTGTGCAGCGCATGGAACGTCGTAAGATATTACTTGGGAAGAGTTCACAACTGCTTTTCGCCAGTATCATGTACCAGAAGGAATTATGGATCTGAAGAAGGATGAATTCTGTGCTCTCAAGCAAGGAGGAATGTCAGTGACTGACTACCTCAACAAATTCTCTCAACTTGCTCGATATGTTGCAAAAGATGTCGCCACCGACAAGGCTCGCCAGAGTCGTTTTCTGAAAGTATTAAACACTGGACTTCAAGTCAACTTGATCGCCCACACCTTTCCTGATTTCCAAGAATTGATCAACAAGGCTTTGATTCTTGAGGATAAGCGCAAGGAATTGGAGGATCACCGTAAGCGCAGAATGGCTCAGCAAGGAAGTCACCAACCCCAGCTGAAGGCAAGAATGATTCCACCGCAGTTTAGCCGTTTTCCACCACGTAATTCGCGGACCACCGCACCAACTTCAAAGACCTCATCCAGCTTGCTCGAACTTCCGCAACCCCGCACTCCAACCCCAATCCAAGAAGCAACCCACGAATGTACCCGAGTTTGCTTTACAGCCGTCGATCGAGGGCATTTCGCCAACCGATGTCCGCAGAATGGGACTATCACTCCAGTACGCTTCAACCTTGGGAACACACCAGCCAAGATGCTAGTACAAGGCAACCATCAAGGAACTTCTCAAGCTACCGGTCAATCCAGAGGAGCACCGCAATCAGTGGTCAGAGGCTGTGTCAATCACGTCACTCTAGAAGTAGCCCAAGAAGCACCCGACGTTGTAATCGGGTAAGTTTACGTAAATTCAAGACCGTGATCGCCTGCTTTGATTCGAGCTTCGCATTCGCTTGTTTCTCAAATTTTGCAACTAAGAACAAATTGGAAGTTATGCATCTTAAGCATACTCTGTTAGTCCAGTCGCCTGGAGCAGAGCTAAGTTCTAAAGTTGGATGTTTAGGAGCTAGGCTACTCATAGCTGGAGTTGAGTTTCTAGCCAACCTAATAGTTCTAGACACTCAAACCATAGATGTCATCCTTGGTATGGATTGGTTATCCAAACACAAAGCAGTGCTAGATTGTGGCCGAAGAGCCGTAACAATAGAGGATACCACAGGAAAGAAAGTGGAATTTCTAGCCACCTCAGTACGTGATGGACATTTGGTAGTCAACAGTCTGAAGATAGTTTCTTTGGAAGATGTACCTGTAGTCAGGGATTTTCCGAACGTGTTTCCAGAAGAGTTACCAGGAATGCCACCGGACCGTGACATTGAGTTTGTCATCGATCTAGTGCCCGGGATAGCACCAATTTTCAAGAGACCCTATCGGATGCCAGTCGATGAACTGGTGGAAATGAAGAAGCAAATAGAAGAACTACTGGAGAAAGGTTTTGTAAGACCTAGTTCGTCGCCATGGGGAGCGCCAGTTTTATTCGTCAAGAAGAAAGATGGAAGCATGAGGATGTGCATCGACTATCGCTCTCTCAATGAAGTCACCATCAAGAACAAATACCCTTTGCCCAGAATTGATGATTTGTTCGACCAGATGAAAGGAGCCGGAGTATTTTCCAAGATCGACCTACGATCAGGTTACCATCAGTTGAAGATTTGTCCTAAGGATGTACCAAAGACCGCTTTCTCAACCCGGTGTGGACATTATGAGTTTCTAGTCATGTCTTTTGGATTGACTAATGCCCCTGCCTATTTCATGAACATGATGAACAAAGTATTCATGGAATATTTGGATAAGTTCGTAGTAGTATTCATTGATGATATTTTGGTATACTCAAAGTCAGAAGAAGAGCATGCAGAACATTTGAGATTAATCCTAGAGAAGCTCAGAGAACATCAGTTGTATGCCATTTTAATCAGATCAATTTATAGATACAGAGGCCGGACAAAACCCATCCATCCTCATTCATGGACAATATGCTACAAGTTACGAGCTACAATCAAACAACCCATGCCATCTATATACAATCACATTCATGGATGCTTCGGCTTCTCGCAGTGCTTCTTCATCTGCACCCATACAATCTGTAGCAAGAAAGAACCAAATAAGGCACTAAAATTATTCTTTGAAAATTCTTCAAATCACAATTTCACAAAATGAGCACAACTATACATACGTATAGGCCGACGAGGCGGAGTGGTCGGCGAAACTGATGTAGAAGGAGGCGCGGGCGGATGGGCGAGTGGAGGCGCCAATGGAGGAGGCTCCAATGCATGTCACCGGAGCAGCAACAGACAGGGCCAGTGGGCACAACACATTACCCTAACCCTAGTTCAGTTAGGGAGGGGGTCGAAGTGTAGTCGTCGGGGCAAGCGGCGACGGGCAGGGGTGTCGGAGCAGCTGCGCAGCACAGGTCGGTGGTGGTGGCCGACGCGATGGAGGGGCGACGGAGCATGGTTGTCGGGGCGAGCAGCGGTGGGCAGGGAAATCCAAGCTGCGGCGGCGCACTGCCCTCCCTTCACCCTAGCGCAGGGAGGAGTCAAAGCTCGAGGGGATGGATGGGGATGAATTATCACAAATTTTTTGTCCCTCGCGCGGAATCGCAAAAGAACGGTAAGTGGGATGGGGGAGTCGTCCGCGTGGATCTAATGCGCTGATTGTGGATTGGATGGTTCTCAACGCGTATATCCATATATTCACAAATAGGGTCTTGTTCACCGGATACGTTGCCCGCAACTGCAGGGAAGAAAGAAGCCCAATTGCTTGACATGGCATGCAATCCAAAACCATCAATAGGACTAAAAAGTTACCTAGATCGAACTCACATTTAACTCGCCAACGAATGCACTGTGCATATAGTATATCCCACTAGCTAATTGATATGTGCACCCCACGGCGGTTGACACGGGGAAAATGGTTGGAGACACGATTGACACTGTCTGTGTGAGTGCGCTGCCATACTGCTGATAGTAGTAGTTTCAGAGCGTCAACCCCTGCACGGCTGCACCAGATGTCCGTATCAACTGAGTTGGGCTTACACGCCTGCCCTGCATAAGAATCTGTGCTGCAAAATTAAATCAATCAACGAACACCTTATTCTGCGGATTAAAAGCTAGCTAGCTGTAACCCGCAGGCCACAGCATGGTAGAAGTCAGATAGAGAAACCAACGGGACAGCTCCTAGGCGTGTGATTCAGGCCTCCACAATACTCTAAATGCATCAAACTCAAGCTGTAAGCATTCACGTGCACCTATCTCTCTCCTATCCTTTCCATTGGAGGCAGCAGTATGCAACACCAAGCGAGTGGGAGATAGAGTTGTGGAGGCGTGCGGCTCATGCGGCGGGGCGGCGCTGCGGATAAAGCTTGTTATGAGTTTTTGCATGTTCTACTTGTTCGAGACTTGAAATTTGTACAAAGTTGTTGGTTGCTAGGTTGAAATCTACCGAATTTTGTCTGAAACTCCGTGGAACTTCTTGGAACTTTCGGTTGAAACCTATTGAAACACTCTGGCTTGCTTCTACGCACGAAAAACATGAAAGTTTTCTAGACTTTTTTTAAAACTCGCTGAAACGGCACGAAACCAATTGCTATACCGTTGCAACGGCTGTCTAGTTGGTTCCAGAAGTTAAAACACCCCTAAAACCATCTAGCATACCTTGAGCAGCCTGATAGAGTAGACGTCCATTTAACCCCGAGGCCCCAGCATGGTAGAAGTTGAAACACCATCTTGATTCTTGCACTACCTTGGGCAACCTGGTAGAGTAGACGTCTATAAGACCCAGGCCCCAGCACCAAGCTTTTATCAGGCGCGATATAAGATAAAGCGGGCTACAAACGCTAACGGAAGCAACCACAACGGGAGTTAGTCAGCAGGCATGTATTATGCTCAAGGTACGAGTAGGACTGATACATACATACACACAGGTTCGACCACACAAGGTAGGTGGTACCTAAAGTCGACACAGCTAAGTATTATTTGTCTCTTGTTTGTTTCCACCAAGGGTTTCAAGGAGCCTTTGCCGGCTCATCGCTCGGCATATCGTCCTCGTCATGGTAGATGTTCTCCGCCATCTGCCAGATCTGAAGGATGTTGTCTTCGGCGACGCTAGCAACCACCCAGTCCTCGCACGGGTTCCAGGAGAAGTCGGAGATCTTGCTTGTATGGCCTCCGTGAATGAACAGGAGCTCAGGAGGGCCGTCTTCCGCATCCTCTGGGGTTTGCTCCTGGTCAATTCTGTGAACACAAAGGTGGTCTTAGTATCCACATCAAGAGCAAATTAGAAAACGAATTTCGAAAGGAAATTACCACGGCTATGACTTGCCAAATAGCACAGTGAGCTTCAGTGGATTAAAAGAACATTCTACGTATAATTGTGAACCATTCTACGTTTCAAGAATACTTAGTCTTACACCGCACGTGAGCAAGGCTCACCACTCACCAGTACAAAAGAAATATCACAACTATGTAATCCCCATGAGAGAAAAAAATGTGTGCTGGTGCGAGGAAAACAATAATAATATTGGAAGATTTCTTAGAAGCTGAACGGCCGTTTTTTACCTGCTTAGGTCCCAGACCATGAGCCTTCTGCCCAGACAACAGGATGCAAGTATAGTCTCATTCTTTGGGCTCCATCCAACTTGAAATACTTCCTCTCTGATTACACAATATATTAACGGCTTGAGACCAGTAATAAAAAACCAACAATGTAACATGAGTAAAGCAAATATATACAGTAAAAATAAGCATGCTATATTTTGGGAAGTTAGTTTGTCAGCTAAAAGGGAAGCAGATTTGAACTGAAAAGTAACAGTGAAAACTGAAAATATACTTGTGACAGTCAAAGGTGTGCAGGGCAGTATCAATCTTCCGAAGATCAAATAATTTGACAGTCTTGTCAGTTGAACCGGTTGCAACAACCCATTCATTGAAGGGGTTGAAAGCCAGGCAATTCACCTATAAATAAAGAACGCATCAGAAAACAAGAATCCAATAGGCACCTTTCTTTCAGCAACCATATGCTTAAAGTCTTAAAGTACATTAAGCACAATTAAAGTCTATGATGCACCTATATGCATCTCATAGCCCTGGTTACACATTATAACAGACCAATGGAAAGTTCAAATTTTTAGTATTTGGCAATCCAAATAATTAACCATTAATATGGCATAAGAATGACATATGAGAAAAGAAAAAGAAACAAGGGTCTCTTCCAGGACAATGTATACATTGCACTTTCCCTCCTGGTCACCCTGACATTCAAAATGAGATCATTTGGGATGCCCTTGCATCATTTTGTTTGCCAACAATCCTTGAAGATAGGATCTAGAATGAGGAAACTAGTAACACCTCACAGTGTATAGATTACTCTGTTTTGCGTCATTTAACCATCATTCAGTGCTCACTTCAGGGGTAAGAACAATTGAGCAAATAAACAAATTAAGAAGATTTTTAAGTTGTAACCATAAAATAAAATATATTCCTTAGTACCACATAGTACGATTAGTATTCACTATTCAGAAAGAGAAAATGGAGATTTGAGGCTCAAAGATACCTACCTCACCCTGATGTGCCACCACAGACTGTACAGGCTTGGTAGGTGCAGGACTACGTAAGTCCCAAATAAGCAGATGATGATCATCACCAACTGAGCCAAATAAGTATTCATGTCTCAAATGCCAAGCAACATCTTCAACAACACCATCATGGAACTACGACAGAACAAAATCAAAGTATTATTGCATTAACAGAAGCAAATAACTACTATATCTGAGACTTCAGTAACCATGGGAATAACAACATTAACAAATATATTTAATAGCATGGAAAGTACTTCCAGAAAGGAAGCCTATCTTACATTTCACCTATTAAATTGTGATCATAAGCTCATACTCCATCCAATAAATATCATTTTATAATTTGTGAGGTCAGACATTTTAAACTTTGGCCACTAATATGCACAAAAGTATTTATGTTGATCACATGAAAATAATATTAGTTAAGTTTTCATTAAAAAGAACTTCCATGATATTATATTATTACTTTTGCTAAAATATAACTAGAAAAATTAATTGTCAAATGTGAGACTGTCGATGTCTGAAACTACACATAATGAAACAGGAGCGGTTTTTTTTTCATTAGCAGCTTGTCAGAAAAAAAAAAAAGGACAGCTAAGCTTGCGCATTTTACAAGACAGAAGTTCAGTCAAGGCTTTCCTTCAACTTCTTACCAGGATAACCTTTGCACCGAAATCAGCACAAATACTAGATCAGACATGTCACTAGTTCACATAGTCAACACATTGGGGCGTGAACAGTGTTATTGCTATGACACTAACTGACTGGAATGTGGAATGTGGATTATGACATGCAGCACTAGAACTAGAGAACCAAACAGATGGGAAGTTTACATTCTTAGATTACACAACAGAGCTACCATGTTTTAGTGTAAAATACAGACGATATTTCTATTTTTAGTCATCAAAATAATGAACATTTACTTTCCAATCTGCTATATAGGCAAAATCACATTCTTTCATAATTACGTTAAACCACTACATAATTATTGTACACGTAATCAGTACTAATACCATCAGGAATGTATTATATGTCCTATGTCTCCAAGCATGCATGCCAAACATTTTTATTGCTAACATCCCAAACAAATCAAGCCAAACATTCAGAGAACCATGCTATCAGAATGTCACAGCATGAAGAATGCTTTAACCAATGTTGCATGCAAGGCTCCTTATATTAACACAATCAAATGGAAACAGGATCACGAGCCATACCTTAAAAATCTGAAGAGCATCAAGAGTTTTATTTTTACTATTTGCTTTGATGTCCCATAAGCAAATTTGAGCATCATCAGATCCACTCAGCAAATGGCCCTCTTTAAAGATACTCCAAGACAAGCCATATCCTTCAGAGTTATGTCCCTTCAGCCGTAAATCAGGATTGCATGCACCATCCAGTGGAGGCTTTGATGGGTGCTTGCTATAATCAAAGACATACACTTCTGCACTGACTGTCTTGGTAGCAATTATAAATGAATTTTGGGGCATATAGCGAGCTCGATTAACCTCTCCATCATGATTTATCTGTTGAACTACTTGCACCTACAAAAGGGAGAAAATATGTGAACTGTGAGATTTTGCCAACGGCAGAAACAAGATAAAGAGCCAGAACACACTGAATATTATCTATATGCATTGAAGACCTCTTCACCAAAATATGCCCCAGATGTAACTATTTTTCTAACAATAGTATCATGTCGACAAGCCATGAATCTACACATTTGAAGGTCAGCATCACTTGATGGGTCTGCCCCCAACCCCTGCAGCTTAGAAATTCTTCAATGCTGTATAGTGATTTTTGGATCCTCAGATTTCTTCCTCTAATTCCTATAATGCAGATACAAACAATAATAACCACAGATGTATTGATTAAATGGACACAACTTTAAGGGACATCCAAATATTGGTACATGTGAAAAAAAGACACTTGAATTCAACAAAAGAGTCTATTCTAACTTCCATCTATATCACAAAATCATGCTATTCTGATATGAGTGCACATCAAAAGCAATACTACTGTTAATGAGCTACAGAACGACTGAATATCAATTGGTTATAGTCTTTTTGGTAGCGGTGTGCAGTGAGCACTCATACTAGCAAGCAAAACAAAAAAGGAATTACAATAACAGATGCAGCACCAAAAAAAATACCAATCTCTCGTGAGCACAAAAATCCATGTAGCAATTTTTGATTGCAGCAACTGGGCTAAGGTACATAATACAGTCAGATATGACCTGCTTAAACCACTAGGTTATTTCAATGGAAAAGAGTTAACACCATATAGCAAAGCAGCTAACAAAATGAAAGAGTTAACACCATATAGCAAAGCAAGTAACAAAATGTTCACATATATTCAAAGAGGGACTAATAAAATGCATAGCAAGTTAACCCTTATATTGGTATGGCAACAAAATCCAGAGATTCATGAAAAACAAGAAAAATCAACATAACAATATGAAGGTATCAATAAATGTCTGAACCGATAAACTGAATGTTCCTAAAAGTAGCAGAAATCATAAAAACAGTACCAACCTATGGAAAATCACATGCCAAGAACCAACGAAAAATGGTAAGCAAGCAATTAAAGACATAATCAAACATTCCACAGGAAGTTTTCTTAAAATGGCATACAAACAGTGGAAAGAAGTCATCAAATTTTTTAGAATAGAAATATTCCTTTCACGAAGGACAATCTCAATCCCCCAATTGTCATCATCCTAACAGAGATACAGATGTGCTAAAAATCCTAATTTGACAGAGCAAAATTTTCTCAAATAACTATTAGCCATCTCATAGCCCGAATTAGGAACCATCTCAGTTCAATCCAATTAGTCACACTAGAACAAATCACCTAAAACTCCTCACAAAATATCTACTCCCTATCACATAAGCAACACAAAAATACCCAGTTACCAGATAATCAACAAGGAAACCAAAATTAGGCAGTGAATCAACCACAAACTAAAAATCCCATTAGTCCACAGGTCACATCATAATAATAAGTATGAGGAAGGAATAGACCTTTTGGATCCTCGTTAAACCAGCCAATGCTGGCACTGTCAAGGTAATAGTGCTGCACAGCCTCAACATCTTCAGGGGGTAGTTGGACTTGGGCGATTATGAGGTAATTGGAACAGTTTTACAGGTGTGTGTGCCACCACCATCCTCTGCATAGATTGGTCCTGGCCAGGGGCTTGCCGTGGTCAGGAAGCCACTCCACAGTGAGTGAGGGCCACTCTACAGCGTGGGTGATGACGAGGTCATACAGGTATGGCACGTTAGACTTCTAGGTCTCAAAGTCCTCCATGATCATCTCCTTTTCATCCTCCTTGTCCTCCTCCTGGACCTCCACCCCTCCACCCGCTGAACCTTCTCCCCCTGAGGCTCCTCGTGAAACTCCTCCTGCTGCTCCCCCATTCCCACCGCCATCTTCGGCTTCTTCCTCTTGTCCTTGTCGAACACTGACTTTGGGGATTGAGGTTTCTAGGGTTTGGGTCTAGGGAGTTTGGTTGGGGAAATGGTAGGGAGGTCAGGAATTTATTGGTTGGTTGGGCATTGTATTTGGGCCAAGCCAGCTTGGGGAGTAGGATCCAAGTCCTGGGCCAGAGGGGGTTTCTAACTTAACTCTAGCATTGGGCTTACATACCGCTGATAGAAGGTTGGTAGGGCCCAGTTATGATGAGGTAGTCGCTCTCTTTTGCGTAGGTTCAGCAGCAGCAGAATTGAACGAAAGCTGCATCAAACTTAGAAGGTTTTAATCCAAGACAGAGGATGCAAACGTTATCCAGAATGATTGGGCTGAAGCGTCCATAGATGGTTTTTCAAGTCCACCATCAAATCCCACCTCCAAGCAAAATCCGAGTATAGGTACGATACGAACCATCAATGAACCTTATGACTTATACCATTATGGGAGGGGGTCAATCAATTCTTACCAAAAAAAAAGGCAAAAAAATACAAGAGATACAAAGTAAACACTTCAAACCAAGGGACCAACCAACAATAAAAAACTACACTTGAAACATGTACAAAAAGGAAAAGGGGGGGCAAAACAACATTGCAGCCTCCATATTGGCAGCAATTGGGAATATTAAAAAAAATCTGACATCTATAACCCAATAATTACACAGGCAAAGTAGATAACTGGAATCTGAACCGATCAGAGTCTCAAGAGGCTTGAGCAAGACATCATCTTCATCAAGCAAGGAACAAAAAAAGGAGCTTCTTCACCCATCTTTTAGTGTATCTATGAGATTTATCTACTAAGAGCAGTTATATAAAGTGTTACAACTGTACAGGCAAAAACATAAGTTTTGTAAAGCTGAATATTATTCAAGAAGAAAAAAAAAGATGTGGATCTCACATTGTTGCTTCAGTTGTTATCAAAAAGAGGAACCAAAGGATTCTTAGCTATAGTTCCCATCACTAACATGCCAAATTAAGGTGCTAAACCAACAAATATGAAGCACTTTCAAGGCCAGATTTAGGCTTATCGTATACAACATTGCGATGTGAGATTCCTAGGCGCAACAGAAGCAATTTCCAATTACCAAATTTAGCTACCTTCCCCATTATGCTTCAAATTTATACAAAATGCTATACAGATCCACCACAGTATTATACCTCACATGTAAAGAAACCTCTATCTCCATCAAACGGATCAGACCAGGGATCCAAAAACCGTTCCCGGGGGAAATCCCGGTCGCCGGCCGGGAAAAAAAACCGGCCGGTAACCGGATTTCCTGGAAAAAAAACCGGACGAAATTCGTTTGAATTTTCTTAAAAACCAACCGAAATTCGAAATTCGAAATTTGAATTTGCAAAACCGGAAAAACCGCCGGGATTTCTCTCTCTGGATCAGACAACGTCATCAGAAACACCTGCTCTAGGCATCGGCATGCAAAATTGAACGAAATAGTCTACTCCATCTCCGTCCCCTCCGATCCCACGCTAATAAATAAGCCAAGACAATAATTAACACTACAAAAATGAACCCGCCAAACCCTTGCACCCCCTCGTTGTACACCGCAATACACCAACAGCTCCACCATCCGGGATATCTGAGTCCATAGTTCAACAGTACAAACTCGCCTGTAATCACAGAACTTAGCAAGTATCCCAACCCAAAACCCCACCTAACCGCAACGGAACAAATCAACATAAACCCCCTCTCTCCTCACAAAATTGCCACTCCCCACCACCACATAGACAACCAGAACACACCCGATTGCCAAGCAATCAACACGGAAACCCTAACCGCCACGAACAAGCAGATCAATCCGAAACTAAATTGCACGAGCCCACAGCACAGCAAGCATAGCATGAAAATAACGACGATTACTCGTATATGTAAGGGAGGGCGGGTGCGAAATAAACAAACCTTGCCGGATGCGGCGCCGAAGCCACCGATGTCGGCGTGGTCGTCGTCGTAGTGGCGCCAGTCGGCCTCGGCGTCGTCGAGGGGGAGCTGGACCTGGGCGAGCATGAGGTAGTTCGGCTCGTTGTCGGAGGTGTGCGTGCCAAGCACCATCTTCTGCACGGAGTGGTCCTTGCCGGGGGGCTCTGCGCGGTCGGGGAGCCACTGCACGGTGAGCGAGGGCCACTCGAGCGCGTGGGTGATGACGAGGTCGTAGAGGAACGGCGTGTTCTTCTTCCAGATCTTGTACTCCTCATTGATCAGCCGCTCCTCCACCTCCGCGCGGAACTCCTCCTCCTCCGCGACGGCGCCGCCGGCCTTCGGCATCGTCGTCTCCTTCCCCTCCTAGGGTTAGGGTTTGGGGGAGGCGGGGTTTGGATTGGAGCGGGGGCGAAATGGCGGGAGGCGGAGGAAGACTGGGGTTGTGGAGACTGGAGAGCGAGACTATAAACAGGGAGAGAATGGGGTGTGGTGTCAAAAGCAAAGCGGAGTGGTCGGGTTAGCGCACGCAGCTGGGCCTCCGCCTCGCCTCTTAAGCGGAGGCCCAGGCCTGGCTTCTCTGCCGCGTGGGGCCCACCTGTCGGTGGGAGGATAAGGGTAGTGAGGTGGTGTGGATGGATGCGGATTGCAGCCTTACAGCTACAGTGGAGATATAAATTCTTGCCCAGAAAAAGCCGAGAAGATTTTTTTTTTTTAAAAAAAAAAAAAAGATACACCCTAAATCAAAACAAGCAAACAATGAGTTTGCATGAATTATGTGACCCAAGAAAGCGAGAGAGGGAGCGAGTCAACACAGAATTGCCGCTTTCATATTGGTGGCTGGCATTTTGTCACAACACCATATGGCATCGAATGGCAATTGTCTTGTGGGCCTTCAATGTCAGAGGTACGAGGTCATCTATCGCAAAAGAAGAGGAAGAAGAAGAGGCCATGTATGTATCACAGATCAGCCCTAGTTGTCAGGGTGTTCTAACGCTTCTGCCCCTGTCCCTCCTCTTCTGTGCCCAATCCTAAATTCCCATTGTTTTCTGGTGATGCTGTGTCCCTGGGGCTTCTAGACATAGCAAAATTATGGAAAACCCAACCATAATCCATCAGCTACAAACCAACAATTACACGCGCACACAAAAACAAAGGAGAGATTGATCTACTAAGCCCAGTTATATTCTGTATACGCAAAAGCATAGGTTTCTCGGAGCTGGAATTTTCTGCAACAACATAAGGTGCGGATCATAGAACTTGGTTGCTTCACTTCTCAAGAAGAGGAAGCAAATGACTCTTAGCTGCAGATCTCGTCGCTTATATGCCAAATTTTGGTGCTAAACCGACTAGTCCAGAGGACTTTCAAGGTCTGGTCTCTGGTCCATAGTCTTTGCCATCGCGCCATCAGGGAAGGCATCCGGATACGTTGCTGCTAGCCTCGATTTCATGCTTCTACAATAAAGGAGTAAGAAGAAAGTTTGCTGAGCGGGAAAACTATTGTAGAAGTACAGTTCAAATGCACACTTGGGGACAAGACAAACATATAGCACATGGACACAACTGCACTAGAAAATCATAGATAGAAGAATGACACACAGAAAGGTACCTCAGCTTCATGAAAATATGGTCAAGATCAGCCTTCATGGACTTGAGAAGGCGAGTTTTACTAGCAAAGTCACTAGACACCTCTGCAAAACATTGTTCGGAGTACTCGTTAAAATGTGTGAGAACTGCATTGCTATCTTGCAATCGTCCCAGTCTGCAAAGTAAAGGAAAATCACATTAGGGATTATTGTTACTGGCAAATGAAAAGGAAGAAAACAATTCATGCAACTTCTACTGCCAAACAACAGATATGCATCACTTAGGCAGCTTGCATTGCTCATAGTCTAATAATCTAGTGCATGTCAACCTACATGTTTTGTTAGCTAAATTGCTTTCAGTAGAAGAGTGAGAAGCATTTTCTCCAATAAAGGAAACAAATGTGTCATTTCTATGATACATTACTATATAATGGTAAGAATCTTTGCAGAAATAGGAAAAACATGCTGGTTTTTCATTGCAGTATGGACTAACCAAGATTACCAGCATTTTTTGCATAATAGGCATAGCACTGACTAAACTTAGTTCAGATTGATCCGTAGGGCACAGATCATAGCAACCCTTGAACCAAACGACATTATTTCAATTGCCTCCACCTCCTATGTTAATTTACTTAATTGGGGTAGGTTGAACAGTCTAAATTAAAGCATGGCTCATTGAAAGGGGAAATTGCAGTACATCACAAGTGTATGGCAAAAAATGGGCAACATTTATGCTTCACCTCTTTTTGTAATATCCGCAATATCCATTTACAGAACAGGTCCGACATGTAAAATACTCCTTATGCTTTGCCATTAGCCCATTACATTAATCACAAACATTTAATGTAGCAATACCTCGACTTAGTCGGTAATCGGTGAGTCAGTGACCACATGTTCTACTTACATGAAGACAACGAAGCAAGATTACAAACTTAACCCCTAGTACTTCTGGACCAGCGGTTGTGTTCAACAAAATTCATACTGAATATAGTCAATTACCCATCTATTCCATTAAGAAGTAGGGAGACAGCTAAATAGATAATCATAGAACTATATCAAGGAAATCAGATTAAGAATCAGCATTGCATGGGAAAGGATGAATCAGATCATTCGATCTTCTTCATGCTTAAATGTGGAACATAATTATGCACCCAGAAGTTGCACAGCTGAGTAGTGGGTACATATACTGGTAAAAGATGTAGTTTCCAAAGGTAGCAAGCGATTATTTTTTGCGGAAGGAAAGTAGGAGCTTTGTTTCTTCCATTGTAAGAGAAAACGGTGGTACATGCATTAGTAATGTACATATTAGAAATTTAGAATTACTGCAATTAATAGCAAGGTTTAGAAACTACCACCACCCTACGTCTTTTAGACTCCCGGACTGGTTGAGCCAATAGGGTACGGTACATTGGTGAGTGCTGGGTACCAATATACAGCAAATATTGAAAGACAATATTTGAGACACCTGCAAATCAGACTACTTAAAGTTTTCATAAGCTACAACCAGTTCAAATTATATTCAGTCCTCAAACAAAATTTATAAACCACTTGGCGTTCTCTACAAGTATAATAGCAGAATTTTTCTAATACATACTTGATTTCCAAAAAGAACCGTAAACATAAACAGTAAATATTCCAACTGTCTTTTAGGTTGAATAGAATCTCAAAGCATAGTTACCAGAAACGCGGTTCGTTCGAGTAGCGGTTCGTAGTTCGCCACTTTTTCTTCCAATTTCTATTGCGAACATGAACCCCGTACGCTAAACCAGTTCGGGTTCAACGAATCCGGTTCACGATTCGCATGATTTTATAGCGAATCCGGTAACTATGTCTCAAAGCAAACCTTTACAGATTGCATGAACACTTGTTTTAGAATCAAGGTTCCAAGTATGGGCAAGGTTGATGCCGACATGCCAGTGCAAGCATTGCAGAAAGCACCGCAAGGGCTCAGAGAAGAAAGTGATACCCTAAAGTGCAAGAATACTGGATGGGTGGTTCCTTACTAGTAATAGCACCAAAAGTTTCGGAAAATGGAGCCTACTTCTGCCTATCTACCAGTCTACCAAATTTTGTTCCTGAACCGGTTCAGGGACAACTGGGCAGGGAAGTGGGGGTATGTGGATGTTTAGGATGCAAAGAGGAAGGCAATCCAACAGTTAGGAGTCAATAAACAGTGGAACAGTCAAAACTGGCACGTGGCGACCAATATTATTATCTTTAATATGACAGGATATAATGGTGTGTTCATATATAGTAGTACTTGGTAATTTTGTACATAAATTATAACCACGTAGATATTTGACGGCAGATCACTAACAGCAAGCATTTAGCTTAATTCTATAAGCTCTTGCCATGCATCAGTCAGACAGTCGCCGCTAACAAATGCCCGGGTAAGAGCTGATAGGATTCTTAATTCCGGATAAACATGGCTACAGAAATGAAGGGACAATCTCTGTAAAAGATCCGGTTACTACTTCAATAAGCTCCAAGACCTATATAAGTACAAAAAGATCACCAAAGCACAAAAATTATCTGGTGACACAAATGCTGCAGATTTTAAAATTTTAGTGTCTCTAGTCATCAAGTTTGCCTTTTTCATGTCTAACAACATGTAATATCCAAAATACCAACAGGTGGCCACGTACCAAGGATTAAGGACCACTATGTAAACATGTATTACTGTGAAGTGCATACATCAATGCATGCACAATTGTGATTGCCACCCAGAAAATCCCTGGTGCCATCAGGTCAAATTCGTCGACACAGCACTCCAAACTTTCAGGTTTTTCCATCGAAGGAATAAGCTGAATTCACGTCAACACACCACATCAAATCATCGATCCTCTCCTGGACACTCTTGATGGGATCAATCAGCAGTGCCCATAAGCCCCTAACCCTAAACCAAACCAAATTAAAAGCTCCCACCATCGATTCATGCAAGTACAAGCAACGAATCCAACCACTAAGCCAGGTAAATTTCGTCAGAACACGAAAATTGCCGAATTTAGCAGACTAGGGATAGATAATAGAGACAGGAGCGCTCATCTACCGCACGACCAAATCGAACTGAAAAAAATAAAACTATACGCGAAGGGATCGGGGGAAAGAGGAAGGAAGGGAGCGGGAAACCACATGAGGTGCTGCGCCTGCTTCATGGAGCCCACGTCCTCGGCGTCGACCAGCGACCTGAACCGCGCCGCCACCTCCGCTGCCGCCGCGGCGGTCTCCGGCGGCGACTTCTCCATAGCTCACCTCCCTCCCTCCCTCCCTCGAGCTCCAGTACAGAGCTGTGTGGTGCGGTCCCTTCCATCGCTGTGTGCGGTGCTGGGCTTTTACAAATTACGACTAGGAGCGGTCAAAGGGATGGGCCTGATGACCCGTAAATTAGTGGGCCTTGAGGTGGTGATTCTTTCGGATTTGTGCAAAGGGTAAAAATGCGGTTGGGCCCAATAACTTGGGACCATTTAGTAACTGGGTGCTGGGCCCGCAAGTTCCCCCCCAACCCTTCCTTGTCCGATTTGCAAAAGAAAAATGAAAAGGTGTTGAATTGTCCCGTCATGCATGCCAGCCGGGCGCGCCGCCGTGGTGACGGGCACAGGGATGGGTCAAATCGTAGTCCCATCATGCATGCTGCCGCACAATTAAAACAGGCTGCTACCCACCGAGATTACATCAGAGTTTAAACTTTAAGGGTCACGTAGGTATGGAAAACAGAAGAATATAATAAAATATACAAAATATATAGAAATACAGTGGTAAAATAGAGGATTTGAAAACTAAAGAAAAAATATAGAAGAAAGTGTTTGGAACACAGGAATAATAAACGAAGGAACAAAACAGTAAAAAAAATTACTACCAAAAAAAATTACATTTGACTTCACTCACACATGGACCATCTAAATTGGGTCCACCCATCAGTATAAACAAAAGGCTGTTCTTATCCTCCCATATATCTCGTCCATCCGCTCCCTGCCGCTCTCGTCTTCTCTCGATCTCTCCACACGACGAACACAGAGGCGGCTCGGTCGGGAGGTCCATGGGTAGGGAAGCTACGATGCTGGCGAGCCGACAGGGAGGCAGCGTCAACTGGGGCGAGAGCGGCGGACTCGGTGGGGAGGTCCGCGGCCAAGGGCTACGGTGGTGGTAGGGCGGCAGTGAGGTCGCTCCACAGTCACCTCGTGTGCGTTGTTTTCGTTCGAGAGAGACCATGGGAAACTTTTCCATTGAATTTGAGCTCTTTTTTTGTTTTTCGGAGAAAGTACGTGTTGGAGAAACTTTCCAAAGGAATTTGTATGGTATAATCCGTTGTTCCAAACTGTCACTGTATCTTCCTTTCCTATATTTTTAAGTTTTTTAAGGAATTTGGATGGTACGACTCGTGAACACCTTGTTCACTTCCCAGCCAATAAATAATCCAACAACTCGTAACCAATCAAGACAACATTTTTGAGAAAATCTACACCTCATGTGAAATCACCAGGTATTGTCCATAACCATGGACATAGCTATTCAAATAGTTTTACACTCTGCAGAGGTTGTACGGCTTGACCCACATGAGATAATCATCTTGATAAAAACACATGTTTCCTTAGACATGTGAATCAATGTGAGATTATCACAAGCCTTTTACAAACATTTTGTTTTGACTCGGTTCTGTTCGCTAAGGTTTCGCAATTCTGAACCCCCTCTTGTGCCGCTTATCAACTCTTAACATAACCGAACCAAAACATTGCTAATTAGTCGGCCAGGTTCACCCCATCCTAGACATGTGGTTGTACAGTATGGCCCAAATCAATAGCGCACAAAGTTAAGTCCTTAGTGTCTACTCAGGCGAGGCAACCACATCCCATGTGCTTCCCGCACCCCTTCTACTGCACGATCATTCGCCTGAACATGAAATTATTTTTAGTTCAACCCGACCGAATGGCAACCCTTGCCATGGCATAACAACTTTTATAAACAGTGGTCGCGCCACAATTCCATAGTTCATTTGATCACATTTGTCATCATTGAATCATGTGACCGAGAGACCATCGTATAAATAAAGCATGACTAAGCATAATACGCCCCCATGTTGGTAGTACAATAATGTTCAACTAAGATTACCTAACCTATGGGTGACCAAGGGTACATGTCAACATGTCATTCACAATTATCCAAGGAGGCTTAGTGGCAATTAGGCATTTAACTATTATCAAAACCAGTTATTATAAAATTAGCAATGCATGTTGATACAAAACAATATAATTTTATAAACTGGGTACGATATGATCAAAGGCATACGACTTGCCTTCGTTGAAGAGTTGAGATGCTTCGGTTGTGGGCCCAAGAACTCTTCGGAAACGCCGGAATATATACGTATGAAAAGAGCCAAATAAATAAAATAATTCCAAATAAAATCAAAAATTATCAAACTAGAACCAAAACAAAGGTACTAAAATTAGAAGAAGTTAGAAATTTTAATCACTCGAATCGGAGGTCGAAGGAGCCCTTGGAACGAGGTTCAACTGGTTGAAAGACTTTTACTACCTGGTCAAAGGAGGTTCGATTGGTCGAAGAAGGTTCGATTGCTCGATGCGGTCGAAAGTAGGATTCGACCGCTTGACGCGGTCGAAAGAACAAGAGAGAGAACAGGGCTCAGGGAGCTCTCTAAGACTGAGAGAGAGGCCGGAGGAGGTGGGTGGATGGCGAAAGGCGATAGGGAAAGCTCGCGGTCGAAAGAGAAGAAGGACAGTGATGAAGGGGTCGGCCGGGACTTAAGGAGAAGAGGGAATGCGGAGGCTCCTACGAAACAAAACTAAATTGAGTTAGAGGATTGCGTCAAGGAGCTCCGGGGCTTGAATTGATGCGGGTATAAGAGGGGGGCTGCATTGGTGCGGCGAGGAGGTGCGCACTGGGTAGGCTGCAATGATTGTGTTCCCTCCATGGGGCCTCAACTCCCAACTTACCATTTTCGGGGAACGGCTCAACAAGCATTTAACGATGACATCATACAGTGTTGGGTCCAGCAAGAAGTTGCATGTCAGCCAATGCAACACCTCCTAGATTTTAAAATTATCCAGGTTCGGGTGATATAGTGTGGTCTGTGGGAAACTACTCAAATCAATCCCACATTGCCTCTCACGAACTTCTCACTGCCCATAAAACACTCTGAAAAATATTCAATTGACATAACCGCCACATGACTCAAGATATTTAGAACGAATGCTAATTAAGCATGCTATATCGAGTCTAATGAAAACCAAACCGTACCATGCATATAAAAATACTCTCTATTTCAATTAAATTATAAAAATGTGACTGTAAATATTCAATTAAATTACAAAAAAAAACCTAAAACTAGTATCCCGGAGTCTTGTGGATCTAAATCTAAGCAGCATAGGTCTTCCAATAATTAATTTACTAATGGAGGTACCCTAACATTTTTACTCTATAATAAATACATAAATATCCTACATTGTAACACTGTACGCGGTATTAACTCTAAAATTGTCGATCTATAACTACAAACTCTAGTTATACCACTAAGCTACATTTATGGTT
This sequence comes from Hsuehochloa calcarea, assembly GCA_036346395.1. Lineage (NCBI taxonomy): Eukaryota > Viridiplantae > Streptophyta > Magnoliopsida > Poales > Poaceae > Hsuehochloa > Hsuehochloa calcarea. The sequence goes on along the minus strand of CM070598.1, from coordinate 20,349,452 downwards.
GCTAACCTAACATGTGTTTTTATCTAAGTGACTAACAAATTACATGAGCACAATGAACTCACCGTAAAATGATGAGTACACGAAGGCGCTCGAGCCGAGAGAAGAGTCTCCTCTCCATTCTTCTCCTCCCCTCCCCTCCCCTATCTTCTTTTTTGAGACCAACACTCTCTTCCCTTCACCTCTTTTTGTCACACAAGTTGATTCAGATTGGAATCAGTCGACGCTACACTGGCCCTCACTCGAGACTGGTGTCAAGCACGTGCTAGCTGAGCGACGAAGTGCCGATAGACATCGGGCACGTGTTTGTGAACCGGCTGGGCTCAACTCGCTAGCCCACGAACTTGATGGGCCAACGACTGAGAGTTATCTATTATCTTATTAAAGCAAAGTCAAAAGAAGTCACCATGTTCGCTCTCAAGAGCTAGGAATTCCCATGTTAATCGATGAAAGAGGAGAAAATTGATTATTTGCCACCAAATAACTCCCTCTTTCACGATTTTCCATCGAATAACGTACATATTCATTCTATGCCATCGCTTTTCAAATTTTCTTCGCTCTATGCCATCGTTGTCACCATGTCATCCAAACCCATTTGTCAACCTTGTTAGTTTTTTTTTCTAAAATGACCAAAATGCCCCTACCTTCTCTCTTTCCCCATCTTCTTTCTCTTTCTTTCTCCCTACTCCTCCTCCAGCTCGACCCGAGCCCCATACCATCACTCTACCCAACCCCGCCACCACCCTACTCCACCCGATGAGCCACCATCCAATTCCTCTCGCCTAGATCACCTCCACATCCTCCCCTGGCCTCCCCTTCTCCCCCACTCCATTATTCCTCCTGTGCTCCAATGAGCCAGCAGCGTCACCATGTCTGGCTTACCGTCGCCAACACCACACCGTTCCGGCCCACCCGGTGGGTCTCTTCCACGGCCGACCGTGTCATGCCGTGTTCCCCAACCCCAAAAGCATTCCCCCTCAACCAATTTGGGACTTCCACCAACGGAGCACAACGCGTTCTTGTCTTCCCCAATTCCAGACTGAATCCCCCGTCACCATTGTAGCCCCGGTAAGCCCCAGTCCGATTCCTCCCTCTCGGAGCATCTCCACACCTTTCCCTTCCTTCTCCCACCATCCTTTTGGCCTCCCCCTTGGCCAGCTGTCGCCACCACTGGAAGCTTGATGTTGGCTCGTCTTTGGCCCCCTCGGCCCTCACCGACCGCTTGGGTGAGTCCCACTCACCCCGTAGATGCTCGTTCTCCCCCTATTCTTCCCCCTCTCCCCCTTCGGTGCTGCTGCCCTTGTCTCCTCCCCGCACCTAACCACTGGCCACCGCCACCATCCAGCACTGGCACACACCCGGTCGCGACACCACCTCGCCTGGACTCCTCTACCTCGTGGGAAGCCATTTTTGGGGTCGCCTCATCTTCTCAACAGCTCCCTCGCCACCGGTGAGCCCGCTTGAAAGCTCTATGCGCCTCCTCTGTTATGTGCTCTGCTTCCTTCTCTCTTTGAAGTGGAGTGATACGCGGAGACGGCGCAGCAGTGGTCGGGTCAAGGCGACGCGGTGCTGGAACAGATGTCTGGAAGAGAGAAGGAGAGAAGGGGTCCGAGAAAGAAGAAGGAAGAAAGAATGGGGAAAAGAAAAAAAGGAGCCAAGGGAACGAAGTGAAACGTGAAGGCAAAATGGACTTTCTCGTGGCTTGATTGAGGTGTTTGGACAGTGTGCTAACGGCGATGGCACATTGTAAAGAAATTTTAAAACCCAAATGCATATTGTGAAGACGGAGTTATTGGATGGCAAATTGTGAAGAACAGAGTTATTCAATGGCACCGAATCAATTTTCTCAAAAGAGAAATATCTATATCGTTGATCGTGGCGGGTCCATATTATAACAGTCTAGATTAAAAGAAAGAGTCAATATCAAGTACAATAAACTTAAAATTTGAAATATAAAATTAAATAAAATTAGCATTTTGATTGCCCGTTCATCGCAAAGGAGAGAGAGAAAGAGGAGCAGATCCTACTAGCTTCCACGTAGGTATTTTTTTTTGAAATTTTGAAATTTAATTCAAAACCCTAGTAGGTTAGCAAATAAAATTAGAGACTGAGAAATGATTTCATTAGATTATTATAGTTTTAGTGTCGTCTATTTTAGTTCATATTACCGTGGTAGGTTAGATAATTTTTTCCACAAGTAATAATTTAGAAACTAGAAAAATAACAACTATATCTAAAAATTCCATAAAAAAATTTAGAGTAGCTAAATAGGGTGTATACAGACTGATTAAAATATTCCTAGCTTCAATTATGTTCTCATTTTTTGCACGGTGAATATTACATAAATGCTAAGAATACATTTTAAACTAGAAAAATAGCAAGGTAGATCTACGAATTTCATATTAAAAAAATCCAGAGTAGCTAAATAGGGTGTGTAGAGTCTAAGTAAAATATTGCCAACTTGATTTATGTTCTCATTTTTGCACGGTAAAATATTACGTAAATGTCGATAATACATTTTAAACTAGAAAAATAACAAGGTAGCTCAAAGAGTTCTGTAAAATTTTGAGAGTAGCTAATAGGGTGTGTAGAGCCTGATTAAAATATTACTAGCTTCATTTATGTTCTTATTTTTGCGTGGTAAATATTACGTAAATGTAGAAAATACATTTTTAAACTAAAAAATAGCAAGGTAGCTCTGAGAATTTCAAAAAAAAAAATCTAGAGTAGCTAAATCAGGTGTGTAGAGTCTAATTAAAATATTATCGACTCCATTTATGTTTTCATTTTTGCATGGTAAATATTACGTAAATGCCGAGAATACATTTTAAATTAGAAACATAGCATGGTTGCTCTAAGAATTCCTTAAAACTTCCAGAGTAGCTAAATAGGGTGTGTAGAACCTGATTAAAAATATTCCTTACTTCATTTTTGTTCTCATTTTTGCATGGTAAATATTATGTAAATCTTAAATTTCAAGTATGACGGCCCTAGGAAACGTTACGCAGTGGCCATACAAGCTGTTTGACTGGGCCATTGACATGACTCACCATAGTCGCCTCAGTATTATCCTCTCGCAGGAGGGCGAGCGGCCCATTGAGCTTGGCGCGCAGCGATTGTGCACGCCCACAAGGACATGGAGGGTGGACCCACATTGGGTTTTGCGATACGTATAGTTCTGGCCTTCTTGTAATTAATTTCGGTCTGACTTGTGTGGGTGAACTCACGTATGTTCTTAATCCTTTTGACACAGGATGAGAGTGGCATACCTGCTTCCATTAGCTGGGATGGTGGAGGCGACGTGGGAGGACGAGGAGGACGTCGTGTAATATCCCGGAATTGAATCGGGTAATTAGAAAATCAGCTGAAAGAAGAGAGGGCAAAGAAAGGAGTAAAAATTCTGAAATTAAAAGGGGATTTTCTGTATTATTTGGACAACCTGGGCCTTAGGCCATGTCCCATGTGGCCCAAGAAGGGGGCGGCCAAAGGGGGGATGACCTCCCCCCTAAACCCTAGCCACCCTCCCCCTTTCCCCTCTCTTTCCCCCCATAGCCGCCACCCCTCTCCCCATTGCTTCTCCCCTGCGCCACCACCTCCCCAGTAGCACCACCTCCCTCCCTGGCGAAGATCCTTGCTGCGGTCCATTGGAGGAAAGGCGAGGAGACCACCGTTGGAGTGCCGGCCAAGACGAGGAAGCAGATCGGTGTTGTTCAGCGATGTTGCTCGTTAGTTTTGGGTAAGATCCATACGTTTTCTTATCTGACCACCTCTTATAAAGTTGTAGCCCTTGGTTTTAGCTTTCTTTGGGCACCGAGATCACCTGATTTGGACTTACGGTTTGGGTGTTACAATAGTTTTACCGCGACTAACTAGGAGTTTTATAATGAAAGAATTGACGATAAGGAATCATGTTAAGAGTGTGTTATCCTAAATGTTAGAAAGGTTGTCTTCAAGGGATTGTCGCTTGTGGGAGTGGTGATGGCTCTTTTAGAAAGAAAGTAATTTGACCGCCTCTTGTAATGTCGGTTAAATGAAAAGTGTGGAGTTTTGTATTCTTAAATTTTTGGTAGATCATGGTTGTGTGGTAGCTGAAATTGTTGAGCAAATCGAGGTGTGAGAATGTTCTACTGGGTTCTTAAGTGATTAGCGTGCTCCGATTTTAAAGGCACTTCTTGTTAGAGGTGGCAAGCGATGAGGTAAAGAAAGGAAATTATTTTCGTTGTTAAGGAAAAGAGTGTGGTATAGGTATTTGGAGTTGGGGTTAAGTTTTGTAGCTGACAACTTATTAAAATGCGTTTAACGTTTTGGTTGTTGCCGCTTGAAAGTTTCCTGGGTTTCAATGACAATGATTTATTCTTGTTCGTTGAGGGTTCAAAATTCGCTTCTAGTGGAACTTGTGCACTCAACTGTGGTCTTGTCTTCTGTTTCCCGAGATCTTGGCTAATTGACTATCTCCCTTGGTCTTGTGTCTACCGCGAAAGGTAAACGTTTTTATGTGCTGAAATTTATTTCTACCAATATCTTCTTTTGAGAAAGGATTAACCAATTCGTGTTGCAATGCCTTTTAGGATGTAAAATGGCAACTTGATAGTGGTGGTCAAGTAGATGATTTTGGTGAGACTGTAGTAGTCAAGTCATTTATGATCATTGAGTGGAAGGTTGATTTCTTGGAATAATTCTAAGTGAGGATTTGATTAAAATAGAATGTTTATCTTTTGGGCTAATTTATTACATTGTTGCAACCAGTGGAACCTATAGTAAATTGTGGTTCAAGAACCTTTAGATCATTTTGGTGGGACATTAGAATTATCGGAGGTATGAGAACCTTGATTAATTTTATTAAAGTAACGTAATTGGGTACTTTGCAAGGTTGAGTAGGAGGATATTTTTTATGGTGTAGTTAATGAGATTAGAATTACAAAGAAGTCTAACCGTTATGACAATTGTTCGGATAGTAGGGAGTATTGTGATGTCGGCAGGTATGCCTTGGCTTAGTAAATAACCTTCTGGGAGATAGCATTCTTCTAAAGACAATTTGGTCGAGAAAATATTTACATGTGGATGATAAGGATTGAGTAGGTTTGGAATGTGAGAATTTTAGTGAATGAGTACGAGGTTTCTCGATCTTCTTTACGAAAAGTTTATCGTAGGAGTCTTGGAGGTTGAATTTGGGCTTTGGATTTTTATACTAGAACCTTGGATGCCAATGATTATGTGTAAAAGTAGTAGAATAAGAGTGGATTCTGAATAGCGGGATGACCATTGATAGTAACATTTGAGTGTAGTAAATGAGAGCGTGTGCTGTGAATCTTAAGTTGATTATTACTAAAGGATTGAGAAGATGTGATCGTGGGTGAAACCTATATTGAGGTACGTTGGAAATTATTTATCAAAGTGATTCATTTGGTAGAGGAGTTGGCTAGAGTATATTTTTGTGAAAGTCATTAAAGCCTCCCTACAAAGGTATGAATTGTGAGTTCGGTTTAAGCATAGTGTTGAGGTTGCTAATTTAAAAGAAATGAGTTAGTGTGATATGGATGAAATAGGGTTCCATAATTTGAGGGAAATTCTATTTCTAAAAGGGAAATTGAAAAAAAATGTTTCCTCGAGTAGTGAAGCGCTCTTTGATTCTTGTTTGAGCTATGTGCTTATGACGGATGTCTTTCACAAATGGAGTTTAATCTTATGACTGGCATGTGTGGTTCTTATCAGTTCAGAAAGAATAAATGAAGTAATCGATTTCGGTATTCGAGTGGTTTCTCTTTCGTCTTGTGAGGTGTTTATCTGTAAGTTGTCTACTAGGAAAGCGGAAGGGATTTCATGATGAATCTTTGCTTTTGAGTTCTATCCTTTTAGGGGTAACATTGTCATTTTGTGATTGTGATGAGAATCCGCTATTTTCAATTGGGTTCTGGTTATAAAAGAGTTGTTTAAAGTAAGTTCTGTTGTGTGATCCTGGTTAAAAGATGTGCTCATTGTTAAGATGAAAAGGTCGACCGAGAGTTGGAACTAGAGTCCCATGTGTTATGTGTAGAGTGTCTGGTTTGGTACCACAGGTAAGGTTGGCCTAAGGTACATCAGTTTGATTTCTTGGATGCTAGCATTTCGCTAGAGCCATCTCGGGTCCATGCGCGGGGTACACAACATTTCATATGACCCGATGTCGAGAGAATATTTGAGAGTCTGGAGTGTGAGATTCATCAGGGACGATGAACCACAAGTAAAACCTTACGTTTGAGTTTCGTTCGTTGAGTAAACCAGATAAGATCAAGACGAGCGTGGTGGTGTAAGATGTTAGAATCCATCAAGGTGCGGTGGTCGCATCAGCAATGTTGTTGAGGATGCATGTTTGTGTTACTTTGAGAATTCATACATATGCATCGTGTTGGTTTATTGAAGTCTTGGTCATGTGATGACCAAGCAACTCTGAGTCCCGTCATGTTAATGACGGGCTAAAAATCCTCATGCTTGAAGAGCATGGGCTTAGGTCCCCATACACGTGGAGTATGGGCAATGGTCCTCAGACGGATGGTACATGCATGGGTGTGCATCGACGGATGCGCACTTTGCATCTACCTAAAATACAAAAGGGAAAGAGGAGGAAAAAGATCATGTTGAGCATATTGCGTAGCATGCATGTGTAAAGTGATTGATATGTGGTTTTGTGAAGTATAGCTGATGAGTTGCATGCTTGTATGTTGTTGATGCCATTTATTATATTTGCTGAGTTTTGGACTCACCTCTTGCTTTTGTTGTGCTTTTAAGTACCACCTGCAAGAACAACATGCATGGGAGGGAGTAGGGTTGCTTGGATGCACTCACTACCACACATTCTTTTAAAGATGATTATCATTTAGATCGTACCTTAATAATAAGCAAACTGTTTAAAGATTAATTTTGGCTATGCTTGAATGCATTGGATTGTTTGTAATAATGAGAGTGGTAAATTTTAATTATGCTTACTTATGCATTAGCTGAATAGATTATTTGAGAATGCTTTGATGAACTTTGGATGTTGAGATATTGATAATAGTATATGCATCTGTTGGAACCTCCGGTATACTTAATTATACAAAGGAGGTTCTGCTGGAATTTAGAACTATGCCTTATGTTTAAATGGTTGTCATGTTTATTTAGTAGCATTGCAAGCCCTTTGATGGGTTGGGTTGAGGCGATTTTTGCACGACCAGTGCCTCTTGACAGCGCTAGCTGACCGGTGGAGGCCGGAGACGCACACGTTCCATCTTCCGTGCAGGGAGATGACACCGATACTTCAGGACTTGGGCTACCTGATCGTGCTTCCCCATGGCAGCGTACGACGTCCCAGACATGTGGCACACAGATATCCTCAGGGGTATCCAGGGGTTGCTATCGCCCAACGCCGACTACAGGGAATTCTCCGGTACGCACGGGCCGACACTGAGGTGGATCAACTAGTTCGACGTAAGTACTTGTAACTCTTTTGTTTCTACTTCAATTCATTTGTTCAACTTAGTGATGTGTCTCCGTCTTCTTGCAGTTGGCTACGCCTTGGACCGGACGCACCCGGGTATACAGTGAGGTGGTACTTCGAGGCCTACATGTTGTGGTTGTTCGGGTGGGTCATGTTCCTAGGGTCCCATGGTGACAGCGTGGACAAGCACATGATCCGCTGAGCATGGGAGCTAGCGGACGCGGAGGTGGACATGATCCCACTATATGCCCAGGGATCGGCGGTGTTGTGCGTGATGTTGTGGTCGTTCGAGTGTTTCCAGATCGAAAGACCACAACTGGATCTGGGAGCCTGCACTAACGTGATGTACGCTGACGACGACCTCGTGGACCAACGGGTATGTTTTTAAAACCTTTAGTCCTTTTTGTAATTTAATTTGCTTGTATGTGCTAAGTTTTTGTTGTTCTATTAAACAAGTCACCTTCACTCCGATCACTACACACACATCCTACCCAGACTATGTTGCAATGTTTGATCAGTTGATGAATGCTGCGTCATCTAGACATCGTACACCACCAACGCGGTGTCAGCACGTGCACCCCAAGCCTGTCCATCTAGTGCACACGAGAATGGCAATACTGGTACACGTGGAAGTTCTTGGTGCACGATGTCTTCATGGAGGAGTACCACATACACCGGGTGCACTTGTTCAGTCTACGTCAGGAGTTCCCAGTGCGCTGGGGGTCGCGGGTGCAGCTGAACATTCATGGTTAAATTTACGTTTTATTTCTGTCGCATCCTTTCCCTTACGGACTTACGAATTTAGCGTTTCGTTTTCCACAGGTACTCCAGGAAGGGAGTTGCTCGTATGACTTCCTGGATCGAGAAGATGACCTAGTGGGTTGCGTAGTGGCTACACGCCTTGGCGGACGTACACTGCATCGACTGGTACTCCACTCGGACAAGGGTTCGTTGTGTTAGGGTTATGAACGAACCGCCACGCCATGAGGCCGCGATGACCGACATGTACTCCACCTAGCCAGACTTCGCATTCCATCGCACGATACATATTGAATGGTCCATACTCTTTATTTCCTTTGCATGTTTTCGGTTTCTAACTTGTCAATTCTGTTTACAAAATGATCTCGAATGGCAGTAGTACGAGTTATTGAGATCTGTGCGTAGTTTAACGATCGAGGAGCTCTGCAGCGAGACGAGGCAGGAGATCGAATAGGCCACGAACCGGATGATGGAAGGGTTGAGACGAGTCATCCCGCTGACGTGCGTTCTATTAAAAAACAAGTCGTGATTTATTTTTGTAAAATGGATAAAATATGGTTTTTTTTTAAAAAAAAAAACCGTTTGGTTATCGTGGCGAAGGGCAGGGGCATTCCCGTCCGTCCGACAGGGCTCGTCAGCGGCGTGCTCGCCAGATCCGCGCGTTAGGTCGCCCACGCACCGCACCGTGCACACAGCCCCAGGAATTGGGTCGGGCACACGACGACAAGACGGTATAAATCCACTGCCCCGTCGCGAACAGCGAGGCCACCTCGGCCTGTCCCCCGTGTGCCGCTGTGCGACTGCACCGGTGGGGCCCTGGCGTGTCAGACGCGGCCCCCCGATTATTCCCGACCGGCGGATCCCGGCGCCGGCCCTCCTCGGGGGGATCGCAGCCGTCTGATCCTTGCATTCATGTCAGGTGACAGCGTCGGTGAGCAACGAAGATCTTGCGACGGGTAGCCGAGTAGGGGAGTAGTAGTAGTAAAGGAGAGAGGAAGAGAGCTACCGATGCAGAGGCAGCAGTGAAAACTGGTCGGTAGCCTGCAGACAAAACGGAGGGAGCGGTAAGAAGAAGAAACGCAGTCATTGGTGACAAGACGGGCTGCCTGCTCTCGCCGCTTACGTGCCCGCACAAAGCTGCACGGCCGTACACAGTAAGTACGTGCGATGGACTGTATTAGCGTTTTTTTCACGTCTTATTTACGCGAACGATCTCACAATTATTTTTTTAAAAAAATAGCGTCTTATACTATGCAACGGACCATATCCGTCCGTCACGCGCCTCCTTCTGCACCACCGCTGTGCCGTGGCCGTCCGCCACGTGTCCCTCCTCCCGCACCGTCGTTGTGCCGTGGTCGCCCGCCACGTGTCCCTCCACGATTACGGTTTCCCTGATCAGCCGATTAGGATTTTAACTATGTTCGTAGAATTTTTAAAATATAGCAAATAAGTTCAACAAATTATAAAATTTTATATGAATGCTCTTAACACGGTGTACATTCTTGTGTTTTTTTTCTTCATAATTTTACTCATTTTGATTTTGTCTCGTTATTTCATTTAAGTGTACTGTTTGTAGTGTTTCAGCTGATTAAGGTTTCGGCTGCCCAAAAAATCCCAAAAACACAGGTCCTTCTTAATTGCATTTCGCTCATCTCAATTGCTTTCCGCTTCTCGTTCTCGCCCACGTCGCTGAGAGCTCAGAAAACGTGATATAATTTTTTTTGGAGAGTAATAATTTGATTGCTTCCCGTCGCTCAGGTTTTTTTATTGCTCCCCCCCCCGAAGGGCAGATAATTATTTGTCAGATGCCTTTGTTGTTATTACCGTAGTTGTAGTTAATCAGTCTTAATTTAGTAGGCGTAATTAAATAGTTTAGTTGTAATTAATTAGTTAGTTTAAGAGTAATTAATTAGTCATAATTAACATAGCGGTTATTAGTACAACAATTAAATTAGTGGAAATTAACTACTCGTAATATATTTAGTGGTAATTATTCAGTCGTAATTAGTTAGTTCAGTTCTAATTAATCAGTCGTAATTAATTAATTTAGTGTTAATTTATTAGTCGTATTAAGTTAGTTTAGTGCTAATTAGTCCGTCATAATTAGTTAGTTTAGTGGTAAATAATTAGTCGTACTTAGTTCAGTGGTTATTACTACGACATATTAAATTAGTGGAAATGAAGGACTCAAAAGTTATTTAGTGGTAATTAATCAGTCGTAATTAGTTAGTTCAGTGCTAATTAATAAGTCATAATTAGTTAGTTCAGTGCTAATTTATTTGTTGTAATTAGTTAAGTAATTAAGTGGCAATGAACATACAGTTCATAATTATTTTTCGAACGATTAATCATAGTACTGGTAATTAATCAAGAATTTGTATTTAATTACAGATATGTAATCGATTACTTGCATGCACTATGTCATCATTGTTTGTTACTTTAGTTAATTTCGAACATACAAGACTTGCTAGTGTTTTATGGCGATGGTCTCGTACAGGCCGGACCCGATGGATTGGACCTATCGAGATGCCAGTACAAGATGGTCCGGGCGGAGGGCTCGACGTGATGAATATCCACGAGCTTCGAAGCTGCACCCGGAGGTAGTTCGTCACGGAGGCAATAACAAAGAAACTTGTGATCGAGGGGATCACCTACACGAATGATGTGTAGGAGCTCATCAAGGTGCATAGAAGCGTAGTATGGAGCCAGTACATGCAGATTACCTCCCAACCTGAGGTGGCTATTTACGGGAAGCCGATAGTGTACGTAAATTTTGTACACTCGCAGGGAAACCTTGATGATGCCCGGGTCTTTACAAGTGGGCAACCATAGGCTGAGCTTGAAGACGATAGCACAAAATATGTTATCTCAGAGGGAAGACTAGCGCATAATTTTGTGCGAAATGAGGGGGCGGAATTGTGGTGGTCGACCGCGCAAAGGATCGCCATGAGTATCTACCGGACCAGCCTCTCGGGTTGGCGTCCGACGAGAACGACGACCCAAGCTCATATGGTAGCGACGAGGACGCACACCAAGCCGGTGGTCCAACCGGAGGAATTGTGTCATTGGAGGTGCCTTACGTGGCATCAAGACTTGATGATATCGCGGTGCATTCGCTCGTACTGTCGCAAGAAGAAGGCTTCTAGTAGGGATTTGATGTCGACACTCTCTTAGTTGGGGAGCGCTTCCCTAGCAAGGCAGTCGTGCAACAAGCTATAATACGGTACGCCTTGTCCATCAACCATGTGTACCGGGTGCACCGGTCTAACCCAGGACAATACGCGATGAAGTGCGTAGTGAAAGGCTGCCCTAGCAAGGTCAACACTCACCGAGTAAAGATCTTCGGCTCGGTCTTCACGGTAAAGGTGCTGATTGATCACACTTGCGAGCTTAGTAAGCTCTTGTGGCAGCATCGAAATGTGACTTCCGCATATGTTACAAGCCTCATCAAGAACCTAGTTGAGGTGGACGTGCCTGTCTCCCCCAAGATATTGATGTCATAAGTCACCAATCTGTTTGGTTATCCAGTCAGCTACAACAAGGTTCGACGAGCCAAGCGGAAGGTCATCGAGTTCATGTATGGGATATACGAAGAGGTGTACAATCTTGTGCCGAGATTGCTTCACCAGATTGCCAAATCAAACCCCGACACATACATAAACAAGCTTGACCTGAAGATGCTGAGAGAGGGCCCAACTACTTCATACTGGATCAGGTGTTCTGGGCTTTCGCTCACGCCATCGAGGGCTTCAAGTTCTGTTATCCCGTGCTAACGATTGATGGCACTTTCCTCACGAGAAGGTACAAGAGCACCATCCTCATCACGGTGGCTACCGACACGAATGACCAGATTCTCCCAGTGGCATTTGCCATTGTGGAGAGCAAGAGCACATCTAGCAACCTGTGGTTCCTATTGAACGTGAAGAGTGCGGTGGTGGGAGACCGGCACAACGTATGCCTAATTACAGACCGCAATGCTGGGTTGTTGGCGGCCATCAACACCATGCAGCATGGGATGGATCCCCCTCAACAGTGGAACGACGTGCAATCAAGGTGGCGCATGAGGCATCTTGCAACTAACTTGTTCACGCAGTTCTGTAGTCAGGAAGTTATGAAGACGTTCAAGGCATTATGTCTGCAGAATCAGAGACGGAAGTTTGAGTCCATTTAGAGAGACCTCGAACACCAGACTACAAGGCATACAAGGGAGTCTGCTCTGGAGGTACTGGAGGAAGAGCAACCCAGCAGTGCTATAAATTTCTCGGAGTGGATTCATGGCCACACTCATGAATTGGAGAAATAATCTCTTCTCTACAACACAGATGGTGCGAGGTACGGGATTACGACGACCAACATGTCTGAGGTCTACAACAACGTCCTCAAACGTGTGCGGTGCTTCCCTATCATCGCGATCATCGAGGAGACATGGACTCACATTATTGGTTATTTCATCAATAGAGCCACCGCAGCCAAGCAACAGATGGAGGAAGACAAGCAGTGGTCTGAGAACATGTAGAGGCACATAGACCAGAAGATGGAGAAGACCCGAATGCACGACATCCGTGTGATCGATGGCCTCAGGAGGAAGTACGAGATCTGATTTCAGCAGAAATACATCAACAATCATGCCAAGGGGAAAGGAAACAAGCATGCACTCTGGGTGATATGGCGATATGCACCTGCAACAAGCCGAAGCTCTTGCACAAACCATGCTCGTATGTGCACAAAGCGTGCACGCAAATGAGGCAGATGTGTACGTCGTACATCTCCGAGTACTACGATATGCAGCACCTTTTCGGTACATGGAGTGCAGAGTTTCACTCGTACGGCTTGGAAATGAACTACAAAGATCTTTGGCCAGACAAAGTGCAATAGGGCTTGAACACAGCCTTAAAGACAATAGGGAAGGGGCGACAGCAGACGTAGCACTCTGGAACGACATGCATGCGCCAGCCAACGTACCAGTATTAGCCGCACAATCAAGTGCAGGATATGCAAGTCCCCTGGGAGAAGGGGCACTGGCTATGGCGCCACGGAGACTAGTTGCACACATCATTGCAGATGATATATCCAACATTATCCCTCATGAATAACATTGTTAAATAGGACACTCTTTATTAATTTCTCAGTTTAATATGGATGATATTTTTTAATATTGTATTGTACCACAGGCTAGATAAGATTGTACATGAACCAACTGATAAAAATACGTGGCATGCAAATCATATAACGATGTATCGTAGCCTTCAAAACAAACACGAGTAAGAGGCTATGGTACATCATTATGTGATATGCAGGCCACATATTTCCCTTAGTTGGTTCATGTACAAGTTTATCTAGTCTACAGTACAATACAGTATTAAAGAATATCATCTACAAGCAACTGATAAATTAACAAAGAGTGTCTATTTGATCGGGTTACATGCAATAAACCCGCGCGTGTTTCACGTGATGCTTGTAACGCTTGAAATGCTGATAAATTTCTAGATAAAAACGTACATTGCAACTTCATTGAAAACCCTAATTCTGTTATGAGTAACTTTGTGTGCAAAACCCTAATTTTCGACACTTAAAATCTAAATTTTTTAGATCTAAATCCGTAATGTTCGAGATGATTTCATAACACATAAAATAGTCCAAACATTACAAAATCAAGTCCATTGCGTAAGGAGCCTTCAAAATAAAATTTATAATTTTTTAAGCTCATTTTCTATATTTACAAATTCCTACAAACAGTATAATTAAATAAAATTACGAGACAAAATCAGAAGGAGTAAAATTATGAAAAATACACAAAAAGTACACCGTATTAGGAGTATTCACATAAAACTTCATAATTTTTTAAACTCATTTGCTATATTTTAAAAAATCCTATGAACATAGCTGAAACCCTAATCGGCGCGTAGGGACACGTGGCGGGCGGCCACCACACGACTCTAATCAGCTGATTAGGGAAACCCTAATCGCGGAGGGACACGTGGCGGGCGGCCACCGCACAACGGTCGTACGGCAGGCCGCCACCGCACAGTAGCTGTGCGAGAGGAGGCGTGTGGTGGGCAGGGAGGGTTTGCCTCACGAGGGCGTTTTTTTGTTAAAAAAAATACTCCGCAATAGTTATTTATGTAAATACAACGAAAAAGAGATGCTAATACGGTAAATAAAAAAAAATCCGCGTATGCTACTGGGATGGTCGTAATCGTGCTGGTGTCTCCCAGGAGAAAAATCGTCTACAAGGAGTGGTAAAATGTGAATAGAATTCAGAGCGCTGCGCTGCTCGTCCAAAATGGTAAACGATACCATCGCACAGTACAAACGCGGGTACAGACAGCTTGTCTTTTCGCAGCGTCACGTCTCCTTTGCACGCATGCAGCCGCCCATGCCACCATTGCCAGCTCGGTCATGGAAGCATGCGTACATCACACTAATCTCGAGACGCTTGCTCGCTCGGGTATGCGTCTTCCTTTGCCTTTTGATCTTCTTGAGGATGGACGGATGGATGGGATTGGATGGATGGGAGCGACCTTGCTAGGATTGCTTCGATTAGGAGCATCCAAACAAGCCCCGTTGGATCGTTTGCATCGCAGATTCGCTGGACGCAAGTAAACCTGCCTGCTAAATTTCTGCGTTCCTAAACGGCAGCCGACTTGGAAGGAGACCTCTTCTCCCCCTGAGACGGCGGCACCTCCTCGTACCACACTGAAGCAAACGCAAGCACTTCCGCTCCACTTCTTCGGTTGCGTCGGCCGGTTTTAGTTTGACACATCATGGTGCATCACCGTGGTGAACCAGGCTAAAAATAGAGATACTGCTTATGTATCGAATCTAACAAAAAAATAGTATACCGAAGATACATTTATCGGTTTTTTATCATCTAAATTTATACATGTACAAAAAGAAAACAAGGTGAAAATGCTAAATTGCCTTTTGACCTATTGTCATCCAAATTGACATCTACCGATTTTTTTGTCATCCAAATTTCGCATGGGCCAATTCAGGAATACTCTAAACGATTGCGAACTCAGAGAGATCCCCTTCAGAACAGAAAGTACACTTGGAGCAACGAACGAGAAAATTCGACGTTGGTCAAGCAGGATAAAGTCTTCTGCAATCAAGCTTGGGACGTCCATTTTGACAATCACGTCCTGCAGGCACTCCTACCTCCCTTTTGGACCACTACCCCCTCCTTCTCCCAAATTGCACGGGCCCAAGAAGACCGGCATGTTTCCGCTTCGAGAATTTCTGGGTAAAGATGCCATGTTTCATGGAAGTTGTACTAAACGCGTGGTCCACACACAATCTACACACGGAGCCGTTCCACTGATTGAACCACAAACTAGCCGCAACGGCAAAAAAGCTCCGATCATGGAGCAGAAACCTCTTCCCCTAAGCGAAATTGGAGTTCCACAAGGCTATGGAAGTAATACTGAGGCTGGATATAGCTCGGGAGAATAGCACCTCTCGACGTCAGAGAGGGGGCAAAGAGCAGGATTAAAGAAAAGGGTGATGGGGGTTGATCGTGATTGAAGGCTCAAGGAAAAGATAGAGCTCCCGTATAAGAAACCTAAAAGAGGGCGATACCAACACAAAATTCTTCCATTTAAAAGCAAATTCGAGGAGAAGAAAAAAACCACATCCAAAGGTTGTGCACCAGGCAAGGTTGGACTATTTCGCACGAGGATAAACGAGAAGCATAAAAAACAACACTTTTTAGAAATGTTATCCCCGCCAAACTCCAGAAGCCACGATCTTAGATAGGAGGAGCTGGATTACAGGCCGTGGAACCTGGAGGATCTGGAGGCACCATTTACTGAGCAGGAAGTTCGAAACACACTAGCTCTCATACCAAGTGATAAGGCACCGGGTCTCGATGACTTTACGTTCATTTTCTACGGATCATGTTGGTCCATTATCAAAGCGGACATCATGGCGGTCTTCCAAAGCTTCCACAACATCCGCACGTGAAACATGTCTCTCCTCAACACGGCAAGCGTTGCTCTGATTCTGAAGAAAGAAGGCGCTGAAGGGGTGACCGATTACAGACCCATTAGTCTCATTCATGGGATAGGAAAGTGGATCTCCAAGACCTTGGCCCTTCGTCTCGCACCCCACCTGGATAGTTTGGTATCGGTAAACCAGAGCGTGTTTCTGAAGAAAAGAAGCATCCATGACAACTTCATGTATGTCAAAAACCTAACAACTCAGCTCCACAGATCCAAAACTTCGACTCTATTCCTGAAGATTGATATAGCAAAAGCCTTCGACACGGTTCGATGGGATTACCTTCTGGAGCTCCTCCAGAGACGTGGTTTTTCACCCAGGTGGAGAGGATGGATTACTGACCTTATGGTCTTGGCCTCCTCGAATGCTACTCAATGGCATCCCGAGAAGCAGCATCAACCATGGAAGGGGTATGAGGCAAGGAGATCCGCTCTCCCCCGTCCTTTTCATTCCAACGATCGACCCTCTACAAAGATTGTTTACAAAGGCAATAGACCACGAATATTTAGACCATCGATGCAAATTGCTTTGAGACCCTCGGGACCTCGCTCTACCTGGCGATGCAGCAATTTCCATCTCCCCAACATAGCGAGACATCAAAGCAACAACCCTGATACTACAAAACTTTGAAAACGTCTCAGGGTTACACATAAACTTCCATAAAAGCACGGTGGTCCCAATAGGGTGATCAACACATTAATCCAAGAGTTAGCGGCCACCCACGCAAATTCCCCCATCAAATATTTGGGTTTGCCACTTACCTATGAAAGACTTAAGAGGGTGGACTTTCAACCCCTATTAGACAAAGTTCGGGGGAGGCTTGCCTGATAGCAAGGAAAACTACTCACCTCAACTGGTCGATCCACCTTGGTAAAATCGGTGCTCACCTTGATCCCAACCTACTACCTCACAGCCCTAAGAGTCCCAAAATCAATCCTTTGTGCCCTGGACCGCATGAGGCGCCGATTCCTCTAGGCGGGAGCAGAAGCGATAACAGGAGAACAATGCAAAGTAAACTGGGACAACGTGTGTCGACCAACAAAACTCGGCGGGTTGGGAATCCTCAACCTAACCAAATTCGCAAGGACCCTCAGACTTCGTTGGTTGTGGCAATAATAGATGGCCAATAGTAAGCTGTGGGTCAGCATGAAATTACCTTGCGACGAGGTTGACAACCATCTTTCCAACGCGGCCACCTCGATTACCATCAGAAACGGCCAAAAAACTAAGTTCTGGACCTCAAAGTGGTTAGGTGGCCATTCCCTGCAGGAGTCTGCCTGAGAGATTTTTCGCTACTTAATCCGAAAACAAAGAACGGTCTATGCAGCGCTACAGAAGAATCGACGGTTACAAGACATCAACCTACCGTCGGTCATAACAACCCAGATAATCCAACAATTTCTATGAGTCTGGGAAAGGGTAAGCCTCACATGGAGGCTAAACTTCAGGAGTAGTACGGCAAAGTCAGCCTACAATCTACAATTTATAGGCTCAACAGCCACATACTACAACATGATAATCTGGAGGACCGAATGTGGGTCCCGAAATCGAATCTGTTTCAAGTCAAGGGATTGCACAGAGGGCACACCACTTAACAAGAAACGAAAGCGCTTTCGACTGTTCGGATATGTGTCTCATGTTAGCTCCCAAGGATTAGTGACTAACATGCACATATCCAAACACAACATTACAATCACATCCATACACAAATATACAACATAATAGAATCATTATTACAACATTATTAAATGGAACCTTAAGGTACAAGTTTGCATAAGAGTGTCGACCGGCCAAATTTAATTATAACCAAATTAAATCGCATCGGCAGACAAATAAAGAAATAAAAGAGGAAAGCCAAGTTGGTATGCCCAAACCCACAAGCAACCGACTGGAGTTAAAGCCGGAGCATCTGTTGTAGTTAAATCCGATCCGAACGACTTCTCACCTATAGCATAGACAATCTAATTGAGTAGAAAGACGTACTCGCAAAACTTACAATAGCAACATACAATAAATGCATTCAAGTATCAAAGGAAGGATACTAAACTAAGCAATTTCTAGTATAAAGCAAGCTTTTCGTTGACATAACCGATTTAGATTCAAATTGCCATTTGTTAAACACTTAGAAACATTATATATAACAGTAGGTATTACCATATTTATGATCAACAACAATAGATACTCCAACTATAATCAACACACGAACTTCCCGTTCGTGACACAATTCATTTCTTAACAAATCAACACGTGAAATTCCCGTTCGTGACAACATACAAGATTTGAAAAATTCAACACATGACATAATATTTCCAATCATACCCAAACCCAAATTCTCATAAGCTAACTATGCATGATTTTACCAAGCGATGTCCATAACCGGGGATACGACTATTCGAATAGTTTGTTAACTCTACAGAGCTGTACAGCTTTACCCACACAACATAAATATCTCTCAATGTCGGCCAATGAACTCTTCCTTAGGAGTGTGACTGATATATCATAACGAGGTCATTACAATGTCATGTCCTAACTATCAAACTACCCGAGGACCCGATCCCATGGCAAGCTATCGGTCGAACTGGAATACGGGCGACCTCATTGTATAAGTAAGTCCTTTGCGCAGCAATCCTGCAAACGCAAAAGACCATTAAGGGAAGCTAAGACGACACTTAACATGCCCCCACTAGATTGACAACACAACAATAAAACAGTAACAACAATAATTATCAATCTAATTGTGTTTTGATAGCTAACACACAATAAATTATTTAGCCAAGCCTTCGCCCATAAACTCGGCGTGTGGTTTCACATGAGACGTGGTTCGACACACCACAGACTGGTCCTTAATCACCCAGACAGGGCTATACGAATCCGGGACAACCTCCCTTTATCACCCTATCACCCGTCCAAGTCTATCACACAAAAACACCACCCAACAAGACCACAATAACCAGATTCAAAAATCTGGACATATTCCTCAAATTCAACATAATTCAATCCACACATTTCTCAAATTTTATCAAGATTCATTTCAATCCATCGGCCGATGAACTAGCCCCATCAACCGCTTTCGGCTACAACTATTAGCATGGCTAAGCCTCGATCTATCATACAACAGAAAATTCTCATACATACATATATCCTAGGAAATCAATTAAACAAAGGGATATAAATATTAAAGGAAGGTAAATGAAGCAAGAAGATATAACTAAACTACCCATTTGACATACAAGTATTTAAAATTAAAGCAATGCATAGAATGCTTGAAAATCAACATAAATACTTTTGAAACTAATAGGAATTCAACATGCATCAAAGGAGGGGATTGCTTACCTTTACTGGTACCACACTTGATTACTCTCCAAATGAACTCACAATTCATCGAAAACCTACTAAAAGACGATATTGCCATAAACGCCAAATAAAACTGTAAAAATCAAAGTGCTCAAAATGCATGAAATTTATATAGTAGGTATATTATGATTTTAGATGAATTTAGGTGAAATAATTATTTCAATTATAGTTTGTATGTAAAATTTATAGCCATTCAAAAATCAGGCAGTGATAAAATGCCAGAAATACCATTCTCTCTGGCTTTTGTCTGAAAATAGTCATTTTAGCAAAAAATTTGTAGAATAATAGTGGAGATAAAAACTACAAAAATGGATAGAGAATAAAAAGTTATGATCAAAATAATTTGGTTCATCCCATTTGGAGTTCATATGAATTAGTTATGAATTTTCAAAGTTAAAAGTATTCTCTAGTGTAAAGATAATTCAGTTTTGGAACAATTTCAAAAACAATACCTTCTGTAGAAGAAACATATTTCCAAGCAGTTTCAAATTAAATTATATTAAAAATGAAAATTATAAAAATTGGTTCCACTCGATATGGAGTTAATTTGAATTAGTTATGAATTTTTGAAGTTAAATGAATTTTCAGTACAAAATTAATTTGTTTCGAATTTTCTAAAGAAATTAATAATTTTTATACCGAGGTTAATCTAACCATAGTCATTGACAATGGGACCCACACAATGTTCATTTCTTTTGCATTTTATTCCCGGGTCAAATTCCCTAACATGTGGGCCCCAACCGTCATTGACATGGTCCATGCAAACAGCACGTGGACTGGGCCAATCGCACTGGTCCGTCGGTCCCCCACCGTGGACTAATCCACTTAATGCCGAGGACCACCTGACAGCCGGTGATGGATATCCATTACGCATTTAAATGTGTTTTTTCGACCATGATTGAGTCATTAAAAACTAATCAATGCAATTAAGCCCTAATGACGAGCTACAGTCGCGCTCCATTTCTTCAAGAACGCGAATCGTGCGCTCCCGACAAGAGAGATCGGGTTGCAAATCGAGGTCTTCTAAATTGGTTGCTTCGGTCAGGACGCGAAGGCACTTCTTCAGTTGAGATACATGGAATACATTGTGCATATTTGAAAGTGATGGTGGTAGCTCCAACTAATAGGCCACCGTTCCTCGCTTTATTAGAATTTGAAAAGGACCGATGTAGCGAGGAGCCAACTTCCCTTGACTTGAAAATATTGCATTCCTTTCATCGGGGAGACTTTAAGGTAAACATGACCGTCCACCTCAAAACTCAACTCGCGACGACGGTGGTCGACATAGCTCTTTGACGAGATTGAGCCATATGCAGTCACTCCTAGATCTCAAACTTGCTCTTCGGCTCCATTTATCAAGTCCGGACCAAAGAATTGACGTTCCCGGATTCGGACTAGTTGAGTGGTGTCCTACACCTTCTCCCATATAAGACTTAAAAAGATGACATTTGGAGGCTTGCTTGATAACAATTATTATAAGAGAATTTCGCGAACGGCAAGTATTTCTCCTATTTCTTGCCATAGGATAGCACACATGCCCTTAACTTGTTCTCCAAAATTTGATTCACCCTCTCGGTTTGGTCTCCGGTTTGTGGGTGGTAAGCGGTGCTAAAAGACAATTACGTTCCCATCGCCTCATGGAGGCAATTCCAGAAATGCGAGGTAAATTGAGTACCTCGATCTGAAACAATCCTTTTTGGCACACCATGGAGGTATACAATTCTTGAGATGTACAACTCCGCCAATTGGTTTCCCGAATAAGTGGTCTTGACAGGAAGAAAATGAGCAACTTTTGATAACCGATCGATAATTACCCATATGGAGTCAAACCCTTGTTGAGTCTTAGGAAGTCCGGTGATGAAATCCATGTCGATTTTATCCCATTTCCAATAGGGAACGGGGAGGGGTTGAAGCATGCCCGCTGGCCGTTGGTGCTCAGCCTTCACCCGTTGACATATGTCACACTCTGTAACGAACCGAGCAATCTCTCGCTTCATCTGAGTCCACCACAATTTGTGCTTCAAGTCTTGATACATTTTTGAGCTTCCCGGATGAATGGAGAAAATAGAATTATGAGCTTCATGAAGGATTAATCCCTTAAGCTTTGTCTCATTTGGCACAACCAATCGCTTTCCGAACCACAAAACGGCTTTGACGATCCTCATTTTCTTCCTAATTCTTTCCATACCCTTGTCATTCTTCTGAGATCTCTTGATCTAGTCCTCTAGGGTAGGTTTCACTTCCAAGGCAGCGACAAAACCCTCGCTAACCATCTCCAAGTTGAGCCGTTGAAGTTCGTTGCATAGGGTCTCCGTCTCGGGTCTAACTGAAATGCAGTTGCAATGCGATTTTCAGCTCAAGGCATTGGCACAACATTGGCTTTTCTGGGATGATAATGGAGTCTCATATCATAGTCTTTGATAAATTTAAGCCATCTTTGTTACCTAAGGTTCAAATCGGCTTTAGTGAAAATATACTTCAAGCTTTTGTGATCGGTGTAGATTTCGCAACGATTGCCAACAAGGAAATGCTGCCACATCTTCAGAGCATGAACTACTGCTACAAGCTCAAGGTAATCAGTGGGATAATTCATCTCATGAGGCCTCAATTGTCTCAATGCATACGCCACAACTCGTCCTTGTTGCATAAGAACACAACCAAGACCATGGTGGGATGCATCGCAGTAGATATCGAAGTTTTTGTGGATATCTAGCAGAACTAACACTGGAGTAGAGGTTAGACGATCCTTCAACATCTGAAAGCTTGCTTCATATTCCGCCGACCATTCATACTTCTTTTCTTTCTTCAACAATTGAGTCATCACTCATTTATTTTGAGAAATTCACTATGAAAACGGTGGTAATATCCTACAAGACCGAGGAAACTGCGGATGTCGGAGATGGACTTGCACTGTCCCCAATTAAGTACATCTTGTACTTTGCTTGGATCCACAGCAACTCCTTCAGATAGCATATGGCCCAAAAAAGCGACTTCTTTTACCCAAAATTCCCATTTGCGGAATTTTGCATAAAGTCGATATTCTCGGAGCTTTTCCAACACAAGCCGAAGGTGTTCTTTACGCCCCCTTTCAGATTTAGAGTATATGAGAATGTCATCAATAAATATGACCACAAATTCATCCAAATAATCCATAAACACTGAGTTCATAAGACTCATGAATAAGACCGATGCATTCGTCAAACCGAAGGACACGACGGTGTACTCGTACAAGCCATAACGAGTTGAGAATGTCGTCTTAGGAATGTCTTCAAATCTGATACTAACTTGATGGTATCCCAATCTCAAGTCAACTTTGTAGAATATACGGGCACCAGACATCTGGTCGAACAAATCATCAATCCGTGGAAGCGGATACTTGTTCTTGATAGTGACCTCATTCAACGAGCGGTAGTCAACACACATCCGCAGACTGTGGTCCTTCTTCTTCACAAATATAGCCGGGTATCCCAAGGTGAGGAGTTTGGCCTAATGAAACTCTTCTGTTGGAGTTCCGCGAGTTGCTTCTTCAATTCAACCAACTCATTCGGCGGCATTTGGTACGACCATTTTGAAATTGGAGCCGTTCCGGGCTGCAGCTCGATCATGAATTCAACTTCTCGTGTGGGTGGCATGCCCGGTAGTTAGTCGGGAAATACATCTGGGAACTCACATACCACTGGAACTTCACCCAAATCCGGTAATTCTTCGCCGCTAAGGGCATAGAGATGAGGATGCTCCAATTTCTGCACCATTTCGACTTGAAAACCAAGAGAACTTGTGAGAGTAATAGACTTGCGGGCACAATCAATTTTATTGGGGTTCTTAGACAGCCAATTAATCCCAAGAATAACATCAAGTCCCGCTGAATTTATCATAATAAGTTTGGCTGAAAACTTCACCCCTTTAATCTCAATCTCAACTTCAAGACATTCATGCATGCTTCTCATTTCTGCTCCCGGCGATTGAATCACCATAGGTGTTGGCAACAAGCCGAGTGAGATATTGTGAAGTGTAGCAAAGTCCCTTGACAAGAAAGAATTAGAAGCCACAGAGTCGAACAACACAGTCACGAGAGCCGAATTGACTAGAAATGTGCCCAACACGACGTCGGGTGCTTCCTGCGCCTCCTCGGCGGTGACATGGTTCACATGAGCACGACTGGTGTTCTAAAAAGTTACATCGAACCTCTGATCAAGGGATGTTTCAAGGTCTTGACGCTGATCAGAAATGGCTTGATGCTTCTCTGGACAACGGTCCGCAAAATGCCCTGGATTACCGCAAGTGAAGCATGCAGCTAACGTGCTTCGGTTGTGTTGGCTTCTTTGCTTCTTTCCGGGTGCACTTGCTAGATCTCTTGCTGAGGTGGATGAGAGACTTGCATAGGAGATCCGGAGATCTTGGTCTTGGAATTCGTGAGGGGCGGCTCGCCAAGCACACGGTTCTTAAAACGGGGCTTGCTGAAATTTGTGCAGCCCTCTTGCGTCTTTGCAATGCTACAACCGCTTGCATCTTATTTTCCACCACAATGGCCTTGTCCACCAAGTGTTGGAAGTCACGGAAGTCATGTACAACGAGCTTCAGCTGCATCACTTCTGTTAGCCCATTCATGAACTGGTCTTGCTTCCTTGCATCGGTGGAGACATCGTCCGAGCGTGTCGAGTCGAATGATTAAACTCGTAGAGATACTACACCACAGACTTTTTGTCTTGCTTCAGTGTGAGAAATTCATGCCTCTTGATGCTTACAATGCTTGACGGAACATTTGCCTCTTGGAAAGCCGTTCGGAAATCGTCCCATGATGGAACGTGACTGGCGGGCTGCATGGCACAAAAAATTATCCCATCACACACAAGCTGCCCCTTCGAGTAGGTTGGAGGCGTAGAAGACCTTCTCGTTGTCGGCACATTGAGTGATGATCAACTTTCGTTCGATGGTCTGAAGCCAATCATCAGCCTCGAGAGGATCCTCTGAACGAGAGAACACGGGGGGCTTCGTGCTCAGAAATTCAGCAAATCAGGAGCTATAGAGGCCGGCTCCTCACGCTACCATTTGAGCACCTTGGACACTGGCGGTGTTCTGAGCAATTTGCTATATGACCAGAGTATGGTCTTGCTGACTCTGTTCCATCCGGGCCAACACGTCGGTCACGGATGGCAGAAGTGGAGTCACTTCTTCTTGCCGACCCATATGCTGAAATTGCTGGTCGGGGTGCTCCGGATTGCGCCGTTGAGGATTCGGAGGGCTGATTGTCGGTGAGTTGGGAACCCATGGGTTGTGAGTCCTCCATTACCTCTGATGTCATACGGGTTTTTCGACCCAACATCCTGTTGTCATACAACTCGTTAGCAACCGCAAAAGGAACAAGGAAAAGCATAAGATAAGCAATTGATAGTAGGGTAAATTAACCTAGCATTAATGCACCATGAATACACATTTATGCATCACGAAATGGGTGTGGTAGGGCCTGTGGACAACACGAGGTACAAATGAAACACATTTAGTTTTTTTGACATAGTAACGATACAACCCGCGCCGTAGGCGATGCACATCTACTTGGAACAAAAGAAAGCAAAAGAGCACAATGCAAAGTCTAGCGTCTATAAGCTAAAGAATATATTTTGGGTGTATATATTCTAAGAATAATCCTTAATTTAATCCTAATATCGCAGCAAAGCATCGTCTTCTCGTCCATTCCCCGGTGCTCTTCACCAGTGACTACTTAGCGTTTCTAGTGTTGGAAAAGAGAGATGAGCAAAGTAAAAAATGATTTTGCATAAATTAAATGAATTGTAAGGTAAGAATTAGATGCTAGGATGGGTAAAAAATAAAGTAAATATATTACTTGTATTT
Source organism: Hsuehochloa calcarea (assembly GCA_036346395.1). Taxonomy (NCBI): domain Eukaryota; kingdom Viridiplantae; phylum Streptophyta; class Magnoliopsida; order Poales; family Poaceae; genus Hsuehochloa; species Hsuehochloa calcarea. The sequence continues at coordinate 20,324,041 of CM070598.1, read as the reverse complement.
TTGCCAAATTTTTGATAGTTTGAAACTATTCTTTGCAAACCAAAATCCTAACAACGTCCATTGCTACAGCTTTAACCTACAGTCAGTATGGATCTGATACCAACGCTATGGGCCCCGAAATCGAATCTGTTTCAAATCAAGTGATTGCACCGGGGGCACAACACTTAGCAAGCAACAAAAGCGATTTTGAGTGCTCGGATATGTGTCTCATGTTAGCTCACAATGATCAGTGGCTAACATGCATATATCCAAACACAACATTACAATCACATCCATACACAAATATACAAGCAAAATAGAATCGTTATTACAACATCATTAAATGGAACCTTAAGGTACAAGTTTGCATAAGAGGGCCAAGCGACCAAATTTAATTACAACCAAATTAAATCGCAACGGCAGATAAATAAAGAAATAAAAGAGAAAAACCAAGTTGGCACGCCCAAGCCCACAAGCAACCAACTGGAGTTAAAACTGGAGCATTTGTCATACTTAAACCTGATTCTAACGACTTCTCACCTGCAGTATGGATAATCCTATTGAGTACAAAAACGTACTCGCAAGACTTACAAATAGCAACATATAATAAATGCATTCAAGTGTCAAAGGAAGACTACTACACTAGTCAATTTTTAGCATAAAGCAATTTTTTCGTTGAGATAACCGATACAGATTCAAATTGCCATTTGTTAAATATTAAGAAAAATTATATATAACCATAGGTATTACCAAATTCATGATCAACAACAATAGATACTCCAATTATAATCAACACATGAACTTCCCGTTCGTGACACAATTCATTTCTTAACAAATCAACACGCAAACTTCCCGTTCGAGACAACATACAAGATTTGAACAATTCAACACATGACATAACATTTCCAATCATACCCCAAACCCAAATTCCTATAATCTAACTATGCATGGTTTTACCAAGTGATGTCTATAACTGGAGATACGACTATTCGAATAGTTTGTTAACTCTACAGAATTGTACAGCTTTACCCACACTATGAATACCTCTCAATGTCGGCCAATGCACTCTTCCTTAGGAGTATGACTGAGATATCATAACGAGGCTGTTACAATGTCATATCCTAACTATCAAACCACCCGAGGAACCAACCCCATGGCAGGCTATCGGTCGTACTGGACCACGGGTAAACCTGGTTGTGTAATAAGTCCTTTGCGCAGCAATCCTGCAAACACAAAAGACCATTAAGAGTAAGTAAGATGACACTTAACATGCCCCCACTAGATTGATAACACGACAATAAAATAGTAAAAACAACAATTGTCAATCTAATTGTGTTTTGATAGCTAACACACAACAAATTATTTAGCCAAGCCTTCGCCCATAAACCCGGCGTGTGTTCGCCCATGATACTTGGTTCGACACACCACAGACCGATCCTTAATCACCCAAACGAGGCTACACGAATTCGGGACAACCACACTTCATCACCCTATCACCCGTCCAAGTTCATGAGATAAAAACACCACCCAACAAGACGGCAATAACCAGATTCAAAGATTTGGACATATTACTCAAATTCAACATAATTCAATCCACACATTCCTCAAATTTCTTCAAGATTCAATTCAATCCATCAGCCGATAGACTAGCTCCATCAACCTCTTTCGGCTACAACTACCAGCATGGTTAAAGCCTCGATCTATCCTACAAAAAAAATACCCATACATACATATATCCTAGGCAATAAATTGAACAAAGGGATATCAATATTCAAGGAAGGTAAATGTAGCAAGCGGACATAACTAAACTACCCATTTGACATACAAGTATTTAAAATTAAAGCAATGCATAGAATACTTGAAAATCAACATAAATACTTTTGAAACTAATGGGAATTCAACATGCATAAAAGAAGGGGATCGCTTGCCTTTACTAGTACCACACTTGATTACTCTCTGGATAAAATCACAATTCGTCGAAATCGTCGAAAACCTGCGAATGACGATATTGCCATAAACGCCAAATAAAGCTGAAAAAATCAATGTGCTCATAATGCATGCAATTTATAAAGTAGGTGGATTATGATTTTAGATGAATTTATATGAAATAATTAGTTCAATTGGAGTTCGTATGTGAATGTTATAGCCATTCAAAAAATCAAAAAGTGATAAAATGCTAGAAATACCATTCTTTCTAGCTTTTGTTCAAAAATAGTGATTTTAGCAAAAAAAAAACTTGCATAATACTAGTGGAGATAAAAACTACAAAAATGGATAGAGAATAAAAAGTTATGATCAAAATAACTTGGTTCTTCCCATTTGGAGTTTATATGAATTAGTTATGAAATTTCAAAGTTAAAAGCACTTTCTAGTGTAAAGATAATTCGGTTTTGGATCAATTTCAAAAACAATATCTTCTGTAGAAGAAACATATTTCCAAGCCATTTAAAAATAAATTATATTAAAAATGAAAATTATCAAAATTGGTTTAACTCAATTTGGAGTTAATTTGAATTAGTTATGAATTTTTGAAGTTAAATGGATTTTTAGTGCAAAATTAATTTGTTTTGGATTTTCTAAAACAAGTAATACTTTTTATACCAAGGTAAATCTAACCACAGTCGTTGACAATGGGACCCACACGATGTTCATTTCTTTTTCATTTATTTCCCGAGTCAAATTCCCTAACATGTGGGGCCCAACCGTTATTGACATGGTCTATGCAAATAGCGCGTGGGCCTGGCCTATCGCACTAGTCCGCCGGTCCACCACCATGGACTAATCCACTTAACGCCTGGGGCCACCTGATAGTCTCTGATGGATATCCATTACACATTTAAATGTGTTTTTTCGATCGTGATTGAGTCAGTAAAAACTAATCAACGCGATTAAGCCCTAATGGCGAGCTATAGTCACGGTCGGAGCGTGCCATGTGCGCTTGCGGCGGGCGAACCTCGTCGCCGACGTCGCCCAGCCACGGCGGTGGACTCGAGCTTGGTGTTGACACTCACCGGTGCGCATGGCAAAAGTAACTCACCACAGGTGGCGCGGGGCCCGATGGTCGCCGATGTCGCGCGTGCGGTGGCCGAAGGTGGAGACGATGGGGCGGTGCCCATGGACGAACAGCTACGAAGGGCGAGGAGACTTGGGGAAGGGCACGGTAGTGTCGCCTTTCCACTAGGAACATGAATCCGAGGTCGAAGAAGACAGAGTAGCACTACAACGGCCAGAACAGGGGCGACGACAATGCGGCAATGGATCTTGACGGTGACATGCTTGACCTTGCAATGAGAAGGGGCAGGGAGCTCAGAGGAGGAAGGGAATGACCTCTGGAACCTAACGGACGCACCGGTTAGGGAGGAGACTCACCAGAGACACCGAATCGGCCCAAGTCGAAGGTCGGTCGGAGCCGAGGAAGACAAAGGTCGTGAGGGCGATTTCCTGCATCAACAACCATTTAAATTGGTGGGGGGACTTAGTGGCGCGAGGGGAAGCTCCCATACATGATGCGGAGGCCAAAGGCTCACCGGAGCATGAGAAAACTGGCGACAATGTGTGCAGCACCGTCGAGAGCGCGACTCGCGATGATTTGAGACAGTCGCGTTCCATGAGCTACACGACAAGGGAGTGGCTCGAGTTAGAAAAAATGAAAAAGGCACCAAAAGAGAGAGAGAGAATGGCACAGTCGCGGCGGCGCTTACTGGGATGGGGAGGGAAGTTTTGCCTCCTTCTCTCCCACGGCCGAAGAGAGAAGTGAGGGGAGATAACGGGGGCAGTGTATGTTTTGTGCGAGCCCAAGGACGAAAGGAGTGACGATGTGACCTGGCGTAGCTCGGGGATAGGTTGCAGTAGGCGGTGGGTGACGGCGTCGACGGAGGAACGACAAAGCGCACTTGGCGCGTGGAACTCGAGCTTTGCTCGCGCCTGCCTGGGGTAGAAGACGAGGCTAACGAGTGGGCCGGCCTCATCAGTGGCTCAACGAAAGGGGTGCAGTGAGGTGCGGGTTGGGTTGGACAAAGATGGGATCGGGTTCGAGTCAGAGCAACAGTGTAAGGCTCAGAATAGTGCTAGCATTTTGAATTCAATTTGACCGAGAAGCAACAGTTTTGACCGAGTGATTTAAAATAGAAGAAAAATTATGAAAAGTTTTATGAGTGCTCTTAGATTCAATTAGATCCTAGGAAAAATTGCTTCAGGTACTGTTCATGCTCCAGTTCTTAGAACTAATTCATTTTCAGATCTGCAATTGCAAGTTGGGTTGAATTTAGGTGAGGTCAGTTTGACTTCTAAAAATTTAGGAATATTCATATCAATTCAAGATGAATAATATTGTATTTTAATAAATTATTTTTAGAAACTTTTATGCACACATTTTTCTTGTTTCAAATGGAAGCTTGATTTCAACATAAAGTTTTAAATTCAGAGCGAACTTTAATAACAATAACGAAAGTTTAAAATTATACCAAAAATTACACACATTCTCATGAGATGCTCTACTAAACCAACTTAAGGATTTTGGGGACGTTACACTTCGGTCCCCCCAAAATGCAAGCAATTCACGTGGCTGGCCATCCAAAATAGGATCCGGATGTCTCACAGATTGCACGTATGGGGTTGGGCAAATCAGGGCTCGTGCCCACTCTGCAGGCAAGCAAATGAAACAGTTTTGCACCTCCCGATGGAGTGCAGGTATTCCTGACGGGTGTGGAGCCACATAGTAGAATGGCTGGGTCGTGCGTCACTCAAGCCATCACATTGGGGCCCGAGCCTCAACATCGGAGAATGGTGGTCAACAGTCTATAATTCGGGCCACCTGCCATCTAGAGCGATGGCCACAGTGATCACGCTAACCATCGGAGAGATCTGGAAGGAGCGTAACGTTAGAATAAATATTCAACAAAAGGTTCAGCTCCACTCCGGAGTTGTTTGCAAAAAGATAAGGGAAGAAGGAAAAGTCTGGACAATCTCGCCGGGGGAGGAGGGGATGTCTTGGGGAGCTCAATACCATGTAATTAACCTTTAGAACCTTTTGGACCTTTGGGTCTTTGTACTCTGTTTCCCCTATATTGAATTGAATAGGCAACTCTCATGCCTGTTTTCATTTAAAAAAAACATCCAAATGGGCTTTTGACCTATTGGCAGTTGGCCAATTGCAGTCAGTCAGAGCGCTAAGTTGTCAAGTGTCAGGCCATCACGTCGTGCGCCACCTTGTGACCTTGCCCAGATGCCTGCTCGCCGCTGCCGCGGTTGATCATGATGGCCCGCGCGCCCTCTCCACACAGCTGACTCCCGACTCCCCACCCGAAAGGCCTTGCGCCCTCGCCCACCCACCCCGGCTCGCTGCTTGCTTGTCGATGGGCCACTGCAAGTCCACGACAGCTCGCCTGGCTTGCCCCATCGTTGCCGAACAGCCGCCACACCCTCTCTGCCTCGCGTTCGCATGCCTAGGGTTCGAGCAGTCGAGCCTTTGTCTGGGTCACGTCTAGGTTCCAACCCTTCATGGAGTAAGTCAACATTTGCTATTTGGGATGGGCCGCCTCTAAGCCTCCAACTACTAGGGTGGTCCACTAAGATGCCAACGGCGCAGGTAGCAGTCTTGCCCCACAGTTCATCTTCTTCCTCCCTTGCTCACATGAGTCTTCTTACCTACGCGTCTCTACACCCAAAAGAACTGCTCCCGAAGTAGAGGATACCAAAGGTCCTATGGTCGAAGGTGGGACTGAAGCCCCAACTAACCCCAATGGTGCCTCCGCCCCGTGACCAGACCACCGCCCACACGCATTTTGACAGCGCGGCACGGCTCCTCAAAACCAGTCAAAACACGGCAAAAGCTGGCGGCGCGCTCGTTGGCCGGCGTTCCGGACGTAGCTTTCCCACCTTGCTTTCAGCCTTTCACGACCACGACGACCCGAAACCAAACCACAGAGCCAACCAGAGCAGATCGGTTGGGATGCAACCACCACTGCAGCCGCCTGTGGCCCACGGGCGGTCGCATCTGCGCCCCGCTGCCGCGTCATTGTTGGCCGGCGTACGAGGTCGGCACACAGCCAAAATCGCGTTTCACACCAGGAATACCTAATAGCCAAGCATGCAATCAGGCAGCGAAGCTGGGGGGGGTGGGGGGCAACGAACGTCAGGACACCCAAAACATGATCCATCATAGATCGATAGGCAGCACTAGCAGTTTGTTCCACAGCTTGATAAAACTGGACAGGGGTTTCTTGATGTGTCATGACAGGGCAAAAGCGACAGAGTACCGGTACATAGGTTTTTAAGACACAAAGTTGTGAATACTAGGTGACTGACTACTGGCTATCTCACACGAAGGACCAGTTCACAAACATGAAGGCGAGGCAGTGCGGGCTGTCATCGTCGCTCAGGACCTTCCATGCCACCGCCTGCTCGTAGGACACAGGCCGCCCCATGCTCGACACGCAGACGCCGCCAGGAAGGTATGCGAAACCCTGGAGAGGAAGAGTTCGGAGTTGTTACTACCATCAGAAACGGATGGTATAAACTGGACCTAGGAGGCTGTCATCAACAACGGTGGTTGCTACATACCTGCTGCATAATCTTGGGGAACTCAGAGCACAGCGCCTTCCGGCCATCATCGTCAAGGATCTTCTCAAGTGAAATGTCCTGGAGAGCAATCAGGGTCGTCTCCAGCATGTCGAGGCCAGCTTGATTGGCTAAGGTGAATACAGGAGCAGCCTAAAATTGTAGTTGCCCAAAATTTTCATTAGGCCCAGGAAACACCAATGCGAATATTAATGACAGCATAAGTGAGCACACTACTGACCTTTAGGGAACAACACATGATTGAATCTGAGTGTTGCCACAGTGCTTTCAAGGAAGAATCCGTGCTTTGGGAGTCTGTGTGAAGGAGTTCCGCTCCAGTGTGAAACCTGAAAATTTAAATCATTAAATGCGAGCAAATTACTACATTGCAAAATGGAAACAAAGCAATACTATTAACAGCAATTAAGCTGATGAATGAATTGATGCTATCACTTCTCTAAATGTGTTATTCCAGAATAGTACAGGTGTGCTAGTAAGACGAAACGAAGAAATGCCAACTGGGTTTAGAACAACCATAGCCTTACCTGTAGCTCTTGCCAATCCACCTTGCAAGTGTATGAGCCTCAGGAGATCCTGGAGGGTTCTTCATTTCAATCTGTCCACCAAGACGGGAAGGAGCTATTGCCATGGCCACTCTCTGCACCGAGGCCACCACAGTTCTGACATACTGCCTGGCCATTGCTGCAACACTTTCTCTAAGGTGATTTTCGTATGAAAACTGGAAAGCAATGGTCAGGACAGATCTTGTGTTGCAGGTGCTGGATGTGTCATTGGAAGTACGTGTAGTCCCACCAGATCCAACCTCAAGAGTAGATGCTAGATCAAGTGTACGTGTTGCCGATGGTGCATCCTGCAGTTCAGTGCGTAATACCAAGCCATTGTTAGTTTAGATGATTGATAATACCAATGATACCAGAGCAAAACCAATTAAACTAACCGTCTTGGCATCCAGTGGTATCACACGGAAGCCCGAGGGTAGCAGTGGTGCATCATCAGCGAAAGATTCATCAATGGGTGCAAAGACAAGCTGTGCACATGCACCTGCAGCATTTTCATCAACGCCACTGCATAACTGCCATAGAAGATACTATCTTGTCAGGCCAATGCAACAAATAAAATGAAAAAAGTGCAAGCTAACGCAGTCTTAAAACATACCTGCAGAAGATACATATCTCTTGATAAAACAACTTCATCATGGCAGAGACTGTGTCCCTCCAGCCTAATAACCTCCAAGAACTGCAATTTAAAAGTTAGTTTGATGAACAAAGATTGGTCGACAATTAGTACAATGCAATTATAAGAACTTAAGCTAGCTCGAATTACCTCTTCATGCTCCAATGTGTGTGCAAGTGGCAATATAACCTGGCTTCCCATAAATCCACTAGCTCGTAGACCAGGAACTGCATATGGACTAGCTCTCAAAGCAGCAGCAGAATAAGCATCGACGCCAGGATCAGCCCATTCAGAGCGGTGCTCCCTCAGAAATCGCACCAGTAGAGCCGGTGGTACATTCTACATCATGAAAACAAGTTTACCAGTATTAATTAGGGTCAGGTCACATAAAAATCAACAACTCATCTAATTATGTTTAATAAAAACCTAGAATCTAATTATGTTTAATAAAAACCTAGATGGTTTATGAGTAAAAACCTGTAGCAGCATTGATGCCTTTGCACATAAGATGCCACCTCCAATCGCAGAAAACAGCTGGGAGGAGTTGACATGAGATCCAACAAGTTTGTTTGGAGACGAGTTGATAGCAATTGTAACATCCTCAGCACCGTCGCTGCTTATCAGTGACCAACCATCATCCAGAAATCCATTGACAGCATCATTGAAGCCTCTGCGAATTATGTTGACCATAGTCACGGCATGCACGTAGGTCTTTTTACGGTATGTAGGAACACAGGAGCATTGCTACAAACCTGCTCAGCCTCTGACTAAATGTTCTCAGAACTGCTGGCTGGCGCCCCCCTCCATAAGGCATTTCCCCACTTGATTCATGCGCAATTTGCCTAATGTGACGCAGTGCCTGTAAAAAACGAACCAGCAGTGGTCACTCTATCATTGATATATTAGTGGCACAAGAACAATCTAATGCTTAGAACCCATGAAATCTGAAGGCAAATTCAATGCTAAAACATACCGCAATTGTCATCTTCTGCGCAAGAATCTTTGGGGATTCATAAAGTGGTCTAAGGACCTCAGGCACACTCCAAGCCTGCAAAAAGATAGGGTTGATAAGAAACATGTACAAAAATATGCAAGTTTACAAATTTGATCAAGTATCCAAAAATGGAGTGGGAAATATTGCTTCTGCTTACATCCAAATCAACATGATCCACAATGTGAATCATGGAGCCACCCCCCTCACAAGGGCGGATTAAATAGCCACTAGGAAGCACCTCCGCTCTGACAAAATTTGGAGTGTTAGGTCCTGATGGGCCGCCAGTGGATTGAGTCAATGATCTCTCACAGATCTAAAAACCAAAGCAGTGAACAATAGTTACCAACTGAGAGCACAAACAATATTCAGAGATGGCAATCAAGTCACATTTAATACAACAGTGCAAATAATACAGTGCAAAGTCACAAGAAAGCTGTTTGATCCAAACAGAACAAGATCAACAACAAAACCGACAACAGGACCAGCATAAATGGCAGCATCATAACAAGAAAACGAAAGAAGCAATACCACAAGACTGCCATCTTCAAGACCACTAGTGTAACGGAGTGTCCAAAAGTCACGCGGTGCCGCCAAAGTCGTTGGCGCATAAGTCTAAAGAATCGGAAGAAAGTAACAATCATGTTACAGGCAACAAAGAAAACAGTATCGAAGCAAACTCAAGTCTAACTATAATTTTGCAAGAGGATGCATACCTGCATGTAGATAAGCTCAATAGTTCCACCATTACCTGTAGGGATAACATGGAGCACATCCACGCACCGGCAATCGCGGTACCAAGAGGGGCGATCCTTGAGGATCTCAGCGACCTATGGAGTAGTCTATTAGGAAATGTCTGCTGAATGGAAACATAAAGCTCTATGATGATGAACAACAACACACCTTTGTGGGCTCAAGGCTCACAAGGCCACAAGCTCGTGCTGCTACGCCACTACAATTGTGCGAAACAGCAATGATTCCAATGGAATCCGGACCAGGCTGTAAAGAAATTCCCACTTTAAATTCATTAGACAAAAATGGAATTGAAACAATCTATGTGGCCAAATTCGGCCTTTTCAATAACTACATTACCTTCATCCCAACCATTTGCACCCAATCGACAGCAGTTCCCGTCGCCTTGGACAGGAACTCTGCCAAGGTCTCCTCAGCGATAGCGAGTAGACTGTAACAAACAAAATTAATTCCATCAAACTTAAGCAAAAGAACATGACAAAATGGTCTCAGAAAAGTGAAGAACACTAGGTACTGCAATTACCCAGCTGGGTTGTTCGCGTCCCTTTGCGGACGCAGAGCTGCTGGGTTTTGCTGTTGGTGGTGCTGACCACTAGTAACCACAGACTCACAGCTCGTGTCTGTAGTCGCTACAGAAGGCTGCAACCATCATAACACACAACATTAGAAGCAGGAACCAGCAAGATCAACAGCAGAAGTTACATAAATCCAACACAAACTGGGATTTGCTTCTAGAAGATGCTAGGAGCATTCGGCTCATTAGCTATAGAGTTTTATACGAGCAGCTAGAGCTAAGAGCATAACAGTATCCAAGAAGCCAGAATAGTTCTCGACCAAACTATCTCTGAAATAATCTATGCTAACATTCAGTGAGAATGAGTAATATGTGATGTGGTATTAGCAAACGAGATGAATCTCACGTTATGGAGCTGCTGCCGCATGTACCCGTTGTCGTAGACGAGTCGGGACACCTGCTTCTGCAGCCTGTCATTCTCCTCCATCAACAGCTTGTTCATCGCAGTCAGCTTCCGGTTCACAGTTTGCAGGCGAGAGGCCTCCTTCCGTTGCTTCTCGCGGCATCTACCAATCACAAGGATCATCAAACGCCAGCCACATCAAAACAAGAGTTACAAAATGTCACTTGCACATGAAGAAAACCGAGACGGCGATCGCTAATGCAAAGGATTAGTATTGCTCGCATTGGCATACCACATCCCAGGTGAGCACCAAGTGTGTTAGGTAAACATTGCTATGGCGTGAAAGCAACTAATGATAATAACTCATACATGTTAATTATTGTTCCCAGCTGAAAATGATGTATCCCTGCTACTATTAAATCTGGTCTAAATCTGAACATTGAGTTGGGTAAGGGATTATTGGTTAGATCCCCTTGCATGGTAGTAGTAACATGGTAACATTATCATCGGCAAGAACAAGTTCTTGCAAAAGATTACTCATCCAGTCTGAATGTAAAAAGATAGGTCCCTAAAAGGAAGAACAGAACGGGTGAGAGAATCACACCAGTTTACAAGAGGTCACTAAACGCAAACCGCAGCCGAGGCCATAAATGGCAAAAATATCAAGAAATGCATTTAGAGCAAGGCGCAAGCTCTATATTATTCGTATTGACGAGGACCCATGACAAAAACCTGAGCAATTTTAGACAAATCGAGCCAAAACCAAACTCAAATTTGGGTAGGACATACTGCTAGGAGCCCGCTGCTTCCAATAAGTAAACCAAACATATCCTAGAAACTGTAACAAAAACATACAAAGGGAAGCGAGGCCTACGTGCGCCAGCCAGTTCAATGGAGGGAGCCGGGGAGGGGAGGCTAAAAATCAAAAGTAGACAACCAAAACCAAATTTTTAGCCACAGGGACCTCACAAACCCAAGAACAAATTTTAGCACCAAGAGAGGCCAAGATTTCTTTCTCTGCAGCACAGAGCCGCAAGAACCCGTGACGAATTGAAGCGAGCAGTGAGCGTCAGATCGAGAAGCGTAGCAGCATTTATATGACGCACCTGCGGTTCTGGAACCAGACCTTCATCTGCTTGGGCTCGACGTTGCTGAGTATGGGGCACTCCCTGATGAGCTGCTGGCGGCGCAGCGAGCTGGGCTTGGGGCACTCGCTGTAGACCCGCTCGAGCGCCTCCACCTGCTCCGGGGTGTAGCGCACGTATTTGCCCGTGTCCACCTGCGGCGCCCCACCGCCGCCAGGCGACGACCTGTCCTTGCCCCCGTGCACCGCCGCCACCATCGCCGCCGCCATCCCGATCCCGCTACCAGGACCACCGCCGACCGAGTCGTAAGAAGAGTGGGAGCCACGGCCACGGGAGCCGCCAAGTCATGGCCTCCGGGCGAGAGCGCAGCCGCCTCCTCCCGTGGACGCCATGGCTGTGGTTTCTTGGAGAGTTGTTGCGCAGGTGAGGCGAGGACGGAGAGGAAAAGGGAAAGGCAGCGGTGAGAGAGCAGGTGGGGGGTTCGTTCAATAGCGGACAGGAGAGGAAAGCAGCGAGACAGCTCTGTGCTCTTGTAGCACGACGCTACTGCTGCCTATTCTATTCTTTTGTGTGGTGACCTGACCGGTGACTGCTGAGGTGTTAGACAGGACGGAGGGGGGTAATAAATATATAGAGAGGGGTGTTCTCGTAATATGATCTATCTTTCCTCTTCTTTCCCTTTTTTTCTTTCTTTCTTTCTTTCTTTCTTTCTTCTTTGTTAGGCAAAAGTGTGGGTGAAATCTGTTGCAATCAGGGAGGTGCTTTTTTTTTTTGGTAAATGGGGGGAATACGCTGCAAATCTATAGATAGTTGATAGGCAAACTGTCACCTCAAAATTGCCGTGCTAATTTTTGTATCTAATCTTCTGCTAAGCCAGGATTTACATTACATTCCTTACTGTGAAAGCTCTCCACCCATGGTTTTGTGAGGTTCGATGGACCTTGTTCCCTCCTTTGGAGGAGGAGGTTGTTCATTTTTTTTTAAAAAAAAAAAAATCCATTTTCAGGGCTTGGGAGCCTGTGTGTGTTGGTGGCGTTATGCTTTTCATGGCATGCTGCACATGCCCCTTGTTGCAGAAGCATGCAATGCTCTTGTGGTGGTGGGTGAATGGTTAGCAAGGGGCCCCACGGTGCCGGGCTTTTTTGGAGGTGAACGGAAACACAAAACACACACACACGCGCGCGCGCGCTCCATCGATCAGGGGCCATAAAGCTGTGCAGTATCCATTGCTAACCTTGACGCATCATTTGCACATTGTATATATGCAGAGGCTCCTGGGTTTTGTTTGCTCGGTACAACTGCTTCTTGACACAAGGTGGAATCGGCAACGGATGGGGTTTGCCTGTGCGTCCAGTGCTGATCTACCCCTTTTAGGTCTCTCGTTTGGACCGCAGGATTCCAGAGGTTGTGCACTGTTTAAAACAAAATTGCGTACCAAAATGAGGCCTATATTTTATTTCTTTTTATGGCTGTTTTTTTAGACAGAGCTGAGAGCATATGCAGTGCATGAAACAGAGAGGATGTCAAGGGAGTCTTTATGCTATAGTGCCGGTATTACACACTATGCGCACCAGAGGAGCCAAGGAAGAGAGAAGAACCGATGCTTCGCATGGACACATGTACCTCAATTTTTTTTAAAAAAAAACAACTAATTTTCAGATATGACAGATGGCCGTTGTCCACACTTTGGTCAGCCGAGTAGCTATTGCCTCTAGGTTATATAAACACAACTAAATACCAACATTCTCATTTGACAAACTTAACATTACAAAAATTTTCCATGGCTTTTAGCCTACATTTTGTCAACATTTCCTTCCTTATTATGTTCCCCTGCCCCCAACACCCCCAGACTATCACCACTATGGAGCTTTTCATCATGGCTTTCCATACGAAGCCAATGTGAATCATTCTCCACCTGCGATGTTTCGAGGAGCTCAAGCTGGTCGGTTTTTATCGCCGGTTGGATCAGTAACCTTGGGTGGAGATGTTGGTGGTCCAGGTTTGGCATCTCCGTTCTCCACTGCACGTCAAAAAATGTAAAAGATGTTAGTAATCCAAGATGGAGTGACAATCAATATGAAGAACAACCAAGAGGCCGTAGGAATTGGAGCGAAGCTAACATCCTACGACTAGTTAGTGTTTGGTTGAATAATTCGAACGACACCATCGATGGAAATTCAAAGAAGTTTGATCAATTTTAGAAAAAAATTGCAGAAGAGTTCAATAGCAATGGTCCAAGAGATAGAAGAAGAAGAAGACAATGCAAAAGCCATTGGAGCAACATGAACAACAAAGTTGTGTTGTTCAATGGGTGTTGGTGGAGAATATAGAGCATATATGTTAGTGGTCAATCTGATGACCAACTTATGGAAAATAAGCTCATGCAACATACAAAGAAGCAACATGAGGGGAAGACACATAAGGGCAACTCTTCACATTGGACTATTGGTGATGGATTACCTGAGTAGGGAGCAATTTCCTCAAAAGTAGTATGCATGCAGTAATACTCCTGTAGTGGTGTAGTAACATTATGTTTTTTCTGCAGTAACACTCCTGCGGTGGTGTAGTAACATTATATATTTCATACAGTAACACTTCTGCAGTGGTGTAGTAACACTATATCTTTCATGCAATAACACCCCTACGACAAACGCAAGTGCATTGCACCCAGTACAAGTGCATCCTCGGTGATGCCTGAAATTAATTCATACGAAACAATTTGCACATAAAAATTAAGTTAACTAGCAGGTACCTCAGAAAAAATGGAAAAAAAAAATTACGGAGTCTCGTTCCAACACACTCGAAGGTCTTGCTAGCTCTACATCTGTAGCAGGGAAGGCAAGAAGGCCTTCTACTTCTTCCTACTAGCCATCGACTCTACAACAAGAAAATTTTATTACGTCACCATGCCATAGATTTCACGTTGGTACCCAGCGTGGCACCGCACATTGTCCATGCTGTCGTGAGCCAAGCCAAGGCAGGCAATGATGAAAAAGTCTTTTGGATTTCACATTGACTATAACACTGCGTCTGTCCGCTCTTAAAAACCCAAACAGTTAACAGCATCTCCCCTGCTTTACACAGATCTTTGGAAACAAACAGTAGTAAAGTGAAGTGAGATGTGGCTTTTAGACTGTGTATAAACTGTTCATATATACTGTGTACTGATCCGATTCCATCGGAGCATGTGACTATGTGAGTGCACTCACTGCACGTATGCCTGTGTGTGATACCCTCGTCTATGTGCACAACTGTATTAGCTGACCGATACAAGTGAATCAGTTATAAAAAAACTATTTTCCTGCAATAGAAGAATGGCTGAATAGTATCTCTTGATATTAGTATTTTTCTCCTTTGTACATTTTCTTGTAACTCATTTTGTTTTGTATCTTTCTTATAATTATTATATATACACACACAATCCTTTACTACTGTTTTAATGCTTTTTTTAAAAAAAAAAAGTGAACCTGTTAGTTAATTCAAAACCAATGACATCACATTCAACTTTTGACAATATTTATACATGTTCCTTTCGCCGGTAACTCGTATTGTCTCAACTGGTGGTTAAATATACACATAGGAGAAGTTATATGAGCGATATATACACCAATGCTATATAACTAGGCGACTTATCTCGTAGGATCGAATACTGCAATTAGAGGGGGTTTAATGATTTTAGTACTTTTTTCTCCTATAACCGAGTATGACCTGTGTTGAATTTAACCGACAACTGAGGCCACCGTAGTCGTGCGAGATCTTTCCTAATCGCTGTGGTTGAATATGTTCTATTCTGCTCTGATATGTTGACTACGACCAGGTGAACGACACAACACGTGATCGAAGAAGATGAGGTCGACCTGGTAGAAGGAATTTCGACCACCTAGTCGAAAGGGTTCGACTATCGGATTTCTTCCGTCCTACGACTTCAGAGCATTACACACTACTTGGAACGAGAATAAGTCAAAAACCACTCGAAACGAGAACTAGTCGAAGACAGAAGAACACGCCGCCGACGATGATTAATCTTTCTTGGAATAGATCTGATTGGTTATTTCTTAATCATGTTCTGTGGCTACAAAGTACTCTAATGGCACCCCTCAAACCCTAGCACGAAAACTCCAAAAGCTTTCTCCCGAAAGCCGTCGCAAAAAGCCTCTCGTAACTCTTAGCCTCTCCCTCCTTTTATATGCTAGAGCCCTATACTGTGTCCTCATAACCCAGACACAAAATCATATATGTTACCGAAAATTAAGAGACCCGAAACCCCTCCAAACACGGGTTTTCTAAAATCTCTAAACCTTCTGGTTATAGACACCTTCTGCACCTCGTGTAGCTTCTCCGAGGTAGCTTCTCCACGCATCATGCATCCACCTTTGATCTCCACGTGCACCAGAGTAAGCCCGACCACCTCGTGACATCTTCGACCGCCTGAACCTTAGATTTCCCCATCCTAGTCCCGGTCCTCCTCGTCATCGACCATGATCGTCTCCACGTCCAACCTGCACATGCAAAGATCAAAGAACATTTTTCCAGCATAAGTTCTCCAACTTGACCAATATTAGTTCACACATGCATATCACACTCTCATCTATCAATAAACACAAACCAGGTCATCCACGACCTTAATTTCCATTCTTTCATAAAACAACTCAAGACCACTCTGTAAAACCGGTCTTACCACTGTGCACAAGCTGGTCAAACCGCTGGCCGATCAAACACGAGTACTCAAGATACTCAAAGAATACAAGAAATAAAGCACTCGAAGCCTACGACTACTTACCGTGAAGCTTACG
Organism: Hsuehochloa calcarea; assembly: GCA_036346395.1. NCBI lineage: Eukaryota > Viridiplantae > Streptophyta > Magnoliopsida > Poales > Poaceae > Hsuehochloa > Hsuehochloa calcarea. Next base: position 20,307,771 of record CM070598.1, on the reverse strand, counting down.
ATGGCCGATCACGGCCTCACATTGCCGATCACGAAACCTCGACTACCGATCGCAAAGCTTACGACTCACCGATCACGAAGCCCACGACTACCGATCACGAAGCCTATGACTACCGACCATCGACCAGGCACTGTAGCTTTCGACAATCGACCAGACATGGTAGCTTTAGACCATCAACCAGGCACGATAGCTTAGATCATCGATCATGCACTGTAGCTTCGACCACCGACCATGCATTGTAGCTTCGACCACTGTCCATACACTATAGCCTCGACCACCGACCATGCAATCGTAGCTTCCGACTATGCGACTTCAAGCGTCGCCGTCAGCTTTGATGCAGATCTCGACTTACGATTGAGTACATTATTCGGTACTCAGAGCTACAGTAATTTGAACTCTATCACTCGGCACTCGGAGCTACAGTACTCTAAGTTACAGTACTATGAGTCGAGTCGAAAGGAATCATCAAGTATCACTGTTTGGACCATCCGATACAAGGCGTGATCCGACCACCCAAACTGAATATTCCAACAACCAAAACTTTCACAAACGTAAATTTCAATGCAACACAAAAGTTAATTATTCATCATCACAAAAATTACGACCAGTCCACATAGTCTAACATATCTGTTAAAAATATAAATAGGTGAAAATTACATGAAAATGAAACATATAAGTTTTTCGAAAATTTTACCAAATGTAGGGGAGATATGTTCTATATCTCTGCAATTTCAAGATCAAATTCAATTGCATTTGCAAGATACGAAAAAGACAAATACTTGTTGAAATTGTTATAGCTAAGTATTGTCTTCTTCTCTTCTTTTTTTAATGTCGCAAATACAACTGAATTTGATCTTGAATCTTTTTCGAAGATATAGAATATATCCTCCCCTACGTCCGGTAATGTTTTTTAGAATTGTAAGAAACTCTAAGTTTGGTGAAAATGCTAATTTTATTTGTCCATACAACTATTGTAATGATGTCGAACAAACAACCTTTCACATATTTAGTCATGATTTGAAATGCATAGTTTTTTTTTCTTAGATTACCGTGGGAATTGAACAGTTTTACGTGGAACAAGCCTGTTTGAAACAGAAGTGCAGTATTTCAGATTGAGCAAAGTTAAATAAAATATGTTGGCTTGACCCGGCACTTACACCTGCAAAAAGTTGCATTGCAACAGTAGATTCTTGTTCGCCGGAGAAAACAGAACAGTAGAATTTTGCTGCTGGGAGTTCAATTTTTTGCCGGCGGGAGACCAGGAGATGGCAAGAGAGGAATCACATCACTTTTGCTCGTTTCATGCATGCTACCTTCCATCGCTCTTGCCTCCTGCAGTCCATTCAATGCAGGGATGAGCTGCAAGCATAGCTCATCAATTCAACGGCGCCTGTAGATCGACGTATCATAGACTCATAGCTATGCATCCAGTGCTACATAAACAGGTAAGGCACGTACGCATACAGTTATTGTCGCACTGGATTCATTTTCCAGGGTTGTGTTGAAGCGTGGTGGCCAGCTAGCTAGGTATCGATCTCATGTTACAAAACTGTTGATCCTTGTGTCCATGGTTCTTAATTTCTGTGGTCATGAATGAACCAAATCTGCTGATAAAGTCTGAGGCATGCGCTGCTTATATATAATTCCATCCTTTTTTTTGTTATCATGCATTTGTTGTTAGATTATGACCATGTTAACTATAATTGCATTATTGGGAGGATTTTGTTAGATGTGTATTGTATAAAGGTTATTTTCATATATATATATATATATATATATATATATATATATATCTGTACTTGTATATATATTGTCTTATTGGCCTTATAATGAATACAAATGATATTCATAACATGGTATTAGAGCGTACCTAGGGTTTTTTTCGCTGCCGCCGCGGCTGGTTCTTCTTTTCCGGCCGTCGCCGTCTCCTTGTTTTGTCTGTCGCTTTGCTTGTCTTCCCGTCGTCGCCTGGAGCTTCGTCCTCCACTCTTGGAGCTTCATCCTCTACTCTGGAGACGACGACGTCGTCTCATCTTCACCGCCCGCCACCAGCCCGTGGACATGCCCGACCGACTGCGTCTTCTTCGACGCGCCTGTCATCTGGGGCCTCGTCGGGTTGCGTCGCATCTTCGGGCCCCTCGGCAATTGGTTCCTCTGCCCGAACCGCCGCTCGGACAGCTGTTGCCCACCGCCACCGCCTGAGAGGAAGCTCTAGCGACGCCAATTCACCTCGGGACGAACAGATTGAGCCAAGGAGGAGCTTGCGTAGCCTGGAACCACGTAGCCGCCAGGGATCCGCCGCCACCGTCGCTGCCGCTTCAGGGGAACCCTAGTCCCCCGTGTGGCCATGCGTGGTTTCGGCCCTTAGCAGGCCGCGCCCTCTGTTTTGATTGAGTTGGCCCGGTCGAGAAAAAGGCCCGGTAGAAAAAAAGAGAAAAAAGTACGTTATTCCAACCACCGCGCCGTCTAGCGCCGCCTATTAAACTTTGTTGTCTTGGTCGCCGTGCCGTCCAGCACGGCTTATCAATGGGCACTATTTCTGTTCCTCGCTGCCCGGTAGTCTTCAATGGTCTCAATTATCGGGACTGGTTTCAGCACATGTGTCTCCACATGCGTGGTCAGCGCCTTTGGATGTTTCTTACCGATGAATTGCCTTGCCCTGCTCCACCTACGGAGCCTGTGCTCCCGAAGTCTACTTCCGAAGACGCTCGTAAGAAGGCATCTGATGATTTTGAGGATGCTTTGGAGACTTTTCAGACTCAGTATGCTGCCTACAAGACATGGATTGATGAGGATGCACGTACCTCTGCTATTCTGGTTGCTAATATGGAGGTGCAATTCACTGGGGATGTGGTTGGTTTGGCTTCAGCACGGTGATGTGGACACATCTATACAACTGCTACGATCCGTCTGGTGATTCCTTGTATCTTTCGGTTGTGCGTCAGGAGCAGTCACTGCAGCAGGGGGATGCTACTGTGGACGAGTTCTACGCCCAATTGTCTGTGGTATGGTGTCAGATTGACTCTTTTGAACCAGATATTTGCCACACATGTCAGTGCTGTCAGCGTCAATAGTCTCACCTAGAGCTTCGTCGTATCTACGATTTCTGAACCCATCTCTGGGTTGAGTATGAGCAGACTCTTGCTCAGTTGCTGGCACGCCACCCTTGTGTGACTCTGTTGGAGGCCCTTGCATCAGTTCGTGCTGAGGAGATTCGTCATCGTGCAGTGGGTCTGCTATCATCACCGTCGTTTTCTTCTATTCTGGCAACTTCTACACCCGCTACGTCTCCAGTTACTCCTTCACTAGTGGTGCGTTTACCAGTGACAGCTGTTATTGGTATGGGACTACACTGCACTTACTAAAATAAGGATAGACATGTACAACAGACTTGCTACAAGAAAAAGAAGGATTTACGTCGTGGTGGCTGTCCTCCACAGAGAACTGGGGGTTCCTCCTCTCAGAGGAGCTCTAGTGCTTCTGATTCTCATGAGTTTCTCACATTGCTGCATCGCATGGCTGCTCTTGCACTGTCTGATTTTGTTGGTTCAGCTGCACGGTCTTCTAGTGAGAGACAACCTTCTACTTCTTTCTTAGGTATATCACCTTGGATTCTTGACTCTTGTGCTTTCTTTCATATGATATCTGATTCTACCAGTCTCACTTCTATTCGTCATTTAGCTGCTCTTATCACTATCCAGACACATATGGTATCTCTCTTTCTGTCACAGGACGAGACACTCTTTCGAATTCTTTTTTTCATATTCCTGTTGTTTCTCATATTCCCAAACTAATCATGCAGCTCATATCTGCCGGTTAGCTCACTGATCATGGTTGTCGTGTTATTCTCAATTCTAATTCTTGTTGTGTTCACGATCAACACACGGGAACTCTGGTTGGCACATGCCCTTGCCATCGTGACTCATAGTGTCTCTAGGAGCTTGACTAGTTTCATCTTCCTTCCGTTCCCCTACTAGTCTTTTCACCTCCACCGTCGCCGCCGCTTCTGTTGCATCCTCCACTGCGTCTTTTGCTTAGTGGCATCATCGCTTGGGACATCGTTACGGGTCGTGTCTATCTTCTTTACTTCATCGCGGTCTTTTAGGACTGTGTCTGGTAATACTTCTCTAAATTATCAAGGTTGTAAGCTTGTAAATGACTTCAACTTCTCTGTTCTTCCAGTGAATCGTTGTCACAATCCTTTTGATCTTGTTCATTCTGATGTATGAGGTCCAGCTCCTTTCGTTTCAAAAGGAGGTCATCGATATTATATAATTTTTATTGATGACTTTTCTCACCACACATAGATATACTTTATGTCATCACGTAGTGAGGTTTTATCCATCTACATGACTTTTGCCAGCATGATACGTACTCAGTTTGATTCTCCTATTCGTGTCTTTCATGTTGACTCTGTTGGGGAATACTTGTCAGGAGTCCTTCGTAGTTTTCTTGTTGAGCAGAGCACTCTCTCTCAGTTTTCTTGCCCTGGTGCTCATGCCCAGAACGGTGTGGCTGAATAGAAGCATCATCACCTTCTTGAGACAGCACGTGCTCTTATGCTTGCTTCTGCTGCCCCACCACACTTCTGGGCTATGGCTGTTTCTACTGCCACTTTTCTTATTAACATTCAGTCTTCTTCTTCTCTTCAAGGTGGGGTCCCAGTTGAGCGTTTCTGTGGCAAGTCTCCTGACTATTCTAGTATAAGTCTCTTTAGGTGTCTGTGCTATGCTTTTCTTGCCCCTCGTGAGCGCACCAAGCTGTTTGCTTAGTCCGTGGAGTGCGTTTTTCTGGGGCTATAGCACTAAGCATAAGGGATATCGTTGTTGGGATCCTATTGGCCGACGGATAAGGGTTTCTCGGGACGTCACTTTTGACGAGTTTCATCCTTTTTACCCTCGTCCTTCTCCTTCGACCACTCTAGCATATCTTGTCGAGTCTTTTTCTTTCCTGTCTTTTCCTCGCCACTCATAGCCACCACACCTCCATCACGACCTTTGGCCTCTTGGTCCGCCTCCACCGTGTCCTTCACCATGCCACCCTCTCCGAGGCTCCTCCCGCCTTGTTCCTTCCTATCCCCTCTACTACACTCGTTGTCATGAGTTGAGGATTCTCCGATCGCCATCTTCTTCGATGGGTCATCTTCTTCGACCTCTCCTCCTCGTTACGTTCTTCGTGATCGTTAGTGTATTCGGCCTCCTGAGCGCTTTTGTTTAGCGGCTCTTACCAAACTGACTTCTTATCGTGATGCAGCTGTTCATCAGGAGTGGCAGCATGTGATGGTAGAGGAGATTGCTGCCCTTGAGTGTACTGACATGTGGGATCTTGTCCCTCTTCCCACGCATGTTACTCCTATCACGTGCAAGTCAGTCTATAAGGTTAAGACCCGCTCTGATGGTTCTCTTGAGCGCTATAAGGTTCGTCTCGTGGCATATAGTTTTCAGCAGAAGTATGATCATGATTATGATGAGATATTCGCGCATGTGGCTCACATGACCACCGTATGCACTCTTCTTGCTGTGACGTCTGTTCCGACATGGTCCATCTCTCAACTAGATGTAAATAATACATTTCTCAATGATGAGCTGTGTGAGGAGGTTTATGTGCATCCACCCCTGGGGTATTCTATTCCTGATAATATTGTTTGTCTCATTCGCCGGTCTCTTTACGGCCTCAAGCAAGCTCCGCGTACTTGGTTTGATTGTTTCTCTTCTGTTGTCACTGCAGCTGGTTTCTTTACCAGTGCTCATGATCCTGCTCTTTTTATTCACACTTCGCCTCGTGGTCGGACGCTTATCCTTTTATATGTTGGTTATATGATCATTACCGAATATGATTCTCAATATATCACTTTTGTCAAGTAGCGTCTTCATGAGCAGTTTCTCATGTCTGATCTTGACCCTCTTCGCTACTTTCTTGTGATTGAGGTTATTTCTACGCCTAAGAGCTTCTATCTGTCACAATAAAAGTATATCCGGATCTTCTTGATCATGTTTCTCTTACTTGATCAACACACCGCTAAGATTTCCATGGAGCTTAATGTTCATCTTCGCCCCACTAACGGTGAGCCTCTTACTGATCCTACTCACTATCATCACCTTGCTTGGAGTCTTGTTTATCTGGGTATCATTCGTCCTGACATTTCGTACACTGTGTATATCTTGAGTCAGTTTGTTTCTGCTCCCACTCAACTCCACTATAGTCATCTTCTTCATGTTTTAAAATATCTTCGTGGAACCATCACTGTCGTCTGCTTTTTTCCTTGTTCGACTCTTTACATCTCGGACATATTATGATGCTACGAGGCTAGTGATCATTACGATCGCGGTCTCTTTATGCCTGTTGTGTTTTTCTTGGTGGTTCTCTCATTGCTTAGAAGACTAAGAAGCAGACAACAGTTTCTCGTTCGAGTGATGAGGCAGGGTTGCTAGCTATGGCTTTGTTGACTGCGGAGGTTACTTGGCTACGATGGTTACTTGAGGATTTTGGTGTTTTTGTTTGAGCACTCACTCCTCTTTCGTCTAACAGTACAGTGGCTATTAGTATTGCTACAAATCGAGTGAAGCATCAGCTTACAAAGTATATTGGTGTTGATGCTTCCTACATGCGACACTGGTGCAGAACCAGATTATTGCTCTTCAGTATGCCTTTAGAACTTGGTTGACAGACTTCCTCATAAAGGCACAGACTAGAGCTCATCATAGTTTCTATCTCTCCAAACTTAATGTTGTTGATCCACCATAACTTTGAGGGGGTGTTAGATGTATATTGTATAAGGGGTTATTTGCATATATGCCACACCTGTACTTGTATATATATTGGTCCATTGGCCTCATAGTGAATACAAGCGCTATTCATATGATTTGTGAGATTATAGCAGAGACAAAGAGTTTGTGGTCGCAAGATGGACATGCATGTCGTCGAACACATGGATCTTCTTAGATTCCTATGCAAATTGAACTATTTTCTATAAAATTTCCACGAAATCTTCGTAAAATTCCAATGTTTATGGGTTTACTTCTCCCCTCTCGCTCGCACATGTTTACGGGTGCACCTTAGATGACGGTTGGAGGGGACGAAGGTGACGGACAAGGAACGATAGGAGCAGCCAGGCAAGCTTGGGGGAGGCGGTTAGGCTCGGAAGGTAGCATAGCTACACATTTGGCCATAGTAAGTATTTCTTCACCACAATCAATTCCTTAATTATTTGTATATGTACGATTAGGGTGGGAAAAAAGGTCGTTAATAGGGCTCATTAGCTTGGTTTAAAATTGCTATGATTACACTCGTTAATTGGTTAAACGAATGAGTCAATTTCAAATGGAATTGGATTTCGTTTTGGCTCGGCTCGTTAACTTAGTTCTAAAAATACCTCCAAACTGTAAATAAAATAATATTAAATCAAACTATGTCAATATCAATTTAAGAAAAAAATAGTACCTAGTTCGATATCCACTCAGGTATATATATATATATGATTAATATTTTCTACTTCCGGGTGTAGTTACTTACACTTCTGATATACCACCTAAACGAATTTGACATACTCTTTTATCACTTTGGGTATACTCATATACTAATTATAAGATACTCTAATGCGAACCACATGGAAAAATTGTAAGAGGGTCCATAGTTTTAATATATTTTGTAAATACATTCGTATTCGTATATAAAAAGGAGTATGTCTAAAAAATTAAACATACCACCTCTAAAAATGTATAAATACCACATAAGTGGTCTTATATACTTGTATACTACACATACATACTCTCGATTGCGCAAGATACTCCTTACATTATGAGATACGAAATATGGAGTAATTACATCCAAAAGTAGCAAAAAGACTTCTTATATATACACGCACTAACACACTGGATAGTACTTTGGTAAATGTAGCAGGAAGGCATATATATATATATATATATATATATATATATATATATATATATATATATATATATATATATAGAGAGTATATACACAAATTTAGCTATAAAAGATGGACTTTAATGATTTTTCGTATAACTCACTTTGGGGTATCTTATAATCATTATTGAGTATACTCAAATAGATAAAGGTATTATCATCATGATTTAAGTGGTATATGAAAAGGAATATCATGATAGTACAAACCATTTTCATATATATATATATATATATATATATATATATATATATATAGAGAGAGAGAGAGACGCCTCTAGCTGGCTCGATAGCCAGCTAGACGGTTCTAGAGATTGGTCGGCATGCAGGTTGAAAAAACCTGAAAGGAAGGCCGCTTTACAAAGCACACGAAAAACGTAAAAATACGCTCGAAAGTCGATCGATCGTAGCCAGCCAAGCCAGCGGTGTCGTTGTCGTGCGTTGCGTTGTTGTTCGCGCGTTGGATCCATTGGCCAGCTTGGGCACTGAAGTAGCTAGCATCGCGCGGCCGGGTCCGGGCGCAAAGATGTGCGTGCTCGATCGTCGTCAGGCTTTGCCGCGGCCGCGGCCGACACCGCCCGGCGCAGCCCACGCCAAGGCCCCCCCCCACACCGCACCACGCCATATGCTGATTTGCATTTTCAGCGATCTGTATGACAGCGTTGAGTGTGTGATATATGTGTGCCAGCTGGTGATCGATGTGGGAAAAATGTTAGTTACTGAGATACAACCTTATATCTGAATCTGAATCTGATTCTGATGGGGCCACTGTTCAGCTACTAATAGGAGCTGCTTACGTGTGCATATACTACATGTATGTAGTTGAACATATCTATGCATCCAAATTTGATGTGCAGTCTGCAAAACAAGGAATATTTGGATTTGGATCGATCATGCATGGTCCCTTTTTGGATATGAGTGTTCCTTTTCTATTTAATTTGGTTGTGTGTTTTCCGTGTTTACGCTGTTTGAATCTTGTCGGCATCTTATGCATTGACATGGAAAAGGACATTGTAATTTTGGATTGATGGAATACAGTTTAATAGTAACGCACGCACGAGTAGCTATGATGCGATTTCTGAGATCTACACCTAAAAACGGCCACATTCACCGAGGATCGAGAAGATGAGGCAGCACGTATGTACTAATTAAAGGAGAGCTACTGGAACATGAAACCTGGCTGTTCACTAGGAGTTTTTTTTTTCTCCTCATTCAGCGCGCTTTTAATATTAATAGCAAAAACAGTAACAAAGTGACAAGAATAACACCTATATCGAGCTCAAAATGCACAGCAGCGGGCCTACCGCACGGTTAGACCACATGCCAGGTGGCCTGCTCATGTCACCTGCCGCTCGGTGGGTGCGCGGCAGGACAGCTCTCGCCGAATGGGAGCCCACCACGTGGCCTACCACGTGGTAGGTCCGCTGCTGTGCATTTTGAGTGCGGCACGAGTGCCATTTTTTTGCCAATTCGTTCGTGGAAAGGCTATTTTTGCTATTTCATCGCGAAACAGTGTCATTTTAGCCAATAGCTCGTTAACTAGCACCAATTAATCCTTCTGCGGAACATATCTAGTGCTAATGGGTAATTGAGTGCTAAGGTGATAATGACAATCTTGACCGTTGGATCTGGATTGAACAGTCAAGATTAATAGGGCTCCTACCTCTAAACCATTTAATCACCCTGGATACTCCTACCTCCAATGCGCCTTTATTAATGCGTCTGTATTAAATACTCTGCATGCTCCCATCACCAATGCTCTGCATTAAACACACTGCATGATTATATATACTCGACATACTCCTTTATCATTTTGGGTATACTTATATACTAATCGTAAGATACTTCAATGCGAACTACACAAAAAATTTGCAAAAGAGTCCATAGTTTTTAGCATATTTTGTAAATACTTTATATTCGCACATAAAAAGGAGTATGTCTAAAAAATTATATATACCACCCCTAAAAAGGTGTAAATACCACCTAAATGGTCTTATATACTCGTATACTACATACATACTCTTGTTTGCGTAAAATACTCTATATGTTGTGAGATACGAAATAGGGAGTAACTACTCCCGAGAGTAGAAAAATGACTTCCTATATAGGATTAATACTTTCTACTCCTGAGTGTAGTTCTTTTAGGTCGTATATTAGAGGATAGAGTAACTACACCCGAAAGTAGAAAGTATTAATAATACACACACACACACACACACACACATATATATCACAGTAATTTCCTACAAAAATATTACAGTAAATCTCTTGTAGTGCTGCAGTAAAAAGCACAACAAGGTCATCGAAAATATGCTATACATGTTTACTAAAGGCACAATGAGGTCATAATAAATCTCTTGTAACAGTGCAGTAAATACATATGGAGGTTGTAGTAAATCTCTTTTAGCGATGCAGCCAGCCTATTTTAGTATATTTACAGAGAGGTTTTTATTGATGAGACTTATATTGTTCTATCACTCTCGTCGCCACCAAGCAACCAGTGAAAACCGTTCGTGAATCGGAGCTGCAAATCAAAAGTTATGGCTAAAACAGGAAAATAAAAAAATTCTAGTACTAATAAGGAACCAATATTTGCTAGTTGGTTGTCCACGTGTCAGTACTAGTTGGCTAAGATCACATTAAGTATCTAAAAAGAAGAAGATCGTAGTAAATCTCTTGTAGTGATGCAGTAAAAGCATAAGGAGATGGCAACAAATTTGTTGTACAAGTTTATTAGGCACAACGAGGTTGCAATAAATATCTCGTAATGGTGCAGTAAACACATACGGAGGTTACAATAAATCTCTTTTAGCGACACAATAAATCTATTTTTATTAAATGCATATAGTGATTTTATTAGCGGGACTTATATCATTTTGTTCCTCCCGACATCAACAAGCTATCAGTGAAAACCATTCATGAATTGGAACTTCCAATCAAAATTTATGGCAAACAAGGAAAGAAACATTCCAGTACTAATAAGGAACTGATATTTGCTAGTTGGTTGTCTACGTGTCTGTACTAGTTGGCTAAGACGACAGCAATTTCCTAAAAAAAGATTGCAGTAAAACACGTGTAGTGCCGCAGTAAAAGCACATGGAGGTCGTAACAAATCTTTCATAGAGGATTATTAAATGCACAATGAGGTCGCGTTAAATCTATTGTAACGGTGCAGTAAACGTATATCGAGGTTGTTGTGAATCTCTTTTAGTAAACACATAGAGTGGTTTTAATGGAAAGGCTTATATCATTTTGTTGCTCTCGTCATCACAAAACTACCGGTGAAAATCGTTTATGAATTAGAGCTTCTAATCAAAAGTTATGGCTAAAACAAGAAAAAAAAATCGTTCGCGAGCCGACATTTCCAATCAAAAGTTATGGCTAAAACAAGGAAAAACATTCTAGTACTAATAAGTAACCAATATTTGCTTGTTGGCTTGGGTGTCTACGTGTCTATACTTGTTGGCTAAGATAAGAATAACTTTCTAAAAAGAAGAAGATCACAATAAATCTCTTGTAGTGTTGTAGTAAAAGCAAAAGAAGGTCGTAGTAAATCTGTTGTACATATTTATTAAAAACACAATAAGGTCGTAGTAATTCTCTTGTAATTTGCAGTAAATGCATATGGAGGTTGCGATAAATCTATTTTAGTAAACACACCTGATGTTTTATTGGAGAGACTTATATCATTATGTTACTTTCATCGTCACCAAGCTACCAACAAAAACCGTTTGTGAATCGAGCTTCCAATAAAAAGTTATGGCTAAAAGAAGAAAATAAATATTATAGTACGAATAAGGAACCCATATTTGTTAGTTGACTTGGCTCCCATATGAAGCGGTTGCACACCGAGGTCGCAATAAATCTCTTCTAGTGATGTACTAAAAGGCTACATGAGGCGCCACGTGGGACGTGGTTATGTAGCACGGGGGTTACAACAGAGCGTAGAATATGCTATATATATACACACCTGCATCGCTATTCTAGTTTTGAGCGATAATAACTTATTCGCATGTAGCCCGGCATGGGCCGAGAGGTGCACAACATGCCAGCTATATGATCGAGCAGGCCGACTAGAGGGGGGGTGAATAGGAGGTTTTTAAAAAACTTTTTGGCTAAAACCGATTTCTAATGCGGAAGAGTAAGTCAAATCGGTTTTGCACAATTAAAGTCTAAAACAACTAGTCTCATTAAGTGCACCAACAATATAAGACTATGTTAATAATAGCAAATATACAAAGACATGTAAGCAATTTAATTTTAGGAATGTAAATTGCAGAAAGTAAATCACTAGAGAACAAACCATAATGACACAATGATATTTTACCGTGGTGTTCGAAGACTTGACGGTCTCCCTTAATCCACGTTGAGCTAAGCCCAAACTAATTGGACCGGCTCTATAAATTAAGCCAAACACCTCAAATCCACTAGTGGTAGCTTTTTCCTGCTCCGGGTAGGTGAGTTCCAACCTTCATACCACGCCGGGCCTCTTCACAATCTTCTTTGAAGAGATCATCAGCACACACGCCTCCGACGCCCGTCTAGGAGTCGGTAAACTCTGAGAGTAACAAGTCAAGTCCCTTGCTTGACTCTCACCACGTGCAACGAATGCACAAGCTCAAGTGGATACAAAATCCAACTCTAGATGCAACACATGCAACTAGAGACCCCTCTCCTTGCTCACAAGGTGCAACACATGCGTAATTGAGAGGAGAAGCTCACACCAGCTCAATAGAATGAAATGGAGTGCCAAATGTTATTTCACAACCGGCCAAGGGGGTATTTATAGCCCCCATCATAAAAACTATCCGTTGGAACAAACATCATGAAAAATAGGATTTGTAGTAGTACCGCTGTTGAAACCTGGTACTACCGATTTTTGGCTCAACGGTTCGAACAATAGCATTTAATGCTCTGAACTAGTCGTTACACATAAAATTATGGTTCTACCGCCAACTAGAAATCAGTACTACCGCATCGCGGCTGTACCGATCGGCTAGAACGGAGCTACCATTTTCCAGAGCTCAAGATTTCTCAAAAACACATTCTCTAGAAAACTTGTACCACCATGTAAACATCGGTACTACCGCACTCCGGTAGTACCGCTTAAGGGATTGCGGTCATACCGATTCACGGGAGATCAAAACTCCCAAAACATCACCGCTGTAATATACGCACAACCATATAATTTTCTGTTACTACCGAGCTTGCGGTAATCTGGCAGAATAATCTTGGCCGTTCTAATTTTCGAGAGTATCAAACCACTAAAAACATGCTCTCTGGAAAATACGTCAGCTTATCAATAGCGGTCATACCGATTTTCAAAACAATTTTTGAAACTCAAAACAAGACAATGCATGAACCTAACAATTTACAAAACACATTTGCAAACTTAGATCATGCCACAAGGAGTAGGTACATAGACTTCAACCATTTGCAAAGTATAGTCACATACTAAAGGATTAGACGCATGAGCCTCGACTATTTGCAAAACACATTCGCAAATAATAGCATCATGCCATAGTGAGCTAGAGCAAGCGAGATTGAGCTATCAACACATGATGAGACTCAAGCTACTAATCAAGATCCTTCTTAATAATGCGGCGCCTAT